>OX344812.1:13665659-14885562 GCA_947034925.1 Eudemis profundana
CGGGGCTAGGGGATGGGCCAAAATCCTGAATCCTCAAGGGCATTTTGCTGTTGACAGCGTCTTAACGAATAGAAACAAACTAGTAATTAGTCACTTCACTTTCATTGAAAGTTAAAGCCCTACCCTTTCGCGACAAGGAACTTACGTATACATTTTGTGAAAATTAGTGATATCATTGATGATGAGGAATCTGGTACGAGTAACTCGTAATTACTCAGACAAACATAGCGTTTCAGTGGTAGTAGATCTGTCCACGTAACTGGAAACTTAGACTTACAAAAAAAACTTATTTATTCCTAATATTAATCAAGAGAAAATTAATCTAATTAATTAATCGATTAAAAATTTAGTCGCTGGTAATTAATAGACGATTAATTTAATCGTGATTAAAGTAATCGATTCTCTTAAGACTAAGATTAATCAATCGTCATTTTTAATCATTAATCTCGATTAAGTAGGTTAATCTTAATCGATAATCGTTAGTCGATTACATTTTGCCCATCACTGTTTAAGACTAATACACCGTGGAACTACATATAGTAACAGACTGCCTATTATCCATCGCCTCGCAAAATCTCAAAAACTCCGGCCAGAAGCCGTCCATCGCCACGCTATAGTTTGGCAACTTCGTTGGTCACTGGTGTGCTTTTTGTTATGTGCAGCTGTAACTACTTACACAGGTTACCGCCAACATGAACGGCGACCGACAGAGGCAGCCTTCGTCGGTCACCAACGAAGTTGCCAAGCTATAGCAGATCAAACTCCGGTGCTGATACCAGTAGCGCATTCAGTAAGGTCAGGACACGAAGGATCGGCGAGTTTCTATGTGCCACCGCGTACGCGAAGTAGGCACTAGGGTGGGCACATTGCCGTCCTAGGCCAGCAATGTGTTTTTTTTTAATTTCCTTTCCACATTTATTTGAGCCACGGCATCACGGCGTTCAGCCATTAAAATAACAATAAACGATGTTTGCTATATTTTGCAATTTTATTTTTATAAAATCTACACCAACATAACAAATAACACATTATAAACAATTTCCAATAATTTTAAATTGCAAACTTAACTACAAGAATACACATTTAAAATATTTCATCTAAATATTCGCTGTAAAAATATATACTGAAACAGTTTTTGGAAAGGAAATTGAAAATGTTTCATTCTGTACTTCTATTTTTTATCTACTTTACTTTTAGTGTCTCTAGAAAATAAAGTTAGATTTTTTGGAGTGTTTTTAATTTATTTCATTGCATATTTAAGAAAAGCACTATACATTCCTCGACGTGAAATGGGGTTGCCAGCCTCGTAACTATCTGGCCTCGCCTTCGCTCGGCCATCTATATGTACTCGGCCGGCAACCCCTCACTTCCCGGCCTCTGCAGTAATATACTATTCCGAGTAAGCCTAATAGCCATTTCTTTGGATAACTGGATCAACAACTGCTTACAAATTTGTTAGTAAATATCGACTTTAGCTGGATTAGTTTGAACAAGTGCCGTGTCCCGTCATTACTCGTAGAATGAGTTTTAATGAAAAACCATATATGTAGGAGCGTAAACTTTCACTACTACATATATTGCGAGAGTAATTAGCTTTTCTGATGGCACTGCTACGGGCACATACAAACGAAGAATTCTATTAGCACGCGTCAGCCACCGGGCATGGGATATTTTACCTGGTGATTTGTAGCCTAAATCATTGGGGAACACGCCAGTTGAGATAGCTTGTACTATTCTGTACAAATATTTTTGATCCGTACTCAAATCTGTAGCGGAATGCTCTGGTAAGTTCGCAGGAATAGGCTGAAACTGAACAACGGGTTTCGTTTCGCAGTTTTTTAGTTTTTTACCGATAACCCCTGCATATGTTGTGGTCCAGATGTACGGTCATCAATGTGTTGAAACAAGTGTCTAAATGGGAGTTCGTTCATGTGCAACAAGCAAATATTCCACTGTAACGGCTTATTTAATAGCTTTTCCAGTAAACGAATGATGAATGATGCTTACCGACATTTACGTTTGTCCCATTGCACCCAATCGCTATTTAATGAATCCGTAGATAATTTGGCATCAATAAAAAAGTCAGCCAGAGCTCGTCCAATGGTTTTTGAAGAGCCTGAAGTCTGGGCAATGTAACCCAGGTTGGATGACTCGGGTTATTTTATAGGAAATGTGTTCTTCGAGGAAAAGCTGTCGGTATTTTTTTCTGCCTTTGTCAGATATAGAGTTATCTTTACGCCCATTAAAGTACAACGCAGGAACAGTCGGAATGACTTGATGTGTCACAATTTCTTCTCTAGTCTTTGTTCGTTCTTCTTGCAGCTTACACTTGTCAATAATTTGGGAACTGGAAGCTTGAAGCATGATGCAATGGCTGCTCCTGCCCGGTTCAACACATTAAATCTATCGCATGTTTTAGATAGTAAGGCGTAATTAACTTCAGGGTCAGGGTTGCTTTGTGACTTAACTCTAGTGATTTCTGGCTCTAATCCAATAAATTCCACTTTAACTAAAAACTTAAAGAATGACATTAATAACACTTTGAGCGACGTTATCGTTTGGCTTAAACTATTTAATCATCTTCAAATCATTCTTTCATTGTGCATGTGTATTGTATTTAATTTCAATTCTAATTACAATATGCTTAATGTTTGACTTAATTTCCTTCAATGTAATTTAATTAATAATTTTTATTGTTGTATTAATTGTAATTCCTTGAACATAGGTTTAGGTTTAAAGACATTTATTCTCATATAAGATATAGGTACATCACTTCCATGAGAACATGGTTATTATATTACACAAATATATGTATTTAACTTGTTTGTTGTCACCGCAAGAATGCAAAATCATATTAAGGTTGACAACACATACAGTAAAATACATAAGGACGTCTGGACAGAGACAAACGAAAGCATTTTTGCCCAAAGTGAAACGTGAGACGCTTCGCGCTCGCTCGATCATTTAATTTTTATATCAGACTTTAAAATCTACCGAAAGGTTATTAAAACTTAAGAAATTGTACATTTGTTAGATATGAAGAAGTGATTAATGTTGGAAATCGGATGCATAGCAAATGCATAGCGGGTAATTTTTTGTGTTTTATATATTTTTTGTTGATTTTTAGATAGACGCAGCGACAGGTCAAGAGGAAACACACGCCTCGGTGCTGTCCCGAACCATTCGACTGGCACAATGGTTCAGGAAGCTAGGACTGGTTCCAGGTGACCCCATTGTCGTAGGTGGAAGAAACCACCTTGATGTACACATTCCATTCTACGCTGGTATGATGAGTGGATTGCCTGTAGCTGGAGTAGACCCAGCACTAAAAAGCAGTAAGTTACGATATATCTGGCTACTTTGATACTTTTCACCAATCAATCAAGAAGATTTTTTGCAGAGTATCAGCTCCTTCATATTATGGGTATTTAAATGTAAAAAAATCTGAATTCGGTACTGATTTTATCTAGTTTCTGGAAGTGTTTGGCCAAACCAGATGAAAGTGACACTGAACTAAGCTTCAGGAGTTTCAGTGTAAAGCAAGCAAAACAAACATGTACATACCCAGGTTTGTACATAAAAACAAACGCAAGGTTGAAGCACCTTACCGATATCTATGGTTAAAGTGCCTAGCTTAATTCAAAGCTAAATAACACAAATTACAATAAAGTGTATTTCATAATAAAATACTTTTTAGAGGAGTTGGAGCATCTTTTAAGAATAATAGAACCCAACATGGCTTTTTGCGAATACACCATGATCGAGGAATATAAACAAGCAGTGCAGAATTTAAACCTTCACACGAAGATTGTCTCATTCGGTGGCGGCGAGTCTTCTTTCGCAAAACTCATGGATACTTTCCAGGATCTGCCTCCAGAAGATGAATTCCGGTAATTTGGTCTTATTTTGATGATGCCACTTTTTCTCTTATTATTTTTTCAAGTCGACCAGATGAATCATGGAATTTTTATTAAATCTTAATATTCCTAAAAACTCACAGCAACCATTTTGACGGCATCAAAAGAGAACATTAAATATTATATGTATTATTAATATAATAAATAATTTAAATTTAAGTCCGAATAAAGAGTAATGGAAGAAATTTTAACAATTCTGCGGCAACTAGTCTCTTTTTTACCCGATGGTTGACTGGTAGAGAATGCCTAAATGCATTAAGTCCGCCGATTGTACTTTTTTTTATTATTGTGCAAGGAAGTTTAAACATTTTAAATAAATAAATAAATAATAAGAAATGAAAGGACGAATAAGTGCGAGATAGTGAGCTATCGCCATCAGTTACATTCAAATTAACCATTTCTTCTTTTTCAGGGTTGCTACCTTCAATACAGACGAAATTTATGCCTGGCTTACCAGTACAAGTGGCAGCACTGGTCGACCAAAAGTAGTTGCTTTGACTCATTCCCACATTTTTCAACAGCTTAGTTTCTATACATTTAACAAAGACAAGAACGGGTAAGAAATTATTTGCAATTGATAAAAATAACGGATAGCAGAATTTACTGACGACGTCGTGATGATGTGGTGATCTTCAGAGCTTAATTTTATCAGAGCCATAGCAATTTTAATTTGGTCCGCCAGCCGGTAGCAGCAGGACTGATGCAAGAGGTTTTTTTGACAGCTGATATTAAATCTTGAAGTGTGATTCTTGTGTGGCTCAAAAAAACTCTCATTACGCTGAAGGTGATGGAAATAGGGTTTCTGAAAACGTGAAGAAGCCGATTTGAAATGTAAATGTGTCTGTTGCAGCGTACGCAAAACTGCCCTGAACATGTCCACCATGCACTGGATATCGGGTTGTTATAATGCTTTGCTGATGCCAATGACCCACACTAAGGTGCAGACTTCAGCTCCCGTCACTACGGACCATGTTGTTGATATCATTAATAAATATAAGGTCGGTATAAGAACTTTCTATTGTTTCAATAATAATGTTTAACACGGCACGGTCATATGTTGTTCATCATCAGCATCTCTCGTTGTTTCTCATGGAGTCGTGGCTGTCAATTAACTGACAATCAAGTCAATCAACTGTAATGTCCCTTCACAAATGATACAGTCAAGGGCCATATTTACAAGGCCTGCCCGCTGTATCTTGTTTCCTTGATATGGGTTTTTCCTTTAGTTCATTCCTCAGGCCGTCTAAGAGTTATATATAAACTTAAGAGAAGGTTTTTAATTAAATTAAATGATGTTTCAGCCTGCAGGGACGTTAATCACTCCGACGCTCCTGGCGCCCCTATTACATCACAAGACACATTGTGATTTAACTTGCTTTGACACTATTAAGACAGGAGGCAGCAAAGTACATGCTGAACTACTGACGGGACTTAGGGTAAATATTTAATTGAATAAGTTCAATTTGGCTTAAGTACTTAGTTCCAAAAGAAGTTAGGTTAGAACTCTAAGTAGTTTCCGGAAGATGACTGTTCACTTATCTCGACTTGGACTTCCTATCTCTACAGTCTATTTTTGAATGACGCCATTCTTCACTTTGTTATTGTAATGATAAACAAGACTTATTCAACACATTTTGGGAAAGATGTTTTACATTACTGCATTTTATTTAGTTATTTTAGATAATATTTTAAATTTCTTCCAAACTTTAGCTTCCTAAATATTGCTTATATTATCTATTTTAACTCTGTGTAAATGGGAAAATCTCCAGATGCGTTACTATTGCAATTCTGAGAGAAATGAAACTTATTTTTATGTGTCTGTAAGGTATGTGTGCACTCCAGATTTGTGAACGTTCCCCATGTGATTTGTTTTATTATACAGGCAAGGGTGCGTGAAGACACCGTCATCCATCAAGGATATGGTCTAACTGAGACCGGAGGTGTGGTGCTGGAATCGTTCTCAGAGAAGCCATATGGCAATATTGGTACCATAGATCCGAAGTATGAGGCAAAGGTTTGAAAAATATCTGATATAGTTGGAGAGCGTGGTAATGAGGAGTTTTAATCAAAACACTTCGGTGATACAAGGTCGCGTTTATTCGTAATGGCGCATGGGAGAAGAAGGAACAAACAAATTACAAATAATACTAATTTGAAAATAATTTTTGCTATTAACATTGTATGCAACAATAGTTATGATATATAGTAACATAGATAGGTGTAGCAGCCATGGAACAAGAAAATCAGTTATATCATGTGCATTAGAAATCATCAATTCTTTTTGACAACCAGTACTACTCATATTGCCTTTGAAGTAGCTAGATTGTCTGAGTATCAAAAATGTTGGGCACCTTTTTTGATAATTATCATTACTTTTGGTAACGTACGCGAAGCTGAAATTGTTTAACATTCTCTTGTTTATTTTATTTGATTTTGATGGGATTGAATAATTATATAAGCATTTGATTGGTTACAGTTAATAGCACCTGACACCGGAAAGGAAATATTGGAACCAAATGTCACTGGAGAGTTATATGTAAAAGGCCCAGTAATGGCAGTAGGTATTTGCTCTAGTTTTAAATAAGGAAATGGTTACCAAGAAACTTAAAAAATGTACGAACAGATTTCAAACTAGCTTATTGCATGCGACTAGAAAGAGCATGCATTATGCGATGGAGAGAGATGGTCGGTTCCGGTGCGTTCCGTCCAGTGGTTGGACCCGAACGTCAGTTTTGTTACAGAGAAAAACTTCATTATTTTAACAAAACGGGACTTAATCGCGTAAAAACATGCTATTACCTCGACGTTTCGGACGTGCCGTGACGTCCATGGTCGCGAAGGGACTGGCGAGGCGGGTGTCAACATCTTCTAGCCGCACGGGTTTTCCGAACTACCCGCACTTGGTCTTGATTAATTAGGGTTGTCACTCGACCGACACACAACACTAACAACATCAGGCAATTTGCCGGAAGACACTTGATGTTTGTACGCGATTAAGTCCCGTTTTGTTATAATAATGAGTGAAAATCGTAAAGTTTAAATCAATATAGAGAAAAACTTCTATAGGTTGTTATTTTTGTATATAGTATTATTACTTATTATGTGGCAGAAGACAGGAGCGCGGTCCCTCGCCCCCAACTATATCGGTCACATTCTAAGAAATATGTAAGTGTGAGAGTGACAGATGCTTTATCGTTTATTTATCGATCCACAAAACCTAGCATCATAAGACTGCAAGTGTGGTGGTAAGGTTCGTTCGAAGGGGAAATAGTTTTTCATAATGCATAAAAAGCGCTATGTACGTACATCGATATAAATGAAAATTAAATATGGGTCATTTCCTTTTCAGTGTTATTACAATGACCCTAAGTCGACAAAGGAAGTTTTTACTGACGACGGCTATTTAAAGACTGGCGATTTATTTTATAAAGATGAGAATGAAATTTTTTACTTCCTGGACAGACTTAAAATGCTTTTGAAGTATAAAAATTACCAGGTAAGTAATCAAATCAGGTAATCAAATAGGTATATAAATAAACACTTCGTAATGATTTCCATATTGGTTATACTGCTGCGCGTACCCAACCAGATTTCGTCTGCTGACAAGCAAAATTCACTAAGTAACAAATACCTACTTAAAGTATAGCTCGTATCTTAGTATTGATACTTTACTAATTAGATACGATCTTTTGAAGAGCAGTGACAGAAGTTTTAGTGACTTTTGCTTGTCAGCAGACGATTTATGAATCAATCTTTACAAATAAGAAAATCGTACTAACCTAACACGCTGTTTGTACGCGCATTACACAAATACTACCGGACTGGAATTAGGTTTTCTCAAACATGGCATGAAATGTTGACATTACGTGCCTAAAAATAGGCCGCAAAGTACCTCGTTTCCGGTGCGGCTTGACACTTGGCACGTAATGGAATTTCATACTTATTGTATGTATTTTTTTTTAATTTCCATTCCACATTTATTTGGGCCACAGCATCACAGCATTCAGCCATTAAAAAAACAAAAAACGATTTTTGCTATATTTTGCAGTTTTATTTATTTAAAATTGACATGAACATAACAAATAACACATTATAAACAATTTCCAATTATTATAAATTGCAAACTGAACCACAAGAATACACATTTAAAATATTTCATCTAAATATTCGCGGTAAAAATGTAAACTGAAACAGTTTTTGGTTCTATATGGTTTCCCAACGTGACATTTGCATTGTCTATGGATATAATATGTCAGTGTCACTAACGTCACTTTCTGATAGAAAGTTTCCGATTAAAATAATATTTAGGGTAAGTAAGGATATTAGTAAGTTTATTTATTTCATTGCATATTTGAGAAAAGTACATACATACATACATACATACATACATACATACAAAAATACATACCTCGGCGGGAAATGGGGTTGCCGGCCTCGTAACTATCTGGCCTCGCTTCGCTCGGCCAGCTATATGTACTCGGCCGGCAACCCTATATTTCCCGGCCTCTGCAGTAATGTATTAATACAGATGGATTACACACATTTTATAATACTTTTTACCCGACTACGGCGAAGCAAAAAAGATATTTCTGTGACGTATCTCTATAACATTCAGCCACTTATGTCCCAGGTACTCCCCCCAGACGTTGAAGAGGTGATCCTGAGGCACAGGGGCGTTGCGGACGTGTGCGTGACGGGCGTACCGCACGCGCACGACGGCGAGCACGTGGTGGCGTGCGTGGTGCGCCGACAGGGCGCGCATGTCACTGCGCAGGAGATTAAGGACCTCGTTGCTGGTTAGTGAAGTCTTAGTCTTAGCCAATGCGTTTCCGGATTGTACTAATTCAACGAATGTGTAGAGAGTTAAATAAACGTATGAATCTTTAAACTAAGATAAATAGTCGAATTTTAAGTGTATTTCTTCTGCCCAGAAATGTTTCATAGAACTGTTCAAAAAGCTGGTTGACGTTGTAAGGGCCCGAAGAGCTGGCAGATTCCTCGCGCAACGCATCGGCATTGCGATATTCATACAAGGAAATGCTGCCAGCCACTTCGGGTTCATGCCGAGGAGCCTGATTTTTTAAATTTCTTTTATTTTACGTTCTTGGAATAGATTTATTTTAAAGCTTATTAAGGTTTTAAATTTTACTGACGTGGCGTGACGGTGAACCATTCATTAACATTCACTGCATGCGTAGGTTTAGTATCGCTCACGTGTCCCGGAACATCTTGTATAGCTAGTAAGTTATTCATTGTATTTTCACAGAGCACCTGTCGGCATCTAAACACTTACACGGAGGTGTAGTGTTCCTGGATGTTCTGCCAACCACTGCAACAGGAAAAGTCGCTCGTCTTGAAGTGAAGAAACTAGTTCAGACTGCTCACAGGGAGTGAATAGATATAGCAAAATATACATACTGTCTTCGGTTTCGGCAATTATCATTAACTAGCAACCCGCCCCGGCTTCGCACGGTGTTTCTCTATTATATCTTCCTCTTCAATCACTCTATCTATTAAAAAAAACTGCATCAAAATCCGTTGCGTAGTTTTAAAGATTTAAGCATACATAGGGACATAGGGACAGAGAAAGCGACTTTGTTTTATACTATGTTAGTGATAGTGATTTGTAATAAAATAACTTTAACGGATTAAATCGCGTATATTACCTCATGTTTACGTGCAATTACGCTGTCTTACACTTTATTTACTTTTGCCATAAACGCAATTTGCGTCTTCGTTAATAATAAAATAAGTTATCCAGAAATATTGTTTTTTTTTGGATAATCAGGACCATCATAGAATACCTATCTTTTTCTGCAATTGTAGCGCCTTCGAGGCCTAACAGAATGAGACCAATAAATTGCATTTGTAAAAAATGACAGTTATGTTGTTTTTGTAAACATTCCTTCAATGAGGGTGTTTAGAAATCATAAACCCACCAGCTGGCAGCAGGGTGGCGAAAGGTCTTTTTGACAGTAGGCGTCAAGATCCACCAATCACACCACCTGATTTTGACATCTACTGCCAAATAGACCTTTCGCCACCCTGCTGCCAGCTGGTGGATTTCTGATTTCTAAATACCCTCATTGCTGTTATCAACGGGGTATTTACCATGTATGTTTGTATTTGTTAGCTCCCGATATTTCGGCACTGTTGCAAGCGCCATCGTCAACGGAGTAACTGATGCTGCGAGTGCACGCGCTGGTTGACGTGCTGGGTGTGCTGATGATGATACCAAATTCACTCGAGTCTGTTGGGTTTCCATACAAACATGAAGAGGGTCATTGCTTGCTTCCACAGCATCAATTAAACTATTTTTTTGCGTGAAATGACATGAGAACTTCCAATAAGCCAAAAAATATATAATTTTAGCAAAAAACGTTTAGTCTCAAATTATGCTAATAGATTGCGCTAACCTTAAAAGCTCAATTGCACGTTAGCCCTGGTTTTTTGAGACTTTTTATGTTATTTCGTGCTATGCCCTGACAGGGTTCATGTTAAACTGTAATTACCTACTTTAAGAGCCTACTAATAACATGAGTGCAATAAAGAAATTTGATTTGATGTGATAAAATGTATCAAGCTATAAAAAAATACATTTTAAATATGATTGGTGTCGTGGAAGCAAACAATGACCCTCTTTATGTTTGTATGGAAAACCGACCGACTCGAATCAACCTAAAGGTAGAAAAATCGAGAATAAATCGAGGTGTAAAAAAAGAAAAGCATGTTGACGGTTATGATGATGTTATTTGAAGGGGACAGATACGTTGGTGCGATGCGCGGTCCAGCTGAACCTTACAAGACGTAAGGAATTCCATAGTTAGGGCTTTATTAATCAAAAGTTAACCTTGTCCATGTGTGTAACAAAAGTTACCATACAATTTATAATAGTTACTTTCGTTACAAAAAAAAATGTTAACGCTTTGTTTAATAAAGACCTAACTATGGACATCTTTTGAAAACGACTTATTACTTTACTGTACATGATGTACTGAATTGCCACAGTTTGTTTTCGTGGACGAAAACACTTGAATGTGCTATTTTTAGATAATAATGGTCATTACTTTGAAATGGCGGAAATATTTCGAATTGGTTTCACGGTTTGCTATAATTTTATCAGATTGATAGTAATTTAGAAATACTTTAAATCATTATTTTGCTGAGTCCATAATAGTCCATATTAGGTTGCATAAAAAATGAAGTCATAATATTATGTTTGTCATAATATATCATTTGACATATCTGAAAATCTAACTTATCGAGATGTTTATAAAATAATTCTAACCTAAGCTAATGGTTTAAAAATCCTAAAAAATCAAAGTAGAGTTCAAAATTCTGACAAATATTACATTATGACTTCTTAGATTAGGATAGCGTGACATCTTCCATCCTTTTTAGGGTTCCGAACCTCAAAAAGAAAAAAGGAAATCCTTATAGGATGACTTTGTTGTCCGTCTGTCCGTCCGTCCGTCTGTTGTTCTGTCCGTCTGTCAAGACCCTTTATCTCGGGACTGCGTGGTGGTATCGAGTTGAAAATACGACCAGATACTCAAGTCTACAATCCTTTCAAGCTGTGAAAACATCAAACTTCTAAGTTAACGTAAAAACAAGATACGGCCGTTTATGCCACAAAAAACTTAAGTAAACGACACTCTCGAGGAAATCAAAATTCAAAGGGTACTTTCCGTTAACTTAGAACTATGAAATTTGTCAAGTAATACCGTCTTACACTACAAGTATAGGGAAAAATCTGAAAACTATACATTATTATTAAATCATAAAAAATAGACTTTACCAAGGGAATCAAAATTTATAGGGTTACTTTAATATACCTACCTACCAACATTTACACAACATTTACATTTTTTTTTAATATGTACCTACAAATTTGGTCATTGGTCATTGGGCATTTGTTCGGACATATGACCCACGGCGTACACAAACGAAATAGGACTAGGTATGTAGGTAAATGTATCTGCTACTCAGTGGTATGAGTCGCATTCTTGTAAACCATGGGAAAATTGGGAAAAAAATAGAAATCATTTCTTATCATTATAGCATTTTTGCAATGGATTAAGTCAGAACTCGCCTAGTGATTGCAATTTTTTTTGAGATGTGGCCGTCTCAAAAAAAAATTAGTTAAGATTATTGTTGATTACTGTCACGTACTTAATACGTGACAGTAATCAACAATAATCTCAAAAAATATTTTTTTTGAGAAGTGGCCGTCTCAAAAAAAAAATTGTTAAGATTATTGTTGATTACTGTCACGTACTTAATACGTGACAGTAATCAACAATAATCTCAAAAAAAATTTTTTTTGAGATGTGGCCGTTTTACAGTCCCTAGGCGAACTATCACTACATCGTACACATACTGTTGAATAACTTCTTTCTGCCGGTTGATACATAAAAAAAAATACATATTTAGAAAAGTGAGATTAAATTCTCTATTTAAAACTAATTTGGCCTCTGTACGCGAAATTTCGGAAAGCGGGTCAAACACGCAACACGCCCAATGACCTTTGTCGGCGGGCGAGTTTAACTCACACGTGTCCGTTTTTGTGGAAACATAAGTCGTACCTATACGAATAAGCTCATAGGATCAGACTGCCCCAGGTTAGTTCTAAATTAGTTAGTTATTGCATGAACGAAAAGTTAGCCTTTTGCGCGATCGTTGCAGGAGATCTCGCGATCTCCCATTCTATCTATATCATTCTTGTTTTTTAGTCTTTTAACTCCAAATCAAAGTAGGGAAGACCGGGTATGGTTGTCTCAGGGGTTGGTTGTCACCCCAGCCATGAAATAATACTAAACGAAGAAATAAGTACATTGCTTGGCGAAGTACGGGAGGAGGTATGGCTTTTGCAGTCTTTTAACACCGATCGATGCTCTTATACCTCCTTTTAGTATTATTTTATGGCCGCTGTGACAACCAACCTCTGTGACAACCTAACCCGGCTGGCCTAGATGAGAATGATGCGGACCACATGCGCAAGTAAATTTTTCCATGTATTCTGATTCAATAGTATATGAAAAAAAAAAAACCATAATATTCCCATTGAAAAAACACGTATTTGAACTATTTTATTGTTATTTACACTATTGTGGAACCACAACGTACCGATTATCGTTCCCGTTTCAAGGTTAAAATACGTACAAACATCAATTTAAATAAACAGGTAAGTGTTAAAATTGCCCGACTATTAAACTGCCATCATCGCGGGTATAAAACGCGCGAGCACCGGTTGTCTCACAATTCGGATTTCCGAGTGTCAAGCCAACATGTTCAAGTTTTTCGCGGTACTCTTCCTCGCTGCTCTGCTGATCGGCGGTGTAAGTTTCATACACAGTTTCATAATTCATCATCCTTTTTCCAGGCTCAATAAGTCCTTTTCAACTTCAATAAATCCCTTAGGCTGACTTCAAATAAGTATCCATTCGAACAGTTCGGAACCATTTTCCCCGTAACAAAAATGCAGCAATAAAGACCAGGTGCGCAGTGGACGCACCGCGCGTGTCACACTGCGGTATTTTTACCGCCAAAGCTTTGGAACCGTCTGCGCGCTCGCTTAGCCCTATCCTTTGTATACGTCAATGGTATAGGTTCTGTTCTGTTAATGACATACCGACTTCGCAAACTAACATCAATCCCGACTCAATTCTATCCCGGCAAGGAGAGGAGCTCATTTTCAGCGAAAACCCCTCCTCTTTATCATCAGTCGAAAATTCAACTACTGGACATAGCCCAGAGTGGTTGGGGTTTTAAAAGAACGCCAACATGACCGGTACTATACCTCCCGCACCCTTCAGAATCCAGCAAACTTCCACTATCATCAGTCCACCTTGCGCGGGCCTGCTACGTCCGGAGTGGCTCGATTTACCCCGGGGCCGGAGCCAGCGAACAGAAAGAGCACGCTCTAGCACGCGTTATGCGGTAGAGAGAGACGGTCAGATGCGATGCGTTCCGGCCGGTGGTCGGACCCGAACGACAATTTTATTAGAGAGAGATCTCTGTACGTAGTACTATTACTTATTTTGTGCCCACGCTGCGTTTTCCGGTACCTGGTCGCCACTCAACCACTAATCAGTCCTAGCGACCGTCTGTTCTATGTTTTTTCATCACACTTCCTCGTAAATGGTGTCATTACACGTAGGTTTTGCGGGCCGTAAATGACCTCTTACGCCCAAGGGCGTAATGGTTTTCTTTTTAAATTTGAAACGCTGGTTCTGTTTTACTCTTATTTGTCATGTTCAAAGAAAACGCCAAGTCACTTTTTTAACTTTTATTACTGAAATATTTATTTAAAGAGAACTGTTATTGCAAATACATGTAAACACATATTTCTGTAACATTAATTAAATGTTTAAATAGTGTATTTCAGTATTTTGCAAATATAAAATCAACCATTTTAAGTCTTTACCGCTATGGTTTTCGAACGTGACTTGTCGTCTTGATATATGTCACTAATGTCACTGTCAGTTTTACAATTTTATTTAGGTTAAGTAAGGTTATTTTAGTCAGATTCCCTCACAAGTGTGATGAAAAACATTGTGTGTGCCACGGGCGGTGAAGGAACTACAAACTCGTGTTATTAAAGCCCTCGGCTTCGCCTCGGCCTTGTAAGAAACACTCGTTTGTAATTCCTTACTTACCGCCCTTGATACACAATTTACTATTTTATACTACTAGAGTCACCGTAGCCTATGGACACTTGCAATGCCAGGGGCATTACGTGCGTGTTGCCGACCCTTTAAAAACCCACTCTCGCCTTGAAGTATTCCATACTGTAGCCTCCTAAATTCTGTTTGTGTTAGAATTCGTTTGGTCTAAACCCACCTTAAGAATATCATCGAGCTCATTCCACAATGACGTTAAATTGCCCATAGTCACTTAACCATTAAATACTAATCAAACACTAAATTCTAGTATGAATATTGAAGATATGCTTATCTTTTGTTCCAGAGCCATCAGGCACCGCAGTCATCTTCAGGTCAGTCAAGCGACGTGAAATATTACACGTATGCTTACAATAGCTCAAGTTAGTGCAAATGCATTACTTTGAAATTAAATGAAATGTCCCAAGAGTGGCAGCTTGAGTAGCCCGGTCGGGGGCCCAACAATTGACACGAGGAGCAAAATTTCTTTTTTTTTAATCTTTATTTTAAGGAGCTTTTGTCAGACTGACTATGCCAGCTCCGTTAAGCCTCTATTATACAACTTTCAAAAGCAAAATTTCAAAATACGCTCCTGACATTTACTTACGCGGCTAGCAAAAGACAGCCGCGACATGTTTCGCACATGACGGTCAGTGACGGAACATGCTAGTGAGCATAGTCTCATACTTTTCAATACAAAAATATTTATTTTGCCTGACACATTCATAGTACGGTCATGGTATGGTATGATACGGTGTAGTGATCAGAGACCAATACGCGACAGCCTGAGATATCTTGCGACAGTCATGTGTCAACCGTGCTGAACGTACCTACTTGGAACAGAGTCTCATTTAGACTCAGAAGTAATGATAAGAAAAATAAAACCGGTCAAGTGCGAGTCGGACTCGCGCACCGAGGGTTCCGTACAAACTCGTCAGTAGATAAGTGACAAACTTAACGTTGCTCTTGTAAAATTGTTGTCCCCATACATCGACATATGCCTCGGTTAGTTTAGTAGGAGCTTACGATTTTTGCGAATTTCTAAAAACCGCTGCAAGTTAGGAAAACCGTTTTATTTTTTTCTGTAATATTTGGGATGATATGAATAATCGGTAACTATTACAGATTTTTCTGCTCAGTAACTTCGGAGATAATAGGGGGGAATGGTATTTTTTTAAACGTTTTTTGACTTTAATCAAAAACTACATATCTAAGAAGAAAAATCAAAACGGTATTAGAATCTACATATTAAGCCCTTTTATTTGATATCCCACTCGATATATTAGCTTACCTTTTGATTTTCGACATCCCTTTTCGGTCCATTTTAAAAAAAAAGTAAAAAAGGTATAAGATTTTTTTATGTTTCATAGGCTCGGGTTAGCGGTTTTTAAAACTATTCCAAATTTAAAGTCAATAGCATCAGTAGATACTGAGATATCTTGCTGTGACAGACGGACAGACAGACAGACAGAATCGCACCATAAGGGTTCCTTTTTTTCCATTTTGGTACGGAACCCTAAAAAGACACCTTTATAATTAGGCATATGCTCAAGTAAATTTTGAATAATTTAAAAACAATAACCTTATTTTGAATTAGGTTTCTTAGTACTATTACTATTTTTAAGACTCTTTTTGGTATATTTTCAGGTACGGGTGGAAGTACAGGAGGTATGTAAATTATCATATCGAAATTTATCTGAAAAGTAAGCCAGCAATGTCCAAAGTATAGTCTCGAGTTGGGTTGTTCATAACCCAACAGCCACGTTTTTGGTGATTTGGCAATTATTCGTGTTGGCCTCTCTTTTTCTGACATACAAAGAGAACGAGACGTCAACACGAATATTCGTCGAATCTTGATAATGTGGCCGTAGCATAAGACAATAGCTATTAACAGGATACGTTGTAGATTCGAAAGTCTTATTTTTTACCCGACTGCGGCGAAGCCCAAAGGAGGGTTATGTGTTTGACCAGTATGTATGTACGTATGTATGTGTGTCCGTTCCTATGTCCGCTCGTAACTACTCAAGGGCACAACCGATTTTGATAAATGATACATCATTATTCATTCGTCTTAATGGCGCGAGTGTCACTGGGTATGAAGTTCGTTAAAATAAACAAAATGGCGAATTTTATGCACTTTTAAAGTGCACCGCCGCGGTCGGGTTTTCTTTAGTAAAAATATTTAGTTTTTTACGCTATATAATTTAAGACGGATTTCGATCGGGTCTATGTACCACCCCCGCCACCAAAAGCGAGTTTATTAATATAGAGAGTTATATTATTTTAACAGGGCAGACTGGAGGCAGTGCCGGCGCCGGCGCAGGATTCGGTTTTGGCGTCAGTGGAGGAGCGGGCGGAAATGCGGGCGCAGGCGGTTCAGGTACATATAGTGATGGGTCGGCGGTAAGATTCCCGTTACCATTAAATTACCCGGGATACCCATTACAACTGGGATATTACTACTACTACCCTACCGGTAAGTTACCCACGATCGGTAAGATTGGGTAATATTGAAAAAAATATTAGAAAGTACATGTTTTATTCATGTTAAGTACAAACAAGGTTTACATTGGTGTGATTTTTAATGACTAACTTAGAAAAGATTCGTAACCTTTATCATTAAAAATCACACCAATGTAAACTCTGTTAGTGCTTAACACGGATTATATTAGGTTTAAGCCATTGTTGTTTCTTCCTATTCGCGATTCTACACAAAATAAATTCCACACAATTGAATTTAATCACATGCGTAATGCTTCACAGTCGTTATTTCTACGCAATCTTGTTTCTTCCTAGTAGCGATTCTACACAATATGAATTCCACACAACTGAATTTAATCACATGCGTTATACTTCGCCATTCTGTAATTATTATTTTTTAAATCTCATACATAACCGGGAGTCGAACCCGGTCGAAATTGGGGCGGAGAAATATTTTTTTAAAGATTTCGACTAGGAAAAAACGAGATAGTATAGAAGATAGATAGAATAAAAGATAAAGATAGTAGCGCGAAGTATAAAGCATGTGATTAAATTCAGGTGTATGGAATTCATATTGTGTAGAATCGCTACTAGGAAGAAACAAGATTGCGTAGAAATAACGACTGTGAAGCATTACGCATGTGATTAAATTCAATTGTGTGGAATTTATTTTGTGTAGAATCGCGAATAGGAAGAAACAACAATGGCTTAAACCTAATATAATCCCTTAACACGAATAAAACATCTACTTTCTAACATTTTTTTTCAATATTACCCAATCTTACCGATCGTGGGTAATATTGCTGGGTACATATTATAATAAATAATTAATACTGTGGGGCCAATCTTATACAAATCGAACTAGTCCCAAACTAAACAATGCTTGTATTATGGGCCAGAGTGGGTTTTTGATGCGTGCCTTCCAAACCGGTACCTACTTAAAACACGCATAATAATATAAAAAAATAGAGACAAAACCGGTGCTCAAAAGACGTTGACGCACCGTAAACGCAGTGACGTGAATCATGCGTTACGTCAAAATCCGTAGTGTTTATGTACTATCCAATATGGGTAATTTTTCAAAAAAGATGTCCGCAGATAGGGTGTTATTAAACAAAGTGTTAACTTTTTCCTTTGTGTAACGAAAGTTAACCATATAAATTATTATATTGTTATACTATAGTGTTATTCATAATTATCGAAAGTCATACAACATTTTTTCTATGAAACCGTTAAGTTAAAATAAACCTTAACTAACCTATTGCTTATAATTCGCTAGTGTTTTAAAATACCCTGAAAATATTAAAGTTTTAGAAAAAAAAGCTGTATGCATTTCAAAAATTATGACAAATAATATATTATGAATCATAACTTTATGGAAAACAAGGGGATGCCGCTGAGCTCACCAACTATGATGTTTATCTTAATTACGTATCCAGTGAAAAATTACTATAACATCTATCTATGTGAAAAAAAAAATGGTAATATTTGTGTCATTAAAAAACGTTTTATTGCAGGTTAAATGCAGTTGAAAAGGAAAATCGAACCAATAAACCTCAATAGAAATAATAAAATCCACATCCAACCTCAAAACCTACATTATTGTTTATATAAAAAACTCATTTTAAATAAAATTTCATACCACCTCAAATGCTTGGTTTATTTTGTGCTTCATCATTGACTCTACTACCGTCAAATAGGGGAACCATGATGCGGGGCAACTGTATAGGTAAATATAGGTCGTTCCAGGAGATTTGAGGTGAACGATTACACACACACATCTATATGAAGTACCTAGTCATTACAAAAAAAGTAAATGAATGAAATTAATGAGTGAGTAGGTATATAAATATGTAATAAATAAAGGAAGACAATTTACAAAAAGAAATGAGATCTCATCAAAAACATTACATGTAAACAGATGCAAGTCTCGCAACGCAGTTCTCCTACAACAAAAAAGTTTTGAAATGTAATGTTAAACCAAGTCAGTACTCGGTGTCCACAGAACTCGATTTTGTAGGAGAACTGCGTTGCGAGACTTGCATTTTTTTACATGCAATATTTTTGATGGGATAATGCTTTCGTGGGAAGAAACAAAATCATAACAGTCAGTCTTTCTTTTTAAAGAACATAGTAACTAGGTAATCATGCAATCTCTGAAAATCTGCTTTTTGAAGACTGTCCGATCGCAAATCAGTTTTAGTTATGGCCGTAGTTTCGTCGTTTTTAGCCGAAACTAGGCCGAAACTGAAACAGAAAGTTCGGTCGGACTGTAAAATTCGTATAATAAAAGGCAGGGGCGCCCAGGTTGGGGTGGTAAACTTCGTAAGTGGTTCTTTTTGCTTGAGATATATAGCGCCATCTATGCAATAACGTTGTTACTAGGTAAAGACCAACTGAAGGTATTTTACTTACCGCAGAGTACGGTTTGGATAAGTTCTTCCTTTTTGGCATAGATGGCGCTGAAAGTTATTCCTTAGGGCCCATACAGACGGACTGCAACCCAACTGCAACTCCCTACGATTTCTATGGGAACTGCATCACAACTGCACGCCGACGCGCCGTCGACGTGCAGTTGTGATGCAGTTCCCATACAAATCGTAGGGAGTTGCAGTTGGGTTGCAGTCCGTCTGTATCGGCCCTTAGACCCTTAAGTTTACGGTATACATATGCTATATCAGTGCCTCCAGAATGATCAACACGAGTTATTCCCTTTGGTTTTTATTGCACCATTGGATTCAGCTCGTCGAACTACACAACAAATCAAAAGGACATATCTCTAGCTGTCTCCTAACCTAGTTTTTTCGATGACCCAAAGGGTATAAGTTGGGTATAAGTTATTTTATCCCTCATTGCAGACAATGTAAAGGAACAAGTGGTCAAAAGTCAAAATTACTCACATACCCAAAGGCATATTTACGGTTATATTTTTGAATAAAGAATTAATTCATTTTGTTCCAATAGTATCTTTACAGTATTTTGGCGTAAACGCATTTATGCCATTTTTCTAACGTGAGCATAAGGGAATAACTCGTTTAGCGTCATTATTACCAGTAATGCCATAGGACAGTTTAGCGTCCATGCCGTGTTGCTATTGGTCTATTTATGTGCAACACGGAAATCAATCAATCAAATAATTTATTTGCTAAAAGTCCAGATATTCCTTAATTTAGTAGTAACATTTTCTCAACTTGCCACATGAATTTTGGATTTGAATAATAAACAACTGATTCTTTGTAATAATTCTACAAGAATAAATCTTTATCTATTTTATAAACAATAATTTGAAAGTTGATTTAGGATGCAATTGTTTATTATGTGGCATATTATGCCTAAATAATATTAAACTGACTTTTCGAACTCACTGCACTATAACCGCCATATTATAAAAAAGACCTATGCCGAAAACTGCTGAGAAAAAGAAGGATCTAATAGATCTCTTGTCTTTTATTGCCAGTGAGTGCCATCATTTCTATAAAACCTTAAAAACATCAGAAAACGAAAGACCGGAGGAAGATCCCGATTTAAAAATATTAATGTATAATGTGGACGAAGACCGAGATAATGATAATTAAAATTCACTTACATAATAACAAGAGGCTAATTTATTACTGTTTTTCTTTATTGCTGATAGTATGCAAAATGATGAAAAATCTGGTATGTATAAGGCGGGAATGTTCGAAGACGAGAAGCATTTCGAGCTCCTCGCCGCCCATAGACTACAAGCCGCGCGATCACGATGGAACTTTTCTGACCCCAACCTCGATATCAAAGGCGCTGATTACTGGAGTGTATACGCTGTGATTCTAGCGTGACGCAAGTTAATTTTTCCATGTACTCTCTGATTCAATACTATATGAAAAAAATACATAATGTTCCTATTATTATCTATGAAAAAACACGTATTTGAACTATTTTATTGTTATTTACACGTTCCAAAACGTACCGATTATCGTTCCCGTTTCAAGGTTAAAATATGTACAAACATCAATTTAAATAAACAGGTAAGTGTTAAAATTTTCCTAAGTTTAACTATTAAACTGCCATCATCGCGGGTATAAAATGCACGGGCGCCGGTTGTCAGCCTATTCGGATTTCCAAGTATCAAGCCAACATGTTCAAGTTTTTCGCGGTACTCTTCCTCGCTGCTCTGCTGATCGGCGGTGTAAGTTTCATACACAGTTTCTTAATTCATTACATTTTTGCCATCACGTTCTTCAGGCTCATACTTTTTCCAGGCTCAATAAATTCTTTTCAACTTCAAGAAATCCCTTAGGCTGACTTCAAAAAACTAGGAGGTTCTTAGTTAGTTAGGTTTTTTTTTGAAACTGACAAACTCGCAAAGCCTTATGGGCATAGCGATTGGCGGACCGGGTGGTCGGCCGTGGCGTTCCCTGGGGTCGAACCAGGTCGTTAGCCGGACCACCCCGAAGGGTCGGACTGGGTGTGTCCCCAGGTCACCTTGTCCCGATCCACCTCGATAAGGTCGGACTAGGTGGGGGCCTGAACGCCTGGAGTCGAACCAGGTTCTTGGCCACCTTGAATGAGATACGGACTTCGCAAACTAACGCAGCAGACATCAATCGCGACTCAATCGCAGCAAGGAGAGGAGCTGATTTTCAGCGAAAACCCCTCTTTATAATGATAAACCTTCTTGACCTGACCTGTTGACCTTTCGAATAATGAGTCGAAAGGTCAACTACTGGACATAGCCCAAAGTGGTTGGGGTTTTAAAAGAACGCCAACATGACCGGTCCTGTACCTCCCGCACCCATCAGAATCCAGCAAACTTCCACTATCATCAGTCCACCTTGCGCGGGCCTGCCGCGTCCGGAGTGGCTCGATTTTGCCCCGGGGCCGGAGCCAGCGATCAGAAAAAGCACGCGCTAGCACGCGTTATGCGATTGAGAGAGACGGTCAGTTGCGGTGCGTTCCGGCCGGTGGTCGGACCCGAACGACAGTTTCGTTAGAGAGAGATCTCTGTACTAGTACTATTACTTATTTTGTGCCCACGCTGCATTTTCCGGTACCTGGTCGCCACTCAAGAACTAATCAGTCCTAGCGACCGTCTGTTCTATGTTTTTTTATACTACTAGAGTCCCCGTAGCCTATGGACACTTGCAATGCCATTACATGGGGAATTACGTGCGTGTTGCCAACCCTTTACAAACCCACTCTCGCCTTGAAGTATTCCATACTGTAGCTTCCTAAGAATATCACCGAGCTCATTCTACATTTCATAACGTTACATTGCCCATAGTCACCTAACCATTATACTAATGAAACACTAAATTCTAGTACGAATATTGAAGATATGCTTATCTTTTGTTCCAGAGCCATCAGGCACCGCAGTATCCATTTTCAGGTCAGTCAAGCGACGTGAAATATTACACGTATGCTTACAATATCTCAAGTTAGTGCAAAAGCATTACTTTGAAATGAAATGTCCCAAGATTGGCAGTTTGAGTAGTCCGGTCGGGGGCCCAACAATTGACATGAGGAGCATAATTTCAAAATACGCTCTTGACGTTTACCTGCGCGGCTAGCAAATGACAGCCGCGACATGTTTCGCACATGACGGTCCGTGACGGAACGTGCTAGTGGGCATAGTCTCATACTTATCAATACAAAAATATTTATTTTGCCTGACACGGTCATAGTATGGTCATGGTATAGTATGATACGGTGCAGTGATCAGAGACCGATACGCGACAGCCTGAGATATCTTGCGACAATCATGTGTCAACCGTGCTGATCGTACCTACTTGGAACAGAGTCTACATTTAGACTCAGAAGTCATGATAAGAAAAAAAAATCCTTTAAAATTAGGCTTATGCTAAAGCAAATTTTGAATACCTAAATTAAAAACAATAACCTAATTTTGAATTAGGTTTTTAAGTACTATTACTATTTTAAGACTCTTTTTGGTATATTTCCAGATGGAAGTCCTTCAGGTATGTAAATTATCATATCGAAAATTATCTGAAAAGTAAGCCAGCAATGTCCAAAGTATAGTCTCGAGTTGGGTTGTTCATAACCCAACGGCCACGTTTTTGGAGATTTGGCAAGAATTCGTGTTGGCCTCTCTTTTTCTGACATACAAAGAGAACGAGACGTCAACACGAATATTCGTCGAATCTTGATAATGTGGCTGTAGTATAAGGCAATTGCTATTAGAGTCTGTGCGGAAAGAGAATAGGCGTTGCGAAAAACGGAACTAACCTAACTAGTATGGCCACAGAACAGAAAATACGGCACGCTACGGTAGAAAAGCATTACAGCGCCCCCCAAAATTAATCCTATTCTCTTTCCACACAGACTCTATCAGGATACGTTGTAGATTCGAGAGTCTAATTTTTTTTACGCTTTATAATTATGGACGGGTTTCGATCGGGTCTATGTTTGTACATAAACTCGCTTTTGCTGGCGGGGATTGTTCCCCGCCAGCAAAAGCGAGTTTATTAATAGAGAGTTATAATATTTTAACAGGGCAGGCTGGAGGCAGTGCCGGCGGCGGCGCAGGATTCGGTTTTGGCGTCGGAGCGGGCGGAAATGCGGGCGCAGGCGGTTCAGGTATATATAGTGATGGGTCGGCGGTAAGATTCCCGTACCCATTAAATTACCCGGGATACCCATTACAACTGGGATATTACTACTACTACCCTACCGGTAAGTTATACCCATGATCGGTAAGATTGGGTAATATTGAAAAAAATATTAGAAAGTACATGTTTTATTCATGTTAAGTACTAACAAGGTTTACATTGGTGTGATTTTGAATGACTAACTTAGAAAAGATTCGTAACCTTTATCATTAAAAATCACACCAATGTAAACTCTGTTAGTGCTTAACACGAAATTTTATTTTCTACATTTACTTTCTAACATTTTTTTCAATATTACCCAATCTTACCGATCGTGGGTACATATTATAATAAATAATTAATACTGTGGGGCCAATCTTATACAAATCGAACTAGTCCTAAACTAAACAATGCTTGTATTTTGGGCCAGAGTGGGTTTTTGATGCGTGCCTTCCAAACCGGTACTTAAAACACGCATATTAATATAAAAAAATAGAGACAAAACCGGTGCTCAAAAGACGTTGACGCACCATAAACGCAGTGACGCGTCATGCGTTACGTTTTTGAGACGTAGCCTTAAAATACGTAGTGTTCATGTACTATCCAATATGGGTAATTTTTCAAAAAAGATGTCCGCAGATAGGGTGTTATTAAACAAAGTGTTAACTTTTTCCTTTGTGTAACGAAAGTTAACTAAATAAATTGTATGGTAACTTTCGTTACACAAAGGGACAACATAAACACTTTGTTTTATAAAGCCATACCGACATTTCTTTTTTAAATTAGCCATGTTGGATAGTACATACATGGGTTCATGTACTACGTATTTTAAGGCTACGTTTCAAAAACGTGCCGCATGAGTCATGTCACTACGTTTACGGTGCATCAACGTCTTTTGAGCACCGGTTTAGACCCAATTTTTTATGCTTGACTCGTCTAAACTGATCGTCCTTCTTCGACCAGTTGCTACGATTCGGACCGGTTTGGTGGCAGTTTTCGATGCGCGTTCTTGTGCTTTTGGTGCTGAGATCGGGTCTATATTGTAATACTATAGTGTTATTCATAATTATCGAAAGTCATACAACATTTTTTCTATGAAACCGGTAAGTTAAAATAAACCTTACCTAACCTATTGGTTATAATTCGCTAGTGTTAAAAATACCCTGAAAATATTAGAGTTTTAGAAAAAAAAATGTATGACTTTCATATGAATCATAACTTTATGGAAAACAAGGGGATGCCGCTGAGCTCACCAACTAGTTTATCTTAATTACGTATCCAGTGAAAAATTACTATAGCATTTATCTATGTGAAAAAAATATATGGTAATATTTGTGTCATAAAAAAACGTTTTATTGCAGGTTAAATGCAGTTGAAAAGGAAAATCGAACCAATAAACCTCAGTAGAAACAATTAAAATCCACATCCACCCTCAAAACCTACATTATTTTTTACATAAAAAACTAATTTTAAATAAAATTTAATACCACCTCAATGCTTGGTTTATTTAGTGCTTCATCATTGACTCTAATTACTACCCAAGTAAGTAATATTAGAATATATAAACGTTAAAAGCTGAATAATTTTAGCTGAAACAGCGCTGTGCCAGCCGTTATACGTCTAATTTGGGCACAAACTATTCAGCCTTAAGTTCACAAGGCTGTTTAATAGCTTAATAGTAGCTGTATAACGGCTGTATTAAGGGTCACAGTTCACACACAGCTACATGAAGTAGGTACTCATTACAAAAAAATGAATGAATGAAATTAATGAGTGAGTAAATAAATATGTAAAAAATAAAGGAAGACCATTTACAAAAAGAAATGAGATCCCATCAAAAACATTACATGTAAAATGATGCAAGTCTCGCAACGCAGTTCTCCTACAACAAAAAAGTTTTGAAATGTAATGTTAAACCAAGTCAGTACTTGTGTCCACAGAACTCGATTTTTGGGATAATGCTTTCGTGGGAAGAAACAAAATCATAACAGTCAGTCTTTCTTTTTAACGAAAAGAACATAGTAACTAGGTAATCATTCAATCTCTGAAAACCTGCTTTTTGAAAACTGTTCGATCGCAAATCAGTTTCAGTTACGGACGTAGTTTCGTCTCGATGGCAGCCGAAACCGAAACTAAGCCGAAACTAGGCCGAAACTAGGCCGGAACTGAAACACAAAGTTCGGTCGGACTCTAAAATTGGTATAATAAAAGCAGGGGCGCCCAGGTTGGGATGGTAGACAGGAAACCCGACAAGTGATTTCTTAGGGACCCCTAATTGATCACTTGCCGAGGCTGTGAATGAGCCTGTCAGGGGGGGGGGGGGTCCCGCACCGGGTTTCGTGCCAGTTGCCAGGTGTCTGGTGCGTCCCTGGCTTCTCCGGGGGACAGCCCGGTTGGTCGGGGGAAAGCACACTGGCCATGCCTTTTTCGGAGAGGGTTCGCCCGAGGGCGAAGGTGCTGGTGATAGCGAGGTGTTTGCAGATCCCATTCCATCACCGTGAAAGCACAGGGTGGAAGCATCCCAGAGTTTAAGTGGGTAGGCCAATCCCTTCTGGAGCGGAGAGCCCCACATAACCAATGCATAATATCTGGCTGTCACCCCCGATGAGCTTAGGTTACGTAGTGGTATGCAGTTTTATGCATTTCTCCGGGTGAAAAAAAGGGGCGCCCAGCTGGTGCCCAGCACGAGGGGTGACAGCCGTTGCGCCGAATGCAACCCTTCCCCCTCCCTACCCCTGGTGAATTATCAAGACCTCTTTTACCGCTCCGGGTACTCGACTGGAGCAGAAGCATATTATATTGTTATGGACCTTTGGAAACTTCGTAAGTGGTTCTTTTTGCCTGAGATATAATAGCGCCATCTATGCAATAATGGTGTTACTACGTAAAGACCAACTGAAGGTAATTTACGTAACGCAGGGTACGGTTTGGATAAGTTCTTCCTTTTTGGTACAGATGGCGCTGAAAGTTATTCCTTAAAGTAAAATCCACAGACCTACGGACTAAATTGACAAATGACTGACAGGTAAAATGATACCAGGAACAGCAAAATAAAAATAGTGAAGGGTATATGTCGATAACAATATATCGACAAGTTGTAAAGTACAAATAACAGACTAGTTTAAATCAAAAATAAGTATATTAGTTTCAAATAATGGTTTCAAATGCGAATCCATAATAACACGTAACAATTTCAATAAACACTCGTAATAGCAATGACAAAGTATATCGTTAGACACATAAAAGTAGTTTGTAAACAGTGGTCCAAAATTTCTGAAGATACCCGCTCTTTTTTGTTAAAAAGATGGACCACATCGTTGGGAATTTGAAAATAAAGAACAATAATTTTATTAATTCATTTAATTGAATGTATGTATTTCAATAAACTATCATAAATATATAATTTTCATGTACATTATTGCTGGTTTGACATTAAATTTTTATCTCTAATTAGGGGTCTACAGACCTTTTAATCTGTCGAAATCACTGGAAAAAGTTGGTATATAGATTAGCCGATCAAATTGCCAATTTGATTGTCCCGTCTGGGTGGACCTTAAACCTACGATGTAACAATAATTTTAATATCGATGAGAACGACACTGGCCAAACTGTGGCAACATTTGTTCATACTTACTTGTCAATTTAGTCCGTAGGTCTGTGGATTTTACTTTAGACCCTTAAGTTTACGGTATACATATGCTATATTTGTAATGAACTAATCATAGTACGAGTACAAGTTTAATTATTCTGATTGCCTATCTCTAGGTTAAACTGAATAACTTTTAAATTGCAAGTTTAAAAAAAAACGAATTGAGAATCCTCTCCCTTGATAAAGTTAGGGGTAGTTCCCATTTGTTATTATGTAACATACAACATCGCACAGTGTTCCGTCTACAACAAGCTAGGTGGACAAAATTATTTTCGTGCTTTTCTGGGTTGCATTAGGTCTGCTAAGAACCATTTTGAGATTTTCGGGCATTATTTTTAATAAATGGGGAAAATAGGGGGAATTTTATAAAAATCAGATGTTTTGTTAGAAAAATGCTTTTATTTTAGACTAAAATTTAAAAAAAACTTATTTATGATTACTAGCATTGTACAAAATATTTTTTTACTTATTTAAATAATTAAAATTTGCAAAAAGTTCAAGAAAAACTACTTAAATTGTTAAAATTTACAGTAAAAACACAAAAAATCAAATTAAAAACAAAATAAATCATTAACAAGCCAAAACTTAAATAGAACAATTTATAAATACATATAATAAATATCTAGACTTTGTACGGTCGGTGCCCTCACTTACATAACTGTACGTGCGCTTGGATAGTCATGTTACCGACCAAATATTCCTTAAAAATTGATTACATAAATATCGAAAAACGTACCTACTGAAAGGCTACTATTATTCGTCGTCATTGGAATCATGCGATGAGTCAGAAACATAGTAGTCTTTCTCATTTTGGGAAGTTGCCTTAGGCACAGAGTGTCTTTGCTCTATCGTGGGAGCTACTAAAAGCTTTAACACTTCTGATGGTTATTAATCCGCTTTTTTAGGAACCTCTTGCAAACATTGAAATTAAGTCTCTATCGTGGCATTACTTGAAGACTTCCTATAGCTTGGCATCTTCGTTGGTGACACTCACCTGTGTCCTTTTTGTTCTGTGCAGCCGTAACTACTTACACAAGTTACCGCCAACATGAACGGGGGCCTCCGGAGGCTGCCTCCTTCGGTCGCCGTTTGTGTTGGCGGTAACTTGTGTAAGTAGTTACGGCTGCATAGAACAAAAAGCACACAGGTGAGTGTCACCAACGAAGTTGCCAAGCTTCGAGTATAGTGTTGTATATTTTGAATCTACGGCAATCTTCGTTTCTAGCCTCTTGGGCCTCTTCAGATAAATGTCCCACTGGAACACGTACAATTTTAATCGCTTCTGTCAGACGACAATGACCTAAGTAAAACGTTAAATTGCTTAATAAGTATTACATCTAACCCTGTGATCTGTGCACTCAGTTCAGTATTGCTAAAAAACAGCGAGCAGTATTACTATCATTACTTGATCCGAATCCTCGAAGTTTTTCTAGGATCTTCCTGTAGCATTAACACTTGCAGCCGATATTGATGGCCGTGGCTGGCCTGTGCACACCTGCAATTGTACATTTTCACCATCCAGCCAGCTTTTGAATCTTGTTCAATTATTCTCCTTCGACTTTCCTGCATCATTCCATTTAGTTAAAAGTTTAGAAGAAAAAGAAGCCATAATATTTTTAATTCTAGTTTCTGACTCATAAGTAAGATCGCGTAAATAAAATTTCGATGAAATAAAGTCGTAAAGATGGACATTTCGTTCGGTTTCCTCCTTCTTTAACCATTCCTCAAAAAGCTCCCCCTTTGACACAGAGTAGTAAAAAATATTTCTACTCGTTTCTGCTGCTTGAAACTTAAAAGTAAACTAGAGTAATTGAACTAAATAATATGTAAAATCTAGACCGGTGTAAGGCGGTGGAAGGTACTTGCCAATCTATCAAAGATCTAAAACTTCGAAAAATAACGACTTATTTTGTTAAGTATTTGAAACGCTCTCAAGCCTTAATGCAACGGTTATTAAGACTGTTTTTAATGAAATAATATAGTACTTACCCTCAACTATGAGACTCATTACTAAGACTTTCCACAAATTTAAGTATATTCATAAGAAATGGTGTTAAGCGCGTCACCAAAATGCAACTGATTAAATAGTGCAATTGTGCTTATCTCATTCGCTAACTTTCGTGCCCTGTAACTCATTAGCTGGCTATACGCGTACGGATTTGCCCGCTGGACCTGCCTGAAAGATGTGTCTGACGGGCATCTGACGGGTACATCCATCAATGTGTGGCGAGAAATAGACACAGATTTGTCCGTTGGTTTTTAGCACGGACAGCGGACAGACATCCGGTGGACAAATCTGTGTCTTTTTCTCGCCACACATTAAGGTGGGTCCACACTTGTGACTTGACGACGGACCGGACTATGTGGCATTGCAACAGAACATGTTACGCTAAATGTGGACGCTCGAGGTTGTGCTGACACGGTTACAAACCGTTTACGATGAAATATGTCACAAGTGTAGACGCATGGTGTCGAACCAGACTGCGTGGCATGACATCGGTACAAGAGTCGGTCGGTGGTTGTCATTTACCGACTACCTGGCAGCTCAGCATGTCATCGTCTGCAGAACCGGGCGTGGGACGTACCGCCGAACAGGTCTCGACGTGATCCATTCCTACCCCGTGCCTGTGTCTGTGTCATCTGGCGTAATTGTACGCGTGTCATAAATGCAAGTGTGGACGTGTCGTGGTCACGTCACAGGTCGGGGAAAATAGCGAACATGCTTTGAAAAAGACCGACTTTCGGCGGATCGGCTCGTAACACGTGACTTTGATGCGTGACAGTACACAGACCAGCGTCCACACTAGGCCCGGTAAGTAGATCGTAACTCCATACATTGTCCTGCCGTTTGGTTCTGTGTAAACAGTTCCATCAGTGTTCGGAATGGATTGTGCCGTAGTGCAGCTTGTAACAAATTGTTCGCGTAACAAAATACGTCCACATTAACGGTACTGATACGTGTTTTTGATACGGTCACGGAATAATGTACGGCAAATTGTCACAAGTGTGGACCCACCTTTAGCTGGCCATACACGTACGGATTTGCCCGCCGGACCTGCCTGACAGATGTGTCTGACGGGCACATCCATCAATGTGTGGCGAGAAATAGACACAGATTTGTCCGATGGATGTATGTCCGCTGGCCGTGCGAAAACCAACGGATCTGTCAGGCAGGTCCGGCGGGCAAATTCGTACGTGTATGGCCAGCTATTGATGGATGTGCCCGTCAGACACATCTGTCAGGCAAATCCGGCGGGCAAATCCGTACGTGTATGGCCAGCTATTACATTAGAAAGTTATACATAAATCATAAGTTGATTGGGGGTAGTCAACGTGTTATTTACCTTACCTCATCACTGATTAGTAGAAATCTAATGATGACTTTTGTCCACCTAGCTTGTTCTAGGCGGAACACTGGGCATCGAACAGAATTTTTTTTTCCTATTTTGTACTCTCATTTTGTTTAATGACTTCAAGTTCCATAGAACCAATGGAAACTATCAACTACCCAAAGTTAGAAAATTGAATTAGAAAATCTCCCGAACTTATCATTTCAACTTTGAATATCTCATGAACGGCTGAACCGATTTTAATGAAACATGTCTATGAATCATCGCTAGAAAACTTACTTTCAATTCAACTAAAAAATACCGCATCTAAATCGGTTCACCCGTTTAAGACCTACGGTGCCACAGACAGACACACACATAACAGCCAAGCTTATAACACCCCTCTTTTTGCGTCGGGAAGGTTGAAAAAATATTTAACGCCTTCACAAAAAGTTGCATTGTAATATTACCAGCTCAATCGAAAACAGATTAATCGAGAATGCGTAGGCGTCCACGAGATTCAAATCACAAACAAATCTTAATAATCTGGATTAAGATGTCTCAATTTTCAATGGAAATACGTACACGTGGTTTATTACGATGTCCCAAGGATTCTTGGTTGTTTATCTCTGCGGGCGGGCTGCAAAATTTGCTGGAATTATGTTTGGCTGCGATTCCACCAAGAGCTGTGCGAGGTAGCGGTGCGGTGTGCGAGGAAAAAATCCACCAATGCCGGGCCGCGCTGAGCGAGGCTAGGCACGTTGATTGGTGGATTTTTTCCGGGATCCTCTTGGATCGCATAATGTTTTTTAGACTAATGCTGTTTCGCATAATTGATTTAGCATAATTTGTTTTGGCATAATAGTACTTTCGCATAGTAATATTTTGGCCTACTGTTTTTTTGGCATACTACGCTATTAGCATAATTTTAGTTGGACTAATTTGTATTGGCGAATATATATTACGCATACTATTGTTTGGGCTAATCATTATTTGGTATATCTGTCATTATCCATAATTTCAGTTGTCTAAATGAATGAAACTCACTTTCGTTGTTAACATGCATTTATTATTATTGTATGTATATATCGCCGCCAACTAGCTTAATTAGCCATTTAGTTAACTGCCTAGCCTTTTCATTTAAATTTTAGGTTAGGTTTGTTAGTTAGCTTGTGTCCCTCAGACCAGAAATAGAAGCCCCGCGTCGACCTGATGGCAGGTCATAATTTTTTGAAAATGCTAGGCATTTGACCAAATGGCTAATAAAACCAGTTGGCTGCGACATATATATTTCCTTTGATACATGCATTATATATTTGTAATGGTGATTGTTCATTGCAGTTTCAGATTACTGGCGATAGCTTGTAGTAATGCTATTTTTGTAGTAAATTCATTTTTCTTGCTGACAATGTTGTATATACGTCGCTGTTTAATTAGGTATTTTTTCTTTTTTGGTGGTGGTTCTGTCCCTAATTCTCTTCGTTCTATTTGTGTAATTTGGTGTGTTATTTCTTGGGTAATCGTTTTTGCTAAGTAATAGAAGTGGGGATGATGTTTTCCCACAAAATGTGCGAATCTATTATGCCACGCTTCGGCATGATTTTGTGTTCGAGGTATATTTTTGAATAGGATAATAGCGGTATGCATTTTGATATGATGCCAATTGATTAATATGCCTATTTATGCTTATGCTTTTTGTTGTTAGGCTTTATGACGGTTATGCTTTCTGTATTTATGCTTTTTGATGTTATGCGTAAAAAATTATGCGTAATGAAGCTTATGCGCATCTCATTTTCGGCGAAAAGCAATTATGCGTAACCATATTAGTATTAATGATTTTATGCCTTCCAATAGTAAACCTTTTTTCCTCGCACACCGCTCCCCTAACTCGCGCAGCTCTGGTGGAATCGCACCTTAAGTGGCGTCAGTCTCAAGCGAGCCCATTGATACACGTGCCCTCGTTATGTTATTGGGTGCAGATTAAATGTCAAGTACGCTTGACGTTAAGTAGTCGTTGCAGACCCGAAGCCCAAGGACTCTAATTATTATGAAAAAGCCATGAATATCGAGACTATCGGTCGGCTAGTTGAATACGCGTTTACTACACTCACGGACAATGAATTCGGGACATTTTCTATGAAAAAATATTTATAAAATTACGCGAATTCATTGTCCGTGAGTGCAAGGTGATTATTTTTTGCGTGGTGGAAGGTGATCGTCATTGGATAGGGCCGTATTTCGGGGTGGCCAGGCGGGGCTACTGCCCCGGGCCTCCACAACACTTCCCTAATAAGTAGGGTACTAGTCCGTTAGGAGCCTCCGCTCCTTGGTTGCCCCAGGAGCTTCACTCCTCCAAATGGGCATTTCTCCAGAAATATGTCTGCGACTCATTCATCTGTCTCCATACATTTAGTATGAAAAAGGGCCAGATGAATGAGGTGACCGCAGACATATTTCTGGAGAAATGCCCAAATCCGGCCCTGTCATTGGTTATCGCCAGGCCGGTTTTGACTGCATCCTCGACTCGATCGGGAATGGAGTCCAGCGTCACGTCATCTCGACCCATCCCCAACCGCTTACGGACTAAAACCTCCCCCACGTTGTGTGGAGTGTGCTTCGGGAGACACGCGGCGCCAAGTGCCCTATTACACTTGCGATTTGCGAGTAGAGTTGTGCCATTCTCGGGAATTCCCGGAAACGTTCTCAGTTTTGTATGGAAAATGTTCTCGAGAACGTTCTCGCTCCATACAAAACGGAGAACGTTTCCGAGAATGGCACATCTCTATTTGCGAGCGAGCCGCGGGCGAGTTTCCATACAAAACCAGTCCGCCGAGTTCGTGCGGGCGACATTTGTATGAAACTTCGCTTCAAACTCACCCGCCAATAAACGGTATACACGTTGAGCCCCCGCGCATGGTGTTCTTAGTGTGCACGTTTAGTGTTTCTGGGGACTAAGTTGATTTTTAACTGCGCAATTTTGATCGATGGTTTTGCAATGAGGTGCTGGGAAAAGATGTTCCGAATCCCATAGACCGTAAGGAGGACAAACGGGTCCATATTAAAGGAGCTAAAAATCATCAAGCGGCTCTCAACACTGTCCTGAGAGGATACTTTGGGGTACCGAATCGTCTGTGTAGCAAAATGTCCAGTGACGCAAATTAACCACGAAGTGAAAAATCGATTATGTAAATTGACCATTTTTGAAGATGCCAAAATCTTAAAATGAACAATTAGCATAATAGTCCATAAAGCGTCGACACGTCTAAACAAGTACGTAAAACTGCATAAAATCCGCCATTTTGTTTATTTTAACGAACTTCATACCCAGTGACACTCGCACCACCAAGACGAATCTAATGATGTATCATTTATCAAAATCGGATGTGCCGTTGAGTAGTTACGAGCGGACACAGGAACAGACATACATACATGCAGGTCAAACACATAACCCTCCTTTGGGCTTCGCCGCAGTCGCGTAAAAAGTCCAAAACGCAAATTACCTAATGTCGACCATAAAGTCCAAAACGTATAATAGCACTTTTGTCACGAATTCACGATGTAAAGAGATTGAGTGTAATAAAACTCTGCTTGATACATAATATAACTGGCCATTTCACATTGCTTTCTAAACATCCGAACACACTGCAGTATACCTATACACGTTTTCAATACTTACATTTTGAGAGAGCCAGCAGCGAACGCGGTCCTTTGACCGACAACGTATAGGTATAATAATTCCTTCTGATTTCGAATTATCTAAGAATTATTTGAGCATCACGACTTAGATGCTTGCTGAACACATTCGAATTGTCTTTATTACTTTCACATGGCACAGTGGTAAGTGATTTCACCCAAGGACGAAACATATCGGAACATGTAATATTTGCACTGAACTGACCACTTCGAAGTTTAAAAAACAACTAAGTGGTTATTTAAGTTTGCTTATATTATTAGAGGGAAAATAACATTAGGGCAAGTGTCAAGATCGTTTGAAGCACCGCCTGCCGCACGTGTTTTGCAAGTTTTTACAAATAATTCAATCACCACGACTTAGTCCTGATTGTTATTGCTAATGACGGTCTCAAGTGGAAACACGCCAGCTTATTCTGAATCCACTATAACACCTCTGGTGTCGCAGATATTCATGAGCGACGTTGACTGTTTTCCGTAAGGCAGCTCGTCTTCTTATTACATAAAACAAAAATTGATAGATCAGCATGTATACGAACCGATCAAAGTTTTCTCGACGATTTGGGTCGACGAATAAATTGTTTAGGAATAAGTAGGCAGCTGTCAAACTGCATAATGAGTAACTGTGCTGCACTATGTACTCTGTGCGTAATACGCATAACTGTAACGCTGGGTTTGCATTGTTTATGCAATACTAGCATCACCCGCGGCTTCACCCACATTATTCCCGTTTATATTCTAAAGGAACTCTTCACCGGGATATAAAGTATCCTTTGTTTCATTTGCATTGCGATGCAGTGCAGCCCTCCACAAGGTGTTGGTGTCCAGGCTTCTCAGCAGGAATACAAAGCTAAGGATCTATAAAACTGTCTTAAGACCCATCCTTATGTATGGTTGTGAGGCCTGGACCCTAACACAAAAAGAGGAATGTCAGCTCCTTGTAGCGGAAAGGAAGGTTTTGCGTAAGATCCTGGGGCCTGTCAAGAGTGAAAACGGCACGTGGAGGATCCGTAAGAACATAGAGATCCAGGAGCTGGTGGCTGAACCCAACATCATCGGCGTAACAAAATCACACAGACTTCGCTGGTTTGGTCACCTACTCCGAATGGGAGAGGATCGTGCGGCCAAGAGAGCGTACGTGGGACGACCAACTGGTCGCCGCCCGGTTGGGCGACCCAGGTACCGCTGGGAGGACAGTGTGCAGGCGGATCTGTGACGTCTTCAAGTCGTTAACTGGCAAGAAGTTGCGCACGATCGGGACAGATGGCGTGCTCTCGTTTCGGAGGCCAAGACCCTCTTTGGGTCCCTGAGCCAAGTTAGTTAGTTAGTTTTTGTTTCAATCCAGGACTTGGTCTACTTGCATGCCAAATTTCAGATCAATTCGTTCAGTTGTTACTGCTTTATTTAGTAACAAGCCTCTTAACATCCAAACATCTTCACAAACATATTGAAAATGATTCGTGTGTTCGGTCCTTTACTACTTTTCGTTTTTTGTTCGATAATTTACCAGAAATAATTTTGATTCTTTTAGAATTTTATATGATCGCAACAATGACTTCGGCCCACTTGACATATAGTCATATAGTCTTACAATTATATTGATCATGGTCAAAAAGCGAACTTCGAAAGAAACTTGAAAAAACGCTAGGATGGTATCACCTGCCTCTGTCTCACAAAGTGCAATTAAAAATCACTGGCTTGGCTGTTTCTCTGTAGTACTTAGCTACTTCCCCAAAAAAGGGAATATCCAATGAACAATAAAAATAAAATCCAGAAGATTCTCATAAATCATGTGTTAATACAAAGAGTACGATTGTTTTCTAATCGGATAGTTGCCAAAATCTCTTTTAAAATAGCCGTGACGTGCGAACGGTTTTAGCAAATGTCATGTCAATCCGATTCCGTTTAGTCATTGTAAAAAAAAGCAAAAGAAAAACGATGTCCTACGCTCAGCATCGTAGTTATCGACCCGCCTAGCTGTTAGATAATTATAGCACAAACTCAATACTATGTATTTAGTAGCTAGGTCACGAACGCCTAATCAGGTTATTTAAAAGGGATGTCATACCTTTATGGCCAGGTGTGGCAAAAAAGTGCATAAATCCACAATTTTGCTTTTTTGTACCCATCCAGTGACACTTGCGTCATCAAGAATCGAATGAATGATGTATAATTTTATCAAAATCGGGTGTGTCGTTGAGTAGATACGAGCGGACATAGAAACGGACAACACATACATACTTATTTACTCACATATATACATACAGGTCAAACACGTAACCAAAAAAAACTGGTCAAATGCGAGTCGGACTTGCGCACCGAGGGTTCCGTACAAACTCATCAGTAGATACGTGGTGGATAATTTTCAAGATAAACTGTATGGTGGGTGGACCAAATTTAACTTTGCTCTTTAAAAACTGTTGTCCCCATACATCGACATATTATGTCGCGGATAGTTTAGTAGGAGCAAATAAGTTTGTCTTACAATTCTTGCGAATTTCTTCAAAACGCTGCAAGTTAGGAAAATCGTTTTATTTTTCCTGTAATATTTAGGACGACATTAACAATCGGTAATTAGTTCAGATTTTTCTTTTCAGTAATTTCGGAGTTCGGAATTATCCCGGCAAGACAGACGCTGGTTCGAATGACTTTTTTACGGTTGGTCACGTTTAATTTTTCAATGTACTTATTTGATCTTTGTGTAAATCAAAATCGTTTATTACGATTTTCCACTGACTCATGTTTCCACGTTACATTCTAAATAACTGGCCAAGAGCATGTCGGACCATGCTCAGTGTAGGGTTCCATAGCCGTAACTATAAGGTAAAAAATACGATGTAAAAAAAGTACAAGAACAAAAGTATCTTCATAGCAATTACGTCCTTTTGTTGAGAAGCGCAGTTTATCAGCAATAACTCAAAAACGGTTAATCCGATCTTATTGAAAATAATTTTTGTTGAAAGTATTAATTAAGCGTTATTTTTGTAATTTTTTTTATATTTTTTGGACACACGGTTTAGAAGATAGAGGGGGGGGGGGCACAATTTACACAACTTTCGGAGCGATTATTTCAAAAGGTATTCACTTAATCAAAAACATTACTTAAGAACCTTTAAATATTTTTAAAAGAGCTGTCGAACTATGTACCACACGTTGATATTTTCTGAAAAAAAATTTTTTTAGCTTCTGTAACATGTATGGAGTGCCCCCCCTAAAAATATTTATTATAATTATTTAACTACTAAACTAAGTAGCGGCTCATACAAGACACCTATATTCCAAATTTCATCAATATCCATCATGTAGTTTTTGAGTAAAATGCCTGTGACATACGGACAGACGGACAGACGGACAGACCGGACGGACGGACATGACGAAACTATAAGGGTTCCGTTTTGGCCATTTTGGCTACGGAATCCTAAAAATCAAAATATATCCAGTAAGTATATTGATTCGAACACATCAATTATTTTACATATTTGACACAGTTTATATTGTGTAACTTTTGTAGTGCCAAGGCCATAGCCTTAACGGTAAAGCAGAAAGAAAATTACTTACATAGAAATTGCTCGATAGCTGACGCAAAACCGTACTGACGCCACATTGGAATAACGGTCGATAGAATTTCAAATCTAGAATTTTAAACCAAAACATGCCGTTCCATAATTCCAAATTCAAAGTCCTAACTTCAACGATTCCAACCGTCCGCTCCTAATACATTTTGATAATGCTGTATAAAGGCTGCCCTTTTTAAATATTTTCATGAAACTAACTACGGTTTAAATTTGAACCTTGTCCCCGTGCAATAAGAGCTACGTTTTCAACGTTTATTGGTTTGTATATTTGTGTCGGTGCAAAGGTACCTAATTTAAATTCTGGGTTTTGAGACAACGTTTGCAACGATCAAATATTAATTTAAACAATGCGCCGAATATCATTTCCATACTTTCAATGAAATTTTATCAGCGTGTTTCTGAGCTATACATATAAAATAATAAAGTAAGTAATTTTAAATAACGATGTTAATTAAAAACTTTAGTCCCTGCGACCTCGTTTGCTTTGGTTTTACGTGAAAACTATAGAAAATACACAACTTTTGTATTATGATAAATTGGATAAAATTTACTCTAAATTTTGATCATAACCATAATCTTAGTAAACACCTGCCTATATTGATAACTACACAATAAAAATATATGTAGGTATATTGTGAAATGTTGTTTCATTCTTTATGTGTGAGTGAGTACCTTAGGGACAGAATATTGTTAAATGTACTAAACGTATATAAGTTAGTAGTACTTATGTTAGGTATGCAGAATTAGAAGTTTGTGACAAACCTACATGAACAAATGTTTTTTTGTAAAAAAGTGTATTTCTAGATCATCCTATACATCCCAACCCACAGAGTAAACAAAAGCTAGGCCTACTTAGCATCTGCTAAATAAAACAAAACACAATTTTGAATCTGTCAACACCGCGGGCAGTTGCATTTAGCGCAGAACGGTCCTGGGGCCGATCGAAATTCAAATTTGAATTTAAAAATAGAAAGTCGGTTACGTTGCTTTGTTTTTTTTTTTATTTGTAAAAATATTTTTTGTTAAATATTTTTATTTGTAATAAACTTGGTACTCTTGGACGGGCTCCTCACCAACAAAATAATTGTGCAATATTGTGTATAATGTAAGATTCTTGGCCGCGTGTGGATATTATTGAATATTGTTAAATGACTTGGCAGAAGTTTGAGCTAACTTAAATTTTATATCAGTATGGATAAACATAACATATCTTAACGATTGAAAATAACCGAAGTAGGTATAAAACATATTCATAATTTTCATAAGGTTCTTCTTCTTCCTTGTCGGTATCACTCTTGACAGAGTGGTCGTGGTCATCACTTCAGGCGTTAAGGCGTATAAGCACAGATTATATAATAGTTCTTCGAACAGATACGACACTCTCCCGCAATACAATAGAAAAGAACATTCTGGAATCATAACGTCCGAAGTGCGGTCGTCGACCCCGCGCGGCGTAAAATCAGTGCTAGGGCTGTCGACCGATACCCAAATATATTATTTCACAAATAGATTATGTATAAATTATTTCCCTACTTTAAATTTCTATTGTTAAATTTTAAAATTGAGAATATTCGAAATCGTATGAATAATTTTAGGAGATAGTCCCGAGGAAAACATTTACACAAATGGCTATGCTGGACTACCGCAAGTAAATCATACATGCTGCTTCCTGGTCGATTAGACATTATCTTTTCAAAATTGTTTAAAAATACAGATTCCAATTCTTTTATTATATAATGAAACATACATAATTATAGTACGAATTATCTAAGATGTCCGAATGTGCGTGAACGTGAAGAGAATGAACAAATATTCGGTCACCTTAGATAATTCTTACTATGTATACATACACTTACGAAATTTTGCACACATGTTTAGAAGCTGGTTAACATATACAAAAACTCTGTAATTCTAACAATATGACATACATACCTACAGGACGAATCGATAACATCGTTTTTTTAACTCTGTTAAAAACTGTTCAATTCTGCCGATATTAAGTACACATATACGCGTCGATAGCTTAATTTTTTTAACTGGGTTAAAAAGTAAACGTTTTAAGACAAATGATACTACTTTGCCGCCTATTTATATGGACATAGCAAACGAAAAAATCAGTCTGAGTATGTTACAATTAATAAAATACTTAGAAATTTAGATATTCGGTTGTAAATGTTTAAGGGCAAGATATAAAATATAAGTAATATTATAACCTCTCCTCGTCCTTGGGTAGTGCAAAATGCGATAAATGTTTGTTTAACTGGATATTGTTGCAGCCGGCTACACTGCAACGCGCACGCCCCATCATCAACAAAATAATGATATTAAATTATAAATACGCGATCGAAGTGCGGTGCGACGCGGTCCATGCGAGCGCTTTTGTTTTTTTTTTATTCGTGAACAGGCTCAAGGAGCTGTCAAAACTATCGGACTTACTTCGTAGCGGTAGGCTGCACGCATGCGAGCGCGTGGCAACCATACGATTTTTGTACCGCCGGCGGTAAGTGACGTCACTCAAGGTCGCGCTCGACGAAAAACGAGTGTCGGCCCCCTGGTATAAGGTTGCCAATGTTTAAACATTAATTCAATATTATGAAAATAGTATCTTTCAATAACTTATGATGACTGAAACTGGTCGCGTACCATATAAATAAATAAAAGAACAACTCTATCGGGTGCAAAACTTTAACAAAATTTGTAAAGCTGACATCAAGGAGAATTTACAACTAAGAAAATTAGAATACTATTGTTAAAGTTTTGCACCCGAAAGTTCCGGTCACTGTACCTAAATATGATACACATTTAAATATAGAATGTCCGACAGTATCGGCACCTGTCAATTACTGTTAAAATAAATGATTAATGGTTCTTGGAAAACTGTGATCACAATGGCCGCCTTCCAGACCAGAAATAGGAAAACGCTTTGATTTTTTTTTATTTTTGAATAATAATAAATAAATAAATATTAGGGGATAATCTTACACAAATCGAACTAGCCCCATAGTAAGCTCAATACGGCTTGTGTTATGGATACTAGACGACGATATATTTAATAGATACAAATACTTAAATACAAAGAAAACATCCATGACTCAGGAACAAATATTCGTGCTCATCACACAAATAAATGCCCTTACCGGGATTCGAACCCAGGACCTCCTGCTTCGTAGGCAGGGTCACTACCAACTAAGCTAAAGCGGTCGTCAATAAATAAATAAATAATATGTCAGATATAGCATGACTGACAGTGTCAGAATGGGTTAGCTGCAGAATCCTGGCCGTTGAGGTATGTTGGTTAAAGAAGTGGATTCATGTCAGATCAAATCATTTATTCGTCTGATTCTTTTGGCGACTTCGGTAATGACATTCTGGTGAGAAGAAGCGCCGAAGAAACTCACCAGTTTCTCTTTTAAATCATCAGGCATTACAATAGTTGTTACAATATTATGGCGTAGGTACTTGAGTGAGCAAATCTAGGCAATTACGTTACACAGTATGATTCATTTTCATTATTATACGACAGAATTACAATTATCAAGTAGCAACTTTAACTACTGGCAGACGAACCGACAGAATCGTAAGACAAGTGTTGTCGCCACGACAGTCAGAAAGAGAATCGACACTCTTGCCCAACGAGCCCGTCTACGTGCACCGCAACCGGTCGTTACGTCACACGGCGTTCGCCGCCATTTTAAATCTACTTAGTACTACAGTAGTCAATTGACGATCTTGAATTTCTTGAATTATCGCTGCTGTCCCCGACAGTGTGTTTCTATTATTATTGTTGTAGGTAATTTTTTTTCTAACTACCTATATCTGTCGTGTAGAACCCAAGAGTTGAAAAACGCGTGGCTTCTTGCAAATGGCACCACGTTTCGAAGCACCTAATTGTTGCTATTTGTAAATAAACGGAACAACTGTCACATTACTGTCACCGATAAAACAATAACATTAAAAAAAACCCGAAAATAATAAAAAAATAAATAAATTGAATTTGTACGTGTGAAAAGGGAAATATTGTCTTCACCTGTAAATTAAAAAAATATGTATTGCTATACTATAAGTAGCTTTCTCTTTGGTTTAATCATAGCACAATCATCCATATTAAAAAAATAATAAAATTATTTAATTTCGACCAACATGGATCACACATTGTTAATAAATACGTTCTTAGGGCTTAGGTTTTAGTTCATGGTTGTTCTCACAGATAGTGCTCTATGTCTGTATCGTCTTTAAGATCAGTAGTCACCACATGTCCAAGATACTTAAATTGTGAAACTAAATACATTCAGCACCTTCCCATTCAGTTCCCATATTACATGGTTAATACTGAGCAATATGCCATATTGCACAATTACATTGTAGGTGGCAGCTCGCCTTAAATAAGTATACGCGCTCAGCATCAGTTTCAAAACATTGATTCACCTGCACCAATTACATTTTCACCTTGACATTTAGGGCAGGTTAACGACGCACTTCAGCGCTCCAAATGTCCAGATTTACAAACACTGGCAGGATACCACTGATGCTAATAGCTGGTTTGTAAACTCGCTGGGGTAATCAAAAAGGGTTAATTAGTGCTGCAAAGTAACGCACGCGCTATGTTCTAACCGAGTTTATAAATAGATGAGGTTCCATAGTCGGCTGTCTTATCATTTTGTTTTTAATGTTTATTACCTCAAAATTCCGTTGTTTATTAACACTTCTTTATCAAAAATCGACTTGCTGACGGTCTACTCGTCACTTCCACTTTTAGACAGCAATGACCCGCAGTTACTATTACCTTATACGGTTAAGTACAGACCAGCGATATTACTACTTCCGCATTTATTATTAATTTAGTAAGTTAGCTGCAGAAGAACCAATGTAACAGACACAGATACGCAGAATTCTACGGTTGAAGTGGCAGTGGGCAGGCCATATACAAGGTATAAAGACAAACAAGTAGTCAAACTTAGGCCGTTTAGGAGCACGCGATACATATTCCAGGTCAATACGGAAACATTGCGATCCGTACTGGGGTATTAGGAGCGAAGAGGAGTTTTTCGAGGTAAGTATATTCCTATGTCGGAACATTTAAGGCCGAGCCACACAGACTTTGAGCGTGACTAGCCGCCATTTTGAAAAACTTTCATACTATACAACGCGTACGCCACGCGCATGCAGACGTGTACGCAGCCGGTGTGGCTCGGCCTTTATATTAAAGGATTTCAGGTTTCGTACTATGTAGGCGAGGAAGCTATGAAAGGATATGGATATGGATGTGGTACTGCTATTATACTGTACTATGGTGGAGAATTGTCTAGCAATCGACGACGTCCATGGCTGATAGATAGATAAGTAGATTACTATTTCGCGGGTCAAATGATATTAAACACGATATTGACGGCCAAATTGTGAATAGGCCTGCAGGCAAAGACCTAGTTTACCTAACTCTCCCAAAATAAGCGCCTAAAAACAAGCGTGGACAGATCTATATTTAGGTCCACTTGCTATACTTCCGCTAGTCTCGTTCTAATTCGAGTGATGAATGGTCATCACGGGTATCTGCTTTCTTTTTGGCTGTTTGGGATCATCGTCATTGGCGTATTTATGGCTTGCAGATCACTCTCCCTGCGGGGCACAACTTTTAGTGATAATTAATGCAAAATTAAAAATATAGTCAAAGTAAAACTAATTAATGTAATAAACACATGCTTGGTACTGTGATAATAAGTTCAAAATGTCTTTTTTTTTAAACCGACTTCAAAATTCAAACCAACGCCTCGACAGGAGTGGCTTACCCCGCGATTTCGTCGCGAGGTTATTAGAAACAAATGTTGAGCCTCGGGAAGAGAGAGAGCACACGTTATGCGATAGAGAGAGACGGTCGGACGCGATACGTTCCGTCCGGTGGTCGGACGCGATGCGTTCCGTCCGGTGGTCGGACGCGAACGTCAGGTTTGTTAGAAAGAGAAACTTCTGTACGTAGTACATTTACTTATTCTGTGGTCTCGATAACACACGCACGAGTTACTCTAAATTCTCTAAAAATACGCAAATCACTTTGGATGCGCCTATAATATTTGAAGGGTTCAGTCAATATTTCCATGATCACATCATCAGACCCTGACCTGGCGACATTGGGAGCACCCAGGAAGTATACATTTTGAAACAAAAATAGAATTCCTTAATCGGTCCAGTCGTCTTTGAGTAATCGCGTAACAAACGTACAAAAAAACATACAGTCGAATTGAGAACCATCCTTTTGGAAGTCGGTTAAAAATATCGCCGTACAATTTAATTAAGAGCCCGTAAATGCTACAAATGCGGGAATCGAGTAACAAAAAAATCCGACGGACTGAATACCTCCTCCATTTTTGAAATCCGTTAAAAACAGAAGCGTCGACAGGCCTATATTTAGATTCACTTTGTTTGGCTAATGTGGCACTAGCTCTTCTTATTCGAGTGATGAATTATGGTCATTGGGGATATCTGCTTCTTTTGGCTGTTTATCATCGTCATTGGCGTATTGATGGCCTAGAGACCACTCTCTAGCAAAATAATAAGCGAACGTCACGCTCACAGTCATTTTTGCCGAGAATAGACAAGTTTTAGACCAGCGGTCGGCAACCTTTTAGCAGCCAAGGAAGGGCCACATAGTAGCTAACGAAATTGACGCGGGCCGCACTTCACTACATAGTATAAAACAAAGTCGCTTCCCGCTGTCTGTACCTATTGTACGCTTAGATCTTTAAAACTACGCAATTATTTATTTTTATTTATTTATATGGATAAAGCAGTCCCTGTCTACTCTTAAATATCGGTAGATGGCGCTACTGTCAATACTGATGTCACAGCGGTACGGTAGATAAAGCAGAGATGTGTTTTCCTTGTGGATTCCTATTTAACTGAAACCTTAATTTAATTAATTATTGTTTGTTTCACTTAACCTCACTATCGCCATACTGAAAAAACACATCTCTGCTTTATCTACCGTACCGCCGTTAATTTCTTAAATTATTGAAGTTCTTAATCAATGACAACATTAATGTGACGTCAGCATGAGATTTCGGAAAGAACATACATGGTCTTCCTCTACCATGCTTTCTGTATAGTTAGCAGAAGATAATGGTAACAGAAATCTCATCACTCATTATCATTGGGTTTGCAGCGACGACGCGACTATGTTGTGCTGGCTAGGTGAGTTACTCAACTCACCAAATCCCAACAACTACATATATATTATATCTAGTCTTCTTCTTCTTAGTCGTGCTCTCTTGATGTAGTCGTGATCATATCACGGTCGAGCCTTGAGCCACCGCTTCTCTCGTGATGCGACTCAATTTAGGCCTATTTGGCGGAGTACTACTTACTACTTAGTAAGTCGTAGTTGTCTTGGCCTCCGATACGAGAGCACGTCATTCTTCTCGGTTCCGCGCTATCTCTTGTCAATTAAAAGCATGAAGCTCACGCAGACCCGCCTCCACCATGTCCTTCCAGCGATACCTAGGCCGACCTACAGGACGTCGACCGGTTGGGCGGCCCAAGTATGCTCTCGACACTGCGACTTTCCTCTACTCTCTCAAGGTGGCCCAGCCAACGGCGTCCATGAGCCTTTGTTTCCCCTATGATATTAGTTTTGGCCACCAGTTCTTCCACTTCGGCATTCTTAAGGACTCTCCAGCTCCCATCTGATCTCTGCCGCGGGCCCAGAATCCTACGAAGAATCTTCCTCTCAGCAACCAACAGCATCGTCTCCTCCTTAAGTGTTAATGTCCATGCTTCGCATCCGTACATTAAGATAGGTCGTAATAACGGTCTTATAAATCTGAATCTTGATTCTTTTGCTTTTCTTGATTTTTTTGGCCCTCACGGCGTTGTGGAGCGTCCGCAAGATGGTGGATAGGGGAACGGTTGGTGTCCGATGGACTCGCTAACCAAAGTAGGGTGTGGTCCTCCAGCATTTCGGGGGTTGTGCGGCGGGTTAACACCCCTCCCACGGAAAATCTTTAAAGTTACGAAACTGACACGAGAAAATAACCGATCTGATTTGGCGGAGTGAGAATTGATATTTATGCTGGAGTGCGTCACAGATTTGACGAGGTCTGTCCATGTGTTGGCGAGCCCCGACGAGATCTTTTGCCCTCAACTTTCACCATCGGCCTTGCACCATCAATCGATCCATGGAGTCCTTGTTACGGGATATGTGCCCGAAAACTTCGAGGATTCCTATTATGTCTAGTACAGATTATCAACTCTGTGACACAGTCCCTATATTTCTGAGGGTTACTCGTTCACGGTTTAAATTATACGGGCGAGTTTGGCGGTGAACATAAGAATAGCCTACTCTTAATGACAGATGTCTGCACTCATACAATAACCGTTATCCAAATAATCAGGCATTCCCAATATTAAATTCCTTTGTGCACTTTGTTCTTCGATTATCCTTACTCGCATTTTAAGTCGGCAGGAAAACCCAGTACCTACCAACATAATAAACATTTGGGGCACGATTGCGGCGTGTGAAAGGACATAACGGTTGGCCAGATAAATTAGAACGCGGTTTTAGTACTGTATGTTGGTTAAATGGGTGACATATAAATGCACTCACGGACAATGAATTCGGGTCATTTTCTATGAACAATTATATATTTTTAATTGTCTTGTTTTGACGCCTAGAGACCTTTTACATCTCTGAAAATGTAATTATGAGTTTATTGTAACGTATTAATGAAATCGAATGTAATAATGTCATACCTGTTGTTATATTTAAAAAAAAATAAAAGAGAAACTGGTGAGTTTCTTCCGGTGCTTCTTCTCACCAGAAGGTCAGTACCCGAAGCGCCAAAAGAAATAAAACATATTTAGAATCAAGACTTGTAAAAGAGCCCTTGAGGGGGCCTACTTACAGAAATAAACTATTTTATTTATAGAAAATTACCCGAATTCATTGTCCGTGAGTGTATGTCGGAACTAGGTTGAGGGACAGGCGGCTTAGCCCTTTCCGGACGGGATTTTTTTTGTATGAAAACTTCCGATTGTTGTGGCAGCTCGTAGCACTCGTTCAAGCACAAAAAAAAATCAATTTTTCAAGCGTGGCGCTAGTGTCTGCACGATACATATTGTCCCGGTCACAAAAAAAAGGACTTGCGCGTACACAGAATGTTCCAAAGTTTATTGCACGATTTTATAGGAGCCGGCCGGAAAGGGCTAGGCGCCTTATCTTGACCTTTTTATTGGGCATGATGTGGATGTGTTCGAACAGTAAGACAACGTAGGTTATATAGCCACGAATCACACTTTAATGCGTAGGTATTAGAGTCCGACCGAAACCAATTTTCGCGGCTGAAACCGAAACCGAAATCAAATTTCGGCTTTGATCTCAGTTTCCGCCGAAACCAGAACCGAAACCAAAACTTCCATATAAGGTCATGTTTTCGTGGGAAGATAAAAAAAATACAATAATAATCAGTCAAAAGTAAAACCCGAGTATTTTGACTCAGAACCCGGATAAAAAACCTAGAAATTAATACAAATTAAACATGTATCGTTTTATTTTAAACATAATAAATAAAATCTAACGTCGGCCGCCTTGAAGCAAACGCAAAAAGCATCACATGCTTGCTTTACTTAACACGGACGGCAATGCCGGCAAGTTCATTATTGTAGGTAATGCAACCCGGGTAACTGACTTTATTTAGTGTCGGGTAATACCCGAGCTTCATATTTGATCGGGTATTGCATTCCCTAACGCTTATACGTAGACTTTTATGAAGAATAAGCAAAAATATTGCAAAACACAGGCCTCAATGGCCTATAAAGACAACAAATGGGTCATTAGTTACCCAAATCACCATCTTTGAGTCACTGAACCCATGTTTCATCCTACATCTAACCTACTCGCTTACTTTTATACCTTTTGGACGTGTAATGGTATATTTGTTGTGATAATAAGCTTTCTTTGGTATCTCACTTTGGAGTTCTCGCGTATTTCTGAACGATAGTTGGTTGGTTCTTTTTCTTATCGAAAATAAATCAGCACCACCAAATTCACCTTATGATATAAAATACTCAGTTCATATTTCAAATTTAAATATTATTATTATAATATTTGATACGATAGCGTAAGAATCGCTATGAATTTTAAGCTTTACTCGTTTTTTCAAAATTATCGTGACAGAGACTTATTTATATACCTCCGTCACGCATTTTTAGTATTGAGCCTTTGTCAGCCAAAAAGAAGTACGACTCTACTTTTTTAGGGTTCCGTAGCCAAAATGGCTAAAAAGGAACCCTTATAGTTTCGTCATGTCCGTCCGTCCGTCCGTCCGTCCGTCCGTATGTCACAGGCATTTTACTCAAAAACTACAAGACCTATACTGATGAAATTTGGAATATAGATGTCTTGTAGATGCCGCAACTAAGTTTGGTAGTTAAATAATAAAAATAAAAAAATCTAGGGGGGGGCACTCCATACATGTAACAGAAGCTAAAAAAATTTTTTTTCACAAAATGCCAACGTGTGGTAAGAGAAGTTCGACAGCTCTTTTGAAAACATTTTAAGGTTTTTAAGTAATGTTTGTGATTAAGTGAATACCTTTGGAAATAATCGCTCCGAAAGTTGTGAAAATTGTGTCCCCCCCCCCTCTATCTTCTAAACCGTGTGTCCGAAAAATATAAAAAAAATTATAAAGATAACGCTCAATTAATACTTCCAACGAAAATTATTTTCAACAAGATCGGATTAACCGTTTTTGAGTTATTGCCGATAAACTGCGCTTCTCAACAAAAGGACGTAATTGCTATGAAGATACGCTCTTTTGTTGTTGTACTTTTTTTACATCGTATTTTTTACCTTATAGTTACGGCTATGGAACCCTACACTGAGCATGGTCCGACATGCTCTTGGCCAGTTATTTTTTTTTTGCAAATGACAAACTCGCAACCCATATCCGGGCGTAGCGATTGTCGGACCGGGTGGTCGGCCGTGGCGTTCCCTGGGGTCGAACCAGGTCGCTAGCCGGACCACCCTGAGAAGAACGACTCCATAAAAGCGCTAGGACAAGACGAGACAAGTGACAAACCAGTATGCAGTCCACATAGTGGAAAACCGAAACTACACATAGGGGAGACCGAGTATGGTTGTCTCGGGGGTTGGTTGTCACAGCGGCCATAAAATAATACTAAACGAAGGAATAATTGCATCGATTGGTGAAGTACGGAAGGATGTACAGCTCTTGCGATCTTTTAGCACCGATCGATGTACTTAATGTTTCGTTTAGAATTATTTTATGGCCGCTGTGACAACCAACCCCCGAGACAACCATACTCGGTCAACCATACAACCATATACCCTAGCACATGCAAATTTCCGAGTAACGTCACGCCTTGCTACACCTTTTACAAGCTTTTATGTTAATTTGCAATATAGGTAACTATGTTCGTTCGGGTGGAATCTTGCAACTCAATTTTGAAGCAGATATCTTCAACCGATTGAGCAGATGATAATGCAATATTATTATGACATGGAGCTGATCTGATGATGGAGCCGAATGGTAGCCATGGGATCGTCTAAATTACGTAAGAGAAATTCACCGTGTTTGGGTTCATTTGATTAGTTGTGACGTGTTTGCGCGTATACAAGAAAAGTATCGGCAATAAAAGTTTGTCTCAAAAAACACGGACTAATAATATTAATATTTTTTCTCAGGAAACATCCCTATTGCTCCTGTGGCTTATTTGTATAATATTTTTTTACATGACATTGCTTACTTTGGGACTTTGTGATTTACATATGTGACTTGTATATTTATTTCTGTGACTTGTATTATAAGGTCCACTATGCCACGCGCGTTATGAGTTATGAGTTAGAGCGAGAAGGTAGGATTCGGCGCATTTTTGTGACTCGAACGTGGGTTTTGTTAGACAGTGCGAGTTCTGTACAAAGTACTAATAGTTATTCTGTACGTAAGGCGCACGTGACCGAAGTTTGCGTCAGCCTCGCCTGTCGTCTCCACGCTTGTCAATATCAGGAGCACCGACCGCCATTTTGTCTTTGAGGGACACTCCCTTTCAGCTTATTGCGTCGTTGCATTTTGTTCTGTATTTTAAGGTGAATCGAGCCTGTTGGTTCTTCATACAAACAAGAAGAGGTTCATCATCATCATTCATCAAATCGATCATGATTAACCTTTTCATCGCTACGTCAAACAGAAAAGTTGCAAACCAGACACCATGACGTAATAGTGTCAAAACCGAAATTGAACTTTATGCTGGTGCATGTAGGTTTATATCGCTCTGCACTCTGTGCGGATCAATCCGTCGTTGGCGTCTGAAAGGTTAAAATGTGTTTCGTTTTATAGCTTGATATTTTGTCTGCGCGAAACGAAATTATAACTCTCGAAACCCACCACAAAATATTTTTAGCAAAAACCGTTCGGTTTCAAACGTATCACATTATAGGGCTACGTCACCAATATGTTTCAAAACCGTTGGCACATAATTGGTATCTAGATAAAATATGACTAGAATACGTTGTCGATTTCTCGTTTGTCTCTTTTAGCGTAGGCGTAGGTTGAGGCGTAAACAAAGATTCAAAGGTCAGGTAGAAGGGAAAAGATCTAGAGGACGATCTCCTACCCGATGGACAGACCCGCTAAAACACTCACCAAATCATCCGTGGTTGAGTGCTCTCGCAACACTTTCAACCGCCAGATATGGAGAGACATCTCGAAGGAAAGTTTGAAAGTCCACCAACAAGAAACCGGAAGTGAAGATAATCATGATACAACGTCCGAACAGCCATGACCACTCTGGTAAGAGTGTACGACTAACAGTGCCGTAAATAGGGCGGTGCCACCGGTGCCCAGGCACAGGGCACAGGGCGTAGACTCTGGGGGGCGCAAGAATGGCCAGGACCCTAGGGTACCTATAATATCTAAAAAAAAAAACAAGGGCGCAGAACGACGAAGAAGAAGAAACAAAGATTGAATAACATTTCTCGTGAGCGTGTCTTTGCAAAACAATAAAAATATCAATGGTTAAAGGATTTTCTGCATTAGACAAGTTGAAATTGTATCATTTCTCCGCGTTCAGTAAATAAACTCTTTGCCATTTCTATTGCGTCTTATTTTTATTTTAATGTAACGTTTTGAGACTTTACTTAGGTACTTAATAATAATTATAAATGCGAAAGTAACTCTGTCTATTACCTTTTTACGAGTAAACCAATGGACCGATTGTACATTTACAGGGTTCTAATTAAATAACAGGGTAATTTTTACTGTGGACCAGTAGCGTGGCGTCCAAAGAACTCGATTCCTACCGGCTTGCCTAATATTAGGCATTTGAGCACACACACACACATTTCTACAGCTCTTAATGTAGTATGTATGTGGGTATATTTTATAGCATATTTGTGTAAGTATATCAGTATTATGTATATATTTATGATTTGTGTAAGCAAATTTGCAGTTTTAGTATATATGATCGTGCACCAATTTAATATTTCTATTTGACCGAGCGGTTAACTGATAGAAAGTGCCTTTTGGCATTAAGTTCGCCGCTTGTACTTTCCTGTATTGTGCAACAAAGTTTAAATTTTGGTAGGTATGGAGATAGTTTACCGTAGACCAACGACCTGAAGAGAGCGGTGGGAAGCGGTCGGATGCGGATGCGGTGATGATAATGACGAACTATACATTATATCGTTTACTAGCGTTAATCCGCGGCTTTGGTTGTGTTATTTTCCCAAGGAAAATCCATAAAAAGGTATACTATGTTTAAATCCAGGACGACTTGTATGACAAATTTCATCGCAATCCATTCCATTGTTACAGCATTATTTAGTAACAAACATTCAGATATCTTTACAAACTTTCACATATGTTCTGTTGTTATATGTTTTCTTTTATGTTTAGGTTTATTATAAATGTTTGTGTTTGGGTGTGTGCTACATATTACCTATAGCGCAGTAATAACTGAACGGATTAACATGAAATTTGGTATGCAAGGAGAAAAACTCCTGGATTGAAACATGGACACTTTTCACACTTTATATCCCGGTAAGGAGTTCCCTTCGGATAAACACGGGAATGCGAGCGAAGTGTCGGGTAAACACCACTTTATAATATCAATAGGATTTAAACTACATTCAACTGAACGAGATATACTTATGCATATCTCGTTCATAAAGCCCAATGATGAATGAATGCGCTTGAGCATCTACGTTGATTCACTGGCGCGTGGCGTGCGCGTATTTAGAAAGTATATAAAGCCAAGGGCGGCCGGCGCTCCTGTACCTCTAGCACAACTGTGACACGCGACTCTTTCTCGCGCGAGATATGCTACCCATCTCTTTCCAACCAATATAGTGTGACAGTGACAGGTGATGCTCTGTCGCGCGAGAAACGAAGTCGCGGCTAGTTATGCTAGACGTACTGCACTCCCGGCCCGCTGCACGCTTATGAACATATTTATAGTAAACCATACATTACATATTCAGAACTTCCTATGTTATGACGGTTTTATCTTGTCTTTCTTGTTGGACATTTATGGTTTTCAAGTCGGTTCCTATTGGTCGGTAAATTATGAAACATCTTTACATTGGGTGTACTATCGAACACACTGTTAATTGTACAGTCAAGGGTAAAAATAAATATCCACAAAAAGTTCCAAAATATGTATACATAAACCTTACTGCCATAAGCCATAATAATAACACCTGTATGCATATTATGAAACTTTAAATAAATAAAATAAAATAATTTTATTTCTGTAAGTAGGCCCTCAAGGGCTCTTTTACAAGTCTGATTCTAAATTTGTATTATTTATTTTCTTTTGGCGCTTCGGGTACTGACCTTCTGGTGAGAAGAAGCGCCGGAAGAAACTCACGAGTTTCTCTTTTCGACCAACAAGTATTACAACAATATGGTGTTAATATAAGATTTCATTAATACATTACATTAAACTTAAAACTACATTTATAGAGATGTAACGGGTCTCTCTATGCGTCCAAACAAGACAAATAAAAAATAAATTGATACTAAAATTAATGGAGATGTAAAGAGTCTCCGTTGTCAAAATATAATGTGTGGTGTATATTTATTTATTTATTTATTTAGACTTTATTGCACAATACAGGAAAGTACAAACGGCGAACTTAATGCCATAAGGCATTCTCTACCAGTTAACCGCGTATATGTCGCAGCCAACTGGTTTTATTAGCCATTTGGTTAACTGCCTAGCCTATTCTCTAAACGGCGCCATTTAGTTAACTGCCTGGATGAAATTTAACCAATGCGTCAATATATCAATTAACGATATGGCTGCTGGCCAATGCTTAGGCCGTTCGTTCAGTAGGGTTCACTTTTTCACGCTTCGCCCCTCGAGCCCCTCTTGAAGAGAGCTCCCCCCCGTCCCCCCGTCCCGTTCTAGGGCAGAATTGATTTATACAACTAAAATTTGACAGACTCGGCTAGGCGGGTTATTTAATGTTGTCGAACGAAAGTAGTTTGCCTAGCCGTTTGATAGAAGGGCTAGACGGCCCGATGTTCATCCAGGCACTTAACTAATGGCGCCATTTAATGAAAAGGCTAGGCAGTTAACCAAATAGCTAATTAAGCTAGTTGGCGGCGGCAAAAATAAACACCGGGGTAGCTACTTTCTCAAAATATGGACTTTAGAAATTTTTCTGGCTCAGAATCGTTAGTACTTTCGAGCCTGATACGTAAAAAAAGTGTTCCGAATTTATTTTCCCATTACGTCACCATTTTGTACTTATGTTTGTATGAACGTGACGTAGTGGGAAAAAAATCCATACAAATTTCGGGACACTTTTTTTACGTATAAGGTTCGAAAGTACTAATGATTCTGAGCTAGAAAAACCTCAAAAGTCCATATTTTGAGAAAGTAGCTACCCCGGGAATTATTTTGGAAAACGCCCATACATATTGGTGCCCTTGGCTGTACATTTGTGAATGTAAACTTTATTGTAACGTGTAAAAAGTGGTCAGTTAACAGTGGCTTGTACCTTTATTGACTGTGTATGTATTATACTCAGCTCTATTAGACATTCTGTCTCTCCAGGTCACTCCCAGAATAAATCTTAGACAACGCATATGGAAAGCGTTCAGTTGTTGCTCTTGTTTAGAGTAAGTAGTCCACGTCTCCGATGCATATAAAAGAGTACTGAGTACACAAGTCTGGTACACGAGAACTAATAAAGAATGAGAGAATGTCTAATAGAGCTGTTCTTGCGAAGACTGGTTCCACCAGCATTACAGCGATCCTTAAACAGAGGAGACTCCGCTGGCCACGTACACCGAATGGACTTAGAGAGATTACTCCGCCAAGTAATGATGGGCCAGATTGCACACGCAAAAAGACCCGTGGGACGTCCAATGTTGCGGTTCAGGGACTCTTGCAAGCGTGACATGGAATGTTTTGGCATTGATACTGGCGGCTGGGAACAAAGAGCAGAAATGAGACCAGAGTGGCACAGGGACCTCAGCACTGGAATTAAGAGACACGATGAAGTGTGGCTGGATAACCTGCAGCAAAAGAAATTAAGGAAACTTCGCTCCAGTAATGATTAGACATGCTTCAGTTCTTTGTTAGCGAGGCTCCGTTCGGCTATTTATTTTAAGGTCCTTGATTATATTCTAGTAATTGAATAAGACTTTATGCCACACCTGGCCATAAAGTGACTTTTTCCGCACGTTGCGCGTACGGAAAAAACCGCTTTCTGGCCAATTGTAGACATGAAATGATGTACACACAACACGGGAGGTAATCGAGAAAGCCCTCGATCGCATATTTACGTCCCTCGCTTGCAGCTCGGGCCGCAAACTTCTGCAATCTCGGCCTTTCTTTGTATTACCACCCTAGTTATGTAATGTACTATTACCAACGATGGGTAGGTACGTAACCTTTCTAAGCTCACTAGACATCCTTAGGCTGTCAGGTCCAGGCGTTCAACTGCGCGTTTCCTTCTTCGTAATCATTTATTTATAGTTGCGTAACCTTCGCAATTGTTACGTTGATTTTTATTTATTTAAACTTTATTGCACAATAACAAAAAAGTACAATTGGCGGACTTAATGCCTTAAGGCATTCTCTACCAGTCAAACATTGGGTAAAACAGAGATTTTAGTTAGTGCAGGATTGATTAAAGGAGAAACGACATCAGTGAAACAAATCAATATAAGAGTATATATATATATAACAATAATATACATACACATATATTTGTTACAATAAACATACATATACATATAACAAAACAAATGTACCCATGTACATTATTGTTTGTATTTAGCTTTAATTATATCTAGTTTTAATCTATCTGTGTTTATTGTTAAGATCTTGCAACGCTTTGGTTCTTATACTGTCATGTTACTTGTGGATCTCTTGTTGAATAAATAAAATAAATGTAAAACATTATGACAAATAAGCAATTTTGACTTATATCAGAGAAATGCTTGCGCAACTTGCGCTTAAAGGAGAATTTGCTCTGAGCTTGCCTAATGGGGAGCGGGAGATCATTCCATAAGCGAATTGCCTGAAGGGAGAAGGAATTGGACAGTATAAAACCTGATCGGTGCGAAGGAATACTGAGCTTGAGGCTACGGGAAGTACAGAGTTTATTATTTAGTTGACTTTATTGCTTGTATAATAAATTGTAATAGGACTTCCCAGGAATCGAAGGGAGGTTTACTAAAACAGATTTGCCCTGTGAATCACCTGCAAATTTTGCATCGAGTGTTTAATTTCATCGGCAGATTATTTTTTTGAAATCATTTTTATACGGAATCGTTCAAAAGCAACGATTTCGTATAAAAACGATTTCAACTTGACAACAGATTGATATAAAATAAACCTAACGTAACTTAATGATTACTATATCATGATCTTATTAAAAAATATATTGAGGTCCTCTTCATATACCATCTGTAGCTCCTTCGAAGATATATTATATATTTTTTCTACTCCTGTACTATAATCTGTCTTTTGCTTGGTCACGAACACTAATATAAGAACATACATAATATGAGTTCAGAGAAGTCTATACTCTATTCCCCATAACAGCACTAGTGTCGTTATAGTCACTTTACGTTATTGCTATCAGCCACAGACTTCTAAGTCTAGGTTAAACTTAGGTCAAGGATTAAGCGCTCAATTTTAACTTTACGGTAAAAATGCACAACTACCAACTTAAGAAATAATTAAATTCCTACGGTTTTTAAGAAAAACAAAATTTACCGAACTAAATTCATTGATGCCAACATAAAAAAAAGTATTTTTAATTTACTTATATTTAAAATTAAAAAAAAAAGTTTAACATAGACACATACTGTAAGTCAAACGTCATATTTGCCTTGTCTCCAGGTTATGATTAATTTTGTATTTTATAATTTAATACCTAGTCGTAGAAAAAGTATTGTATGCAACGTTGTATAATTAAGTCAAAAAACGCTCATTGCGTCTCTATTTGCGAGACTCGCCGCATTCGCGGCTCGTATCGCATCGCAACTCACGCAATTGGCATTTTTTGAACCCACTTATACAACTTTTGCATAAAATACTATTACTTGTCGAAAAAAGTGTCATAGGCTTACACAGGCCCCATCGCATCGATACCAAACTTTTTCCCAAAAAAATCTCAAGGTCATAGAAAAAGTTCGGCTTTTTGTTCCTCGCCATCTTGAATGTCCCGTGGACCGTGGCGGCCTTCATCTGTTTTCCGTTGCCCAACGTGACTTATTGTCTGTTTCCTTATTTACAGTTAAATTGGATTTGTTAAGTAAAAAATGTCCATTACCTCACTTAACATTCCTTGTTTCCCAATATGTCACATCGTCTGCTGACAAGCAAAAGTCACTAAGTAACAAATACCTACTTAAAGTAAAGCTCGTATCTCAGTATTGATTTACTAATTAGATACGACTTTTTGGAGAGCAGTGACAAAGTTTTAGTGACTTTTGCTTGTCAGCAGACGACATATTTTTTACTTCCTCTATGAGAGCATTTGTATAAAAGTTGGTACATTAATTAACGGATCCTTAAATTAATTTCCACTTTGTTACCAATATTTTGATAATTATTTATTGATTTATTTGGATACAATATAAATTATTAAAAATAATCAAGTACCTACTTACGTATTATGAATAAAATGGTACCAACAGTGTTGAAAACAACATTTCCATACTTTGTACATACGTTTTTAGAAAATGTTAATGATAAGAATCGTAAACAGAACAATCTGCCAAAACTAAACATTTATATGCAGTAAGTAAACATATTTCTAGCTCTAAAATACATAGTGTTTAAAATTGATTTTTTTGCAAATCCGAGATAGCATTCTATTCTTTTTTTTGCCAGTTCTTGTACTTATGGGATTATTTAATTTGCGCATTTTAGGTAACACGAAGAGAGTTCGAGGAAAAATATAGATAGATATAGGTATTGTAAATAAGTCTATAAAATTTTCATTCGGACTGTACCATACTTATGTGAACGGGAATTCTCAATAGGAGTCTTACACTATTCCAGGGGTGGATACCGTATTTTCTCCATACAGGAATACCGGTATTTTTTCCGTTCTTTGGTTTATTATTCCATTTTTAATCGGACAATTATCATAAAATAATTCAAAATATTGGACTATATCGAAGTTTTTGCAAAATACCGGTTCCGAGAACCTAAAAAGAGAACCTATAGAAAAAAAACCTTTTTATCAGGAGAACATGTCAAGATGAAATTTATTTTACCTACGTCATCTTAGGCCCTGTCAAAAACCTATTAAACTAGAATGATACGAAAGTCAAAGTAGATGGTAAAATTGAGGGCGCTTGCTACGTGCTCCGGCGGCCAAGTGGTTAAGGCGCTGGGCCGGAAATCCAGACGTACCGAGTTCGATTCCCGGTCTGGGCCACAGGTGATGTACCATTTAATTTATCTATGTACTTTGATATCTTGTATCTATATTATGTAACTTAAAATGTGGTGTAATTTACCCGCATTAAAAACAAATAAAGAAACATTATGTTTCTTTCATATGTAGTAGGTACTTATGTAATAATCTAATTTGTATATGGGTTTCTTTTACCTGAAATAAATAATTAAAATTTTTAATTTTTTTATAAAATATTATTATTTAATTAAGTACTTACCTACCTGTATTTCAAGTTCTAGAATTTCTTACAGCTTTTCCGAATTTTCACCTATGAAAAAATGCCAAATAATTGGCAGGCGAAACCTTTCTTCTCCAGAAAAAGTATGCTACATAAATCAAATTATGTTTGCGTGATACTGACCTATGCGATTGTATTGTTTATATTAATGTTCTTTGAATGCCCTTCAACGTAAATAACAAGTTGACCTTATTTATAGGCTACTCCAAGTGTTCTTCTTGTTTGTGACGGTTGCCTTGTATTCTCACGTGTACGCGAATCTATTCAGCCTTCGTGGCACGAGACCTCTTCCACATTCAGAACTGAATATTTGGAGTGGCGGGACGCTCGCGAACAAAAGTGTAAATAAAAAAAAATAAAAAAAAACTGTAAGTACCTCAAGGGCTCTTTTACATGTCTTACATTGTTGTGTTGCGTTTCAACAGATGAGCTTATTTAAATGGTTTATTTAGTTACGTTGAATACTGTACCGTGGAATGAGGTTGCATTGATCAATTTATAGTATTTTATGCAACAGTTGTATAAGAAGGTTCAAAAAATGCGAATTGCGTGAGTTGCGATACGAGCCGCGAATGCGGCGAGTATCGCAAATAGAGACGCAATGAGCGTTTTTTGACTTAATTATACAACGTTGCATACAATACTTTTTCTACGACAGGTTTTAAAATTATAAAATACAAACAAGGCATAACCTGCAAAGAAGGCAAATATGACGTATGACTGTCAGTATGTGTCTATGGTAAACTTTTTATTTTTTAAATGAAGTTGACACGCAGTGAATATATTAAAAATACTTTTGTTTTTATGTTGGCATCAATGAATTTAGTTCAGAAAGTTTTGTTTTTCTTAAAACCCGTAGGATTTTAATTGTTTGTTAAGTTGGTAGTTGTGCATTTTTACCGTAAAGTTAAAATTGAGCGCTTAATCCTTGACCTCAGTTTAACCTAGATTTAGACGTCTGTGGTTGCTAGCAATAACGTAAAGTGGCTATAACAACACTAGTGCTGTTATGGGGAATAGAGTATAGACTTCTCTGAACTCATATTATATATGTTCTTATATTAGTGTTCGTGACCAAGTAAAAGACAGATAACAGTACAGGAGTAGAAAAAAATTTTAAATGTGTTTATTTCCTTATATAATCAATAAAAAATTAAAAGAAAAATATTCCCATATTGGTTTTTCTTCCTTTATCGATTTCACTAGTCAAACATTATTATCTTTGTAACTCATGAAAAAAAAAATATTTCCGTGATCAACTTTATACTGATATTGGGGTTACCTCTCCCTTTTTTAACGGAATTCGATAGTAACCCCAATAACGAATATAACTCCAATACATGAAAAAAAAAATCCGCTCTCAGGCTTACGATCTATAGTGGTCTAGGAGGCTTTGGGGTTACATTGATAAAAATAGACAAACATATTTTAGGAGATTATCAGCTTTAATAGGACACCATGGCACCTATACGTAACTATTCTAATAATATAAACGAAACTATTTCTCCGGCTATCATTGATCAGTGATCAAAGTAAACCCAAAATGGGTGATCAATGACACCCCATACTGTAAAAATTGAATAAAGAATATGGCCGTCAAAGTTATGATTCGCAACAAGAATCTCTGATACATACCATATAAAAACTACGGTTGTGTGAATTTTCAAAATTCTTTTTTTGTTTGAAAGGGTATATTTCAGAGGTGGTCCCATTGCAACCAAATCAGGATATGATTATGGGATCTTGGAGAAATCGAGGGAACTCTTCAAATATTATAGGCACACATACGGCGATTTGGTTATTCTTCATAGAGTCTCGGCATTTCTTATCGAAATTAGTTTATTGAAAGCCGGTTGTTTTAAACTTTTTAATTTTGTGGTTATTTGCGTGATAAGTCGAAGATTCTCTTGCCAACTCTACTCTACCAGTAGTAGGCGTATGATGGCAGGCTTTGTCACGCGATAAATAAATGATAACTACCGCCATGTTCTGACAAATTTTGTGGTTATTTGCATGATAAGTCGAAGATTCTCTTGCCAACTCTACTCTACCAGCAGTAGGCGTATGATGGCAGGCTTTGTCACGCGATAAATAAATGATAACAACCGCCATGTTCTAACAAATTTTGTGGTAATTTGCGTGATAAGTCGGAGATTCTCTTGCCAACTCTACTCTACCAGCAGTAGGCGTATGATCGCACTCGCAGGCTTTGTCACGCGATAAATAAATGATAACAACCGTCACGTTCTGACAAGTACCTATGTTTGTGAAAGTGACGGGTGCTTATCATTTATTTATCGATCGACAAAGTCAGCCAGTATCATAAGCCTACAAATCTTGATGTAGCTGACGACTTCAGAGAGTAATCCCCGGGGTCCGAGGTAAAGTCACATGTTTAATCCTTCCTTTACTTTTGTTCCCCACATAGTATAGCGCCGCTATACTTACTCAACCACGTATCTATTCCAATAGTTTCATAGGAAAATCGCACTTTTCTACTCGTAACACAGGTGCGTTTTCTATCAAACTATTCGAGTAGATACGTGGTTGAGTAAGTATACCGACGATAGGGAACGTGCACGACGAAGTTGCTGCCAACTGGTGCCGCCAATCTAAATCATGTACCCTCTCATGCTGGGGCCTCATTGACGAAAACGCCGTTAATTCTCGCGATGAAGGACGATTAACGTCAGTGTAGCTACGACTTACTATATTTGACAGTGACACTTAGATGTTGTCATTGACTTTGACAGGGGTGATAGTTTCTTTTATTGTCCGCCCGTGTCTCTTTTGTCGTTTAGTGCGGCCACCTATAGTCCGTGCACGTTCCCTATCCATTCGCGAACGCGTTTAAAAATAAATAGACAGAATTAGGCTTACCTATAGTCCCCGAGGCGCTTTTAGCAAAACGTGCGGGCAAGGTACAGCAAGTCAAAAAAAGAGATGAACGATAAGAGTCAGAGAGAGAGAGAGAGGCAAATCGAGGTGAAATGGTCACATATCATGTATCAATATAAAGAAAACATATTACATATGTTTCCGAAAGTGTCTCATATCATTTGAGTCGCTGACAGTCCTGAAAAGCCTGATTACTAAAATAATGTCAATGCTGAATTATTTGAGCGCAAGCACGCGCCTACTTATGCTAACGTGTTTAATAGATCAAGTGCACCTCGTTTTGAAGGTTGGCATTTTGAAACTGTCCTTATTTTGTCATGCGTTGTAAATTATAATTTTATTAACTAAAGAGCTTACTGTTTTGGTTTATGAAACGTAACACACTTGATTCGACTTAATGCCGCGTACAACTTCGTTCGTCCGTAATTTTCGAGTTTATTTTTCAAAATTACGTAATGTTTTCGAATGGAGACCATGAACTGGAAAACGCAGCACGGCTCGGCCCCCACAAAATGGCCTGACGACCTGATTTAGGTCGCCGCAACTTGATGTAAGCAAAAATCGTGCGATCTTTCGTCGTGGAAGTCTTTTTGGAAGACTTATGTGTAACAGTGGACGTCATCATTACCAGCCATTATATGTAGATAGGTATGTCCCACTGCCTAGGCACAGACCCATTCTCATAAGCCGGGTTTCCACTGCGAGCGGAGCGGACTCTGTAATGACTCCGTTTAACTTTCGTCGCTGGCGAAATGCTTGTATGCGGTTTATTGTTGCGAGTGCCACCAGCGATGAAAGTTAAACGGACTCATCGGAACCGGGCTATAGACGAGAGTGATTGAATTATTTAGTAGTCACCGGCACGGACGCTGCAATTCTGCGGGAAATTTTAATCGATCTTGGACAAAAAAAAAAACTTTTACGTGTTATATATTTTATAAATGTAGGTGTTCTAGTATTTAATGAACGTGTAAACAGTATAATTATGCATAATCGTGGGTCTAGTGAAAAGGGCTACAAGTCACATTTAACCTAGGTGCAAAAGAGCTTAAGTCATACAATAGAGTTGTGACCTTTTGTACCTTGTATAAATGTGACGTGTAGCCCTTTTCACTAGACCCACAGCATTAAAGAAATATCAATACACTTCGAATTAGTCAATTATTTTTATTTCAGGATAAAATGTTAAGGTTGCCTTTTATTTTTACCCGACTGCGGTGAAGCCCAAATTACCCGACTGCTGCGAAGCCCAAAGGAGGGTTATGTGTTTGACCTGTATGTATGTATGTCCGTTCCTGTATCCGCTCGTAACTACTCAACGGCACTTCCGATTTTGATAAACGATACATCATTAGATTCGTCTTGATGGTGCGAGTGTCACTGGGTATGAAATTCGTTAAAATAAACAAAGTGCACCGCGGTCGGGTTTTTTTTAGTAAAAATGTGGTTATTTGTACTGAAATTCATTAATTCATGTCCTTACTAAAATCAGAACCATTGACCTCTTTTAACAACTCGAATACCGTAATCCCAGAGCTTATCCACTTTAGCATAATGAATGAGTTCATTGACCCCTTGTTGCACCGTAGGTGCCGATCACTGTTTTAGGATATAATTCCCACGCCGGCCCAGTGCGGATTGGAGCCTTCACATACAACCTAACACAAGCTTGCTCTAATACAAGCTTTCAGGTCTAAGGTGGTCAAGGCTTTTAAAGGTTGAAAACAGAAAACGCCCTGACCTAGCACAACCTATCTGTAGACTATTGAATGACAACATCCATTAGTGGAACCTTCAAACAATTCTTGTACAGTAAATAACAAGAACAATACGGTATCTAGCGCACTTCGACTAAGTGCTGTATCGATGCTTTGACATATCGATATCGATATTGATAATGAGATTCAGGGATAGGCCTAGGCAAGGCCTACCCCATATTTGTGCCGTCTCGCGTTGAAACGATTGAATTGTGGTGTTTTAACAACAAAATTCGATTTAAATAGGTTTCTTTATCATAATATCATCTGACATGTCTCTCAGGAGCTCTGTGACATTTTTTTGTAGATAAATCTGGTGAAAGAAACAATGCCGCCAACTTTCAGAATATCAAATCTAACTTAGGACAGCGGAGAGCATTTCCGTTGAACTGTTTTTTTTTTGTTTTAAGTTTTTTTGTTCAGTAAGTGTATGTATTAAGTCAAAGTCAATATATTCTTTATTCAAGTAGGTCTAACAATAAGCACTTTTGAATTGTCAGTTACTAACTTAGGTAGTATAATAAATTAATAATACATAGTTCGGCCCGTACGTTAATTAGTTAAAATCATGTGAAGTTTGACGTGTCTTTGTGCGATGATAGCTTTCAGCGCCATTTTATGTCTATAAGGGCATTTTTATTTTAAAATCTACGTTTAGGCGAAACTTAAGCTATGTTCAAATACCGTCTAACCTGTCTGTCCGTAACGAAATGTATGGAGTTTAACACTAATCGTCAGTTCTGTGACGACCTGCTAACTGTCAGTTAAGAACGCACTTTAAATAAAAAAGCCCACAAAGTAGATGAAAATAACCTTAGATATCGATATTTGCATTATATTCTCACATTGTATGTACATCACTTAATCGATAAAAGCGCCATTATTGCTGGGATGGCGACCCCGAATACGTCGAGTGTTCAGTCGGTTTCGGATAGCCACCGGCCGATTCCGAATCGAATTTTCTTTTCAGAATCCAAGGGCAGGAAAAATATTTTATGAATATAATATTTATTATTTAATAATATTTTATGAATTCAGAAAAGTTTTGTCTTCTTAGGGCGGATCAAAGTGCTACTTTTCTCTTCTAGGATATTATTATTATATAATTAAATATCTTGTACAGTATATATTTGCGCTCATCGCAAATGGGCCAATTGCAGAAAAAATTTACCTTTTACTTTTTTTGTCTGATCATGGTGTTCGTGTTGTAGGTTTAGCCTAGTGGCCAGTGACTCTGCCTATGAAGCTGACGGTCCTGGGTTCGAATCCCGATAAGAGCAAATATTATTACTATATTACCTTTGTGGATGAAGATCTGTCAAACATAAAACGTTGCGTTGGTAACCCAGAAGAAGAACGTTTTATAGTACATTACACAACTAGGGTGGTAATACAAAGAAAGGCCGAGATCGCAGAAGTTTGCGGCCCGAGCTGCAAGCGAGGGACGTAAATATGCGATCGAGGGCTTTCTATATTACCTCCCGTGTTGTGTACATCATTTTATGTCTACACTTGGCCAGAAAGCGTCTTTTTCCATACGCGCAGCGTGCGGAAAAATTCACTTTACGGCCAGGTGTGGCATAAAATGCTTTTGCTCATCTTTAAAAATCTGGTTTACAGTTTGCTGGCTCAATATTACAGAGTCCTATGCTTCACTTTTCACGAATTGAAACTTGAATTGTCAAAGTGACGCAGTCTAATTTTAGCTAGGTACTTACCCCAAAAATGTAACACAGAACCTTGTAATATTAAGCCAGCGAATTGTCCCTCGATGAAAAGCATTTTCGGAATGAAAAAAAAACATCGAACAGAGAATCGTCCTGTTTTGAAATCGTTCGTAAGTAATCAGCCTAATCCTTTCCATATTATGTATGTTGACATAAAGCCTGTTAATAAAATAAACAACATAAATATTATTTATCGTAAAACAAGAACAAAAATAAATAAGTACTTGACTTATAGTATAACACTTTTTTCTTCAAAACACAGTTAAAATATCATACCACAGAATAAGACTGCGGCATTGAGATCAGCGCAGTAATATGCACTTTACTGCATCGGCCATCGATGCACTTGTGTCCAAAACACATGTAAACTAAGATTAGATTACATATCCGTTGACCCGGTTTCTTGCCGGTTTATGACTGAGGAAAATTTGCAATTGAAGAGCAAGTGTTGATACGAGCATACAGCGTGAAAAAAATACTTGAGGCACAATACAAAAACTTTGAGGATATCAGCTGTGACGAGCAACTTCGAAGATTGTAATCAGAAAAAAATACGAAACAAATTACCTATCGTATTAAGGCGTTTATCATTTATACAATAAAATTCAATCATACTTTATTGCAAACCAAGAGATAAATAACAATGCAAACTTATACAAAAAATAAATGAAACCGGTCAAGTGCGAGTCGGACTCACGCACCGAGGGTTCCGTACAAAATCGTCAGTAGATATCTGAATAATTCAAGAAAAATTTTATGGTGGGACAAACTTAACTTTGCTCTTGTAAAACTGTTGTCCCCATACATCGACATATGCCGCGGTTAGTTTAGTAGGAGCAAATAAGGTTGTCTTACGATTTTTGCGAATTTCTAAAAAACTCTGCAAATTAGGAAAACCGTTTTATTTTTCCTGTAATATTTAGGATAATATTAATAATCGGTAATTATTACAGATTTTTCTGTTCAGTAACTTCGGAGATAATAGGGGGGGAATGGTATTTTTTTAAACGTGTTTGGTCTTAAATCAAAAACTACACGTCTAATTAAAATAAAAAAAACGGTTTTGAAATCTTCATATTAAGCCCTTTCATTTGATATCCCACTCGATATATTAGCTCAACTTTTGATTTTGGACATCCCATTTCGGTCCCCTTTAAAAAAAAAGTAAAAAGGTATAGGATTTTTTTTTCTGTTCCATAGGCTCGAGTTAGCGGTTTTTAACACTATTCCAAATTTCGAGTCGATAGCATCAGTAGATCCTGAGATATCTTGCTGTGACAGACGGACAGACAGACAGACAGACAGACAGAGTCGCACCATAAGGGTTCCTTTTTTACCATTTTGGTACGGAACCCTAACAGTGGTAAACAATAGGCGGTCTTATCGCTAAAAAGCGATCTCTTCCAGACTACCTTTGGGTAGTGGAGTAGATGTAAAATTAACAAAAAATAAATGAGTAGGTGAGGTGGTGAGGAATAAACGATGCAAAAGACGAAAAAAATAAACACCACGGAAATATATCGAGATAGATGTAAAATAGTTCACTGATTTGTAAGGTAACCAAGCGTGTAAGGATTTTCGCTTGGCGTTTGACGCGAAAAATGTAATTTAGTGATGGGAAACTTAAATTTTCTATTTCATTTGATGGTATTTGAATAATTAATTATACCATTATTATCAGATTTTCAAATCTGATAACATTATTGACGAAAACTGAAGTTGACGGCGTGCAAAGTAGGTTGTCGCCACTTCTTTTTAGCACGCGAGGTACATACACTTTTCCTTCTACCTCGATATATTTCGGTGGTGTTTATAGTCCAGTGTACACAACTATGATCCTACCTATTATGCACGCTCGTGTAGACAGTTGCACACTATTTTCAGCCATAGTTAAATGATGCGGGCTCTGGAGGGGAACTACCTTAAATCCTTTAGTTTACTCATTTTTCTTGAAGGAAACATTATTTTATTTTTAAAAAGAAACAAAACTGCATTCAACCATTTTTTTAATTTTCTTGGCCTTTGTATTGGAATTGATGGTAAAATAAAATTAATGACAGATTTCACGATCTTTTTCACTTATAAGGCCAAATGTTTATTAGAGAGATTTTACCCTGACCAATAGTCCTATCGATTTAGAATAAAATAGTGAGTGCTTATTTATTTTTAGCTGGTTCGATTCCTGGGTGAGACAAGCGAATTTTGAGACTTTGGTCGGAGATGCCCCCCGCGCTCGACGCGAGCTTTTTTTTAGCCTGAAAGAGTAGAAATTATCGCTGGCCGGACCACCTTGAGTCGATTACTAAGTTTTTTAAAAATCCCGACCATCTGGCAACCCTAGTTTTGATCCAGGACTTGGTCTACTTGCATGCCAAATTTCAGCTCAATCCATTCTGTTGTTACCGCGTTATTTAGTCACAAGCATCCAAACATCTGAAAATCCAAACATCTTCACAAACTTTCATATCTAAAACAAATTCAGGTTAGTAACACCATTTATAACTCGAGAACGGCTGGATCAATTTTTATGATTATTGATTTTTTCGGTTTTTCACTGCCCTGAATAACATCATAACTATTAAAACACCTAAAAAAAATATCTGAGGCGGAACGAATTTATGAGTCGGTTTGTACAAAAAAGTATTATACTAATAAGTAATATATAAACGCTTTGTTTCTTAGAATTAGTCGCTATTCATTGAATCTGAATAATTCTGAAGTTCCCATCAAGATTAATCGAAGACATTTAAAAAAAACACGGAAATCACGAGGCCATCAAGTCTTATAATAAGTAGGTACTGAAGCAATAAGTAGAATATCCTTTTTAATGACTACCCATCACATTGTGTTCACGTTCCCATCCGTTTCAGAAATTACTGAAGTGTTACTTCACTGACTCAATACAAGTATATTAACTTCGCAAAAACGTTACTCAAATTCGGAGCGTTTTAACTGCCATATTTTAAACTAAATATCACTTATAGCAAGGGCCATTAAAACAAGAGGACTGTCATTCTCCATACTTTGGATTGTAACCGGACCTCTAGGGGATTTCCGGGCAAAAACTAGATGGCGCTAAAAAACTAAACATTTAACGATGTTATAATTGAACAAAGAAACATAGTATTGTAACAATTAGTTCGTAAACAGCTAATAATAAATAAATTCTAACATTTAAATACTGTGTCACGTTTGCAAAGTTGAATAATTGTAAATAATATAATTCTTTTACCAAGCTTATAGATAGATGGCGTTGTAAATTCGGGGAACAGCTTTTTGTATGGAGAATGACAGTCCTCTTGTTTTAATGGTCCTTGCTTATAGTTAAAAAGTAACTTTAAACCTTTGCCTGAAACGATACAAATATTAATGTTCAAGTCTTCACTTGTCTTATAATATTTTAGTTCGTTTATTTCCTCTCTTACTGACCGGAATATTTGATTCTGACAATTTTTTGGAAAACGGAATCGAATTTTTAACGGAATTATTTACCCGGTTTCGAGTTGATAGAAAAACGAGATAGCGCAAGCGCGAGATCTAGCAAACATGTCCTGAAATAAGTTTATTTGTGAGAAGCCAATTTCACTATAATCCGTTAGCACTCATCGAAGCCGATTCCATGTTGACTATATTATAAACATCTGTCTTGTAGATAAATCAGACACCTATGAGTACTGAGTTAGCGCTTATAATAGAGTCATAGTAGCGTTTAATACTTCTATTGTGACAATGTTACATTTTTCTCCTATTGAACTGGATAATTTTAGCTTGGACATGAGAAAACCGTTTTGAATCAGTTTCTTTGAAACCATTAATTAGTTTGTAATACGAGATCCTTGAGAATTAATTGTAGCTATCATTTCCATCCATTTTAGCGTAATAACAAGCTGTTTATTACGTGTATTGTTTTTTGAATGCAAATATCAGCATTGTAGGGTGATTTTTCGGGCGTTTCAACCGCTGTCAGTCCCTAGTATTGTATTAAGGACATTGGCCATAACTGGCCTAAACACGGTAGTCGACTTTAAGAGTCATTATGCAACTATTGTATAAATTGTTGCACGGATAATTTATTAGCACAAAATGCCAACTATATGAAGTTTGTGACGTAATTATGTTCAAATTAGGGCATGCAGTACCGGGAAATTTTAGTATGGCAGAATGTAAGTCTGTGACGGATGCTTTGTCATTTATTTATCGCTCGATAAAGCGTAGCATCATAAGCCTCCTAGTTTCCTTGTTTCATGGTGGGATCCACTAGGTGGTCACTTTAGCCAGGAGTGGCTCACTCCGCGATTTCGCTGCGTGGCCCGTGAGCGCCAGCGACCAGAAAGAGCACGCGTTAGCAGGCGTTATGCGATAGAGAGAGACGGTCGGATCCGATGCGTTCCGTCCGTTAGGACCTGAACGAAAGTTTTGTTAGAGACGGACACTTCTGTAAGTAGTACTATTTTATTCTGTGCTTTAGCTCGAAAGTCCTTCGGTATACGGTTAACGTGTCCAGCCCAGTCCCACGTACGCATACAAAGATAATTATCGAGATATAATTATGTTTCAAATTACATCAGAACGTACCTTATGAATACTAAGTCTATGAATGAGACTGAAAAGGTAATATTGGGCATATTTATCACCAATATATTTTTATAACAAGAACAAAAGAACGCACCTGTTTTGTATTCTAATGTAAAATAAATCGAAATATATTTTTTCTTCAGTACTAAGTACTAGGGTTCTGTGGTACTAGGTACTGTAGAAAAAACTATAGCGGCAAATGAGATTCTTACGTCAGTAGATTTGTAACCAATCACAGATTTTTGTCTTTTAAAGTTTAAATATAAAAAGGTTACATAGGTATATCGTTTAAAATTTAAACGATATGCAACCTGTCCAATAATGAAGTCTTGTCAAACTGATTACTAATATTTGACATAAATGATTTTAGACTCAGACATAGTAAACACTTAGTTGGTTATCAATACCTACCACTTGATAAATAAGATGTTTTGATTATAAAAAGTGAGCATTGTGGGACAAACTTCAACGACAGTTTTGTTGGACGTTATCGTTCCATATCCATACAAACATTATGTTTCGACATACGAATGCAATCACGCTGATTTTCTATAATACATAGCAGCGGCGTGGAGTAAAAGATATCCTTGGGCAAGCCGGTGCAGATTTGGCGTACATTAAGAGCCTTAAGAGTCTTAAGAGCTGTAGAATTAGGTACTCAAATGCTTGATATTAAGCAAGCCGGCAGGAATCGAGTTCTTTGGACGCCACGCTACTGATAGATAGTAATGTCAAAGTATAAAGACGAACAAGTAGTTCAACTTCCGTCGTTTAGGAGCGTGCGACACGTATTCACGCGATCGCGCGTCTGTGTGAGTGCGAGCATACTGGAGCATTCTTCGACATTCTTAAATCTTTGCTTGTATACGTAGTGCGTTCGTCCACGGCGCGCCATGTACCCTTTGTAGGAAGAAAAGTTACTGCTATTACACTGTGGTGATGCTGTGGGATTTTCCGTATCAATAAGTACCTACGTATGCAGTTTATTTCTGAACACAGGGCAATGACTTCTAATATAGAAGCACTTGACCACAAAAAAAATCCGGTATGCGGTTCTATAAAATATTGAGTGTGTGTAAAAATCAGCTCAAAGAAACTACGTTATTAGTTTATTTACAACAATCGACTTAAAATAAAATCGGTTCATAAATGGCAAAAATAATGTACCTACCTACCAGTGGCGTGGCGTAAAAGATGTCCTTAGGCAAGCCGGTGCAAATTTGGCGTACATTTTCCTTAAGAGCATGAATAAGGTGGTCAAATGCCTGATATTAGGCAAGCCGGTAGGAACCGAGTTCTTTGGACGCCACGCCACTGCTACCTACACCCAAATCGATCCAAATGTTCTACTTATTTTCCCGTTTTTTCATTAAATTTTGAATGAGTAGGTATACAATTTGCGAATACATACTCCAGGGCATACTTTAGAAAAATTGCAGCCGAACTGAAAACTGTAGGCAATAGGTATATCACAACCAAGGACCATTAAAACAAGAGGACTGTCATTCTCCGTACAAAAAGCTGTTCCCCGATATTTACAACGCCATCTATGTATAATCTTGGTATAAGAATTATATTATTTAAAATTATTCAACTTTGCAAACGTGACACAGTATTTAAATGTTAGAATTTATTTATTATTAGCTGTTTACGAACTAATTGTTACTATACTATATTCCTTTGTTCAATTACAACATCGTTAAATGTTTAGTTTTTTAGCGCCATCTAGTTTTTGCCCGGAAATCCCCTAGCGGTTGGGTTACAATCCAAAGTATGGAGAATGACAGTCCTCTTGTTTTAATGGTCCTTGATCACAACATTATCATAGTCAAAAATGCGTTAAATGTTGTAATCCTAGAATTCCCTGCATAAAGCAGCGCAGTTGGCACTCAACGCGAAGCTTTTAATGTCTAGATATTATTATCTAGTACCCAGCTCTAGAAGGATCACGTTTCTAGGAATTCTCCCGAAGCAAACTAAGGAAGCTCTGTGTTACTTTGTATCAGCATTTAGAAATTGAATACACTGGAGCATACTCCAGAACGTAGTTGCATTTATCTGAAAGATTTTGACAGATCGGCGGGCTAATACGGTTTGCATGCTTGAACCTTTGCCAGGCGCATCACAATTTCACTGCGTTACGAAAACTGAATGAGGGATTGTAACTTATATTTAGCACTCTTGCGTAATTCGGAAGCTATATTTTATAGTAATGCACTCGTGTAATGCTTGGAATTCTGGATCAGTGACCTTATTAGGATGGCAGACAAAATGGCAACCGTCGACGTTGTCTTTACAGCGGGTCTATATAGGTAGTAAAACGCATACAGCAAATCTTCGTATTTTAGCAACGCATACCTTTGTTATGCATTATTGTATGTTCGTATAATATTTAATTGTATATTTTAAAACGCCTAATCGGGCGTTGGAATTCCCTTTTCCATTGGGGTTGCAATTCAAAAATTTCTGGTAGCAGCTCGTTTTTCTTGGGGTTTCTGTTACAACCTAACCTACATTTCCGGTAGCAGTTCGTTTCTGTTGTGGTACTGTGGCACTTCTGACCTAACCTACTTTTCTGGTAGCAGTTCGGTTCAGCCAGCATTTACTACCTATTAATAAGAAAAACCCAAAAGTTTGTGATTCTATGAACAACGGGTATAAACTTGGAATTATTTTTCAAGAACACTCATTTATACCAAACGCTTAATTTTATGCGTTCTGTAGACATAACAATATTATGCGAATTGCAGGTATGCCAAATCAATCGGTATGCCAATTAACTTGTATGCGTTTTTATTATCATCCCATTTTCAACCGAAATTGATATGCGTTTTCATAATAGGATTTCATCATCAACCAATCCACTTTTCCGACATGAATGTCATAAGGTAAAACTAGGCTTAAATTTCAGGCCCACGCAAATTCCACACAAATTGAGATGCCAATCAAATATTCACAATAAGCTCACGCCCACGAAGAAGGAAAACTATCAATATTATGCTGCATCTAAGGGCATTGCATTCAAGTTCCAGAAATGAAATGAAAATAATTTATTTCAGAACAAGTTCCATAGGTAAATTCGAACTTAAATGTTGGCCTCAAGTGCTCTTCTACTAAATTTCGGAAGAAGGAAAGAAGAAAGACGCGAGGTCATTGTTCAAAAACGAACTGATAGATAGTTTTAAGCCGGATGCACTTCTAGTATTGTACATACAACTTCATTTAGCATGTACGTACAACATTTTCTATGGAATGACCCAAGTTTGCCCTGCAAAGGTCCCTTATTAGACATAATTAGTAATCCTATTAAGAAAACGCATAACAGTCTAGGAATACGATGATTGAGCATACAGGTTAAATGGGATAATAATAAAAATGCATACAAGTTAATTGGCATACCGATTGATTTGGTATACCTGCAATTCGCGTAATATTGTTAAGTATACCGAACGCATAAAATTATGCGTTCGGTATAAATGAGCGTTCTTGAAAAATAATTACAAGTTTATACCCGTTTTTCATAGAATCCCAACCTTTTGAGTTTTTCTTACTACTTTGTTGTAAATGCTAGCTGAACCGAACGGCTACCAGAAAAGTAGGTTAGGTCAGAAGTCCCACCCTAACAGAAACGAATCGCTTCCAGAAAAGTATGTTAATGGTTGAGAAAGTATGTTAATCTTGAGAACTATCAAGAAACTTCGCGCGGGTAGGGAGGAGAGGTGAGAAGTTCTATTTTGTTAATGTTAAATCTTTTGACGCGATAACTATGCACGCCATGGAAAATTGTATAAGGACGTTGGCAAACCATTAAGAGATGGCAAATTAATTTCAGCAGCTTTCTACATCTTCATACAAAAAAATGGAAAAAAGCAAAATGCGCAGACAAAATGTATCAAGCTAAAAAATTAATAACATTTCAACTAAATTTGATGCCTTTGATATCGATGGTTTCCCTTTTTCCGTTTGGTTGGTGAATCGAGGGACCTGCAAGTTAGATCACTTTAATATAATAAAATGTATTATATGTATAACTTATTTTTCATAATATTCATAGTACCAGCTGCTTATTAGTCTGAAATAAGGCCGATCTGTACGAGATTGTCCCCTGAGAATTTCAGAAAATTCTGTGCAATCAACAATTTACGCAGTAGGTACTTTAATCCAGCTCAACCCGTATTTCAGGTAACACGGTGGAAGAACGTAACATGTAACCATAGACTTGTAACCAAAATGCAACATTTTAGTTCCATATCCTTATTTGTTGTTGTCGCCCGATCGTCACGCGATTAAACTCTCGTGGACTAAGTGTTTTGACAGGTGTAGTGGGACCGAATTCGATTTGAATTCCTGCGGTGAGTAATGTTATGTAACCGCCATGATTCTTTTCCAGAAATAATGCGACGCAATATCGCGTTACTTGGTGGTTTTGTGTTGAAGTTGGCCTAGCTTAGGATATGGATTTGAAATCCCGGAAGCACTCAGTATAGATAGACTAACAATTGTCCTGTACCGATGAGTTAATTTTCCTAACATGTAAAAAATATTGAAAAAGAAAATGTTTATTTAGTAACACCGGATATACAAGCAGGATAACAGGATATAGAAGCAGAGTATACAAAACATGATGACACAGATTGAGGGCAACATAATGATATCTAAACAGAGCGGCGGAATGCAGTGCACTTTTTTTATCCTGACTAGAGTCATGAGCTTGGCGAGCCTTTTATAGCAGTCCTAATCAAGGACTTACAATGCAGCATGAAGGTTTGCCAGCCACGGCCACTGGCATCTCTTTACTGACCGAGAGTGAGCATCAGCGGGATTGGTTGCAGCAGTTCAACCTTTCCTCATTGTGATGATGTGAGATCGAGCTAATGGAAGTTTTAGTAATTGATTCGATAACCCTAGCCCAACTAAGAAGACTCCGACGTGAAGTTCAGCTGGACGCCACTGAAGATTAAGTTATCAATCTTCGGGTTATTCGGATCGGATTCTGTAGGTAATACAGAGTTCGACTTGAGAAAAAATTAGGCACTAAATAAGAAAACTGCTGTATTATCCGTTGCTTTTACGGTAGATGATCCAGAAGAAACCTGAACATTAAGGTTACCTATCTATGATTCTGTAAGACAGGTTTCCCTATAGTGTACTGTGAAATATTGCATTATGGTGAAGTGTACCCCATTTTGTAGTAATTATATAGTAATTAATCTTAGAAACCGCTATTGCACTTCACCTATGGATTTTACAATGGGCACAAACATAAACACGGTACAAGCAACTGCTGGAACGCGGTAAATCATGCGTGACGTACCGTGTGCAACCCTGACGTCAGCGTCCGAAATAGCTCGCCAATAGGACATTGTCTTGTTGACAAAGACTTGTATACTACATATGAAAGAAACATGATGTTTCTTTATTTGTTTGCCAAGTGGTTAAGGCGCTGGGTCGGAAATCCAGAGGTACCGGGTTCGATTCCCGGTCTGGACCACAGGTGAGTACCATTTAATTTTTCTATGCACTTTGATTTCTTGTATCTATATGTCGGCGGCCGATCGTATAATTCGCCAAATCGTGAAATTCCTAGGCATATCATGATATGCCGGCATTTCATGATATGTCTAACTAACATCCGCCATATCGTTTCGGCAACGTTTAGGCAAATCGATTAATAAGACTATTTCTTCTTGAATTTACATTTTGCATCTACCCGTGGCTTCGCCTGTGTTATTTCCATTACTATTCTGAGGAAATGCTTTACCGACATAAAAAGTATCCTCTATGTTTAAACCTAGGTCTTCGTCGACTTGTATGTGTCGCCGTCAACTAGCTTAATTAGCTGCCTAGCCCTTTCATTAAACACACTCCTTATTTTAGGTTAGGTTTGTTAGTCAGCTTGTGTCTCTCATAGAAGAAATAGAAGCCCCGCACATCTACATATAATAATAAAATCATAAGAAGTATATGCCAACCAACTCAAAATGCTACTAGGGCAGTAGAAGTTACGAGTCGCTACGGTGCACTTATTAATGAAACCTGTTTTGGAACTTTCCCAAGTGCAATAAAGGTTTTTTCCAGGCTAATCCACCGTCTGTCACCTTAACCTGCATTAGTCAGCCGTCATTTGTTTTAGACCAGTTCAACGCCCGGGTAACTGCGGACTCGATACTATAGAACTTTCCTAATACTCCGACCAACGAGGTACGTTATTTTTAACCCCCGACGCAAAAACGAAGGGGTGCTATGAGTTAGACGTGTCTGTGTGTGTAAATGTGTAAATGGCCTTGTGGCATCGTAGCTCCCAAACGGATGATCCGATTTTAATGCGGTTTTTTATGTTTGAAAGGTATATCAGTTGAGAGTGTTCTTAGCTATGTTTGGTGGAAATCGGTTCAGGTCTCCAAGGTCATCAGGTCGTTTCTTATTTTTGGTCGGGGGATTTTTAAATTTTTAATTTAGGTTAGGTTATCATTTGTTGATAGAGAACTGAAAAGTTTAAAATTAGTACTAAGTTACATAGAACCATTTATAGTTTAATGCCAACAGCCAAGCCACAGTAGGCCTCACAAGACGGACGACGACGCTGTAGTAGCAGAAGGAGCTGGAGAAATCAGGGTGAAAGTCTAGTATAGTCCTCTTCCCAGCAGTTAGATACTCAGCAGGTTATAAAAATTCACCATTATTTACAAGTATTTATTATGGTTAGCATTATTTACAACAATGCTAAACGCAAATTTCGCATATTATCAGCTACTACTTATTGTGAATGAAAATGGACCTGGCTTCATTTTAAGTACTTTCTATTCTACTAGCCTTAGAAATAAACCATTGGCGTTGGATTTTATACTGTGATTTAAAAAAAAACTTCGTAAGTATAGTAACGTAATGTAGAGTGCGACTACGATAACTTTGCAGAGCGGAACATGGCAACACCTCCGTTTAAGTCAAATCTAAAGTTTGCATTGTAATTTTTCTTTTGACTTTTAAATGGAGGTGTAGCCATGTTCCGCTTTGCAAAGTTATTGTCGCGTACCACTCCAGCAGGACGATCGCGGGGGGTGTGATCGGCGGGGGGCGACGGACGTCACGTGACTTACCAGCCTACCATCGCGGCGGCAACTCAGCCCGCATTACATTTTTTGTATATTTTATATAATTAAATAATTAACTCAAGCACTGGAGTTCATCATCAGCATCCCAAACTACGGATAGCCCCCTGAACATGGTCTTCGAAGCTTCGACTAAGGAATCAGCGAGTAACTACGAATTGACTGTCCAGCCAACGTGGCCGTGCCTACGCCATTGTCACAGCGCAGTTAACTATTCGAAACTACGAGCTAAGTCGCCGAGTCTGCTGCAAAAAACAAGCTAAGTCCACCAAAAGTGCATCAAGAAAGGATTTACTAGCCCATAGAAACGGATCTAAGGAACATAAGCCCAGGATTACTAGAAACCAGCTAAGTGTCCTATCCATTTCCATTCTTGCATCACCCATACCTATCTTACAATACCTACTTAAATACCTATTTAAACATAACAAGAAACTAGAATACTACAAAAAATATCACTATTACAATTTACCTAACTAGTTACAAGTAAATCATAACGTGAATCTTATATATTTACGTACTAATCTATGTATTCGTTACAAATTGTCATATAAGTACAAGTATAGATCGACAATTGCAAGTTAACGGTATATTGTTTACGCCGTCAGACTAGTTGGCAGGCGCAATTACGATAAATAATCGAATTAAAACACTTCTTAGCTAAAATAGCTATTACCAATAAAGAAAGTGAATTTAGCGTACTAGTGCATAAAAAATAGACACATACATTATAGCAAAGTGTTATAGTGCGATACTAAACCTTCTAAGTAAACAGTGTTAGTTAAAAATTAACCTAAACTCGTTACCTGCAAGTAAGTGTTATTTACGTTCAATTAACTTACCTATTTTGTCTTACAGTGTCGTTTACGGAGGTGAACAATGACTGATGCTATGTTAAAAGAAAATATTAGACGCCGTGGTACTTGCAAGGCTCAGTTAACTAATTTTAACTCGTACCTAAGTGAATTACCAGAGAAATTAACTCCTCAGCATAGGTTTGAGCTCGAATTACGCGTTTCTAGGTTGGAGTTAGTGTTTAACGACTTCCATGATATACAATTACAGATAGAATGTACCCAGGAGGACCCGGCCGAGCAATATAAACAACGGGATTCTTTTGAGGCATCGTACTACACCAGCATTGCTCGCGCCCAGTTCCTGCTGAGCGAGGCGGCCGGACCTGCGAGTAATGAACGTAAAACTTCACCGGCCGATACGAAGGTAACGAATGTGAAGTTAATATACCTAAGGGGATTAAATTGGCTGATCCTAATTTTCACGAGACGTCGAATATTGACATCCTACTAGGGAGCAATATTTTCTGGGACTTATTGGGTTCCCAAAGGATTGAGTTGGACAATAGAAACATTATTTTACATGAAACAAAATTAGGATGGGTACTTGGCGGTTCTATTCCAGGTACCACGGATATATGCGGCTTCTCACATGCACAAAACAATGTAAATACACAAGCACAAAACATCACAAACGTAGACAATTGCGCTTTACAAAAACAATTAGCTATGTTTTGGGAACTAGACACTATAAAAAATGATCATTCACCTTGGAGTACAGAGGAGATGGAATGTGAACATAGTTTTGTTCAAAACACGACACGTTTACCTGACGGTCGATTTTTACTTACAATTCCACTGAAACATTCGCCTGACCTATTAGGTGATAGTTACTATTTAGCAAAACAAAGGCTTCTTTCTTTAGAACGTAAGCTACAAAAGAACCCTAGTTTAAAGGAATCTTACACAAACTTCATTCACGAATATATGCAGTTAGGGCATATGAGTGAATCACAGAACGATAGGTCGCAAGTTGCTTATTTTGCTCCACATCACGCTGTCATAAATGATGACAGCATTACGAGCAAGGTCAGAGTTGTTTTCGACTGTTCCGCTAAATCATCTTCTGGATACTCGTTTAACGATTTGCAACAAGTAGGACCCACTATACAGGATGATTTGTTCTCGATCCTAATGCGTTTTCGCCAGCACGACGTTGCTCTGACGTCTGATGTGGCCAAAATGTATCGCCAGTGTTCTGTGATTCCGGTGCAGCGTCCGTTACAACAAATATTGTGGAGGGATGAACCCACACAACCCATAAAAACATATAATTTGAATACATTGACATATGGTACATCGTCCGCTGCATTTCTTGCCATACGCTGTCTAAAACAATTATCGATCGAGTGTACGGATCCTGTTGTAAAAGAAATTATAGCTAGGGACTTCTATGTAGACGACCTTATATCCGGGTGTTCGTCAACAGAGGGCGCCTCTAGGATTTATACTAAACTTACAGAAACTTTGAACAGTGCTTGTTTTCCGCTGCGAAAGTGGAGATCAAACGACACTGCCTTACTTCAAAAAATTGCAAATGACAGGACAGCGGGTGCCGAAGGGAACCTGGACCTATGCCCTGAGCATAGTTCCAAGGTTCTAGGCATAACTTGGGACAGCGTGGCCGATAACTTGTGCATCTCAACCAGCGTGGATTTCAAGGGCACTGTCACTAAGCGAAGCATCTTGTCAACTATTTCAAAGATTTTTGACCCTTTAGGGTTAGTAGCACCAACAGTTTTAGAAGCCAAGGTCATGATGCAAAGGTTGTGGCTGCACAAGTTATCGTGGGATGACGCAGTTCCTGATGACGTTAGAGATGTTTGGCGGGCATTTGTACTTACCTTGCACAATCTCAATGAAGTACAAATACCTAGACACGTCATTTGTCGCAGTCCTGTCAATTTGCAACTTCACATTTTTGTAGACGCTTCAGAGCTGGCTTATGGTGCTTGCGCGTATATACGTTCAACAGACATCAACAATGAAGTTACTGTAAACTTGCTGTGCTCCAAGGGGAAGGTGACACCACTAAAACCATTAACCACCCCCCGCTTGGAATTATGTGCAGCTTTACTAGGTTCACAGTTGCTAGACAAAATTTTAAACTCCATAAGGTTGACATTTGACAGTTGTTTTCTGTGGTCAGACTCAACTATCGTGTTGGGTTGGTTGGGCATGCATCCAAGCAAACTTCAAACATTTATTCGCAACAGAATTGCCGAGATACAGTCCACTTGTGCTAATTTTGCTTGGAGACATGTTCCAACCAACGAAAATCCCGCAGACCACATTTCACGTGGATTAACAGCCAGCGCGATAGTTCACAACAAGTTATGGTGGAACGGGCCACAATTCCTGTCCATGCCAGAAAACTCGTGGCCAAAATTAAATGCAAAAATTACTACTACAAACTTGCCTGAGGTTAAATCTCAAAATACATGTCTTGCTGTGGACTCCAGCTCCTGTGAGCTATTTCCGTTTAGCAGATTTTCAGATCTCAAACGCATGCAGCGTACGTTTGCCTACATGACTCGATTTATTCACAATACGAGTTGTAAATCTGATAAACGAAGTGGCCCGCTGAGCGCGGAGGAACTAGACAGTGCGTTAAAACAATTAATATTGATTTCACAAAAAGAATCGTTCCCTACAGAGTATACTAAAATTGGTTCTGGGATTTCGATTAAAAAATCAACAATTTCGTCACTAAACCCGTATATAGATACAAACGAGTTAAATTTATTGCGAGTAGGTGGCAGGTTGTCAAATTCAGATTATGACTATGATAAAGTTCATCCGATTCTTTTAAGTAAAAAACATCGACTGACTAGGTTGTTGTTTGAAAGTCAACACAAAGCTCTCATGCATGCAGGTCCTCAGCACTTGCTTTATTCTATACGGGAAAAGTATTGGCCAATTGGGGGACGCGACATAGCACGGTCGGTCGCACGCCAATGCGTCATTTGTCGTCGTTTTGGTGGTCGTACCGTAACTCCAATCATGGGCAACCTACCTAAACAAAGGCTTCAACCAGGCTCTCCGTTTTTAGAAACAAATGTCGACTACGCCGGGCCAGTTATGATGGCTAATCGTAGAGGGCGTGGTTGTCGCCTGATAAAGGCCTATATATGCATCTTTGTTTGCTGCAAAACTAAAGCCATTCATATCGAGTTGGTGGGGGATTTGAGCACGGCCAACTTTATTGCCGCGCTTAAGAGGTTCATTGCGCGCAGAGGCAAGCCTACAGATATTTTTTGCGACAATGGGTCCAACTTTATAGGCGCGTCTAACGAACTCAAGTCCTTCCTTCAGCAAAACGCATCAGGCATCGCAGATGCTATGACTTTCGAGCCAATTAATTTTCATTTTTTGCCTCCGTATGCGCCACACTTCGGCGGGTTGCACGAGGCCGGTGTACGGTGTGTAAAGCACCATTTACGCCGCGTACTAGGTTCGGCAAATTTAACTTACGAAGATTTGTACACCACACTTACACAAATAGAGGCATTACTCAATTCCCGACCCTTAACCCCACTTAGCTCGGACCAAAATGATTTTCTTCCGTTGACACCGGGCCACTTCATAATTGGGCGAAGCATGACGGCGATACCAGAACAGGACCTCACTTCACGCACAAGATTGGTGGACCGATACCAGAAGATCCAGCAGCTACGTCAGCACTTCTGGGCACGGTGGCAGCTTGAGTACATCAGCGAGCTCCAAACCCGCACTAAATGGAAGCAGTCATCGAGCGGGGAACTAGCGATTGGGACCCTCGTTGTCATAAAGGACAAACAGATGCCACCAATCCAGTGGCTCCTAGGAAGAATATGTAAGGTCTTCCCAGGACGTGACGGCATTACCAGAGTCGCCGAAATTAAAACAGCCACTGGGCTGCTGCGCCGAGACTTCAGTAAGATCTGTCCCTTGCCTGTGGACACTACGTGCTGTTGAAGACGATACTTCAAGGTCCGCCGGCATGTCGCGTACCACTCCAGCAGGACGATCGCGGGGGGTGTGATCGGCGGGGGGCGACGGACGTCACGTGACTTACCAGCCTACCATCGCGGCGGCAACTCAGCCCGCATTACATTTTTTGTATATTTTATATAATTAAATAATTAACTCAAGCACTGAAGTTCATCATCAGCATCCCAAACTACGGATAGCCCCCTGAACAGTTATTGTAGTCGCAATCTGGATTACAGAAATATGTTTTTCCTTGGGTCAAAAAGATGCCACCGTTGAGACACTTTAAAGCATATGAAAAACTTACACCAGAATAAAAACTAGCAAGGACACTGAATGATGGTCAACTCCTTCGTTGATTGGACTATGAATGCTGTACTAATTTGATAGGATACCTGAATTAGGGCTATTACTGAAATGGATCGAGAAATTGAATTAAAAGATAGTCTTGTATTTAATGAAAAGAGAGTGGTTTGAGAATTACTGTAAGGATTCAATCTGTGTCCATTTGTCGAATTGAAGACACTCAGTAGATACCAGTTGAGTAGTTCATCTTTGTCATTATTCTACCTGGAGAAATCATCTACCGAGGGTGAATATTCGAGCGCTTTAGCCGATTACTGAAATCTCATTACCAGTGATCGGAATAGGTAGAGTACCTATATTTACCTAAACTTTGAAGAACATAGTCGAAAAGTGGAGACTCCCTTAAGACTAAATTTTTTTCCGGGACTTAAGTCCGGGAATCTTACTAAAAATTTATATTATTAGTACCTATTCTTTCGAACAGTCTCAGTATAGCTGTCTCTTTCTAATAGTGCTGTCTCTTTTACTCCTTCGAGAAATTTCGCCATATACTGAAGTGAACACACATACACACATTACTATTGCGCCGGTGGTATAGGTCAAAACTTCAAACGTGATTTTCCGTGCTTTAGAAGCATTTTCAGCAGGCTGAAAGGTGATTTCAGGCCGTTTCAGAGACTTTAACATAGTAAGAGATCGAAATTTCCCCTAAGTTGCCGTTGTTTTCAGGCGCCTGAAACATGTTTCCAGTCCGTTTCAGGACACCCTCTATCAGATGGCGCAATAACCTGAAAACTCGTTTTCAAGCGTTTTCATGATCCCTTATGGACCTTTGAACTATACTTCAGTATATGGCGAAATTTCTCGAGTCTCGTTCTCTCGACTTAAGTCCCGGAAAAAAATTTAGTCGTAAGGGAGTCTCCACTTTTTGACTATGTTCTTCAAGTTTAGGTAAATATACTCTACCTATTCCGATCACTGCTCATTAACTTTACATATACCGAGTGGAATGACACGAGGGACTTTCCTGAAAATATACTGTCATTTATTTGATGTAGAATCGACCCGCAATAGTTAAATATTTTTAATAATGAAGAAAAACAAAACTATCAAAATAATATTTTGTAATATTTGTTCAACCCTAATGTTTCGCGGTCGTGCCCGCCCGTAACTTGTAAAACCCTATTTAGTCATACACGGGTATGACTAAATAGGGTTTTACAAGTTTAACAACCTATAACTTAAAAACGTTGATAGATATTATAATAGTCTATTTGGAGAAAATAATGTACTTAGGCTAAACAATGCCACATTGGCAGGAAAGTCCTTCGTTCCGTTCCACCCGGTATATTGGTGCAAGGACGTAGTGTGTGGCTAGAATTACTTACTTACTTGATTGGCTCAGCAACCCAAAGTAAGATTTGGCCTCCGACGGGAGAGCGTGCCATTCTTCGTTCTGCGCTATTTCCTGCTAGTTGAAAGCATAAAGCTCGCGCAAATCCGCCTCCACCATGTCCTTCCAGCGATATCTGGTTGCCCTACAGGACGTCGACTGGCTGAACGGCCCAAGTATGCTTTCTTTTCGTTCCGATTTTGATCCAATTTCTCAAGGTGGCCAAGCCAACGGACTCTGTGAGCTTTCGTTTCCCCTATGCTATTAAGTCCGGGCATCAGTTCTTCCACTTTGACATTATTGGGGACTTTCCAGCTTCCATCCTGTCTTTGTAGTGGCTTGAACTAACGATACAATCAGACTCTGCCTGGACACCGTCTTCGTTCCTTTGAAAACTAAAATCCGATCACCATTAATTGCAAAGTAATTTGCTTTAACGTCCTACCGTACCCCTCCTCTAAACATATTCTGTCTCTTCCAAAAACTGCTATAACGAATGTTCGCACACTTTTTGTCTCTGCTTCCAGCAACCTTAACCCGGCTGTCAGTCCATCTCGTGAGGGCCGGCTCATGATGCTGCTGGGCTTGCATACATAGGCAGCTTCCATGCCACTGAACGGTCTTTTAATTTTTTTAATTAATTTCTACTTTCCGTGTGTCATCGCCAGTGTTCGGATCTTGGGTGCTATTTGGGGTATATGACTTCAAACGTTATACAGAAACATGGACATTCCTCAGGATTCCGGATATGGGTTATCACTATAGACGCATATAACAAACAAAAATGCATCTACAATAATATTGATTCCCAGAATTCCTAGAAATATGCATGTTTTATAACGTTTGAAGTCATATACCCCTAATAGCACCCAAAATCCGAACAATGGTCATCGCTCTTACAGTAAACGCATACGCACAATGCGTTTTTACAATTCATAGTCTCCATGTATTCCTAATTATTAGTAGGTAATTCATTCGATCTTGAAATTTAACTCTTCAGAAACATTTATTTCACATTTTATTTTACAGATACGTCTGCATTTTGGCATTATACTAAGTCTAGCGAAGTGTATGGAACCGGTAAATCGAATACATGACGAGAAATTGCGGTGATTTTTGGATTCCACGTTTCCACGCCATTGTATTGTAAAGTCGAATTCAACCAACTTTATTGTTGAATGGTTTTGAATGAAACTGACAGATCATTCACACTGATGCTGATGAACTGATGCTACAGACAGTGAACTTTTTTCTGAAATATAATGTTTTTTGCTGAAATTGATTATGCATATATTTTTTTTCAATTATGCTTTGCAAAGTGCTAACAGAGTCTGGACTGTAAAATGCTCAGGGACTCACATAGAAAATAAAAAAAAGTTTTTTCAAAATGTAGAATTGGAACAGATAATTGGTTAATATCTAAACCACTATTGCAGTCTATTTACGGATGTAATTTCATATGTTGTAGTTTTAAACTGAACTGGACCTTGCGTTATACCAATTTTCAACAGTATTTTCTATGAGTTGTCATGACTTGCTTGTTTTATATATTTGTGCAAATGTGCATGTCTTAAAATAGGGCCCTGGTATACGTAACTTCACATCTAAATCAATTGGACGGTGTTATGCATCATGGAATCAAGTAAATAGTATTTCCATAGAACTTAATTCGATATAACAGCGTCCAATTAGGTATCTGTGTGACAATAACGCAACGCGCCCTCAAAACGTGAGGTAACTGGCAATTTATCCTCGCCTCAGGGATCGGGATTAAGGCTAGAAGCAATTGATTTAAGGAAAGCAGGCACTGTGTCACGGGAAATAAGCTATTAGGTACGCTTCACACTCGACGGTACCCATAGAAATATTTATCGCACTCGCTGTATTTATGATTGATCAATTTAATTAATATGAATAATTGTAGAACTGTTGTGCACTAAGATAAACAAAATCAGTACGTATGTTTTTCCAGTAAATATTTGCAAAAAGGTTACCAATAAATAAACATTTGTTGTTATTGTAATTCCCGCTTCAGTTAGGTTAGGCGTAGACTCTTTTACAGGAAATAAGTAATTAGGTGTGCATTTCTAAAAAAAATTACAAATATTTGTATAGACTCGTTAACTGTCACAAATGAGGAGTGTGTTTACAAAAGGGTTTATTTCTCTTAGAAAAATTTGCCCATTTGAAAAGACACTCCTCAAATGTGGTTAGTTTTCCTATTTTGTTACCTTTTTTTTAAAGATGAAAAATACTATTACTGATTATTTTTCATAATTAAGATTTTATCGGGAATATTTTTCCTATTTTGTTACCTCTTTTTTTAAATATGAAAAATACAATTATTGATTATTTCTCATAATTAAGATTTTATCGGGAATATTTTTCCCTGATTATCCAAATGAATCAACAAAACATCAACCGATAATAAATAATCATCGAAAATATTGGCAACAAAATAGGAATCAATTAATGCTCATTAATTTGTTAATGCTCATGTTAGGTTATTGTTACCTCCTAAAACAATGAAATTGATTTCAGTGGAACACGGGCTTCATTCAGATGAATAAGGCATTTTGAAATTATGTAACGTAGGTACTCAATCGTTTGATGGACTGGGAATTTAGAAAGTAACGACTATTTATTAAAGACCTGCAAAGAAAATAATCATAATGTTTATCTGATTCTTAAGCGTTGTATCAAGATTTTCCTTTCCCGATGCGCTGCGTCGCATGTAAGTACATCGTTTATAATTCCGTGATCCAGAACACATTGTGCCCTAGATAAAGAAAGAAAAGAGTAAACTGTACAAAAATTAGGCAAAAATTTACTTTCTAAAAAATATTAATCTTCATCCAGCAATTTTTATGTAAATATCGCTACAACCAGACCTATTAAAAATTTTACAAATTTATAATAATTTAGGTTGTAGAAGACTGTCGAGCAACTCTTGCCTAAATCGATGAATAAGAAAGCATTGTTTAAAAAAAACTCCGTAAAATGTAAATTAGATTTTTCAAATCAAATGTTAATAGAGTTTGATCAGCCGTATTCGGCAGTGGAAAGGCGGCAGAATCAAAATATCTTCATATCTCGCTTTTGACACTAGTGCACTTTATTTATTTATTTATTTATTTATTTATTTATTAATACATGTTAACATGACACATGCTCCGTGGTGTGCAAGGGAAAAATCCACCAATACCGGGCCGCGTTGAGCGAGGCTAGGCCCGTTGATGGGTGGATCTTTTTCACTATATACAGGATGGAAAAATCTATGAGCCCTGGAGAAGAATTAGCTTAAATAAAACTGCATTAAAAGATTTTGTAAAATTCGCTTGTCTCATCCGGGAATCGAACCAGCTAAAAATAAGCACTATTTTATCCTACTAATCAATAGGTCAAGTAAAAAAGATCGTGTGATCTATTATTAATTTTATTTTAACATCAATTCCATTACAAAAGCCAAGAGAATTAAAAAAAATCTAAAAATCTTTGAATGCACTTTTGTATCTTTTTAAAAATAAAGGAATGTTTCCTTTCATTAAAATGAGCTAACTAAAGGATTTAAGGTAGTTCCCCTCCAGGACCCATAGATTTTTTCCACCCTGTATACATAGCTACTGCCAAATGCGGTAGACTTTAATTTGTAATTTCACTACACGTGGCATATTTTGACGTAATATTCTTAAATAAATTACTCAAGCCACTCACGTGTACGATAATGATGATGCTGTACAACAAGTTGGCTTTCAGTTTATTCAGCTTCCATATCATTATATGTCTGCCAATTTCCCTCCTTCATGTTCGCCATTGACTTTGTTACTTTTAATTACGGAATTTCCGAAGACTACGAAGTAATACTATCGTAAGTATTACTAAAAACGTCCTAGATATTTGTGGTTTCCAAGATATGATAGTTGTGAATTCCAGGATTCTTCCAAAATCCAGAAACTAACTAACTAAATGAACATTTTTACAGGTCTTAACCTAATACAACAGTGTAGAATTATCTAAAACTAAATTATTATGTTTACGTAGGTACCTATGTATGATAAATGTTTTTACACAATTCACAATTAACGATGGCTACAATAGCATTAAACGCTACTAACAATGCTTTATATTGTGCTAGAAGGCAGTTGCTCCGAGGTCCCTGCCAAATCTGGTGAAAACGGAAAGAAACACTAGGGCGATGATTCTTCAATTTGTAAATCCACCCATATCGTTCTTGGCATAACGCCGTGTGCTTTCTTCACACTAAATATACCAAATTACAAATCTGTTTTTTTGACATTGTAATCATTGGAAATAATTCTTTTGTCCGTTTCATGCCAAATAAAACTTTGCGGGTGGCAAATGCACATCCGGGGTATTTTTGTGATTGTGATCATCTTTAAGGATACAAACCGCCGCAGGGTTAATGATTTTGTAGATAAATAGGTTATTTTTGTCATCATCATTATTTCAAATGTATACCACTTTGAACAAATCATTTAACTTATTAAAATTATTTAAAATACATTTTTTTCATTCAAGTCTGTCAGTTCTCAGCTGACTTGCCCCACTAACCTCTGAACGTAAGTTATTATGTAATTGTTTAATTTACTTATTTTGGGAATCTTGTAGACATGAGAATCTGTAGAATTGGGAATCTGTAGACGTGGGACTAAACATATGTTCTAGAGGTATATTGACAGAATAATTGAGCGGGGGCAAAAGGCAATTTATGGGATGGGCTTTTTTAACTCGGGACATAACTTTCCGGGCTTGGATGATAGCGGACTTACACAATTATCACTAGCTCTGATAGCATGGGCGTTGGTTGCCTGTACTTTTTTAAACAACGGCCATGGCACTAGGTACTAGGCAAGCATAAGCACGCAAGCGCCAACGTGTCACAAATGCGTGTACGTGTTACGCTTCCCAATTAACAGACGGATTTAATTGGCTTAGGAGGCTCAATGTCAGGGCCTGTTACGAGATCTGCAATCCTGGTACAGGTTTTAACGAGGTCTGTGTTTTTGTAACGTTCGGTTTTAGCTAATACGCAGTTGCAAACAGTTGAGGTAGGTTAACGCGGGCTTATTTTCCGCAACTCGACGACAAACATGCGCCTATTTTGCGTGGACGGTTGAGGTAAATCGAGTAGCTTGATTCTCCATACAATCATAAATATCGTGTTCCATGTTAACGATATCAATTTTGGTTGAAATAATTCCCAAAAAGCCAAAGCAAAATATTTTTTAAGTAATAAAAACTTTGGTTTTGGAAACCTACCTAGCTGACCATCAACGACCGATTTATTTATTTATTTATTTATTTAAACTTTATTGCACAATACAAGAGAGTACAAATGGCGGACTTAATGCCATGAGGCATTCTCTACCAGTCAACCATTAGGGTAAACAGAGATGTTATAGGTGCGGTATTCGGAATCACAACCGATTCCATGTTTTTTTTTTTATTTTTGTGCCTATAGTAATAAAGATGTGTTGTTATATATATGGCACTTTAGATATTACTGACTATTTCATGCTGACTGTTCCTGACAATATTTTCTCTCACAGAAAACTGCGTAGGTATTGAAGAATCTGTAAAACACCAGAGCCAACGAACGCCTCATTTGCAGAAGTGATGTGTCGTTTCAAGATAAGTACACTCCACAGACTCGTGTCTATAGTCGATGTAAACACACCCGTAAATTGGACATATCTCTGGAGCTCGCTTGGCATAGACACGCCTAGTTCTACGCGTGTCTGCGCCCCTGCAGTGATAAACTGCCTGTCTCGGCCAAGTACGACGTGTAACACGTGTAAAAGGTTAGTCACGCTGCTAAAGTGCACACCAATAGGAAACGCACTGGATGCTCGTACGTAAACGTACAGGAAATGCACTAAATGTACGAGTAAACCTTGTTAATTTTAGAATTTTAATGATGAATTTTGAAAGAAGAAAGAAAATATTAATTCATTCATCAGCACAAAAGGAAAACGATATAAAAAAACCGAGTCGCATTCGCACACGAAGGGTTCCATGCCATCGTTGAGCAAAAAAGACGCCAAAATACACGTTTATTGTATCTCGGACGTCCCCCTTCTAGGGTTTTTATTTGTAACTTTATTTTGTTTTTATTATTTGTTGTTATAGCGGCAATAGAAATAAATACACATTCTCTGAACATATCAGGCATTTATCATAGCTAGCCATTATTCAAATCAAGCAAAAAGACGCCAAAAAACACGTTTTTTGTATAGGGACCGCCCTTTTTATTTTATTTTGTTTTATTATTTGTTCTTATACCTATTACGGTTCAAAAGCTAGAGCCCTGTGACGGACAGACAGATGGACAGACAGCGGAGGTTTAGTTGGGTTTCGTTGGCACCCATTGGGTACGGAACCCCAAAAAGGAAAATACGAAATCAGCTCACTGCCACAAAATGATCTCACCTCAGTATAATGCCGACTCTAAAGCCAGCGCTGGTCTTCCGGAAGAACCAAATAGACGGAGATTTTTGCCCACGTTTATTTGTTAACTAACTAAATAATCTAGGATATCAGAGGATAATATTGTACTGAGTTCACTTATTTAATTACTTTATTATGTTTTAATAAAAACAGGACGACTCATATTTTTCGGTTTTAAGATACCTACTTAGTTTTCCTTAAAATCGCATGCCAGATAACGCCCAATTTTTTACATCTAAAATTGTACGCCATCAGATTTCTATGATTTTTCTGTGGAAGAATTTCTCAAACTATAGAATTGTCCCGGCTCAGTGCAAGTTCCTGCCACATGGGTTGAAATGCGTTCAGGTCATCCCGCCATTTCCCTTTCGGTCTGTCTCTGCTTCGATAACCATCTGTCGGGGTCCATTCGGTAGCTATTTTGGCGCATCGCTCCGGATGCCCAGTCCCACTTAAACTTAGCGGTCTTGACAGCCACATCTAAGATACCTGTTTTGGAGCGCAGTTCAGTGTTTCTGTTCCGGTCAGTTCTAAAAACTCCGAGTATGCTGCGCTCCACCCCCGCTGGCAAATCTTAATAAATAAATAAAAAGATAAAAAATCGTTCGTATTGAGAAGCAGCAAAGTGGTACCTTTAACCTAATAACGTTAAATATACTGACCGGACCCGTGACCATATGGCCAATGATTTAATCTTATGGGTCATATAAACCATATTATATTGGCAAGAAGAAGGGTTGGCACAGCAGTGTGACACACAAGTTAACAATAAAAAAGTCCAGTCCATTTTGGAAACCAGAAGTGGTGTAAAGCATCAAACATAACCAAACTCATTTTAACTCGAGCGTGAACCATTATATTTGGTAAAATTCCTAGACCTTTGCCAAAATCTACTCCCTCAACAATATTTATCTTAGACTTGTATTTAATAGCATCCGTAATTTAATTTTGATGTTTTGGTCTGGACCTATGCCACAGAAGCGGGCAGGTGGATGTTAATTCTGTATCAAGGTTTCCAAGTTTGGCTGCGCCTTGGCAGTTGACAGTAACGTATTAGGGTGATGAAATGGTTTGATATTAGTTTCTAAAATGATTAAGATGATTAATTACAATGAAATGACGCCCCATCTCATGTTTATGCGAACTGAGCCCACACAACAAGACGACTCGAGAAAAGGTATTTGGGTAAGACTCAGAAATGAGTCAACTGCTCTGTACCGTGTGTTACCAAATATTTTTTCATCACACTTGCTCGAAAATGGTGCATTACACGTAGGTTTTGCGGGCCGTAAATGAGCTATTACGCCCTAGGGCGTAATGGTTTTCTTTTTAAATTTGAAACGCTGGTTCTGTTTTACTCTTATTTGTCATGTTCAAAGGAAACGCCAACTTACTTTTTTAACTTTTATCACTGAAATATTTATTTAAAGAGAACTGGTATTGCAAATACATGTAAACACATATTTCTGTAACATTAATTAAATGTTTCAATAGTGTATTTCAGTATTTTGCAATTATAAAATCAACCGTTTTAGGTCTGTACCGCTATGGTTTCCGAACGTTGCGCATTGTCTATGGATATATCACTAATGTCACTGTCAGTTTTACAATTTTATTTAGGTTAAGTAAGGTTAATTTTAATTAGATTTCCTCACAAGTGTGATGAAAAACATTGTGTGTGCCACGGGCGGTAAAGGAATTACAAACTCGTGTTATTAAAGCCCTCGGCTTCGCCTCGGCCTTGTAACAAACACTCGTTTGTAATTCCTTACCTACCGCCCTTGATACACAATGTACTATTATATACTATAATAAATGCCTCAAATTTAAATGAGAAAAACAAGATCAGCTAATATTCCTCAAAAGTGTATGCCTTTTTCATTGTATAACTGTTTGACACACGGAAATAGGCGGTTGAAACGCTCGTGAGCCTTATCCATTTTTTATTATTTGGCAAATGGTTCCCTATTTGCAGTCTCTGGAATTAGCTTCCTTCTAGCTATGATTGTTGCAATTATAAAATTAGTCATCATCATCGCAACCTGCACGTTCTTGACTTTACACATAGGTTTCTTTCAAAATCTTCCATGAGAACCAAGGACCATTAAAACATGAGGATTGTCATTCTCCATACAAAAAGCTGTTCCCGATATTTACAACGCCATCTATGTATAAGCTTGGTATAAGAATGATATTATTTACAATTATTCAACTTTGCAAGCGTGACACAGTATTTAAATGTTAGAATTTATTTGTTATTAGCTGTTTATGAACTAATTGTTACTGTACTATGTGCCTTTGTTCAATTATAACATTGTTAAATGTTTAGTTTTTTAGTGCCATCTAGTTTTTGCCTGGATATCCCCTTGCGGTCGGGGTACGATCCAAAGTATGGAGAATGACAGTCTTCTTGTTTTAATGGTCCTTGATGAGAACCGATTCTGTGTTCACCCATCTTCCTTTTAGAGCAAGGGCAGGACTGACTCACTCCGCAATTCCGTTTCGTGGTAATTATTAAATCTCGCCGCTCTAGAATGGAAAAAGAGCACGCTTTATGCACGAGCTATGCAAAAGAGAGAGACGGTCGGATGCGAGTCAGCTCCGTGCGGCCATCCGACGCGAACGGCAGTTTTGTTAGGAGAGAGGCTTCTTTACGTAGTGATATCGGCAAATATGTAATCACGAAACTTTTGCGGAATATAGCAGAGCACTGATGATAAAAACTTGTAATATAATGGAAGCGGCAGTGCTTGGGCAAAAGATAGATAATGTAAATAAAACGTCACTACTTTGAAAAAAACTCGTATCTGAAAATCATCAAGTTTCTAGACTAGAACGAACAATAAACAGCCTGTAAATTATTGTGATCGATCAATAAGTTACTGTGTCTATACGCTTCGTTTAAACTAAGCTTCTATTTCTGCCAGCAAAGACAATCAAAGTTATGCCTTGTCCCACAAACCTCTGTTTACAGGTACAGGGGTCGTGAACCGCTGGCACCGTGTATCGCTACACGTGTGCCAGCGGTTGTTCACTCCTACCAATAATAGGGAACGGAAACCCTACTGATCTTCTAAATATAATTCATAGTGATGATTAGCTCTGTTGTTTGTCTTTTATAAAGTACAATGGCAAAGCAGTGAGTCTAAACAATACATTATTCGAATGTAGTTTCTTGCTCTATTAATTCTAATTTAGGATCTCGAAGTTTAGTGAGGTCATTACGTGTTGAAAATAAATTTGGAGATTTGTGTTTATTATTATTTGGTTTTGGAGATAAATAGGCAAGTTTATTCAGTCATGACCGTGCTTATGATTTTTTAAGCATCTGCTAACGAAATTCAAATGTTTTTTTATTGAAACGAAAAATTTCCACGAGCTAGAGCCCGCATCTCCATTGATCTCGAGCGTGGCCTCGGTGGTACTAACTGGAAAGCTGCCTGCGTTGGGCCGAAGAGCCGTGGAGATACGGGTTCAACCCCACCAGAGGTATTAAATTTTTGTTGAATAGTTTACAAAAAAACATTTAGGACCATAAATTTAAAAAAAGCTTACAAATTTAAATATTGCCGTCATATTCCGATTGAACTCTTATTTTAATTTACTTTTACAGGAGTTATACCTTCCTTATTATATCTTTTTTTTATAAATATCCAATACATATTATGTTTATGCAAAACCTTAGACGCAGGTAGGGTTTTGGCCCACGAAATCACTTGCAAAATAATAATATCTCTAGTAATATAAAAAAAATACTGATTTCATTTTTTTTACGAAATAACGATCCCGCAGTCTGCAGTGATTTAGGCCGATTATCTGTCAGCACCTCAGTCTAGGAAATGTGTATGTCGCAGCCAACTGGTTTAATTAGCCATTTGGTTAACTGCCTAGCCTCTTCTCTAAACGACGCTATTTAGTTAACTGCCTGGATGAAATTTAGCCAATGCATCAATGTATCAATTATCGATATGAAATGGCTGACCAATGCTTCTAAACAACTATGACCCGCCAGTAGGTCGACGAAGCCCTGCTGCGCGGGGTTTCTATTTCTGCTCTGAGGGACACAAGCTGACTAACAAACCTAACCTAAATAAAAAAAGGAGTTTGTTTTGTTCACTCTTTCCATGCGGCCCGCATCTCAGGCACTTAACTAAATAGGGCCGTTTAATGAAAAGGCTAGGCAGCTCGACAAATAGCTAATTAAGCTAGTTGGCGGCGACATATAAATTGTGTAAAACTGACAATAAATACACCTACAATATTGTCATCACCAAAACCGCTTTCTTTTACCAACTTGGGCCTCTCTAGTACCTACAGTACAGTGACTCCTTCACCCTGATAACTCAACCAATTGTCCACGAAATCGGATATCTATTATCCGAAAAATATTATCCACAAATTCCTTTATGTAACATCTGGTCTCATGCCCCCCGCGTTGACAATATCTAGGTCACCTGATTACCAACATTGTATGGACTCTATGGACAGCAATTTCTAACAAATTACCATACATATTTGTGGGATGAAATATAGGAAAGTCAACGTCCTGGACTGGAATGCACGTGCCATAGGGCAAGCGTCGGTTTACTGATAGGAAAGTGAGATGTGTGTTTGTTGGAAAGGGAAATGTTTAGTTATTTATTGGAGTTCTATTTGGGTATGATTTTATCGATCACCTAATAATTGCATTTTCAATAACCTAATAAATAATATTATTTGTTTCTAAAATAGTAGATCTGTCACCAAGTAATATCAAAACGGTAACCTAAATATTAAAAAAAGTGAAGATAAGGTCTAAGTTGGAGCACGCTTACCCAGAAGATGCCTTTTTCGTTCACTTTAAAGACATCCAGGTCGTAAGTCACAGGAAACACAGACGCCGGAAGCGAATTCCAATCACTAGCGCTGCGAATCGGAAGGGATCTCTTAAATCGCGCAGTGCGGCACGTGACGAACTCAACCACATGTGGATGGAATCCCTCGCGGCATCTAGTAGTCCGATTAGAAAAGGAAGATGGGATTAGATCAGACAGTTCATCGGCGACCTATACAAAATGCATGCAATAAAAGACGGACCCATCAGAAACATTACATGTTAAAAGATGCCAGTCTTGCAACGCAGTTCTTCTACAACAAAACAGTTTTGAGGTGTAACGTTAAACCAAATCAGTACCGGGGGGGTGTCCACAGAACTCGGTTTCCACCGACTTGCCTATTATTTACCCGTGGAGAATTCTTTATTTGAGAACTATAAAACGTGTTCCTCCATGGTTAAATAATAGGCAAATCGGTGGAAACCGAGTTCTGTGGACATCCCCCGGTACTGACTTGGTTTAACTTTACATCTGAAAACTATTTTATGCCACACCTGGCCACAAAGTGACTTTTTGCGCACGCTGCGCGTACGGAAAAAGCCGCTTTCTGACCAAGTGTAGACATAAAATGATGTACACAACACTGGAGGTAATAAAGAAAACCCTCGATCGCATATTTACGTCCCTCGCTTGCAGCTCGGGCCGCAAACTTCTGCGATCTCGGCCTTTCTCTGTATTGCCACCCTAGTTATGTAATGTACTATTGTTGTAGAAGAACTTCATTGCGACACTTGTATCTTTTTACATGTAATGTTTTTGATAGGATCTTATGTCTTTTCGTAAGTGGTCGTCCTTTATTTTTTACTTTCCAATCCATTCTATTTCCCATTTGAACTACAAAAGGAACTTTGTAATCGCCAATATTTGTATAGGATTACAAACTTACGTATGTAACGTTTGCGTATGCTTAGGTTTTGCGTGACTTGGTGCTAATAACTAATAATGTTAAAATTTTGGAGCTTGCAGGTCTGCTAGAAGTACCTTAGAATTATGATGATCATCAGTCTGTGAATCAGTCAGTCAGTGACAAAACTAAGGAACTTTGACATGCAATAGTTCTTAAACCTCACGTTCAAATGGAATGATATTGAGAATATATATAAGTCTTATTGTGCCCTATATATCCCTAAAATTTCAGGGTTCTAGCTTTAGCCAGTACAAAATTACGGGACGCTGAAAAAGGCCTGAATGGCTTCGAGAAAAGGATGGTACGGCCGTGCCTCTGTTTTGCTCGACTTAGCGGAAGCACTGACGTGCCCCCAGATAAGTGGGCAACTTTGCGTCGATGCTCCAAACTCTGAAAAAAATATGAAATAAATTGACGTCGCAAAAAAGTACGCAAAGCCACGGCATTACACTAAATTCCTTTTATTCCCTTGAGAAGTCGATCACAAAGTTATATTGTCCTGTGCATAAAAAACTAAAAACTGCGTTCGTTTCAGAGTTTTCACATTCATCTGAGTTTTTATTATTGCATTATACTTGACGAGACGAAGTGGATCCAAAATTATAGTTTGATAGATTGGCAAAATCTCTCAAATCTGAATTGAATTGAACTGAGGTTAGTCAACTCCGAATCTAGTTGATTTAAATTTAATCACTTGTAAAACAACTATTTAACCGTGGAGGAACACATTTGATAGATCTAATAATAGGCAAGTCGGTGGAAATCGACCCCCCGGTACTGACTTGGTTTAACATTACATCTCAAAATTTTTGTGTTGTAAAAGAACTGCGTTGCGAGACTTGCATCTTTTTACATGTAATTAATGTTTTTGATGGGATTACTTATTCTGAGCTTACAGTAGAACCTTCATTATGTAACATAAACAAAATACATACAGTAGAACTCCCCTATTTCGGAGATGGCAAAAAAACTTGTACTTACCAACCGTCACCTCAATCAACTTGTGTCATCCGCAAATCAAAATTAATTTGAAATCAAAACCCTTTTCCAACTTCTTAACATGGCAATCACAAACCGATGTCATTTGAATGAATTAACATAAAAAATATATATCAATTTGAAATCCTTGAGATGCGATAGTAATCTAGAAATTTGTTTTGAAGTGATGTCTAAAACCTTGAAAGTCAGGCTGGAAAGTGAGTGATCTCTAGCTTCAAAATACCTAAATAATCCGTTTAGAGGATTCTGTACAAAAACATTACTTTACCTTATCTAGGTAATCGTATAATATTTTGTATTAATATAATATCATTAATACAAAATAGGGGAGACATGGGCAAAGCATAAGTAATCCACAACTGTGCGTTTTGCTAGAAACTTCCTGCCTCGCACGACGGAATAATTTGTCGCCTGCAGTGTTTCCGGACCGATTCGACCTTCAAGAAAACAGCGTACTCCCACCTGAAAAGCCGGCAACGCACTTGTGACTCTTTTGGTGTTGCAGGTGTCTATGGGCGACGGTGATTGCTTACCATCAGGCGACCCGTCTGCTCGTTGGCCCCCTATTCCATAAAAAAAATAATAATAATAGTACTACCTACCAAATTATCTCTTTCTAACAAAACTGACGTTTGGCTGCGACCACCGGAGGGAACGCACCGGATACAACCGTTTCTCTCGATCGCGTAACGCGTGCTCTTTCTGGTCGCTGGGGTCGGACGGGCAAATTCAATTCAATTCAATTCAATTCAATTCAAGTCTCGTCAGTAGATACGTGGATAATTTAAGATAAACTGTATGGTGGGACAAACTTAACTTTGGTCTTGAAAACCTGCTGTACCCATACATCGACAATAGACATATGTCGCGGTTAGTTTAGTAGGAGCAAATAAGTTTGTCTTACAATTTTTGCGTATTTCTAAAAAACGATGCAAATTAGGAAAACCGTTTTATTTTTCCTGTAATATTTAGGATGATATTAATAATCAGTAATTATTACAGATTTCTCTGTTCAGTAACTTGGGATATAATAGGGGGGAATGCGATTTTTTTAATCGTTTTTTGCCTTAAATTAAGAACTACAGTCTAAGAAAAAAAAATTAAAATGGTTTTGGAATCTACACATTAAGCCCTTTCATTTTATATCCCACGCGATACAATAGTTCTGCTTTTGATTTTCGACATCCCATTTCGGTCCCCTTTAAAAAAAAAAGTAAAAAAGGTATAAGAATTTTTAAGATCCTGAGATATCTTGCTGTGACAGACGGACAGACAGACTAACAGAGTTAGAGAGAGAGAACATGAGAACCCTAAAAACTAACGAACTGAGAAACTCCTACCGTTTTAAGAACGGTTAAAAAAATCCAAGGTTCTGTGAAGAAAAGGCATAGAACCCTAATAAATTTTCGTCAATGGGCTCGAGTCAATAAACTTTATCAGTTATCATGAAATCCAGAATCTCACTCCACAAGCAAGTCATTGGCAGACTCGGTTCAATGCATTCGTGGTGTGTTAATACAGAAATATATCGAGATAGAGGCAATAGTTCGTCGATTTTTATGGGAACCAAGTGTGTAACGTTTTTCACTTGGCGTTTGACGCCAAAAGTGTGACTTAGTGATGGAAAACATAAATTTTCCATTTCATTTGGTGGTATCTGAACAATTCATTATACCATTATTATCAGATTTTCAAATCTGGTAATAATTTTGACGGCAATTAAAGCTAACGGCGTGCAAAGGTCGCCGACACTCCTTTTTAGCACGCAAGGTATGTAACACTTTTTCCTTCTAACTGATATATTGCTGTGATTTATATTAGGGATGTAACGATTCCGATACCGATATATCGGTATCGGAATCGTTACATCCCTAATATAAAACCGATATTTGAGGAGCGCGAAAAAAATTCGCTGTCTGAAAAAAGTCTGCAAAAAGTGATTTTAATTACTAACTTCATTTTATGTATTAGTTTATTACCTTGTGCAATGATAATTACTTTGTTAATCATATCTTTGTCTCATGATAAATATTTTCTTTGCATTTTGAGTTGACAATTTGTTTATTTTGCCTTATTACTTTCAAGGTTGAGTCTCTGTTAAATATGGCCAAGTTTTAGGGATAATGAGGACTTACGAATGTCTGAGGCGCATACTTCATTATTTAGTCTTCGATATCGGTATCGGTATCGCTATCGCCGATTATTTCCTGCAATAATCGGTATCGGTATCGTATCGGCAAAATTATGTTTCTATCGTTACATCCCTAATTTATATGATTTTTCACAACTAGATTGTTTATGACTACACGTCTGCGTAGATTTTACAACGGTTTTCAAAAATTCCATCTAGCCAGCTTTACCGTTAACAGAAGTTTATTTTCGCGAAGTCCTTTCTTATGGCTTAAAATCATAGTTAGTCTTCAATGAGCCTTAAAAAAATCTGTTCCAGGACTGGGTCTATTTGTCCATGTTAATTTTTATTTCGATCCATTCAAATTTGGTAACAAAAATCCAAATCTCCAAACATGGAACCTTCTTCACAAACTTTCACGTTTACAATACGAGTATTAGTAGGAAGTAGGATATAAGATAAAAGGTTGATTGATTGATTTATTTATTCACTAACAATATACATTGTGTCTGAAATAACTTAAGTCTAGGCACACAATACATTTCACATAAAATAATTAAAAAAATAATTATGCCACGCTCTATTGGGATCGATCTATCATCATGGACAGGACTATTAGCCAATAAGCCTGATATCGTGCTAATAGATCGATCCAAGCGCCGTGCAGTGCTCGTCGACATCACCATCTCCCATGACGAGAACCTCGTGAAGGCCGAGAAGGACAAGCTCAGCAAGTACCTTGACTCAGCTCACGAGGTTACCGCCATGTGTGATGTTGATGCGACGATCATTAGAATAGAATAGAATAGAATTATTTATTGTCAGAAAGTGAGTAGTTATAAATAGATGTTAACAATAGTATTTTAGTTTGTCACTATCAGCCAGAATATGGCGTACAATATTTCCTATTTTCATTTCTCATTCATTATTTTTCATTGTTCCAATAATCGTTTCAGCGAACGGGCTTATAGCGAAGAGTCTCGATCACCATCTCAAGAGACTCTCGCTGTGCTCTCGCTAGATGGTTGAATCAAGGGTCAGATACAGAAAGCGGTACTTCTGGACACGGCGCGCATCGTCAGGAGGTTCCTCTCTCTGCGGCCCTAACCACCGGTAGCTTGGGCCCCGCCCCGCTGCCGGCGGCACCCTAGGTTAGGTTTTTTATAATGTGTTTATAATTGGTAATTTCATTTTGTATTTTACTTTTTATATATGTATCATAAAACACCTAACTTACGAAAATTAAGATATTCTGGAAGAAAAATAAGATAAAAAAAAAATACAACAAAATTCAAGGAATGTCAGTAGGTACTTAATAACTAGTTTTCAAATTAAGAAAAATAAATATGACTGTTTAATGCAAAGTTTAACTAGTAGATTCCATGAACTCTGACACTGAATAATAACACTTAACTAAAAGAAATCGTTTAAGTTTCGTTTTAAAAGCATTAGCATTAACAATACTTTTAAAATCTACTGGCAATTTGTTGAACAAGTGAACCGCCTGATAACATGTGGCATGCTTTACAATTTGTAGTTTGGATATGATGTTATTTGTCAAATCCTTGCTTCTGGTTACAAGCCTACGTTCTCTTTCTTCCTGGCTCTCATACTGAAATAAATGCTTGACCAAGTCAGTGAGAACTACAAGAATATATGATAGGATAGGATTTAGATATAGTAGAGTCAGGTGCAGAGAAAAGTTGCCCCCCTGGCTACCATGGCTCCTGGTACTACGAATGTATGACAGAGGGGGTTACTTTTTTGTGCAGCTGACTGTACAATCACATACTGATGGATGTCAGACTCTACTATAGGTTCGCAATAATGAATACAATATATATTAACGAATTAATAATCTATTAAAAATATGCCTTGCTTTTTAGACACTAATAATTTTTAGTGGTTTGTACTGTATGCGTGGCAGTAAAAATTTGGTTATACCTACTCGTATTTAATGATGATGATAATGAAGGAGAGGAAAGAAGTAAATTAATTTCATTTGAATTATATAGTCGACCGTAGGCTGAATTACGGTAAGGGACAGGCAAAACAATGTCCCTTACGCTAATTCAGCCTACGGTCGACGATATGTTCATATTTATTGCAAAATTATTTAAACAGTATGTTAATGTTTTATGTTAATGTTGTCAAATAGTTGTCTTATCAAGTTTTTCAACGTAGGTATTACATAATTATGAGTTATTTAAATTCTAATGACATTTACTAGACAGTATGGCAGCCGTTTTTTACTTACCTACTTATATTTCACTAACCACGCCAGGTATCTAACGTAGGTATTTATGTTATAAATGTATATGTGTATTTCAAAAAAGTAAAACATACGGTATTTATAGACTTTTATCTACTTACATCTGTCCCGGCCTGTCTGCAATCAAATCTTGAAAGCTACATTTTTTTAGTCCTTGGGGCTAACCACGTTGCCACTTTCTCTGAGTCTATTGGCCAAGTATGCCTTATATCGATACCTTTAGACTCAAAGGGCGTATACGCCATTAGCACCTACGGCGTTTACGCCCTTTGAGTCTAAAGGTATCGATATAAGGAACACTCGGAACGCGTTTCAGTTGCTTTTTACGACAAGCAGAAGATACCACAGACCACAACTTTTAGTCATTTTTTACAACAGGCAGGGGAAATCATAAATGCCTCCTTTTAGTCGCTTTTACAACAGGCAGCAGAAACCGTAAACGATCCCGTTTTATTATCTTTTACAACAGGGAAAAGAAACGGAAAATGTCCACTTTTAGTCATCTTTAACAAGCTAGAGAGGCCGCATGCAAACTTTTTTAATAGCCTTTTACAACAGGAGATACCTAGGGCACCCCTTTAAGTCGTCTTTTACTGAGAAGAGGAGAAAACTTAGAGAGTTAATAACCACATTTTTACTAAAAAAAACCCGACCGCGGTGCACTTTGAAACTGCATAAAATCCGTCATTTTGTTTATTTTAACGAACTTCATACCCAGTGACACTCGCACTATCAAGACGAATCTAATGATGTATCATTTATCAAAATCGGATGTGCCGTTGAGTAGTTAGTTACGAGCGGACACAGGAACGGACATACATACTTACATACATACATACAGGTCAAACACATAACCCTCCTTTGGGCTTCGCCGCAGTCGGGTAAAAAAGACGAGGTTATTTAGTCGCTTTTTAAAAATAGACCCATAATTTTAATACACAATATAAACTCGCAACCCATATGGGCATAGCGATTGTCGGACCGGGTGGTCGGCCGTGGCATTCCCGGGGGTCGAACCGGGTCGCTAGCCGGACCACCCCGAGGGGTCGGACTGGGTGGGTGCCGGGGGCGCCTGGGGTCGAACCAGGTCACCTTGTCCCGGTCCACCTCGATAGGGTCGGACTAGGTAGGGGCCTGAACGCCTGGAGTCGAACCAGGTCATTTGGCCAGGGCCACCTTGACTTTTCGCTGATTGCTCAGAGTGAGCAGCGGACCAGCGGGAAGGATCAAGCGGATCATCCTGTCGTTATGTGAACATGTGTATCGAACTAATGGGAAAAAATAGACCGTAATTATTGTCTACCCGGCAACGTGGTGATTCAGGCTTAATGTGAGCTACACTCGGATATTTCTATACAGAAAACATAAATATTTAACAAGAACGATCATTCGATTTCAATAACAACCTTGACCGTGGATTTACATTAAAATAGCTGAAGACCGGTTGCCGGGGCCTTTTCTAGTCAGAATTTGTTGGAATTTGTCATTTGTTGTGACATTTTTGTATTCAACTTATAAGTATTATTCTATTGAAACTTGATACAATAAACTCAGGTACAATCGAACACACTGTTAACTGTACATTTTTAAACAAATGTCAACTTTATTGCAACGTGTTAAAGTCTATGGGTGGTCAATTAACAGTGGCTTCGTTTGTACAATCTTCCCGTACACTTTGATGAAATGAAATGGAAAAAATGAAATTAAATTATTTATTGTGCGCAAGAGTTCAGGTACATATATTTGCAGTTGTGATGCAGTTCTGGTTGTTCCGCCAAACCCTACCTTGTGGGTGTACGTACACACATCGATCTGTTTTTTCCTTATAATAAAATGAAATAATGTGTTAGGTTCCATGCGATTGGACAGGCTTCCTTTTTCACCCTTTGGGTACGGAACCCTAAAAAGGAGCGAGCGCTTGCTTATGGACGGTGTGCGCAGCGGGGCAGTCGGGTAGATGCCGTCTAGGGTAACAGTTGTGTAGTTAGCAATTTAAGTAAACCTTATTGTAAAATACCTATGTCTAAGGAATACATGAAGTTCAAGACAGTGAAGTATTTTATTGGTACAACAAGGATCCAGAATCTTACATTTCAGAAGTGTAAATGACCGCGCCGCGCCTAGTTCGGTCAGGTTTGGCTGATGGTAAAGTATTTTAGACATTATTTCAAGATGAGGTGAGTGTATTTTACTTATACTGAATTTTTAACAAGTGTACTAAGGTTTTAGCTAAAGACAATTGATGCGAGTGTAGTTATGACATATTTTGCTTAGCGTGCGTAACCTTGGCAAGGTACTTCACATGCGAGCGGCCCTTGTGCGGGCCCCGGAAAGTTAATGTAAACAATCAATCGGGATCGGGGCTAGAAACTAAAACAACCGCCATTACAAAAGCTACTTTTGTGGACTCGACAGGTGCTTCAAGTAGAGCTAGAGATTTTTGTCCCTTCTAATATAAAAGTGACAGTTACTGAGGAAACGGGTCGAAGTACTTTTCGGTATGTGAATTTGCTTTTCTAGTTGTAGATAAATGTTCGCCAGAAAATGACTGATCCCAAGTTTGTTTGTTTTGTATTACGATTTACTTTTACTATATTTTATGTTATCATTTGTTCTTTTATAGAAGCACTTCACTAAAACTGATTAGTAAACAAAGTGCTTCACTTCACTGTGGGGTAAAAAGGAGAAAAATAATGGTTGAAGCATTAGGAGCGGCAAACACAGGTAATAAAATTATGTAAGTACCTAACTAAAACTGAATATTGTGTGAACTTCAGATCATGGACGAGTCTTCTAAACAGCGAAGTCGGTCTAGAAACCGAGGTCGAAGGTTGGAGACGTCTGGTCGACGGAGGCGCCGCACTGAGACGCCGCCACGTAGAGAGCGCACCCCCAGCCGAAGTCAGCTTCGAGCGCGCGACTCTATGCGCTCTCAGCGAGACACGGAGTTGGAGTTAAGCCGGGAACGGATTAGGCAGTTGGAGAAAGAACTTCTACGAGAGCGGATACTCGCCGAAGAAAGACTCCGACGTGCAACTGTGACACCACCCGCCGAGGCCCGGGACGGGAGTCGCAGTCGCTACAGCGGCGAGCAGACGCCGAGTACCAGCCGTCAAGCGGCAGCCGAGCTGCTTGATGGAAATCGAGCAGAGCAACGTGTCAACACGGGACAGATGAACAGGTCACGTAGTCCTTCCATTTCCAAAAGAGAGTTGGTTAATATTGTTAATTGTCTTAAAAATGGTTCGACATCGCAGCTATTCACACAAGCAACCCCTGCACCACGTATGGATCATAAAAACATACTTCCCGAATTTGATCCCTCAACAAAAAATCAACGCATTGATATTTGGTTGAGGAAAATTAACGAATGTGCCTCGGTTTATGGCTGGGATGACAGAACCACCATTCATTTTGCCATGCCCAAACTTCAAGGTCTGGCCAAGACATGGTATGAGAGTCTAAATTCCATTCTATATACGTGGGAAGAGTGGCAGAGCAAGTTAATTAGTGCTTTTCCACACGAACAAAACTCTGGCCAGATGTTGGAGGATATGCTTAAGAGAAAAAGTAGGGTCAACGAGCCGATAGAAAATTATTATTATGAGAAATTATCGTTATTGAACCAATGTGATATAATCGGTAAGAGGGCAGCCGAATGTATCATACACGGTATTAGTGATAGAACCCTAAGGTCTGGGGCCCTTGCGTTACGATGCACCCACCCGGACCAACTATTACAATATTTGATTAGTAGCAAAGATTCTGTTTATAATGACACTGCTAGGAATCCCTACCATGAAAAGAATACAGACAATGTTAACAATAGAAATTCCATCAATAAATCGGGTGGCAGGCCAGGCCAACAAACTGGTTGTTTCAATTGTAAGGATAAGGGACATAGTTTCTTACGCTGTCCCAAACCCATCATCAAATGTACACGATGCTTCCTGGTAGGACATACGATTGATCAATGTGGCAGCGAAACAGAAGGCAAAGCAGAAGGGAGCAATACGTTACAGTAGACAGACCACCCCGGAGAAAAATAACTTTCACTCTTATAAGCTGGAGACACTGGCGGTAGTGTGTTTTTTTTTACGTAAATTCCGTGTTTACCTGTTAGGAAAAGAATTTCGAATTGTCACGGATTGTAGTGCTCTCCGCTCCACGTTGTCGAAACGTGATCTCTTTCCGCGGATAGCACGCTGGTGGTTGCTACTGCAAGAGTTTCAGTGCTCAATTGAATACCGAGCAAGAGTCAAAATGTGTCACGTCGATGCATTTTCTCGTAACCCTATAGATGAAGCTGACGAAACTCATGCAGACCAATACCCAGCGGTAATGTCGATTAACGGAGAAGACTGGTTGCATATTTTGCAATTGGGAGACACCGAGTTAACAAGGATTTGTGACATTTTAGACAAAAACTTCGACGAAATAGAGATAAGATACATTAATGAAAATTATCTTGTGAAGGGAAATGAGCTGTATCGTTATATAGGCGATGATGATGATTAAGAACAACTGTCATGTTATTGTTCATAAACTTTGTGCCATTTTTTCTTTCAAGATTTCCTCTTATAACATGTACATACAGAGGTGTTATGTTTTGTTACAGATCAAGCACGAGAATCGATCGGTTCGTGACTTGATGCATCATGCCAGAACGAGTATACCATTACAAGCAGAATTGATTGGCTTGCTTGTTAGCATCTATTGTGTCATCGATAAACTGATCGTTCGAGGCACTATTAGATTATCGTTAGTACCATTACAAGCAGAATTGATTGGCTTGCTTGTTAGCATCTATTGTGTCATCGATAAACTGATCGTTCGAGGCACTATTAGATTATCGTTAGTACCATTACAAGCAGAATTGATTGGCTTGCTTGTTAGCATCTATTGTGTCATCGATAAACTGATCGTTCGAGGCACTATTAGATTATCGTTAGTACCATTACAGGTAGAATGATTGACTTGCCTGTTGTGTCCTCGATAAACTGATCGTTCGAGGCACTATTTAGCTTACCATCGAGAGTTCCGATTAACTGATCGTTCGGCTCTCAACGATAAAGAAAAAAAAACAGTATAATGATCGATGTAATAGTTTTTATCAACCCACCAAATGTAATGTTAGTGATTAAGTAGAATTTACCCCTTAAACCTATTTTATATTTGTATGAACGATAAAAAAAAAAAATTGTTTGTAAATAACATATACATATAAAATTAATGACAAATAATTTTATATCGAATCATTAATAGATGATGAAATTTTAATAACTGAAATATCTTTAATTCACGATACCAGTAAAAAAAAAATTGCCCTCAAAGTACTATTAATTATTACAGAAACCAGTCTACCTTTATTTTGTTTTCTCTTTACCTCAAATCAATATAGTGTTGTTAAACCATTATATGCTCTAGTAATTGTTTAAGTAATATTGTAGGAAGATTGAACCGCTGCTTAAACCGATTGTTAGGTTGCCATCGGGCGCCGTGTGCAGGGACGCACACGATGTCAGGATGGTCGATTGTTAGGTTCCATGCGATTGGACAGGCTTCCTTTTTCACCCTTTGGGTACGGAACCCTAAAAAGGAGCGAGCGCTTGCTTATGGACGGTGTGCGCAGCGGGGCAGTCGGGTAGATGCCGTCTAGGGTAACAGTTGTGTAGTTAGCAATTTAAGTAAACCTTATTGTAAAATACCTATGTCTAAGGAATACATGAAGTTCAAGACAGTGAAGTATTTTATTGGTACAACAAGGATCCAGAATCTTACAAATGAAACAATTTAACATGAATCGAGATTAAAATAAATAGTAGTAATTAAAAATGTCAAATGAAAAAATACTACTTTAATAATAAAAAATTCATTCACAATCACAATTAAATAAATAAATATCGGCGGACAACCTTACACAAATCGACCTAGTCCCAAACTAAGCAATGCTTAGGTATATTATTTCATGAAAACAACGTTTCGTAGTTCCCTTATTTCTTCCCCAAAACTTAACCTATTTAACTAATTTTTTCATTAAACATTAAAGAAAGGCTTTGGCCGTGTTCCTATGTTTTCCTTTTTTTTAATAATCTAGTCAAATTTGTTTTCTGGATGTGTGAACACAGCGGAAAATCTAGCATTTTTTTAAGGTTTTTGAAGGTTAATATCTCTTTTGAGAATCAATTTATCGTAAAAAGGAAAACATAGGAACATATCAATAGTAACCATAGATTTTTGGACAAAAAATTATTGCTCTACTGGCATTATCCAGGGAGGAAACAGGGAACTACGTTTGTATGGAAAAACTGCCCTCCTGTTTCCTCTTAAGGCGAAATATTTTTGTGATGAGATCGAGGTAGAAGGAAAAACTGTATGTACCTCGCATGCTAAAGAGAAGTGGCGGCGACTTACTTTTCAGAGCATCAATTTCAGATGCCGTCAATATTATTATCAGATTTAAAAATCTGACTATAACTGGTATAATTAATTGTTTAAATGCCACCAAATGAAATGGAAAATTTATGTTTTCCATCACTAAATTACACTTTTGGCGTCAAACGCCAAGCGAAAAACGTTACAATCTTGACTTGCTTCGGGTGTATTTTCAAAAACGTAATTTCGCTGTCATGACATATTGGCGAATACTGAGAAGATTCTGCCTTATAGAATTGGCACTTTTGGTTACAATGTAGAATCAGTCAAGTTCTAACAAGCAACCAACGAATGCTAGTCTAGTGAGGAGAAATCTTTTAAATATTGGTGGCCAGAGAAATTACGCCAGAGAAAATACACCCATTCCTATACAAATCGACGAACTATTTCCTTCGATATATTTCTGTTGGTGAGTAGGTCGAATTCTGTGACTTTGTCCCTCATATTAGTGTTTGTTAAAAACCCATGAACCCACCTGACAATGACTCAAGCGCAGACAAAATAATTATTTGCACTGCCGGAGTTTTGACTCGACGCAACAAAAGAGACGGCAGCTGTTCCACGTCAAATAAAATCAAATATTTAACATGGCGGGGCGGTTGAGTATTGAAATCGCGATCTCATGAATAATCGCTGGGCCGACCATATTTACATATAAATGTTATAAAAAAATATTGAAATAATAAGCGTCTTTTTATACCTTCTCTAAAGCTAATTTATTCCTTTTTAATGTTATTTCATAGTATACTATTAGGATTCACTTACATTATTGATCTCAGTAGTATTATTAAATTGTACCTAAACTCAACAACAAGAAAAAACTTAACGGTGCGAGGAACTATTTCTTAGACAAGAAAATCTCGGATAGTCGAAGTTTTTACCTTCTAATAATATAATCATATGAAAATCACCAAACTTTAAAGTATTTTCTAGCGTTTAGATAATATATTCTTCTTATAGGTATTCATAGCAAGAAAAAAATAATAGTACATTACATCACTAGGGTGGTAATACAAAGAAAGGCCGAGATCGCAGAAGTTTGCGGCCCGAGCTGCAAGCGAGGGACGTAAATATGCGATCGAGGGCTGTCTTTATTACCTCCCGTGTTGTGTACATGATTTTATGTCTACACTTGGCCAGAAAGCGGATTTTTCCGTACGCGCAGCGTGAGGAAAAAGTCACTTTATGGCCAGGTGTGGCATAAAAAAAATAATATGGTTGACACCTAAAATCTATTTGAAATGTTATGGAACAAGTGTCAACCAACCTAGTCAACTACGTTCTTCTACTTCGATACCTTTAGACTCGAAAGGCGTACACGCCATTAGAACCTACGGCGTTTACGCCCTTTGAGTCTAAAGGTATCGATTTGTAAAATTGGACGTCACAGCTATTGAAAGTGTACTTTTGACCCTTTGTGGCTCTGAAAAGGAAAATCTTTGATTTTGTAAGCCGTAGAAACTTGGTATTGTTAAACATCGAAAATCTTCAACTATTGCGGTAGCCCGAACTTTATGAAAATGTGAAATAATAGTGTTTACTTACAATACTATGTTTTGTTAATTAATACACTATGTTAACAATAGAATGCCCTGAAAAAATATATAGCAAACAACTGGAAAGCTTATAGTTCAAAAGCGATATCATAAATTGTTATTATAGGTTAAAGGTTAAGACGGGTAATCGTAAGGGTAAGAAATAATCGTAAGTAAAGTTAATTGTGACGTTTCTACTGTTTCGATGCCATATTTTACGAAGTGATAGTACATTCAGACTTGTAAAAGTGTTTGTGCAGCCTATTTTCAAAATAAACGTTTAAATTTTTAACAAACTTTTTTTTAAGTAAATGTGTGTCGGAATCTGCGAATTTTCGTACTGTGCCACTACAAGTAAACGGGATATTAAAAAAATCAACCATATTTATATGGGACTTAATTGCATAATAGGTAAAGTCATAACTTATGAAACATATTTTTGTGTAATTGAACAAAAATCCTTTTAATTGACCGAGTGAGCGAAGTGAATGAAGTGTTTCTGTTGCAACTTAGGCAAGAATGCTCTCGTCTCGTGTGTCCGGCCTCATGGATGCTCAACCTGCACTCGTGAAATTTTGTGAGCAGGTTTGATTTTTTTTTACGATTCAGTTTTTGAAATTTTCAAAAACGAATATTTTGGAAATTTCTTATTTTACACTTGCGTGGCCTACAGCTCACACAACCACTAGTATATACTTAACACTTTCGCGTGAGCACCATTCAATTAAGCGTTGTTAAGCCTACATATTCGACGTCTATTGACGTTGCTCACCTGAAAGTGTTAAATCGCGCTATACAATTCACACAGCAACACTTATTCAATATAGCGTCATCTATTCTTCCTTCTTGCATCTTCAGCTTTAAGACCCTCGATGACTTTAAATTCAAAAATGTGCTTAACAAATATGTTCTATTGTGTAACTGACTTTTTGAATAATAAAGGCAAAATTTAATTTTTATAATACGATTAGCATACTCATATGTCTCTGTTAAATAAGGTTAACAGAATAACATAATAAAAATAATATTGTACACCATAAATGTGGTAGGCTATAGAAAGGGTACCAAGAGTCCAAGAATGACTGTAACATCTTGTCTATGCCACCTGTAGTCTGGCAATATAATATCATTTCATTTCATATCATCATACATCTTTATATATCGATGGATATTGTACCTAATTAATTTTCAGGTCCAATTAAGACTTCGACGCAATTATATAACAATATAGTTGCGTAAGCGCTGCCGAGGTGTTGGACAAATTAATAATTATTTCATGAATGTGTAATTAATGTTCGAGCTAGCAATTAACTAGGCACGTCAAAGTACAACAGGACACATTACATTCGGTTGCAGGTATAACCAGATATTGCCGCAACCTCACTGAGAGCCTGGCCACGGCATTGCGCGACCAGCGGCAGGGCGGCCATAGGTGTGAGCGAGAGACCGCGCTCCGACCTCCCGCTTTCACCTATGGCCGCCGCAATGACGTGGCTTGGCGGTGAGAGCACGCGGGGCGGCTGCAGCGGCTGAGGCACCAAAGCTCCGTAAATACATGGGTCTCACAGACCAGCATGTGTTTGCGGCTTTTGCAGTCGAGACTCTCGGGCCATGGAGTCCAGATGCCCACCAACTGAACAGGACGCTGAGCCAAAAGCTCGTCCCGACCACTGGGGACCGCAGAACTGGCTTGTTCCTCACTCAAAGAATCGCATAGCGATCCAGAGGGGGTACGCAGCCAGCCAAATGGCGGACATCAATTAGTTTTTGTCTAGGTTAGTTCAATTGTATAGTTTATCTGGGGGCACGGCCGTACCATCCTTTCCTCGAAGCCATTCAGGCCATGTTCAAGTTCCTGTAATTTTGTGCTGGCTAAAGCTAGAATTTCAATGTACCCTGTGCTCTTAGTTATATCATAAAGTAATAAACCCAAATAAGAACTTCAGCAACCGTATCCTATCGAAAACTCTAGCTTAAATTATACTAAGTAGGTATATGAAAGAAACATAATGTTTTGTTTATAATATGCACTTTCACTGATGCTTGTTGCACAGTATGCCGTCCCGCACACTCGCTCCGCTCTGGCTCCACAGAAAACCAGCGCCATTGTCAGAGCTATGCCTAGCCAACTGCATTGCTGAGTGGAGACCATTTCGGTTGCACATCTGATTTTGTGTTTTTTTTTAGTGTATTTTAGTGCCTTATATATGAGATTTAGGCAACTAAGGTCTATAAGGAAAAATGATTTTGAATTTTCAATCAACAAACGATTCATCGAACGTTCCATTTCATCGAAATATTTTTTCTCTGAAATCGTGTTTGACTAGGATCTGATGTAAATAAACTAAACAAGACTTCTTGTCATGAAACGGCACGTAACAAACAAAAAAAATTGTGGTTATTTGAGCTACATTTCCATTCACTTTTTCATGTACCTACTGTCACTAAATAATTCGCAGCACTTTTACGTAAACCATTACCTAATTTAAAACCCGATTGCATAAAATGTGTATTTGTCGATAAAATATTATTTTATCCTTTGTCTCAAAAAGAGCTTAAGTGATGCGTATTTTCCAATAAGATACGATTTTTTCGTGACAAGTATTCAGTGCTAGGTAATGCAAGTTATAAGACACCCCACGACCTTGTCTGGGGTGTCGTGTCCCCTCATATACCTCATTTTTATAGCTAATATAACAGTTTTATGCGAATTCTTCGGTAAATCTAGACTTGCCTCGTGTTTGTCAACATTTTTTACCTATTTTAGCTGTTGTGTAATGCACTCGAATATCCTAGACTGTAGAATATTAGATAACCTTTAATGAGGTCATGATGAATGTCTATTAAGCCTTTTAGTGAGCGGTTATGTCCTATTGTATGAGTCGCTGGTAATTCGTTTCAATTATATTTACTAGGCTAAGAAACTTGAGGAAATCAGCTGAAATAATTGCTGTAGTAAAAAAAAATGCTAGATGTATGCATTCCTTAGGCTGTCAAGATAATGGTACTAAAAATCGCCAAAGGTGAGCTAAGGTTATATAACATAGACGCACTGAACACTTTGACTTTACTAATGTCCTATACTGAGTCGGCACTTCGTTAGGGATTACGCGTAGTTTGTCTTAGCGAGTTTCGTAATTTACACGCGGTGCTATTAGGACGCTGCGGCGCGGGTTCGCAAACATCTGTTGATGGTTCGCTTTTTTGTCGATACTCGACTGCCGGGTTTTAAGAGCGGTCCGGAGCGATCTCAAGAGCACGTCCGTCTAGTGTGACCCACCAAACGGTTCTCTTATTAGGTACATGAAATGAAATTAATAAAATGCAACAAGCAACTGGGCACAGTTTTTTTTGTTTTACCGAGAGATGTAGTATATGACAGAAAACTAGCTATACAGAATCCTATTAAATAAATGTAAACCGATGCTTACGACACAAAATAAGTAGCTAAAAGTTAAAAATAGATTGTACTATTTTTAACGCCATATCAAGTTCGGTAAACACTTGACACTTATTGCATACCACATCATCACATGACGTCTAGCTTATCACAAGGTTCTGTGAGCTTATCGGTGCTATCAGCTATCACTGCATAATTATTGGTTGATAATGGGATGGGACCTTAGAGCAACGCGGAAGTTTGTCGCCATAGTTTATTTTTTTTAATACAAAACAGACTGCCATTTTACGGGGGGAAGGGTAGGCGGAAAATATACTTATTAGTATACGGAAAATAAAGGTAGCCTTTTAAAACGGTATAACAGTCATACCGTTTCGGTTAAGATTCGACAGCGCAAAACATTTGTTTTCAATAGTGTAATATAACGCTACGTAAAAGCGGTCCATAAGTTACCTAATGATATATAGTCAAAAAACGCTTACTTTCCAAGGTATTCATTATTTTTAGAATGAAAAATTCCAAGTGTATAACAAGCCCTAATTTATATGTGACTAAGATACTTATTTTATTTTCTTCCAAAATTAATGTAAAATGACAAAGTTCGACCTATGTTGACATGACATTATTTAATTGTAATACCATCAGTAATACGTGGTTAACATTTGTCGGGTTACTCGTTTCCCACTGTTTATTATCCTATAATGCCTCGTGTGTGTTCTCTAAGTAGGTAGGTAGAAAAGATCAAGTCATCACTATTATATTTCGTACTATCGTAATACAACTCTCTTAGAAAGACTACACCTTACGTGGGCTTGTTGTAGGGTTGCCAGATGGTCGGGATTTGGCGGGATTCTCCCGATTTTTTGTATGTCGTCCCGACTCCCGACAAAGAAGAAAATCTCCCGACAAACGACTTCATTTTAAAACTTAGTCCCATCCCCTTAAGGTGGTCCGGAAAGCGAAAATTTCTGCTCTTTCAGGCTAAAAAAAAGCGCGCGGTGTATCTCTCGACCAAAATCCCGACATAGTTTTTGTCTCCCGATAATAGGGTCATTCAATCTGGCAACCCTAGCTTGTTGACCGGCGCCGGCGACGAACGTCCGATAAAATAATGGTTTACAGTGCGATTTTTCTTGGTTGTTCCCATAATTTTTAAAAGTCATACTTATCATAGTCACAATTATCAAAAGTCATACAACTTTTTTCTAAGAAACCAGTTTTCAGAGTTGTTACAAAAAAACCTAACTTAACGTATTTTTAGGGTTCCGTAAAATGGTAAAGAAGGAACCTTTATGGTGCGACTCTGTCTGTCCATCTGTCACGGCCAGATATCTCAGGAACTACTGCTGCTTTCGATTTGAAACTTGGAATAGAGTTAAAAATCGCTAACCGGAGCTTATTGTTTACCTTATCCTAATATTACACTAATCCAATGTGTGCGCCGTGGCGACCTAGTGCGCCGCATAAAGTAAAAAGGGGCGCCGTGAGTCGATCCTCTGTCATTATCTAAAGGTGGATTTAGACCAAACACGTCGTGTGTGTGTACACAAAGAATTTGGTAGAGTGGGCTTAGAATGTGTTAGAATTCGTTTGGTCTAAATCCACCTTAAGACCACAAATATTCGCGGGTATCTATAAATAAAGCAACAATACCTATTTTGAGCCCTACCCTAGAGTAGGGCGCCATGACGAAGTAGTCTGGGACCCAATGAGAATAAAATTCATTTCCGTGGGACTTACCTCCGCCATTCGGACTACTGGTATGTACTTATTCGGCATACTTTCCTGAACATAAAAAGTGCAGTAGTCACTTCCTAGGGGTATGGAGGGGGTAGCTATAACGTATCAAAGATGGCGGCCGAGCCTATTCTATTTACGCTATGTTTAGATAACTACTGGGCCGATTTACTCAAATAGGGTGTCAAATGAAAGATAATTAAAAGAACATTATTTTATTTTAAGGTTTCAATACTGTAAACCTAAAAGCAAATGAAATATTCTCAAAAAACTACAATTTGTAAAATCAAACTTTTTTTAACATGTGAAAAACTCGGAAACCGTTAGGATTATGGAAATTTGGATTATTATAAAAAAAATAGATACATTTATCACCTTTCGAATAAACTTTAAATCATTAAAATCGAGCTGTAAACAACGGAACTGCAGTCGTCTAAGTGAGCGTGGGTAGCGCCGAACTGACTATGGTACTTCGATTTTGGTACGAATAATCTTGTAAATAACGTAACAAAATGGGTACAATCACAGCAAAATAAAAAAGTATTATGGGTGCTTGACTAAATGTCATAGAGGTTTGCAAGACAAAGAGAGTGGCATTTGTTTTTTTTTTTCAAGATGGCGACTTCAATATGGTGGCTGATTTTCAAATTAGTCCGAGGGGGCCGAAATTCAGTATGAGGGGGTTTTTGGGGCCTACGAGTCTGAATCTGAAATCAGAATTTTTTCGTTCCTACAAAAAATATTTTTTTTCATACAACTAAAAAAAGTAAATTTTGCGAGCCCGAAGGGCGAGTTTCAGGGTGCGAGGCCGACCCCCGCGGAGGGCCGCAGGCCCGACGCGTCGTCCCCTTGGCAAGCTCTCCTCATCCCCAAGTAACCTAAAGCAAGGCCGAAGGCCGAGCTCCGCGTAGGGCCGAAGGCCCGAAGCGTCCGAATAGTCCCAATTTTCTCTATATCCTAGTATATTTAAGCTCACCCGAGGGCCGCAGGCTCTCGGGGGAGTGTCAGCGATGCGAGGCCGAAGGCCGAGCTCCGCGTGGCCCCGAAGGGGCCCTCGGGTGAGCTGAAAGACACTTGGGGATTAGTAAGGATCTGGGTGAGCTCATCCTTCGGGCCTGCGGCCCTTGAGCTCGCATAAGTCGGAGCGGCACTGTGACGCTCCGCATCTTCGGTGCTATGCGGAGCTCCGCCTTCGGCCCCGCATCGCTGGCGCTCCCCCGGGGGCCTGCGGCCCTCGGGAGAGCTCTAAGATACTATGAGGGTAGTAAGGATCTGGGTGGGCTCGCCCTTCGGGCCTGCGGCCCTTGGACTCGCGTAAGTGGGAGCGGTGCTGTGACGCTCCGCACCTTCGGTGCTACGCGGAGCTCGGCCTTTGGCCTCGCGTCACTGACGCTCCTCCGAGGGCCTGCCATCCTCGGGAGAGGTATAAGATACTGTGAGGGTAGTAAGGATCTGGGTGGGCTCGCCCTTCGGGCCTGCGGCCCTTGGGCTCGCGTAATTGGGAGCGGCGCTGTGACGCTCCGTACCTTCGGTGCTACGCGGAGCTCGGACTTCGGCCTCGCATCGCTGACACTCGCCCGAGGGCCTGCGGCCCTCGGGTGAGCTTAAATATACTAGGATATAGAGAAAATTGGGACTATTCGGACGCTTCGGGCCTTCGGCCCTAAGCGGATCTCGGCCTTCGGCCTCGCTTTAGGTTACTTGGGGATGAGGAGAGCTTGCCAAGGGGACGACGCGTTGGGCCTGCGGCCCTCCGCGGGGGCTCGGCCTCGCACCCTGAAACTCGCCCTTCGGGCTCGCAAAATTTACTTTTTTTAGTTGTATGAAAAAAAATATTTTTTGTAGGAACGAAAAAATTCTGATTTCAGATTCAGACTCGTAGGCCCCAAAAACCCCCTCATACTGAATTTCGGCCCCCTCGGACTAATTTGAAAATCAGCCACCATATTGAAGTCGCCATCTTGAAAAAAAAAAACAAATGCCACTCTCTTTGTCTTGCAAACCTCTATGACATTTAGTCAAGCACCCATAATACTTTTTTATTTTGCTGTGATTGTACCCATTTTGTTACGTTATTTACAAGATTATTCGTACCAAAATCGAAGTACCATAGTCAGTTCGGCGCTACCCACGCTCACTTAGACGACTGCAGTTCCGTTGTTTACAGCTCGATTTTAATGATTTAAAGTTTATTCGAAAGGTGATAAATGTATCTATTTTTTTTATAATAATCCAAATTTCCATAATCCTAACGGTTTCCGAGTTTTTCACATGTTAAAAAAAGTTTGATTTTACAAATTGTAGTTTTTTGAGAATATTTCATTTGCTTTTAGGTTTACAGTATTGAAACCTTAAAATAAAATAATGTTCTTTTAATTATCTTTCATTTGACACCCTATTTGAGTAAATCGGCCCAGTAGTTATCTAAACATAGCGTAAATAGAATAGGCCCGGCCGCCATCTTTGTTACGTCATAGCTACCCCCTCCATACCCCTAGGAAGTGACTACCGCACTTTTTATTTTCAGGAAAATATGCCAAATAAGTACATACCAGTAGTTCGTATGGCGGAGATGAGTCACACGAAAATCGTTATTTGAAGACTTTTTTACAATTGGGTCCCACACTAAAGTACTAAACTTGTAAGTGCGTAAAAAATTGTTTGGATGAATGTAATTGACAATATTTCAAATTTTCTACTCCTTCATTTTATGAGCTGGATAGAAAATAGGTGGAATTTTAAGCTACCCGTATTTTTTCTTTTTCGTTTTAACTCAATTTTTCAATTAAAAATAGCAGTTTGAAAAGTAGCTCATTCTAAAAGGGCGTATGTAGAAAATGACGTCACTTTCCCAACTAGAATCCAGAGCGACAATTACGATTTAATAAAACTAGAATCCAGAGCGACAATTACGATTAAAAAAATAACTGTCAGGCGTTACAGCGTTGTCAACATAGGAAGTTCGGGAAGACAACGATATGCTTTTGCTCCTCTTATTTGGGCTGGATTATATTTATCACTTGCCGATGTGTACTCCATCATCATAATTTCAACACGCGGCAGATTCGTGCTATCAGCCTGAGAAAAACCTTCTGGTGTTTTCATTATATGAAAAAAATCGGTGTCCGGTAAAAGAATGCCAAGTTAATAATGTTTGAATGCGTTATCGGAGTCCAGTGGGAAAGTGCCAAGTCTTTTAAGGTCTTCGAAAACGTGCAAATGAACCAACGGTAAGAAAATTAAACTTCTAAAGCCGCTAAGCAGTTGTAACAATTTTCAAAACAAATAAACGTCAGACGGCAAGTATGTCAGAAAATGACAACCGGATACCATACACTTTTTAATCGTTTCAGCACTAAGGTCTCTCTCGATAATGCAGGGAAAATGACGTCACACTTCCGGTTCACACTAATGGACGATTTTTTCCAAAATGAATGAGGAAAAAAATCCAAAAATATTTTTTTTGAGCATAAAATACAGTTTTACCCAAATGGTTTTCGAATTAAGATCTTTTGAAAATATGAAATGTTGTCAATTCCGGAATAATGATGCTTTTGTAAGACCTCGTTTTTTTACAAGTTACAAGCTTTTATTTATTTTACCTGTCCCGGTGTTTGTGTGTCTATAATCAAATCTTACAAGTTAAATTTGACCTATTTTAGGTTGTGGATTAAGTTGAAATTTAGCAAGGGTGCGTAAATCAGATAATATTCTTATGAGATAAAGCTGATCAGGGTCGATTTCAGATGTTTTTTCCAGCGTTTTTTTATTTCATTAGTGTCACTCAATTTTTACCGCGAAGGACTATCCAGTGACGACAACTTTTGATAGAATCATGTGTAGCCTCGATACCGTCTATCGTTTATAGTAAAAAGTTAAGTGATATCACCATCGCTTAAATAAATAATATAAATAAATAAATATTAGGAGACAATCATACACAAATCGACCTAGCCCCATAGTATGGCTAATCCGCCACTGCAGGGTGTCCCATAAATTTTCACGTTTCAAGATCAATGCAGTACTTTTTCGCACATTACACTAGTTATCGACCAAATAACACTTTTATCATCTCAATTTACTATTCATGACAGCGTACACATAAAAATAAAATGATTTAAGAGCCACTGGAGCACACGCTGGTACTACACATGTTAAAAAACGTGAAAATTTCTAAAAAGCTTTAATTTGCCACTATCTCGAAAACCGTGCAACTTTTACTAAGGTCATATTAGGCTAGTTTGGTACCACTTGAGCTGACCTAGCCCCGGTGTCACTGTGACGTGTGAGTTATGGGACACCCTGTATATTTAACTAAAAGTGAGTTCGGTTCGTTGGAATCTTCTTTTTAAGTATGTTCCCCAATTACTTGAAGACGTCGAAGATCGATTTGGAAAAATCTTTTTTTATTTGAAAGTGTGATACTTTCCCGGCTTCAATGGCCATATTATTTTTGCGTAAACTTAGAAATTTGATTTTTCTCATCTTTAAGGACCATAGACCTGAGTATATGGTTTTTAATATCAACTGGATACCTCCATGCGTTCCCGAGATAAAGTGTCTTGATAGACGGACGGACAGACAGACATATAGACAGACAGAGGGTTCGCTTTTTTCCTTTTGAGGTACGGAACCCTTAAAACGTGTCCCAAAATAAAAAAAAAAACATCTTGTGTTATATTACGTCAAACGCAAGAACCCCTGCCATTGTGGAAAATTACAGCTATTTACTTAATACCCAAATTCATAGGGTTGCACTGTCACGTGTAGGGGCTCGCTTCGCTCACGAGTAACGTTCCAAAACCATTACGGTTAATATTACACAATAAACTTCGACTTCCACTTTGACTTTGAACAATACGCTTGCGTGAATTTTAGTTTCCTAGGAATATTAGACCACGTTTACCGGTAGATGTGAGTGATATAATAATAATTAATGGACCGGGATATAGTTGCTGATAACGTTACCTGATCAGGTATCAGCCGAAGTCGGCTTTTATCGATGAAATACCAATTAATTTAATTTCATACCTGTACCAAAACCAGTATTTTTTTGGAATTTTTATGTAACAAACTTAACATATAACTCTCTTTTTCTAATGGCTTCTATGTAATTTATTGAAAAATAGGAAAACCGTGCGGTTGCAGGAAAAAAACGACGAAGAAATTAAACTTCGATGAAGTAGACAAAACGCCAGGCAGACCTAGGCCAAATAATATTTTAGTTGGAGTTTCTTGAGATATCGAAAGACTAAATGGAAACTAACCAGTTTTTTACAGACCAAAGTAATACGCTGGTAAAACGCAGATACCCGAGAGAGAAAAAGCGCAAACTTTAAGTATGATATATTCTATAAAGTTTTTTTTTCTATTTTTGATATTACCAGATCTTGTATTTGGGTGGTTCTACTCAGGAGGGACGAAAATGAAGTGATTTGCGGCAGAATATTTTTTTGGAAAATGAGGTCAGAAAAGTGGCTTGATGTCTAGCTGAGGTTGTTCTTTTACCAATTTCAAACGGGCCAGTAAAAAAAAATCAAATTTATGACTGTTGTAATTTTTTAATAATAAAAATAGGCTTTAAAATATTGTCTTCCATGTAACACTTCTATTTTAAAACAACAATTTAGAAATTAAAGAAAAAAGATCTGATATCTCTCAGTCAGTCTCCTCCCTCATTCATAATAAAGCTCCTGGATATTGTGTTTCCAGGAGACTGAGGCCCGGATACTGAGATTATTTTGTTTTTAGCCAATAACTACGTCAATACCACATGTTATATTGCAATTATGCATTTCTGTACTGTTATACAACGAACTTACGACCTATGAATGTAAAAAAAGTATATATAATACAATAGGTTTTAAAAAAATACGTGCCAAGTTACTGATAAAGTCCAGACCGAGCAGAAACGCGCTAGGCGCTGTAATTCATACAGTTTTTGAGGTGTTTTGGTGTGGCAGGAGATTGAGGTAAAAACCGAGGGACAAAATATAATGCATTTATATGAAAGAAACATTTTTGTCTCTTCATTGGTTTTTAATGCGAGAAATTTTACACCACATTTTATGTTACATATTCGATTCTCGGTCTGTACACAGGCGAGTGCCATTTAGTTTTTCTGTGTGCTTTGATTTCCTGTATCTATATATGTAAAATATAATGCACTTTTCTTATAATAAATATCGCATTTAAGGCAAAATTAGACAAACACATTCAAACTCTACATATTATACATTACTATTTTGGTGTAGATATTACGTACCAACTCAACATAAAGTTATGATGCAAACTTTAAACTTTCAATTCGCTCGAGGGACATGTCAGGAGACTGAGAATTTGGCACTTTAGAGTCCATTTTTTGTAAGATATATATTTATGAGTGAGCTAATTTTGAGTGTCATACTAGAAACCATTTAGTATTACAGTTTTAATTCCAAATCAACATAATTTACCTACAAAAACTTTACAAAGTAAGGTGCGCCGCAGAAAATTCCATTGGGAGTAGAAACACCCATTTATCGTTTTATTCTGTAAAAAGTTTCATCCACATCATTTGCTTAAAAGTTTTGACCTAGACGTGGTCCTGTGCTAAGTTGATCAGGTAGAGTTAACGACGATCGCTCCTTGGTCTATAAGGTCAAATACAAAGTCAAATTGTTTATGGTTAGCGAGTTGCACGAGTTCTTAATCAAATATAATTCGGGTCAACTCTGACACGGCATCTGTAACCACCATGTGATTTATTTCAAAATACATGAGTTCTTGCAATTAATGTTGTTTAAATAGCTTTCAGTGATTACACTATAGCTATTTCTATTAATTCTGGAACCCACAGTAACAATTTAATTTAATAACTATACCAGGTGTTGCCCGTACAAGGAGCCAATAATTAAAACGTAGATTGTACTCCTCAAACTGAACAACATTTGTTCAGCGACATTTAAAAATAACTTATGATTTAATTTTTAGATACGTTGCGATGTTTTTTACGTTTGTAGTTTGTAGTGTGACAAGTGACGTCAATTAGACTGATGTTAACGTACATTGAAAATATTATTTAGTTTGTAAAACAGACAAAAACGAATATAGGTACATAGTTTAAGGAAAATAAATTTTAAATTGGTATGAAAAAAGATAAAATCTAAAAATTACATACTTTTTAAAAGTTGTGGAACGAAAGTTTCATTGTTTGATGAGTAGAATCTACGTTTTAATTATTCGCTCCTCTGACAGGCAACACCCGGTGTAATATTTTTATCGGTAGAAATAGCGTTTAATAAAAAATCTCTTTATATATACAAACAACAACAAGTTATTTTCTTTACCCTGTTGACTGATAGAGAATACCTTATGGCAGTAATAAATATAGTAATTAATAAAGTTTTTTTTTCAAACAGGAAATTTACTGTAATATTCTGGAATTATTTATACTATAGGGAGGTAGCACACGACGTTATTTATAGCGATGCAGTCGCGCGTTTCAGAACTAACTTTCAGCACGTTTTCCTGAAGTCATTACATCAACATAGGTAAAAAAAAACTGAATAGCAAACAAGATCTTAACTTTTTGGTATCATAATCGGTTACCATCAAGTGCTACTGAGGTCAAACTTTGGTAATGAAATAAAGAAAGCAACATAAAGTAAAAGTGGCTATGTCACATTTATTAGGGCTTGCAACACACTTGGGATTTTTCATTGTGAAAAACGTCGATATCTTGAAAAGTAAGGGTTGGGTTTTTCATCATATGACGTTTTTACTCCAAATAGTCGTTAGGATGTACGGTTAAAATCTGTTGGTATACTACTTCCCATCGTGTATATCATAAACAAAGGTAAGAAAAGTTAAAAAAAAAGCAATTAACACTCTTCTCAAGACATAAATTGTGGAATTTCTTTTACAACGTAAGAAATGACCACATTTTATGGACCGTGGGAAAAGTGAATTTTTTGAGATTTGGGTTTGAATGTTAATATCTATACTAATACAATATTCAGTATGGTTGTCTGTGTATTGTATAAAAATAATACCTGAAATATTGAAGGAAATTTTTAATACATTTGGCAAAAATAATATTTGACATGAAGACAAATTCGAAAGGATTGGATAAGACCAGTTTGAGATCAACAAATAAAAAATAATAAAAAGTGAAAACGCAGACATTTTTTAAATCAAAATATCAATTTTTTTCGACCCTCAAACATCACAAATAAATAATGTACCTAAGATACAGGAAAAGAAGTTACTGCTTGAACAAGATAGTTGATACCAGTTTATTGTTTTTTTTTTTAATTTAATTAATCAAAGAAAAATAAGAGAATCTCAAGGCCTCCTTTTTTTAGGTCGTTAAATAAATAAAACATTTATTTTCAGGCAACGTATTATCTTTGTTACCTATATTAGGTAACACCTCTAGTGTTACCGATATCCATGGCCGACGTTGACTGCTTTCCATCAGGCAGCTCGTCCGCTCGTTTGCCACTTATACATAAAAAAAATTACGAGACCATAGTTGGTTAGTACCAAGGACCATTAAAACAAGTGGACTGTCATTCTCCATACTTTGGATCGTAACCCGACCGCTAGGGGATTTCCGGGCAAAAACTAGATGGCGCTAAAAAACTAAACATTTAACAATGTTATAATTGAACAAAGAAACTCGAGAGTCAGGCCATTGGCTAAACGCTCTGCCGTCTCGCAACATAGGCACTGTCTTGGACCCGAGCAGTTTGCGAATTGCTATTTGTTTGCGTCTCGGGTGCAAGATATGTGTTCCTCACACTTGCGTCTGCGGCAAGTCTGTGGACCGGCTGGGAAGACATGGTCTCTCATGCCAAAAAAGTGTCGGCCGCATGTACCGCCACGGTACCTTAAACGACTTGGTAGAACGGGCGCTTGCTACTGCCTCAATACCCTCTACTCTGGAACCTACGGGTATGGCAAGAAATGATGGCAAGCGTCCGGATGGAGTAACGTTGGTACCGTGGAAACTCGGTCGGCTGGTGTGGGACGCGACGTGTGTCGACACATTCGCCCAGTCCCACATACAGCCAACTCGCGCTCAAGCCGGCTCTGCGGCTGATTAGGCCCAAATTCTCAAGCGCCGCAAGTACTCTTGTTTATTAGAGAACTACGAATTTGCGGCGCTTGCAGTAGAAACTCTGGGGCCTTGGTCAGCCGACATGAAATCTTTCTTTGGGACCCTGTCATCCCGGCTGGTCCGCGCCTCGGGAGACCCCAGGGCTGGCGCCTATCTGTCCCAGCGGATCGCTATCGCGGTCCAACGAGGAAACGCTGCCAGCGTCATGGGGTCGCTGCCACAGGCAGACCTTTTAGAAGGGGTTTTCTTTTTATAGTTTTATTTTATTTACTTTTTTGCTTTAATTTTAATTGCCTAGAATAGTTTTGTAATATTAAATAGTGTATTTTAGTTTTAATTTTACAAAGAAACATAGTATAGTAACAATTAGTTCGTACACAGCTAATAATAAATAAATACTCTGTCACGTTTGCCAAGTTGAATGTAAATAATATAATTCTTATACCAAGCTTATACATAAATGACGTTGTAAATTCGGGGAACAGCTTTTTGTGGGCCTTGGTTAGTACTCACAACTATCTTCCGTGTTAGTAATAATTAACATTCACACACACAGTCATGCTGTCATTTTAACCAATATATCAAACTGCACATTTACTAACCTGCAAATATCGGCTAAAAATGACGGAGTCGAGCCTGTCGGCCATCATCTTCGGGATACCGTTGGCGCTCCCCCGTATACGATGTACACTCATGGACAATGAATTCGGGTCATTTTCTATTTAATTGTTTATAAAAAATTACCCGAATTCATTGTCCGTGAGTGTACTACAGAAAACATACATAATGAGTACCGTATCAGCCTTACAATCCAGCGAGGAAATGCTGCCAGCATCTTCGGCAATGATGGCATGGGCCGCAGAGGCCATTTTTAGGACAATTTTAGATTTGGGTAGTTTGCTGCGACTAAACAGTCGCACCAATAGCATCATTAATTCATTACCATCGCCACATTATGGATGAGCTCCCTATAAACTATGGAGTCGTTTTCGGTTATCTTGTAGAAGTCGCGTGCTTCTGCTATTTTTATTATAATGATCCTGATTGCTTTTATAAAACGGCCAATAATAGTGGCGATGGTAATCAAGCAAGCAAAACGGTAAACAATCGCGGAAAAGGTAGTTACCCTTTTAGCTTATTTCATTTTAATTTAGTTTTAGTTTTTAGTATATTTAATTCCAACCTAATTGTATATTGTTTATTACATAAATTATTTACCCTTTACAAATAAAACCAAATTCTTATGAGTAGCGTCCTTTTTTTGGAAGTCACTTAGAAAGCAAAGCCACAGCAAGACGATTGGTTAATTGTCGGTCTGTTTGTTTTGTTACATGTATAAGTTTACACTAGATCTCCGAAGTGGGAATATTGTTTTAATGCGGTATTCATACATAGATACAAACGGCCTCGTTTCTTCAAACTACTTTTAAACCAACTTAAAAATAATGCCGTTCTCAATTCGCCGGATTTTTTTACGTATGTAATTATTATTACCTATATATAATGTATTACGTATTTAATTACTCGAAGACGGCTGAGCCGATTTGTAAAAATGTTTTTTTAAGATACTATTTCCGGTTCTGATGATTAGAATTTGGAGAAATCGCGGGAACTCTTTGAATGTAGGCAGTAGTTTGGGTATTTTTATAGTAACTCGTGCTTTTGTTATGGAATAGGCTTGTTTGAAATCGATTGTTAAAATAAAATGTATTAACTATCTCTTTTTTCCTTCTCCGTAATTGAATATAAGTACCAAGTATCTAACAAGTATTTTAACTGGGTAAATAGCAAGTATTTTAACTAGGGTCAAAATCGACCTGTGCATCAAATTTCATGAAAATCGACTCATTTTTTTTTCTGCCTTCCGGTCGGAGAGCGCTTTCTTTTTTGACACTGACAAACTCTCAACCCATACCCGGGCGTAGCGATTGTCGGACCGGGTGGTCGGCCGTGGCGTTCCCTGGGGTCGAACCAGATCGCTAGCCGGACCACCCTGAGTTTGGTCGGACCTAGGGTCGAACCAGGTCACCTTGTCCCGGTCCACCTGGTCGGAGAGCGTCAACTTGCCCGCCGCTGCGCTAATCGAAGATGTCGCTTTCTGGCTCCGTCGAAAATAGTACTTATACAAACCTCACGGTTACCTACTTGTCCGAACGTGACGGATGCTTGATCATTTATGCCATACCTGGCCATCAAGTGGCTTTTACTGCAGGCTACGCGTACGGAAACAGCCGCTTTCTGACCAAGTGTAGACATAAAATGGTGTACACAACATGGGAGGTAATAAAGAAGCCCTCGATCGCATATTTACGTCCCTCGCTTGCAGCTCCGGCCGCAAACATCTGCGATCTCGGCCTTTCTTTGTTTTACCACCCTAGTTGTGTAATGTATTATTTATTGAAGGGGAGCGCTTGGGGTCGAACCAAGTCGCCAGTCCCGGTCCCCTTTGGAGTGAGGGTCGGACTAGGTGAAGCCATAGCGCCTGGGGTCGAACCAGGTCGCTAGGCCAGAGCCACCTTGAACTTACGCTGGTTGCTCAAAGTGAGCAACGTACCAGCGGGATGGTTGAAGCGGATCAACCTGTCCTTATGTGAGTGTATTGTATGAAACCGAATGTAGTAGAAATTACGTGATTCATAAGTCTCATAACTCAAAAAAATACGCTCGTCTGGCTTTACCCTTCGGCGGGCTGGAATTAACGGTTAAAAAGTTAAACCTTCCCCAGTTATTTTTTTGGAAAATATAAACAGTCTTGCTAGAAATTTATAGGTATGTAGTATGTATAGGTAGATTATTCCGAAAATGGGTTAAACAAGTGACTAAGTTTACAAGGAAATCCTATAGGTTTACAGGGCTAGTAGTAAACAACAATCTTTTTCATAAATTTGAAACTGTTCGACCTAGAAACTTCTAATTGCCTTAGTTAGAAGGACACAGAACCACTTGAGAATTCTCCAGGAACACTATTTTAGTTATCCGGTGGTGTAAAGTGACCACGTATTAAGTTTTGAAAGGATATTCTTAATTCAGAATCGTAATATCCCATTCTCGTCGCCAGTAGTAAATAATAGGCGTGCGCTCGGTCAATAGTTTATTGCAAGACTGATATACCCTCTTTACAACTCTCAATATACCCCAAATACACACTTGTGCTTTTTAACCGACTTCCAAAAGAAGGACGGTTCTCAATTCGTCTGTATGTTTTTTTTTTTTTTTTTGTGTGTTTGTTCACCGATTACTTGAAGACGGCTGGAACGATTTGGAAAATTCCTTTTTTGTTTGAAATGGTAGACTTTTGAGGTGGTCCCATTGCAACCAAGTCAGGATCTGATGATGGAATCTTGGAGAAATCGAGGGAACTCTTCAAATATTATAGGCACACATATAGCGATTTCAGTATTTTTCGTAATTTCTCGTCCATCTCTTATTAGCAACAAGTTTTTAGTGTTCACCGACTTCAAAAAAAAGAGTAAATTTGTATCTAGGTTTCTTCCCCGATTACTTGAAGACGGCTGAACCTATTTGGAAAATTATTTTTTTGTTTAAAAGGGTATACCTCTGAGGTGGACCCATCGCAACCAAATCAGGATCTGATGATGGGATCTTGGAGAAATCGAGGGAACTCTTCAAATATCATAGGCACACATATGCGATTTTGGTATTTTTCTTACTTTCTCGTGCATTTCTTATTGGAAATAAGTTCCCAGTCTTAACCGACCTCAAAACAGAGAGCAATTTTTATGTAGGCTTGTTCCTTGGTTACTTGAAAACGTCTAGACCGATTTGGATTTTTTTTCTTTTAACTAAATAGACTTTAGTCTATTTGGTTAAAATAATATTTTTCCAGCGCCACTAAAAATTTAAAAATAAAGTAAATTTTTAAAACAAAAAATAAAAACCGACTTCCAAAAACTTAAACTAAAAACCAAAAAATAATATGTTAATTACTCCAAAGAAATGGATTATCAACGATTCATATATACATATACAGATATTTATACTTTTTAACCTGTTATTTTTGAAGTCGGTGCCAGCTAAGGAGCTCAACACAGCCAGCTTTACGTGGCAGGCACCAACTTCAAAAATAACAGGTTAAAAAGTATAAATATCTGTATATGTATATATGAATCGTTGATTATCCATTTCTTTGGAGTAATTAACATATTATTTTTTGGTTTTTAGTTTAAGTTTTTCGAAGTCGGTTTTTATTTTTTGTTTTAAAAATTTACTTTATTGTTTTTCAATTAATAGCTCGGGTGGAATGAAACGAGGGACTTTCCTGAAAATATAGTGTCATATGTTTGATGTAGAATCGACCTGCAATAGTTAAATGCTTATAATGAAGAAAAACAAAACTACCAAAATAACAACAATACATTGTATATCTTAGTCTTTAAATTTCATTGTTGTATAATACGATGTTTAATAAATTATTCTATCAAAATATTTTTTTTATATATTTGTTCAACCCTAATGCTTCGCCGCCGCTAGCGCCGTGTCTAACTATAAATAAATGATGAAATTCATAAGGAGTTAAGAGAACTATTCAAGTATTCAGTGGTTGAAGGCCCTTAAATATATATTAGAAATGTTTAACGCACTATGGTGAAGTAAAAAATGAGAGTAATGATCAAGGACCTTAATATAAACAGCCGGACGTAGTCTCGCTAACAGATAACTGAAGCACCGCTAGTGAACCGGTCGCTTTGTACTTACGAGCCGCACGCACCCATCAACAACTTTTCCCTACTACGACCAGCACGCACACATTGAACTGACCAACCAGCGTTAAGCGACCGGCTCACTAGAGGTGCTTCAAACAGTTATTTGTTAGCGAGGCTACGTCCGGTTCCTTGGTTATGGTAATGACTTTTTTATCTTAATGGACGACGTTGCATTTTCTAGTTCAAAATAAATACTAGGAATAATTTATTTGACTCTAACAAATTGCATTTTTTATCTCTGTGTTTCATCATAATCATAAATCATACGACACGCTTAGCTCAGTGGGAGGTGGCACTCCCTTCGAAGCTAGAGTTCCCGGGTTCAAATCCTGGTAAGGGCAAATATGTGTGTGATGAGTATTTGCTCCTTAGTCATGGATGTTTTCTATCTATTTAAGTATGTATTTATCTATATAAGTATGTATATCGTCGCTTAGTATCCATAGTACAAGCATTGCTTAGTTTGGGACTAGCTCGATTTGTGTAAGATTGTCCCCTGATATATACCTGTTTTATTATTTTTATTTATATATTTATTGTCATATTGTGAACAAGTTCAGTGGGTCTTAACTGAAAAATGGTTCGTAACAATCTACCGACCAGTGTAAGATATCGATATTTAAATACACACCAATCTTTAATCAACCTTTTGTAGCCCGTTTACGACGTATGAATGTCGCCGTCAACTAGCTTAATTAGCTATTTGGTTAGCTGCCTAGCCTTTTCATTAAATAGCGCCATTTTGTTAAGAGCCTGGATAAACATCGGACTGTCTAGCCCTTCTATCAAACGGCTAGGTAAACTACTTTCGTTCGACAACATTAAATAACCCGCCTAGCGGAGTCCGTCAATTTTTAGTTAACCGTGGGGGGGGGCTCGGGGAGCGAAGCCCCCGGCGTGGAAAAATTTGCCCTACTAAACGAACGGCCTGAGCATTGGCCAGCCATATCTTTAATTGGTACATTGACGCATTGGCTAAATTTCATCCAGGCTGTTAGTTAATAGCGTGGCCACACGGCCGGTGTTCATTGGTTATTAATTTATTAGTGTTCACTTATTCATGTCGCAGCCAACTGGTTGAAATTAGCCATTTGGTTAACTGCCTAGCCTTTTCACTAAACGGCGACATTTAGTTAAATGTCGCCGTTTAGTGAAAAGGCTAGGCAGTTAACCAAATGGCTAATTTCAACCAGTTGGCTGCGACATGAATAAGTGAACACTAATAAATTAATAACCAATGAACACCGGCCGTGTGGCCACGCTATTTGCAAATAATATGAGTAATATATGGCTGCCACGTTTCTTCTCATGTGTGGCGATTGGGCAACAGCGGATATAGACACGTTAATTAAGTTAAACTAGAATAGTAATAAGACAACTTAAACGGATTAAAACGCGATTTAATCCGCTTAAGTTGTTTTATTACCGGGGACCGTACTTTTCGTGCCGATGACGTAAAAATGACGTCAAGCTACATACAGCATGATTCACTTTAGGCTTTAGATGAATTTGTCGTTACCGGAAATTACCGGTATCGTAAAAGCTACGAATTAATTTTATCACTACTTTCATTAGTTGGTGTTAATGGTGGAAGCCATTTTATAAATCAAGATGTGTCTGCCTGTGTTATCTTATTTATTGAAACGGGAAATTGGAAAATAAATCAGAAACGCATTTTGATATAAAATAGACCGCAGGAACATAATACATTCGGATAAGCATAGTGCAAAATCGCATATCCGATTAATATTTCCAACTTTCAGGTTGGATATCTAATGTTGAAATTTTCATGACAAGTACGAAACATGAATGTAGGGTGACCACGAGATTTAAAAAATTAGTATAAATCAAATTAAAAGTGGACAAAATAAAAACGTACTTAATTTAGGTTTAAAAGCATTGTAAGTTATTATTAACTATTATAGACTACAAAAAAAATATTACGATTCACTATTTAAAATTCACCCTGTATAAGAGCTTATAAAGTAACTATACCACTAGTTTTACCAGGAGTTTAGCCTATTAGTTCGATCAGACACTCTACATAAGGACTGGTCGAACCGTTTCCACCAATCCCGATGGTCCGTCGCTCACTTTGAGCGATCAGCGAACACTTATAGGTGGTCTGGTGCTAAGCGATCTGGTTCGATCCCAGGGAACGCCTCAAGCCCCTACCTTGTTCGAAACTTAACAAAAAATCACTAGGACTTCAGGATCAGGTTATAAAAAACGGGACAAGTGCGAGTCGCACTCGCCCACCGAGGATTCCGTACAAATTTGTACATATATTAAAGTACCCTATGAATTTTGATTCTCTTAGTAAAGTCTTTTACGCCACACCTGGCCATAAAGTGACAATAACCGCACGCTATGCGTGCGGAAAATTCCACTTCCTGGCCTGGGGTAGACGTAAAATTTTGTACTTACCACGGGCGCTAATAAAGAAAGCATATTTACTGCCCTCGCTTTCATATTGTATTATGTTCTGTACGTATGTACCTACTTAGTCGTTGGCGTTTATTTCTTTTATGCCACACCTGGCCATAACATAAAGTGACTTTTTCCGCACGCTGCGCGTACGGAAAAAGCCGCTTTCTGGCCAAGTGTAGACATAAAATGATGTACACAACACAGGAGGTAATAAAAAAAGCCCTCGATCGCATATTTACGTCCCTCGCCTTGCAGCTCGGGCCGCCTCTCGGCCTTTCTTTGTATTACGACCCTAGTTGTTTAATGTACCATTTCCTCCTCAATTTACCATTACAGTAATCTTATGTCAGATTAAAATTGAATGTGAGATAAGATTATAGAGTTTATTAAACTCTGTTTGTATGACGTATCGCTCGTCGGCGTCTACACTTCCGCAAATTCTCGCCGATCTTACTTAACGAACCAGCACCAAACAAGGAAGAAAGATTTTAATTGAAACCATTGCATAAAATATTAAAAAATAATACTTTTTACGATCGTAAACATTGTTATGTTGACGACTTTTGTTGACATATTTATATAGCGGATATGAAAAATAAAGTTTAAATTGGTACTATGTCCTTGCCGAAGATTTCTAAAGGACGAAATGGGACAATGCGATGAAGGTCATTGTTATATATTAGCATGTGGGTAGATTAGAAGATGTGGGGGTACCCCTCAGTTTGGTTCTACCATGGAAGCCAGCCAGAGCCCGGAAAATCCATAGCAAAACAAAAGACTGTCGCAATTCAACTAGTGTGAGAAACATTTTTTTATCGATATCGAGTAAGTTTTGTCTAAAAAAAATCATACCGATATGTTTAGGTACATTATTTTATAATCATTCACGCCAAACGCAAAAGAAGTAGTAAGTTATGGGTTTGTTTTATATGTGTTATTTCATCTAAAATGCAACGTAACTTATATTATCAACGTTACTTATATTTCATATTAAGTAATAACCCTTCCCTTTTGGCTTGGCCGTAGGTGACAAAGAGGAAATCAACCTCATTGAAAATAATAGACACACACACACACACAATTCGAACGTTCATTTAGTATACATAAATGGCTTTATATTGATAAACGAAACAGTTTTCTCCCAGAGAATGTTGAAAAATTAATTATTATATACTCCCATCACTATAACAAACCCGATAAGATGTCATGTGCTGCTGTGTGTACTGACGTGGATTTCGAGGAAGAAATTGCATCTGTACCTGTATAATTAATTATAAAAACCTATGTGAAATTTTGTATTATTTTTTTTTTTCATTTGGTGGGCCGTTTTTTCTCATATTACACAACAATCGATATCGATAAAAAAATATTTCTCACACTAGTTGAATTGCGACAGTCTTTTGTTTTGCTATGGATTTTCCGGGCTCTGAAGCCAGCTCACGTACGTAACATTCTGGCGACGGGAATAAATACTAATAGTGTTTTAAACATAGTGTTTGGATGTTTAAAAGTGGTTTTTAGTGTGGTGGTTTAAAATGTCGGTGAAGTTTAGCGAGTTTAATGTGGACAAAGACAACTGGCAAAATTACGTGGATAGGTTTGACTTTTGTTTGCTTGCGAACGGTATTCAGACAGATGATTTAAAAAAGGCTAATTTTTTTGCAGTTTGTGGTCATAATTTGTATGATTTGATAGTATCGTTAATTTCGCCGAGGAAAGTCAAGGACGTAACCTATTCAATTGTTAAGGCGTTGCTTGACGAACATTTTAATCCGCGACAAAATGAAATAGTGCAATCTTATAAATTTCATATGAGGCATCAATCGGATGGTGAGAATATTAAAGAGTACGTGGCTAGTTTGCGTAAATTGGCTATTGAATGTAACTTTGCCGATTTGGATCGGACATTGCGTGACCGGCTGGTATGTGGCATTCGAGATAAAAATATTCAAAAACAGTTGTTACAACAAACGACGTTAACGTTTGATGGAGCGGTAAGATTGTCGTTGACGGCTGAGGCTGCGGATGCCGGAGTCTTGGTCATGGCGATGCCGGGGCAGAGTCAAAGTGCGCCGGTACAGAATGCCGACGGCGATGAGCCAATGGAAATAAATAAAATTAGAGCAAAACGGTTGGAACCTGGCAAAGATTGTTGGCGGTGTGGCAAGGTTCATGGTAAATTCTGTAAATTCAGGTATAGTAGATGCTATCTGTGTAAAAAAATGGGCCATATCGCTGAAGTATGTGCGACTACCCGGAACAAAGGTGAGTCAAAAGAATCGAGTCAATTTAATGGGCTATATGAAGATAACTTGTGTAATTTTGTGTCAAACAAAGTGCCTCCTTTTTATGTGGATGTCGAGATTAACGGCCGACTAGTTAATTTGGAGGTAGACTCGGGGGCTGCTTATACCATGATTAAAGAGAGTACAGCAAAAGATATCTGGAATGGTCGGTTGCCTAAGTTGTGTGATTTGAGAGTGCGACTCACCACCTGGACGAGTACTCATGTCGAGTTGCTGGGTGAGGCCGCTGTGGATGTAAGTTTTAAAAAATTACACAAAAGATTGAATGTGTTGATTGCTAAAGGCAATGGTCCTAATTTATTGGGTCGTGATTGGTTCCCGGAGTTGAATATTGACATCCATGGATTATTCAATATGAAGATAGAAAGTGTAAACATTGATACTATGTTGGAAAATTATAAGGAAGTGTTTCAACCCGGGCTAGGAAAGTATACAGGGCCAGTGGTAACGATACCTTTGAAAACTGATGCAAAACCAAAATTTTTGAAATGTAGACCTGTTGCTTTTGCTATTAAAGAGAGGGTTATTAAGGAAATAGATAGGTTGGTGGCAGAGGATGTGTTGGAGCCAGTGAGTCATTCCGAGTTTGCAAGCCCAATTGTGCCCATTGTTAAGAAAAATGGAAATTTGAGATTGTGTGGTGATTATAGGGCTACAGTTAATATGGCTACTGAGACTGATACTTACCCTTTACCAACATTAAATGAAGCATTTGCGGTTTTGCAAGGAGGTATAATTTTTAGTAAGATAGATCTGGAGCAGGCTTACACACAGGTTGTAGTTGATGAACCTACCTCAAGACTGCTGACACTGAATACTCCTAAGGAGTTGTTTAGGGTTAAGAGGTTGGCGTTGGGGGTTAAGGCCTGCCCTGGGATTTTTCAACGTATGATGAGTAATCTTCTGGCTGGGGTATCAGGCACAGCGGTACTGCTGGACGACATTGTGGTTACGGGGCGCACAATACAGGAACATAATGAGAGAATTGAATCTGTCCTGCAGATCCTTAAGGATGCTGGCTTGAAGGTTAATAAAGAAAAATGCAAGTTTGGAAAAACCAGTGTAGAGTTTCTGGGACATGTGATTGATGCAGATGGGTTGCATCCTTGTGGAGATAAGATTAAAGCCATAATGGAAACACCAGCACCAAAAAATGTCAGAGAGTTACAAGCTTTCTTGGGGCTGTTGAACTTTTATGACAGATTTTTAGCACAGAAAGCTACAGTAGCAGAGCCATTATACAAGCTACTTTTAAAAGGAGCTAAGTGGAGGTGGACACCCAATTGTCAACAAGCATTCAATCTGCTTAAGGGCATGCTAACTACAGGTGACACGTTGGTCCATTACGATTTGAAGAAACCGATAGTGATGACATGCGACGCTTCACAGTATGGACTGGGTGCGGTGTTAGAACATAGAATGGATGATTGATCGTTGAGGCCTGTCATGTTTGCTTCCAGAACGATGAGCTGCCATGAACGGAATTATTCCCAGATTGACAAAGAAGCGGCAGCAATCATATTTGGACTGAATAAATTTTACTCTTATATTTTTGGCCGTAAAATAACCATTCAGACCGATCACAAACCGCTTCTGGGAATATTTGACCCAAAAAAGCCGTTACCTAACGTAATATCTCCTAGGATGCTGAGATGGGCTTTACAGCTGAACTCATATGATTATGAGTTGAAGTATGTAGAAGGATCGAAGATTGGGAATGCGGATGCCCTTAGTAGATGGCCCACTCCAGAGAGTGGAGTAAAGGAGGAGGAGTTACAAGAAGTAAGTGTATTGTTGCTGAATGAGACACCAGTTGAGTTACAGATGACAGCTAGAGATGTAGCTAAATTCAGTAAGACAGATGAAATATTGTCCAAGGTGATGTATTGGATCAGAAATGGTTGGCCTGGTAAGGCTAACGAAAAGTATAGAGATTACTATGTAAGAAGGCATGAGTTAACCGAATACAATGACTGTATACTGTGGGGAAGTAGAGTAATTTTACCCCACAGGCTGCGTAAAAGTGTGTTACAAGAATTGCATAGTAATCATGATGGTATAGTTGTTACTAAAGCCATAGCAAGGAGTTATTTCTGGTGGCCTGGATTAGATAAAGATATAGAGAGTATGGTTCAAAATTGCCAAGTCTGTAAAGAAGTAAGGAATATGCCAGCCAAAGTGACACACAGATGGATTGCCCCGCCGAAAGCATGGTCTAGGCTACATATAGATTTTGCGGGCCCTTTTATGGGCAAAGTCTTATTAATATTAATTGATGCCTATTCAAAATGGCCCGAGGTTAAGATTGTCAGTGATCAAAGCTCAAGTAGGTATGGTGATAAATAAGTTGGATGAGATATTTGCCCAGCAAGGACTTCCAGACACGGTGGTTAGTGATAACGGGAAAGCCTTTGTGTCTGAAGAGATATCTCAGTATTTTAGAAGAAATCATATTAAACACATACTCGTACCTCCATATCATCCTGCATCAAATGGACAAGCAGAACGGACCGTTCAAACAATTAAACAAAAATTGAAGAAAATGGCCCATCTTCCTTGGACGACAAGACTACAGAAGGTCCTGTATGGGTTACGGACGACGCCTAATTCAGTCACGGGTAAGACACCTGCTGAACTCTTGAATAACCGACGTTTCAGGACGAACTTTGATAGGCTTCACCCCCTTTCTATTCAAAATAAGGAGACTGAAGATATCCAAGAAAATGAAACAAAAAAAGTCAGAGAATTTAAAGTCGGAGAGATAGTTTGTTTTAGGAACTATAGGGGCGGGCCCAGATGGCTAGAAGGAACCGTAGTTAAGAAGATTGGAGTTGTAAGATATCAGATTAAACAAGGAAATAAATTATTCATAAGGCATGTAAACCAGATACTAGGATTTACAAGAAATGAAGAAATCAAAGAGCATATAACAAAGGAAGGTTCCATAAGAAAAACTCTGGACACAACAAACGATGATGAAGATTTTTCAAGAAATGGGGGGAAAGAAGAGGTTGCTTATGGCACAATGAGAATTCCTTCCCCAAGCCGGTGGGCAGACATCATTGGAGTGAAAGGCCCAGAAGAGTGTGAATTTCATGATGCTACAAACACGACAACTAGAAGCGAGGTTGGTAGTAATAAAAGACCTAGGTCAAGTAAAAGCCCACCGCCAACCACACCGTCTTTGAAAAAGATGGCGCTACAAGAATATTATGAAGCCAGTAGTGAAGAGGATGAAAATCGTAGCACAGATAGCTATAGCGAATAGTGTTAGGGATATTAGAATGTTAGGTATAGACTGCAAAAGCATGTATAGGGTATAAGTGAACTATTTAGTGTAAGTGCGCGCATGTGTATTGACATTTTGAATGGACTTGAGTATATTGACTAAAAGTGAAATGAAGTGTCCTCTATCACGGGGGAAAGGCATGTTATATATTAGCATGTGGGTAGATTAGAAGATGTGGGGGTACCCCTCAGTTTGGTTCTACCATGGAAGCCAGCTCACGTACGTAACAGTCATAAAAAGTTAAGAAAAAAGCTGACCTTTTGGGGCTAGCCAAGGACCTTAAAATAAATAGCCGGACGGAGCGTCGCCAACGGAGAACTGAAGCCATTTTTAATAAGGGCCGATACAGACGGACTGCAATCCAAATGCAACTCCCTACGATTTGTATGGGAACTGCATCACAACTGCGCAGTCGGCGTGCAGTTGTGATGCAGTTCCCATACAGACGGACTGCAACACAACTGCAACTCCCTACGATTTGTATGGGAACTGCATCACAACTGCGCAGTCGGCGTGCAGTTGTGATGCAGTTCCCATACAGACGGACTGCAACCCAACTGCAACTCCCTACGATTTGTATGGGAACTGCATCACAACTGCGCAGTCGGCGTGCAGTTGTGATGCAGTTCCCATACAGACGGACTGCAACCCAACTGCAACTCCCTACGATTTGTATGGGAACTGCATCACAACTGCGCAGTCGGCGTGCAGTTGTGATGCAGTTCCCATACAGACGGACTGCAACCCAACTGCAACTCCCTACGATTTGTATGGGAACTGCATCACAACTACGCAGTCGGCGTGCAGTTGTGATGCAGTTCCCATACAGACGGACTGCAACCCAACTGCAACTCCCTACGATTTGTATGGGAACTGCATCACAACTGCGCAGTCGGCGTGCAGTTGTGATGCAGTTCCCATACAGACGGACTGCAACCCAACTGCAACTCCCTACGATTTGTATGGGAACTGCATCACAACTGCGCAGTCGGCGTGCAGTTGTGATGCAGTTCCCATACAGACGGACTGCAACCCAACTGCAACTCCCTACGATTTGTATGGGAACTGCATCACAACTGCGCAGTCGGCGTGCAGTTGTGATGTAAGTACCTACTTACTTACGAGCCGCACATACGGATACATTCAAAACAAGCCAGGGGTCCGTGGCTATGCATACAACACAAACTTTCATATACCCTTCATTTTCTTTTTCTCTGATTATATTCGGAAAGGATCTGTAAGGTTTTCGAAATAATGTCCGTGACCAAAAAAAGATTAAGAAACTCTGTGCTAGACGTGCTGATCCCAAATGTTTGCAAGTATTAGATCAATATTCAATTGTAGATGATTAAATATTTATAAAGCCTTTTATTAAGCGTAGTGTTTGAACGTATTAGTAGCAGTCAGTGTCATTAATAAAGATCAATCTTATGCCTAGTTTACACGATGCCAGTTCAGTCGCGGAAAGTCGCGCAGTTTTTTCGAACGGCTTTCGTGAATCCGTTTACACTATTTTAAGGCTCGTTCAATTTCTACTGGCCTTTTGTAACCTTAATCATATGATTAAGCAACTCATATAAGTCATCTACTTATATAAGTTAGATCGGTACTTAATAGAGATATAACTTAAAAGGGATATTTTTTTATTCACTAGCAATATCTTGCGTCATTGAAAAATTTTAATTATTTTTTTTTTCATTAATTACAGGTGTTGGACCTACACCTGTTATGAACTGTTGATGCCTGATCATACTGAATGTAGGGAGCAAAGTATGGATGGGGACATTATGGTGGTCACATAGTGCGTTGTGACAACGAAAAGAAAAGAATCAGACATGTAAAAGAGCACAGATATATAAGAAACAAAGATGTGAAATCACACGCGTTTTGTATTAGAACCGATGTCGCCGGTTTTGCTCACACATACATTAACGCTGTGCACATGCAAAGACAACACCCACAAATAAACTAGCGTCACCGCCAATCATCAAAGAACACAGCGACACACTACAGCAACGCTGTCGTTGCTATTGGCTAGTACACACTAACGCCCGCGCCGTCTCAATACACGCACACACTTAAATATTTCATCGACGTAAGGGCTTGATAAAGAATAAAAAGTTATCGATGAACGAATGAATGAATGTTGCTTCGTTCATCAATCACTAAAAATAAAATATATTTTTTTTTACAATTAGGGTGTTCAAATGGACACAATGATGAATTAATTTTTTTACTACAATATTATACAGGGTGTCCCATAACTGACACGTCACAGTGACACTGGAGGTAGACCAGGTCAAGAGAAACCAAACCAACTTAACATGACCCGCCGACCGTATTTTTTTTTTATTTAGCGAAATTTAATTTCGACTTTGACCACCAGTAGTGGTCAAAGTCGAAATTTAATTTAGCTGTGAATTAATTCAAGATCAAACTAGTATTATTTCAGTTTTTGGATAAAATACCATTTCTGTAACCTTAATTAACAATTCATGTTACCATACACATAAAAAAAACTAACCTTGACACCTTTCCGAGTGCACACTGGCACTAATAATGTTAAAAACGGTCAACATTCATGAACAACTTTAATTCGACAATAACTCAAAAACCGTGCCACTTTTATAACCTTACCCAGTTTCAACTGGGCTCATCCACTTACCTGTACTTACAATAGCATTGTATCTGTACAATGCTATTATCTACTTTTGTTCTCGAATCGCCAACGAGATACTTATAAAAAAAAGGTTAGAAGTACACTGTATGTATATTGAATTTTCAACCTTATTTCTTGTCGAGTAGGTTTGAAATGGTCTGTGAAGAAAATAGCATATTCAACACTTTCGTATTTTAATAACCTCGTAAGCCATGACAGGGACGTACTCAGGTATTAAATAAAATATCTAGGAATATAAAATAGGACCAAAAAGTTTGTTTAAACTATAGCCTTGTGTTTATTACTCACTCATTCATTTCATTCATTCACTTTTTTGCAATGAGTACTTCATGTATATAGCTGTGTGTGTAATCATTCACCTCAACTTTTTTTTATTTCTATCTCACTCGTACTTACACGTTTTAGGTTAGGCTTAGGGGAAAATTGTTAATACGTAATTATTATGCTCCTCCAAATTGTATAAGGAATAACAATACGTCATACGATAGATAACATTCCGACAAAGGCAGGTAAAACCAAGGTGCTTATCATTTGTAACAACGCGAGTACGACCCTGGCGAGACACCTGGTATCTGTAAATGCAAAACGTGTGAAGTGTTTTTTTCTTTTAAAGTATTTTTATTCTTATGGCATGACTATAAAGCTGATAATCGGATGAAATTTCATGGTATCCCGTAGTCCTTTTTTACAGAGTACGTTCTTGTTGAGCGTCGGGCGGTTGTAAAATGCAACAAATGTTATGATCGCCATTATTCTGTTAGTGTATTTTGTAGTCTATTGTCCAAAAAAATAAAGTTGAAAATCTATATTAACCTTCCAAGGCGTTTATTATCTTCTTTTACTACAAACTCATTATCATAATTTGTGGTCAACCACTCAATGGTATTGTAGTCTCAAGTAGAAGAGCCCAGTTGAAACTGGGTAAGGTATACTGGGGTCATGTTAAGTTGGTTTGGTACCTCTTGACCTGGTCTACCTCCAGTGTCACTGTGACGTGTCAGTTATGGGACACCCTGTATAAATAAATGATGTTATGTTGTGGTAACTTCTTAGTTGTATAAATAGATTAGCTAGGCAAAGAATATATCTTTGAAGAGCTGTCGCTATCATTGTCATGATTATTTATTGTTCTTTCTCACATAATTGGTGACCCCGACGTGATCAATTATGTGAAGGAATAGTTGAATAAGATATTTCCTTTTTCCACTAAAAACGTAAATATATTTATTTAAGCAACAAAACAATAATCATGACAATGACAGCGACAGCTCTTCAAAGATATATTCTTAACCTAGCTAACCTATTTAGACAACTAAAAAGGTGTCGCCACAATGTAGGTACAACACGGAAAAAAAATCTTTATATTATTGCTATATTATATGAAGATATTTTAGAATCTTATTTCCCTCCCGTTAATCTAAAAGTAAAATATCCTTTACTTGTACTGTACAACTTTGCGTACAGTACAAGAGTAAAATCCTAAAACTGTCATTTTTTTTTGATAAATTGGACGTAGTTATGCAATAACGTTCCAATCCACAAAACGAAGTATCAACCTTCTGTCTTTAAAAACAAAGTCCATAATCCAATAAATTTTGCATGTGGAATGGAACGTTATTGCATAACTACGTCCAATTGACCTGGATAAGTTATTTTTACATACTGTTGTTACTAGTGAAATTGAAAAATTTGTAGGGAATAATAAGGGAAAGGGGTAGAGAATAACATTCATTTTTAAAATAATCAAATACTTTAATCGCCCCTGAACAAAATATATTTATTGACATATAAGTCATTCTTAAGACATTCTTTACATATAAGTCATTTTCATCAAAGTGTTTTGAACTAATCACACTGTTTTTACTTGGAAACCAGTCCTTTCTCCCAGTCGCATCGATCCATTTTTCTTTTAATATGGCTTTAGCAGGAAACCTAAAACATCACAATGATTAACTGTAATAAACATAAAATAACTGCAACAAAATAATTGCTTGAAATGCAAAATTAATATTTTATATTTATTTAATATGTTGTCAGTGCATTAAATTTAAATATACTATGATTTATCTTAAAATGGTTCCATTCATTCATTCATCCAATCATATCGATATTTTTATCGAACAGGTAACTCACTACTGTTAGTTCATTCAAAATGGACTCATGAGAAATGACAAGGTAAAATGAACTTTATCGGTGAATTAATAGAGTCGACTTCTAAATAAATGCCAACTAAATTAAATCGAAATAAAAATATTTCGGAAAACTCATTTTATTTACATACCTGTGGTAAGAAATGCCTCCTTTCGATAAATTTTGGATGCGACTTCTATTTAGGCACCTTAACACAGAACAGTTTGGCATAATTGCTTGTTTTAACCTCACGAAAACGTAAAATAGCAGAGCTCAGTGTGTGACGGCGGTTACATAGCAACTGTCATGAGCGCTTAAACGTTTTTCTCGCTATAAGGTCATTTTGCCCCTATAGCTGAAACGCGCGCCACGCCTACTGACCATATCCATGTTTCTTATAAATCCGTGTAAAAGAGCCCTTGAGGCCTACTTACAGAAATAAATGAGTTTGAGTTTGAGTTTGAAAAAATACCGATTTCTGGTTCATCACAACTCAGAATTACTGATATATTTAAAACATAATTCCCCTGCCCACACATATTAGTGAATACTCAAAAGATCCTGTGGCAAAAGAATGGCATTTTTGGTCACTGTGTACAACCTGCCAAGTTCTTCAAACTAACAAAAAATGCCATTCTAGTGAGAATAAATGTTCAGAATATTTGTGATGCCTTCGAAACTTCATTCGCGCTCATAAACCGCACAGTGACCGCACATCATGTGGATCGTGTGCATTGTACGAGAATTGCAGACTTATACCAATATGCTCTTTTTTAACCTTTGCATCCAGCAAATAAAAAGAGGTTGAATTACATTTTATTTTCTTCATATCGACATCATTTCATAAGAGTAGGAAAAAATACGAATAGATTAGGACGAAGTGTTGGCAGGCCTCCCACAAGGTGGACCGACGATCTGGTGAAAACCGCGGGAAGCCGCTGGATAATAGCAGCACAAAGCCGACAATCGTGGAGATCCTTGGGGAAGGCCGATGTCCAGCAGTGGACGTCTTTTGGCTGGAATGATGATGATGATGATGAGGAAAAAATATTTCTGCTCACGACTTAGGGATCGCCCTGTAAGGCTGGGTATCCACCAGGGATGTGCGAGGATGCGTAGTGAGGGATGTATTTGTCATGAACCAATAGAAACACCTCATTTACCTATCCTCGCTCCGCTGAGCTGTTTCTATTGGTTCATGACAAACGCATCCCTCGCTACACATCCTTGCACATCCCTGGTAGAAACGCAGCCTAAATCCCCTAGTCAAGTATCGACTACAAAGCAACAAGTAGGTATATTAAAACATCTCGTTTATTTATCTTTCCAGCGAAAAACTCTGGAATACACGGACAATAAATATACTGGAAAAATTTCACCAACGAGATCTCGCGTCGTGTAAACCGGGCATTAGTCCTAAGCTGAGTGTTGTCACGTGTGGAAAGGAGCGTCGCTCGGTCGCGTGTAGCAGCGCACGAGTTATTGCGAAAGCTGCGTCTGCGCAGCTTCACGTGGTTGCTCACGAGACGATCGGTTAGCTAATTAACGTATAGCAACCGACTTCAGACCATCCTGACAAAATTTACAGGATATTAGTACCTATTTTACATACCTTAAGTAAATGCACTCTCTGCCTTCAACATACACTGATTCTTTGCAAGTTTATCCTCCTGCCCTGGGTGAACGCAACCACTCCGAGGTGCCGACATTTGTAGCTCAGAGCATCAGAGATCATGCAGGATTAGAGCATTTACAGATAACATGTCTAAATCAACCATTTTTCATATGTTTAGCACCTGAAACGTTACAGCTTTGACCTCGTCTGGCGGTATGAAAGCAACGTCCTAATGTCCTGTATTTTGTATAGGCATATTTGGAAAGTATACAACAACACGTGAGAATCAGCCTTGTGCTTATCATATAAATTTGGACTCTCATTTTGCAACTTCACGTCCTCCTGGTAGGTATTTAGCAACGCCATACTGTTCTGGCAACCTTACCTGGAGATTACTAATATAAAAAAACTATGAGCTAAACCCAAAACTACCCTTGTGGCGATTAGGTGTTTTTCCAGGATTTTTTGCAAGTTTACGCTCCTTCCCTGGGCAAACGCAACCGTTCAGAGGTGCCAGATGTTGAGATTTTTGACTGGAAGTAGACCAAAATAATGGAGAAATAGAGCATTTTCATAACAAAATCAGTTGAACATTTCGCCCGTGCCACCCACTCTATTTAACTTCTTTTAATTTGTTGTCAGTCAGTTGGATTGACAAACTCGCTAATGACAAACGCAGCGCCAGAGTCGATTAATAAAACTGTGATTAACTTCAATCTGTAAGGTCGGGTTGGAGTTGGTGCAAGTTATTAACTTATGCGTGATAAAATCAGAAATGATGATATCCGCACAGCGCCGGATTAATCATGTTGGGGCCCCTAGGTAATGTAAGTCTCGGGGCCCCTTTTCAGCCATTTGAAGATCATCACCTCTCTTTGAAACATTTTAATTTTTTTGTGCGCGCGCGGTTCCCCTTATCTGACGTGGGGCCCTTAGGCAGTTGCCTACTCTGCCTAAAGGTTGATCCGGCCCTGTATCCGCAGAATAACCAAAGTAACGAACATAGCTCGCAGGATTGCACGGTTGAAGTGGCAGTGGGCAGGTCATATAGCCCGGAGAACGGATAGTTGGGGCAGTAAAATCCTGGAGTGGCGACCACGCATGGGTAAGCGCAGAGTAGGACGGGCCCAGACTCGGTGGACGGACAGCCTCGTGAATGTAGCGGGGAGCCGGAAGATGCGGTCTGCTTAGAACCGCACTTTGTGGCGATCTATGGCGGAGGCCTATGTCCAGCAATAAAACTGCACTGGTTCATTGTTAAAAACCAAAGTGTATTGACAATTAAATATGAAAAACATACAAAAAAGAGGTATATAAACATAGACAATAAAAATACTATACAACACACATCTGTTATTGGCTTTGTGTTTTAATAATTGTCTCTGTATATTTCTGAATTGTAATGCTGTTGATGTCCCAAATAAATAAAATAAAGGATATCCAGTCTTGCACTAATAATAATAATATCAAGATTAATTTGCCGCATGCCCACGGCATGGCGCCGTCAATGTGAAACGATGCGGCGTCGGAAAATTTGCCGCGTCATGAAGATACCCTGTATACAGTGCATGAGCTGCCCACGTCTGTCAACACATTCGTATCTCCAGACAGAAAGCGTGCTACCGGTCATGCAGAAGTCTTTGGGAGAGACCTATGTTCAACAGTGGACGTCTCAGGGTTGCAATGATGATGATGAGGATAGAATAGTGTCCTCTTGTTTCAGAGCCTAAGATCCTCTTTGGGTCACGGAGCGCAATATGGTGATTCTTCAAGGACATCCATCATTCCCCGGCTAGATTTTTTTAGAATATTTCGTCTCATTAGAATGGCATTTATTGGTTATTTATTGTTTATGGTTATTGGTGGTTTATCATTGCAAAGAGTCCAAATCTTTTGAATATTCGGCAATATCATGTGCACAGGGTAATTTTCAATAATGACCCAATAAAAAGGAAAAAAACGTCGTTCAGCTGAGCCGAGCCGATCCACGTCGTTTTTGATCTGATTGCGTGGACAAAGCTTATTTTAACCGGCTTAAGCTAATACCGCGTCGATATATGTGAAGAGACCATTAATTAATTAGTTGGGAAACTATCAATGTACGGTGACATCTACATAACTAAATATTGGGATAGATGGGTAAATACAGGGTGTATACCTGATACTCGGTAACCTTGTCTATCAGCGCCCTCTATCCGCCTGTCTCTTGCACCGGTATGATCCACGCTTCCTCATTGACGCAGGCGCCGGCGGTTTCGCAACGCGCATGCGCCTTGCCACGAGACTGCATTGTGCACGCATCCTAAAAATACACGCGTGGGAAGTTTTCCATGTCCTTTCGTATAGTGTTGTCATCTATGCAAAGCTCTTCATCATCATCATCATCGCAAATCCAAAGGGCATATGAAAAGCAATGCCGTACCTTAAGATACCACACCTTAAAACAGATCATCAACTAAGTACTTCTATTTTATTTCGAATACAACATTTTATTTCATTTTTACATTCGTCCGTATTGAAACGAGGCCTATCTTACCTCTCACTTAACCACACCTACGAAGGCCATGAATCTTCATTATCTTGTAGATATTTTATTATATTTTTACGAATTCTTTTTTCACCAAATACCTAATAATCAATCACAATTTTGAAACGGATGGAAAAATGAAGCCAAACACATCCTGTATACCACGGCGCAAAAAGGCATCAGTTTTCAATCAATATTTTAAATACTGTTTACCGCATTGGCTTGTCAAGGTGCTCCTAATTTCTATTTAAAGCAGCATCTTCATAAGAAATCTTACAAAAAGCCAATTCGATTACAATGAAACTTGAGGGACGTTGATCAAGTGACGTTAATTTGATACAGGAAATAATTAGCATTAAGAATTGGATTAATTCGTTGCGGTTTACGCAAGTGTTACCAGGAAACCAGAGATTCAGGGACAGTCTTTCGAATAGTTAAATCCTTTTATGCAGTAGGAAACCAAATTCACTCAAATCCATTTTGATTAACGTGCTTTAATCATATCCTTTATACAGAATGAATTCGGAGACGTGATAAGGAATTATGTCAGATGGAAGGAATTTCCGATTTGGTCATTGGTTTTAAAACAATGATAAACATGGTGATAAAAGCATTATTTCGATAAGTATATTTTTTATAAATAGAACTACAAGAGATTATGAACACATAGATTAAGCGACAGGCGGTCTATGGGCATTTTCACTTTTCTCAAAATTAGGCAAATGGAATTTTATTTTTCTCAGAATTTCCCATATTTTTTTATGTCTTAGTTTTGTGACGAGCCATAGATATTAAAGGTATGAAAAAATCATAAACTAATTCCTGTTTGTTAGCACTTATTTTCTTTGCGGAAATTAATAGTACTCGTAATACTGAATAAAAAAAAACAAAATTACCTCATTCTGAGAAAAAAGTAAATAGAACATTAGGAAGTAAAAATATTCCTATATACACGCATGGCGGACCTTAATAGGTATATCTATTGATATATGAAATCAAATACTCTTCACATTACAAAGATATTAATGTAAAAATATGGTATCGCATTTCTACAATACTGCATATTGCCCTTGAACAGAAAAACTAGACACCAGATAGGTATTGAAGTTATTTTTACCTCACTTATGCCAAAATTGAATTTGATGATAGACAGTAAAAGTGAATGGTAAAATCCGTAAATAATACGAGTATTACGATGAATCAACGAAGATAAATTTATGTCTTATCAGTGGCTGTAAAATTTCATATCGTAATGATGCGAAAATATTGAATGAGTGTAGAGATAACTAGTTGTGCAATATTTTTTTAAAGATTTTTTCTTTATTTTTTCTATAATTGACCTGCGATTGACCTTAACAGCACCTGATGATAAGCGATTACGAGGCCACATTTTTTTCCAAGATTTTCGAAAGCACATTATTTCTGTATAGAAAAGTCGTTGGAACACAATACCTATTTAACTATGTACGATTGAGATTAAGAAAAATAGACAAAAATCAAGATATTTGTGTTTTCTTTACATACTATTATATTTTTGAATTTGATTAGAACTTGTTTTTGTTAAGTTGTCTTACTTTTCAAAAGATTGCATTAGAATAAAAGAGTGATTGCCGCCTATAGGTATACCTAGACAAAAGATGTTTTTGATAAACTTCGCCTTTTGTATTTACAATTATTTTGGTTTATGCAATCGTGATCTGATGATGATCACGTTGTGGAAGTCTTTGGAATGATTCCCAAAGACTTTCACAACGAACGCCACGCTTTTTGACCTGGTCGTCAAGAAATCTTGTGGGGGGCGAATCCCCACTGCCGTTTTTGGTGAGTAGTTTCCATACGCCCCATCGGCCATCAGTTCTTCGAACTATAGGGAACGTGCACGACGAAGGTGCTGCCAGCTGGTACCGCCAATCTAAATCATGTACCCCTCATGCTGGGGCCACATTGACGAAAACGCCGTTAATTTTCGCGATGAAAGACGATTAACGCCAGTGAAGCTACGACTTTTGACATTGACACTTAGATATTGTCATTGACAGCTTGATTTGACAGGGGTGATAGTTTCCTTTATTGTCCGCCCGTGTCTCTTTTGTCGTTTAGTCTTGCCACCTTAGTTCGTGCACGTTCCCTATATGCTCAGCTCAACTCAACTTGCTTGCCAGTTCAACTTGCTAACTCTGCCAGCTATATCGACCATTTGTGCAATAAAGCTTAAATTAATCAAACTCAAACTCAACTCAAACTCATTTATTTCTGTAAGTAGGCCTCAAGGGCTCTTTTACATGTCTGATTCTTTTCTTTTGGCGCTTCGGTAGATGACCTTCTGGTGAGAAGAAGCGCCTGAAGAAACTCACCAGTTTCTCTTTTAAAAACAACATTACAACAATTGTGACATTATTACATAAGATGACAATATTTATAAAATGCAACAAGCAAATAACTGGGCACAGTTTTTTTTACATTTTACCGAGAGACGTATATAATCTCTGGATGATAATAAAGGAAATGTAATAGGAAAGATTACATAAACAATCAATGGTTTCATTCATTAATTGACTTAATATCAGCAGCCAAGGTTTGATAACAAGGTATTTTCCCCGTTCGAGGGCCCGCTGAAGTGGCTTATCTACTGCAATTACTTCTGATATATGGCGTCCTGGTGCTTTAAGATTACTGTGTTCGAATGTCAATCTGCTATTCACAGATCTGGCAAACAATAAAAAAAATCTTTGAATACACTATTATAAAATCGATTCATAAGATTTTTTTATGCCACACCTGGCCATAAAGTAGCTTTTCCGCACGCTGCGCGTACGGAAAACGGCGCTTTCTGGCCAAGTGTAGACATAAAATTATATATACAACACGGGAGGTAATAAAGAAAGCCCTCGATCGCATATTTACGTCCCTCGCTTGCAGCTCGGGCCGCAAACTTCTGCGATCTGGGCCTTTCTTTGTATTACCACCCTAGTTGTGTAATGTACAATTATGCAGCGAGTGCTTATTTCTTATTAAATTCACGCCAGCTCGTATGAATCGATCTATACTTTTAAAGTTAAAACAATGTTGCAATACAGCAAAATATCATGTTGGAAATTTTTGAGGTATACTTGCTTTAATTTGTGGAGCATCCTGTAGTGCTGCCGTAGTTTAGAAATTAGTCATCAAAGGAAGATTCCCTTAGATAATTTAATCCTTGGACTAGTAAAACCGCGCCGGTCGTCATCGGCAGGGTATTCATTCACCAGTGGTATGGCGTAAAAAATATCCTTGGGCAAGCCGGTGCAGATTTGGAGTACATATTCCTTAAGAGCTGTAGAATAAGGTGCTAAAATACCTGACATTAGGCAAGCCGGTAGGAATTGAGTTCTTTGGACGCCACGCTTTTCTCCTAGGTTAAATGCAACTTGTACGCCTTTTCACTAGACCTACCCCGTGTACCCTTCAATTGTTATCGGGGGGCACGGCAGTGCCCCCGCCAAGTCGAGCGCGAAGCAAACACTGCCGTACCATCCTTTATTGGAACCATTTCGCCGCATTTTCAGGCCCCTATTTGAGAACCTCTGGATAAGACCAGAACGCAGAAATTTTCGTCATTCAGTAAGCTATAATTACATACTTAAAATCCAAAATTTCAGGTCTGTAGGTCATTTAGTTCCGAAGTTAAGCGAAAGCAAAATTTCGCATTTATGACACTCACTCACTCATGATCATCAGAATAGAACTAGTACTTCCCATAAACTCAGAAAGCTGAAATTTGGTACAGAGTTAGGGTTTAATGGCCACATAAAGGGAAAACTATAAAAACTAGGATAATCTAAGATTTGGAGTACTTGGTGACCCTGATTAGAAAACACAAGAGTCCAACCAAAAATAAAAAGAAAAAAACTGTGTCAAATAAGAAAATCTAATAAAACACGTTTCTACAAAAAGAAGTGAAATCCCACCAAAAACATTCTGCAAAAAACTAGCCAAGTCTCGATGGAGCTGCTTGTTTATCTCTAAAAAGTAATGAAATCTAGACAAAGTAGTGCCAAGTATAAGGTTCCTTACTGCGATTTCTTTATTATTATAGTTAATGTTGTGTGACTTGGCCGTTGAACATTCTTTATACGTTAGTGGGTTTTTTACAGAATGTTTTTGGTGGGATTACTATTTCAGGGGTCGGAACTACATTACACTACTGTTTACTTAATTGCAAATCAGACAGTCAAAAGCTCTAGCAGTCATTGCAGTTTATATGACACCACGACAAAAAACAACACATTATGCGATACTTGGCATTTAGGTACACATTAGCACAAAATGCCAACTCTGTAATTATTGGAATTAGTAATCGTAACACGTTTCGGGGAATGGCTGTCCTTTCCACTGCCACTGATGACCCACCGAATAGTAGCCAAGGTGAATTACCTACTTTCTTAATGTTTATGGATTCAATACAACCCACAATATATTAGTGTAAAATTCAACAATCCCACTAATATTACGAGTATAAATGTGAATGTTTGTGAAGATGTTTGGATGTTTGGTACCTTATAACGGGGTATCAACGGGGGATCAAGCTGAAATTTGGCATGTAAGTAGACCAAGTCCTGGATTGAAACATAAGATATTAAAAAAAAACACATGATACACATTGAGCTTTTATTAAACAAAGCAGGTATATTCCCTAACTGAGAATGTCTATCAAAGCAAAGTATAACCATAGAAACAATATAACATTAACTACGCTTTTAACTTTAATTATTTAATTTCAACAAGGAGGCTCAAGGCTTTATTAACACATTATTCTTAAATTAGAACGTTTTATCATAACAGGACTTAGAATCTCTCTACATTACCACAAAAACCAAGTATGTGAACTTATGGAACGATATAGATCCGATACCCTTCCGGAACGCTCGTGAAGGCAAAAGTGGCAGCGCGATTCACCATTCCCACCATCACACCTCGATTTGCCGCCGGAGGGCGCTCGGCGTCATCGTCAGGTTAGCCAACCGCACGAACTAATCATGGCGCCAACATCTTCGACCGCCACGTGAGCTGCCAGGTTTACGTCGCTTCACGATAGGTGACGCTGTCGTCAACTAAGCCGGTTCGAGAATCCCAGAGCGACAACAATATATGATATTTTGTGTAAAATATTGAGGTGTGTCCAAAAAGGAGGCCACTCAGTGTGTGTCGGGGCACAGGGTGCCGATGGCGCTGATTTTCGGTGGATCCATTAACAAAAAAATACAAAACATAAATAACTTAACCTAAGAGATGAGATGAAAGGCGAAAAGTGACAAAGTCAGTGTACAGATTATTCGCTCGCTAGCGGTAACTCAACCAGAATATCGATTTTTAAGTAAGATAATAAAGACAGAATAAACATATAAGTAGTAATTAGTAATTTTGTGTCTGATAAAATTTGAAACAAACAGATAGACACAGTCGACTATGTAGAGGTAGATTTTTGTTCCTGATAAAGATGTAACTTCAATTTAATTTTGCAATAAGCCTACACAATGTAGGTTTATTGTCAATTTGCACGCAAAAACAATATTAAATTATCATTATTAAAGTTGTGTCATTGTAAAGTTCATTCATATCTATCTTAGGAAAGGAGCTTTCAAATTATTAATGGTCTGAAAGTCCCCGTTGAAAAGTTTTTAGACATGACATTTCATATTATTATAGTTCTTTAGGGTATCGTAAACTCAAGAATATTTGGGGGTATTTTTGTTTGCTATAAGTAAATTTTTTTTTCACAAGTTCCCAAAGTGAAAATATTTATTGTGAAAAACATACAAAAACAAATAAATATAAGTTTATAGTAAATACATTTAAAATTAAAACTAAAATGCTATAAATTTACCATCACTTTTGACGGACTTCAAAAAAGTGGAGGCTCTTCACTTTCCCCATAATATGTTCTCCGATAACTAGAAAATGTTTTGCGTTAAATAGTGTGAACCTCGCAGGTGGTCAACCAGGTCACCAGGTATCACCAGGTGACAATCTAATGATGGGATTTAGGAGACTTAACTTATTGTCATATTGTCAATATTTTAATTACTATTTATTAATAAAACTACTATAATAGAAACTCTCTAAATATAACTGGCACCTTAGAATACAAAGTCAAAGTCAAAATCTGTGGGCCCCCTACAAGTCACATTTAAACCAGGACCAAAAGGTCACAACTCTATTGTATAACTTAAGCTCTTTTGCTCCTAGGTTGTGATGTATGTGACCTGCAGTGGCGTGGCGTCCATAGAACTCTATTCCTATCGGCTTGCCTAATATTAGGCAGTTCAGCACTTAATTCTAGTGCTCTTAAAGAAAATAGAAGCCAAAGCTGCTCCGGCTTGCCCAAGAATTTCTTCAACGCCACGCCACTGGTGACCTGTGTCCCTTTTCACTAGACCCACAGAAATATTTGACATTACTTGCCTAATAATAGGCCGCAAAGTACCTAGTTTCCGGTGCGGCTTGACACTGGCATATAATGGAATTTCATTAGCCGGCCTGTTTTTTTTTTTATATTTCCATTCCACATTCATTTGCAACACGGCATCACGGCGCACAGTTGATGGCTGTGAACAATAAACGATTATTGCTATATTTTGCAGTTTTATTTATATAAAATTGTCAAGAATATAACAAATAAAACATTATAAACAATTTCCAATAGTTTAAATTTAAAATTCGTAATTTTTAAAACGCTTCCATGGTGTTAAAATTATCAATGAATTTTGAACGTCACGCCATTCATTCGCGCGAAACACTAATAAATATACTTATACAGCTATAATAAAGTATGTATAATGGTAAAACACGCAAACTCACCATTCCGCGTTTTAATAACATGAAGCCATTAATTTTACTAGTATTCTGGTTATTCGTGTTGATTATTTGAACTTGATAATAAAACTGATGGCCTTGACAGTCGAATGAAAATAGGCTTGAATATATTTTATATGACAAAAGGACTAGTTGCTCTATGAATTGTAGACCTCGTGAGCAAAGTGTAAAGACAGAAAAGTAAGTAGTCAAACTTCGGACGAGCGCGCGATATAAACATATTCAATGTTGAGTTGAGGGTTGCCAGATGGTCGGGAATTGGCGGGATTCTCCCGATTTTTTGTACGTCCTTCCGACTCCGGACTCCCGACAAAGAAGAAAATCTCCCGACAAACGACGAAGCTCGCGCGTCGAGCGCGTGGGGCATCTCCCGACCAAAGTCTCAAAATCCCGACATATTGTTTCCTGCTCCCGATAATACGGTAATTCCATCTGGCAACCCTATGTAGACAGTGCGATCCATATTGGAGTATTCTTACGCATTCTTAAAACATTGCTTGTAGTGCGTTCGTTCACACTGCGCACATATCAATATCTTTAGACTCAAAGGGCGTAAACGCCATTAGAACCTACGGCGTTTACTCCATTTGAGTCTAAAGGTATCGATATGGGCCATTTTTTAAAAGTTGTACCCCAAATTTTTGTTAAGATCTGTGAAATTTTACATCATTTCTACTCATAACCGCGTACTTATCGTCTCTGATAGAAGAAAAAGTGTCCCCGGGCTTCTATTTCTGCTCTGTGGGACACAAGCTGACTAAGGGCGCGGCCCCATGTCGACGGCACGGCGCCGTCCACCGTGGAACGGCACGACGCCGTCACCGTGCGACGGTACGGCGTCGTGCCGTCGGACGGCGCCGTCAACGGCGCCGTGAACGGTGCCGTGGACGGTGTGACGGCGCCGTGAACGGTGCCGTGAACGGTGTGACGGCGTCGTGGACGGTGTCGTGTACGGCACACGGTACCGTGTGCGGCGCACCGCACACTGCACTCTTCCCGCTTCACTGTGGATCGAAAATCGACTCTCCATAGAAATAGGGAGTTATTTTTGTAAGTGTATAATTTTTTTATTGAAATCGTATCCTTTCATCATTTTTAGGGTAAAAAATGATTTTGAGAATGGGATTTGGCTAAAAAACCGACGAGTAATATTTTTTTTTCTTTAATTAAAGTTATTATAAAAATTAAACCGTCTTCAAATAAAAGGAAAGATTTATGCCAGCAATTCCGGCCGCTTTCCGACTCCGTCGAACAGAAAAATTGTATATAAACCTTGGCCAGTAAATAAAGAAAGCCTCCGATCACATGTAATTGTCGGCCGAGGCGAAGCCGAGCCACTGCTTACTTTACTGGTCTATGTATGTAATATAGTATTTGAGCGTCTCGTAGCGTAGGTACTTCCAAATATTAAGGCTAACACCGACTTCAAAAAAATTGTGTTCATAAAACTTTTATTTCTTCCCTTTTTGAAGTCGGTTTAATTTTTAAGTATCTTTTTTATTTCTTGATTTTCTTAATTTGAGTAGTGATCGAATTACGCTGTTAAGTAGGTACAAGTTTTCCTAGTGACTGATACACACATAACTCTATCTCAAAAACTACTGAACCCATTTTGATGAAAGTACACATTGACATTGCGAATTAAACCGAATGATGATGATATAATCACAAAATTAAAAAAATTAAAATAACCGAATTTCAGTGAACCTATTTTGATACGAGATGCACGAGTGAATATGAACAATTCCCAAATCGCCGTATACAGGGTGGGAGGGACTATACCGACAAACTTTAACTATAGATTCTAACAACTATTAGGAGTAAAAAAAATTATGTGATGTATAGTCGAAAAACGCTTACTTTCAGAGATATTCATTATTTTTTAAATGAAAACTCCCAAGTGTGTAACAAGCCCTAATAAATGTGACTAAGATAGTTTTACATTTTTTTTTAAATCCTTTAACTAAACAGCAATTAACCTTCGCAGTATTTGATGGTAAGCGACTACGACGAGGCCAAAAAAATTGACCTTTCGTTTCCATTTTAGCTTTTTTTCTTTTTGATAACTTTTCCTCCAGTAAGGACATGTTTATAACGAGGGGCTGAATTTTCTGATTTATTTTGTTCCATAAGACTATTAATGTAAAATGACAATATTCGACCCATGTTGATATAACATTATTTACTCGTCACACCACCAGGAATTCATGGCTAAAGTATGTCGGTATAGTCCCTCCCACCCTGTATATGCCTATAATATTCGAAGAGTTCCCTCGATTTCTCCAAGATCCCATTATCAGATCTCGGTTTGATTAGACCACTCTGGAGGACAAATCCGTTTCAAACAAAAAAATAATTTTTCAAATTGGTCCAGCTGTCTTCGAGTAATAGGGTAAAAAATGAAAACCGTCCTTCTTTTGTGGAAGTCTGTTAATAACGGACTTCAAATGAAGAGATTCCATAAGAAATGTAGGTACAATTCACTATGAAAAATACCCAAATCGCTATATGTGTGCCTATAATATTTGAAGAGTTCCCTCAATTCCTCCAACATCCCATCATCAAGTCCTGATTTGGTTGCAATGGGACCACCTCTACAATATTCAAACATCATTCTTACAAACAAAAAAAGAATTTATAATTGGTTCAGCCGTCTTCGAGTAGGTAATCGGTGAACAAACACACAATAAAAACGTCCTTCTTTTGAAAGCCGGTTAAAAAGTCGCCGCGACCTCACTCATTCTCAGTGTGCCATACCCCGCGATTTTTCTATACAAATTGATGATTCTAGATTCGCCGCAGTGTGAGATTCGCCTAAAACAAAACTACTGAGCCGTGCGCCGTCCACCGGTGCGGTGTGCCGTTCACGGCACCGTGGACGGCGCCGTCACACCGTTCACGGCACCGTTCACGGCGCCGTCACACCGTCCACGGCACCGTTCACGGCGCCGTCCACGGCGCCGTCCGACGGCACGACGCCGTACCGTCGCACGGTGACGGCGCCGTGCCGTTCCACGGCGGACGGCGCCGTGCCGTCGACATGGGGCCGCGCCCTAACAAACCTAACTTACAAAAAGGAGCTTGTTTTGTACACTTTTTACATGCGGAGGGCGAAGCCCGAAGGCTAGACGGCCTGATGTTCATCCAGGCATTAACTAAATGCCGCCGTTTAATAAAAGGCTAGGCAGCTAACCAAATAGCTAATTAAGCTAGTTAGCGGCAACATACGCACTGGGCATTTCTCCAGAAATATGTCTGCGGTCACCTCATTCATCTGGCCCTTTTTCATACTAAATGTATCGAGACGGATGATTGAGTCGCAAACATATTTCTGGAGAAATGCCCCACTACAAGCAAAGTTTTACAAATGTATATCATATCATATCATCATTTATTCATACGGAAGTTACAAGTACACGTCAGTTTGCTTACAACTATGTAATATAATTATACTATAACTAGGGCTTGCAATTCCAATATTCGAATATTCGGCTAATTTTGCTATTCGAATAATTCCTGGACTACATGGAATTTAAATTAAAATGCTAGCAAAGGACATAATAAAGAAGGATAAAGTAATCAATTACATTTTTTAAACTAAATATACCTAAAATAGCGCAGCGTAACTTTTTACGCTGTAAAAAAAACAATGATTAAATAAAAAAATAGAGTATCCTCTCTAGACTGAGCTGCAGCCTGTGGCATGGTCTTTTTTTTGCTGGCGTGATTAAGTCTCTTAATCGCAAGGACAATTTTTAGTTAAATTACAAAAAAGCAGCGACGGGACAGCTCGCGCGATATGATTTGGGACTGGTTATTCGCTGAACCGGCCTGTTAAGAGGTTGCCTGAATGCGGAATGCAGCCAACTAACTACCCACCAGGGCTCGTGGACACGTTGCACCAGCATGTGCACCAGGGCTCTACGGAGCTTCCATGTGGCGCTTCTGTTGCATGAAAGGCCGTGTCGCCCCACCTGATTAACGTCCATGCCACAAGGCATGTGTGGGGTATGCGTAACAATACCCCAGTACGGATCACACCGTCTGAGCTCGACCTTACGTGGGCATTTCTCCAGAAATATGTCTGCGACTCATTCATCTGTCTCCATACATTTAGTATGAAAAAGGGCCAGATGAATGAGGTGACCGCAGACATATTTCTGGAGAAATGCCCACGTATCGCGCGCTCCTAAACGGCCAAAGTTTGACTACCTACTTGTTTGTTTTTATACTTTGCCTCTGTACTAACAGCTGATGGAATTCCCTTCGGACCGTTTCGTAGCCAGCTTTCAGAGCCAGCTACCGTATCAGAATTTATATTCCCGTTCAGGAGCTGGCTCTTTTTTACTATTTCGTAGCCAGCTTTCGGAGTCAGCTACCGTATGGGAATTTAAAATCCCGTCTGGGAGCTGGATACGACACGGGCATTTTTTTACCATTTTTGGAGGCAACTTTGTACCGTTTCGGAGCTAGCTCCTGTACCTCTAGCACAACTGTGACACGCGACTCTTTGTCGCGCGCCAAAAGTTACCTATCTCTTTCCACTCAATATAGTGTGACAGTGACAGGTGACGCTCTGTCGCGCGAGAAACGGAGTCGCGGCCAGTTATGCTAGACGTACTGAACGGGAATATAAATTCTCATATGGTAGCTGGCTCCGAAAGCTGGCTACGAAATGGTAAAAGAAGTCTCATTTCAAAGACAGCTCCAGTACCTCTAGCACAACTGTGACACGCGACTCTTTGTCGCGCGACAAATGCTACCTATCTCTTTCCACACAATATCGTGTGACAGTGACAGGTGATGCTCTGTCGCGCGAGAAACGAAGTCGCGGCCAGTTATGCTAGACGTACAGAACGGGAATATGAATTCCCATACATACGGTAGCTGGCTCGGAAAGCTGGCTACGAAACGGTCCGAAGGGGATGGAATTTTCATTTCTAAAAACCCTCATCATCTCATCGACCTGGTTCCACCGTGAACTTTAACCATGAACATCATGTTAAACTCATAAACGTTTTCAGAAGGTTTATTGCTCGTAATTAGTTTTACGGCTCTTGAGTCGTAATCATATTTTATTATTGTACAACGGTTTATGTGGCCAAATACCTTTTTCCCTGGAAACACATGTGTAATACTATACAATACATATTATTTCAAGCCAAAATTACAAGAGATCTTACTAATATTATAAACTATCATTCACCCGCGGCTTTCTTCCGCGTTGTTCCTGTTACTGCCCGAAGGAAACTGTTTCCCGGGATATAAATATCCTGTTTCATTTCAGGACTTGGTTAACTTGCATGCAAAATTTTAGCACAATGTTCAGTTGTTACCCTGTTATTTAAACCTCCAAATATCTGAACATCCAAAAATCTTCTCAAACTGTCACATTTATAATTTATAATACGAGTATAATATTAGTGTGATGTGAAAGTTTGGGAAGATCTTAGATGTTTGGATGTTTATTAAATAACTGACGGGGTAGCAACTGGATGGATTGAGATGAAATTTGGCATGGAAGTAGACCTAGTCCTGGATTACATATACGTATATCGGAGTAGAGAGTTCCGTTGGCATTGGGACATTAACGGGGAAAACGCGGGCGAAGCCGCGCGTAATTGCTTTAATAAAATCAAGATAACACTAGGTGTAAAAATACGATGTAAAAAAGTACAACAACAAAAGAGCGTATCTTCATAGCAATTGCGTCCTTTTGTTGAGAAGCGCAGTTTATCGGCAATAACTCAAACACGGTGAATCCGATCTTGTTGAAAATAATTTTCGTTGAAAGTATTAATTGAGCGTTATCTTTATAATTTTTTTTATATTTATCGGATACACGGTTTAGAAGATAGAGGGCGGGGACACAATTTTCACAACTTTCAGCGCGATTATTTCCAAAGGTATTCACTTAATCAAAAACATTACTTAAGAACCTTAAAGTGTTTTTGAAAGAGCTGTCGAACTATGTACCACACAGTATGACACAGTCATTCGCGCTTGTCATTAAATGTAATCCGGACGTTATTTGTATCCATTATCCGCGACCTTTGAAGATGGATATTGACATTCGCTGGATCAAGCCTAATGGACACAAAGCGGCGGAATGATCAGCAGAACAGCAGAATGTTTGAATGTTAACAAACTAACTGATTTTATATATGAATTATTTTTGTAGTTGAATTGAAAGGTACCGATAAAATATAAGCTATTATAGAAAATCATAATTTTGCTATAATTCTGGCCTTCCTCTGAAATGTTTTACATCTTTATTTTATATTTTTTATTAAAACATTGAATTACTTTTAAAGTTAAGAACAATTTTTTTGTGAGTTATACTAACATAGGATAAGTTTTAAAAATTGTAACTGTCACTATGGGTCTTAGTCTGAAATAAATTGATTAAATTGAGTTGAATTTAATTTTCTGTTCCGTCATGAAGGCAGTTTGCTTACCACTGGGCTAAACAGAGACTAGGTACAGAATAGGCATTATCAAGCATCTTCTGTATCCTTCAGTACGCGCGGGTAAGGTCAGGTATGTTTGCGTTACGAGTATTTACGGTTACGATTGTACATACGTGTAATGATTCACATTGTAAACGTCACGATCCAATGTCGAATGCCATGTGCTACGGCCAATCACCAGCAAAACATTATGTTACACTTGGTTTTCAAAACTGGAGATATGATTTTTTAAGAGGCCTTTTAGGAGGACGCAGTACATTTAACCTGCTGAACTGAACTTAAGCTGTAACATGACGTGACTCGATGACACCTACCTGGTTACTTTAAGTTCCCTGGCACCTATGACGCAATATCTAAACTCAACAAGATTATATCAAAACAACATGGTTGAGTTTTATGATTTTTTTCAGTTGTACTTGTATCACTAGAATTGACGTTAGGTCTCTCACTGCGAATATGTCCTTGCTAAATGTTGCTTTTGATTTCAGCTTTCCACCTGTCCTTGATTTTCAGTCACTGAAGAGACTATGATATATTCGCCCGTCGACATACACTTTGTATTGTTGTGATCTTTTGAAATTATCGGGGGTAAGTGTGTGTGTGTGCGTGTCATTGGTTAATCAATTATTGTACCTATCTTAACTGCAATGTACAGTCAAACAAATAGGAAGGTATAAAAAGGAAACAAGGGGGCAAGGAAGGAAGAGGAGGAGGGAAGAAAGAGGTATGGTGCAGACCTTTTTCGACTGTATCTATTTGACTTAACGATGGAAAAATAAAATAAGAGTATATCGTAATTGGATTATAAAAGGCATAAGTTCATATAAGCTCCCACGAAATTTTGACCTTTATCAGATAATACGCTGTGTAGGTGACCCGGCGGATCGAACCGGCTCCCCCGCCCGGATGGCGGCGTTTGCCGAAGCCGGAACACTAGCTCATAGGCATCAGGGAAACGTCACTTTGCGTTGCGATTCGTGTATTTAAAAATTAGTATGGTAGTTCAATTGGTAGTTCAAAGATACCAGAACGCGGATTACCAGGCAGACGAAAGACATCATAGCGTTGAAATATTGGAAAGTGGATCGGGGAGAGCACAAGATCACTATTAGTTGAGGCGACCCCGAGTTTAATACAATTTAGTACTTTTTGGGGACTTCTCATATTGTCTTACGCAGAGGAAATGTATTTATGCCACACCTGGCCCTAAAGTGGCTTTTACCGCACGCTACGCGTACGGAAAAAGCCGCTTTCTGGCCAAGTGTAGACATAAAATTATGTACACAACACGGGAGGTAATAAAGAAAGACCTCGATCGCACATTTACGTCCCTCGTTTTCAGCTCGGGCCGCAAACTTCTGCGATCTCGGCCTTTCTTTGTATTGCCACCCTAGTTATGTAATGTACTAATAATATGCTGTATATGAAAGAAACATTTTGTCTCTTCATTGGTTTTTTTAGGTTAAATCCTATTAAAACAGAATGATACGGAAGTCAAAGTAGATGGCAAAATTGAGGGCGCTTACTGGATGCTCCGGTGGACGAGCGGTTGAGTCGCTGGGCCGGAAATTCAGAGGTACCGGGTTCGATTCCCGGTCTAGACACAGGTGAGTGCCATTTAATTATGTTTCTATGTACTTTGATTTCTTGTATCTACAGGGTGAATTTTAAATCGTGAATCGTTATAATTTTTTTGTAGTCTATACATAAGTTAACAATAACTTACAATGCTTTTAAACCTAAATTAAGTACGTTTTTATTTTGTCCACTTTTAATTTGATTTATCCTAATTTTTAAAATCTCGTGCTCACCCTACATTCATGTTTCGTATTTGTCATGAAAATTTCAACATTAGATATCCAACCCCCTAATATTGAAGTTGGCGCATAGAATTTTGGCACGTATTGTCAATAATGTCAACATCGTCGACATTGTCAACATAAGTACCTATTTAGATCGAATTTACTCATAAAATAATTCAGTTTTATTACGATTAATGGTATAAGCGCCTCCACCGTTTTGTTCATAATTAATTAAGCGGGTCTTTAATTGTAATTAACACTAGTGCTCTGTATTAGTCTTAAGTAGCTTTACCGGTAAACGTGGTTACGATTCACGATTTAAAATTCATATATAATATGTAGGTATAATATGCTGTTTTAGATTTAAGTTTCTTATGATTTGGTGCGCAATTAACAATATTATAGGTATTGTATCCTACGCACATAGTAAGTAGCGTGCAAGTAGTTGATTATAGCACTGCGTGGCAGTGACGCCAGTCGTGACGAGTGGCGACAGATATCGCTGTATCTTCAATATCTATTAGAATATTGTTAGAAGGATGTGTAGATAGTGACTAATATGTTGTAAGTTATTGAACTTAATAGGCGATAAAACGATAATAACAATGCTGTCAGCAGAATGTTATTGATTGTTTCGTCAAGTGCGTCGAATTTTACAAAGTCGTATAATATCAGGATACAATTATGATTGTTTCGTCAAGTGTGTCGAATTTTACAAAATCGTATATCAGGATACAATTATAAAATTTCAGGATACAAAAACAATAATTCATAGGTGCATTTTGCTTTACCTAAATTCAAGAATAAAGAACTTTGAATGAAAATAAAATTATAATAATTAATAAATTGTTACATCTATATCTGAACATACATAAGTTAAAAAAAAAAAGAAAAAAAAAATTATAAAGAATAAAAAAAAAATTATCTAGGATTTGTATATTTAAGCTTGTTCTCTATATTAAATGAAAAGAGATGACTAGTATTTCGTCACTACTTTGAAAAAAACTCGTATCTAAAAACGTCGTAGAGAAAAACGTCAAAAGTTACATACGAACTTCATATACACTTACTGCGTTTTTACCCAAAGTCAGTGTCAGATACGTGTTTTTTATAAAGTACTGACGATTTGTCGCCTTACAAAGAGTCGCGTGTCTTTTTTTTTTGTTTTTTTTGAAGCCTAACTAATGGCCAGTTCACATTATTCCAGTAGCATTCCAGTCCAGCAATCCAATCCAGTGCTGGAATGCTACTGGAATAATGTGAACCGACACTGGAATGCACTGGAATGTACCCATTCCAGTGAGCAATCCAGTCCAGTGACTGGAGAGACCGTCAACTTTTCATTCCAGCTCACCCAATCCAGCGCCACTGGAATAGTGTAAACCGTCAATCCAGTGCTGGATTAAACGTGATATAGTGATATTGTTTTTGGTAACAGTCTTTAACAACTCTTAAAAGACTGGAATAATGTAAACGATATGCTCCAGTCCACAACTGGACTTGATCAGCCCGCTGGATCACTGGACTGGAATAATGTGAACTGCCATAACTTGCAACCCTAGTGGGCGTAGCAATCATATGACCGAGTGGTCAGCCGTGGCATTCCCTGGGGTCGAATCAGGTCGCTAGCCGGACCACCCCGAGTGAATCGGACTGGCTGGGTGCCGGAGGCGCCTGGGGTCGAACCAGGCCGCCTTGTTTCGGTCCACCACGATAGGGTCGGACTAGGTGGGGGCCTGAACGCCTGGAGTCGAACCAGGTCGTTTGGCAAAGAGTCGCGTGTCACAGTTGTACGAGTTTGTACTAAGTGCCTTATCACACTTGCGATTTGCGGGCGAACTGTGGGCGAGTAATAGTATCCATTAAAAACCAGTCGCGGCGTTTGTTTGTATGGAACTTCGCTTTTAACTCGCCCGCAAATCGCAAGAGTGATAAGACCCTAATTGTCGATACGCCATACTTTAGATCAGCGGTCGGCAACCTGTGGCCCGTGAATAGGGTTGCCAGATGGTCGAGATTTGGCGGGATTCTCCCGATTTTTTGTATGTCCTCCCGACTCCCGACAAAGCAGAAAACCTTCCGACAAACGACTTAATTTTAAAACTTAGTCCGATCCACTCAAGGTGGTCCGGCCAGCGAGCTCTTTCAGGCTAAAAAAAAGCTCGCGTCGAGCGCGCGGGGCATCTCCCGATCAAAGTCTCAAAATCCCGACATATTGTTTTTTTCCTCCGATAATAGGGTCATTCAATCTGGCAACCCTACCCGTGATCCGCTCACTTGCGGCCCCCGAGCCAGGCTCCATGGCTATTTTCTATGTAAAAGTCGATATATTCAGAATTCTATAAAATCATCAGTTATTAACATACTGCGGCCCGCGTCAATTTCGTTAGCTACTATGTGGCCCTTGGCTGCTAAAAGGTTGCCTACCGCTGTTTTAGATGTTCGTGCTCATGCCAAATTTGCAATAAGTATCAGTCAAGTGTGTGGTATATGTCTAAATACAAATATTAACTCATAGGTCGTGGCCCACGTTACATCATATTTATATTACTATCGTGACAACTGTCACGCATTTAAAAGATGTTGCGCATACTGCCCAATTCAAACGCATTTTATTTTTATCTTCGCAGAACAAAAGGCGACAGCAAATACGTAGAGAACTTTGTTAAGGTGCCTTAGGCAAATGAAGGGGCTGTTCATTAAATTACGTCAAAAATTATTTTGCTTCACCGTCCTTGTTACAAGTGGTCACCGTCCTGTGACCCCAGTGTCCTAATGTGACGTCACAAATTTAAAAAGTTTAAAAATCAACTTAATTTTACGCACCATCGCACGAGCTCCCCAGGAGCTCACGTCCGGGATATGAGAAGGATTTGTGTCATCACGAAGCTAATGACTTTCCCAAATTTTATAACATGTCACAAGTAGTGGACCTGCAACTCACGTGATTTGGGGATAACCCCTTATCACGATTAAAAAGTCTCTAACCTCACGTGAAAAGCTCTTTTCTTTACAAAATATTAGACCACCCACATTTAAAACTGAAATATTTCTCCACGCACAAGTATCGTGAAAGTATTGCAAAAACTGAGGCCATTTGATTATATATTCTAATTGCCTCACAATAGAGTTGAATTCACCTTGCAAATTAAATTAGTTGGTCGTAATAAAGTTGTATACATATCATATTTATTTATTTGCTACTTTAACGAGGTGCGAACGTTACTATTTACTGTTTGCCGAATTTCAGAGTCTCATTTATGTCATTCTTAATGTTTCGTGTGCGATTTTCAAACTTATACGCCCCGCTTTAAAGTTCAATATTTTGTCATGTACTAATTCTGTTTATAAATGCAATTAATATTATAAATGCAAAAGTAACTCTATTTGTCTGTGTCCCTGCCTTTTCACGTTTAAACTATGAACCAATTTTAAACTTCATTAGTGTCATTCGATTTGTACCGCAAGGGACTAAGTATTGAGTGACGACTACTTTTTATGAAATCATTATGTAGTTTCGATACCGTATTATTTATTTATTGAATCATAAATAAAACATGTATTAACCAAATCATTACACAGATTCCGAAACTTACTAACTAACTTACAGTTACAAGATATCTATCTTGCTCTCTCTCTCTAGCACTCTCTTCCATTCTATGATCAGTCTCGCTATACCTGTGTCGCAAACAAATCGTATTCAAAATGTGCCGCGAGCAGGGCACCTCGTTCGTATATCCTTTATAATAAAAGTTAATTAATCACCACACTTACTGATTATTTTACTTGCTGGAACAGGAATGGAAAAAACCGCCGCTCTCGAGGCGCTCGACTGATTACAAGCTTTTATTTTATTTTGCTGAGTTAGTATTCTGTATGTATGTGTATGGGTCGAATCCTGACGTTCATAGTGCTAAAATATGGTATTTTTGCGTATGCTAGGTACCATAGGCTTCTACGATAGCTAGAGAAATGAAATTTTAGGGCCCTAGGGTACTATTTGGGTAATATTTTTTGAGATATAAAGCGTTTCCAAAAACAAAGCCGTTCCAGAGATACAAACGGTGTACGCCAGCTTGAGGCCCGGTAGCGTACACCGTGAACAGGCCTTATATTTCAGAAAGTTTAAGGGTACTATTTTTTTCACCTAGGTATTTCGTCGCTACTATTTGGGTACTATTTATTGGCTGCATCAGATTCTGAATACCTTTACGGTGTACGCTATCTTGACGGACACGTATTAGGGTTTATTTAGTTTTTAAGTTGTAGGTAAATAATGTGTTTTTCATCACACTTGCTCGAAAATGGTGTATTACACGTAGGTTTTGCGGGCCGTAAATGACCTATTACGCCCTAGGGCGTAATGGTTTTCTTTTTAAATTAGTTTTACTCTTATTTGTCATGTTCAAAGAAAACGCCAACTTACTTTTTTAATTTTTATTACTGAAATATTTATTTAAAGAGAACTGTTATTGCAAATACATGTAAACACATATTTCTGTAACATTAATTAAATGTTTAAATAGTGTATTTCAGTATTTTGCAAATATAAAATCAACCATTTTAAGTCTTTACCGCTATGGTTTCCGAACGTGACTTGTCGTCTTGATATATGTCACTAATGTCACTGTCAGTTTTACAATTTTGATTAGGTTAAGTAAGGTTATTTTAATTATATCTCCTAACAGTGTGATGAAAAACATTGTGTGTGCCACGGGCGGTAAAGGAATTACAAACTCGTGTTATTAAAGCCCTCGGCTTCGCCTCAGCCTTGTAACAAACACTCGTTTGTTATTCCTTACTTACCGCCTGTTACAACGTCACCAGTCACATCCCTAAACACTGGTCACATCCCTAGACACGGAACAGTGCAGCCAACGTGACAGCACTGAAACATATACATGCCACTAACTTCACGGCTCCATTTTATTATATCAATAAAAAATATTGTAAAACTCAATATACTTAATAAAAGTTGTTACCATCAAAAGCGAAATATTAATTTACGCCAACCACAACTACGAGTAACAACATATGGTGACCCATCGACGTGATTCGAGCAACGAAAAATACAACCTCGGGCGTGGCGTCCTGCGTCGCGTCGAGTCGTCTGCGCATTTGAAAATACAACAAGTGGATCCTTGGAAACAAGCGGAATCCTGAATTACAGTCAGAAACAGAGTTTAGCACGAGTACGAAGACCACAGGGGAACCCTTGCGTGAAGTATTTCAGCATTTCAAGTAATATCCGAGATTGCATCATCCATACTAATTCCGGGTTTTCATGGTTGCCTCAGGTCTTGCTCTGCCAATAAGCTATAAAATCTTAACTATAACTGCACAATATTGCATTAATTAACAAGATTGCATTAAAATTATAACTAAAATTACAAATATTTGCATACAAAGTACATTTCATACTAATTATTTACATGAAAAGACAAAAAAGTGTTCAAAAGTTATAAATTCAATTGAAAACTAATAAAACATACTTGGGTTTAGCTTGCGGGTATTAATTATAGCAAACAAAAGCATTAATTTAACTAAAATTACAGAATTTGTGTTCACCTGCCTCCGGGACCCTCTCCGGAGCAACTTTTGTGTCAATTACCTGTCAGTGTGCCATCACAGCTTCATTGTGAGGACAACATCATCACTGCATGCGGACAGCTCCTCGAATTGCCATTTGTTTACACACAGTGGCCTACATGGTTTGAATTTAAGTTTATTTTGTAGTACAGTCTGTTCAATTTATTTGAAGTGATAACTTTAAACATATGTGTTCACTTTAATTTACAAAATGGAAGAAGAAATGAAGCAATTGGTAAAAAAGCGTGCAACTATTAAAGCTAAAGTAACCATATATGAAAAATATATTGAGACAACAAAACTTATATCAGCGGAGAGCTTTGATAAAGTTTTATTCGGAGAACTTCAGTTGAAGTTAACTCGGTTTCAAGATTTGTTGTCTCAATTTGATGAAATTCAAACCCAAATTGAAAATATAGCAGATGATAAAATAAATGATCAGCTGTTAGAGCGTGAAAAAATTGAAAATCAAATGATAAAATTAATTTCATTGTCACAATCGATAATTGAGTCGAATCAACCACCGACTGACACAAAATATGCAAGTTCTGCTGCATCTCAGGGTTATGATGGTTCTACTCAATCAAATGCTACTACACAACAGTCTGTTAACTGTCATATTAAACTTCCCACAGTCCGACTTCCAAATTTTGACGGATGCTACACTCGATGGATGGAATTTCGTGACACCTTTGACTCATTAATAAATAATAATGATTCCATTCCTGAAATAAATAAGTTTCATTACTTGCGGTCCTCTTTGGAGGGTGGAGCAGCCGTAGTCATAAAGTCGATTGAATTTACAAGTGCAAATTATAAAGTTGCATGGGACTTACTATGTGAGCGCTATAACAATGAAAGAATATTGATCAACAATCATATTAAAGCGATGTTCAACTTTGAACCTATTAGTAGGGAATCACACAAATCTATAAGATACATGATTGACTACTTCTCAAAAAATTTGCGTGCCTTACACACACTGAAAGAACCCACCGACAGTTGGGACACATTAGTGATATATTTGATGGTGTCAAAACTAGATGGCGCCACCAGTAGGAAGTGGGAAGAACACAAAAACACATTAAAAATGTCACCGAATCTTGAGGATTTCCTGAGTTTTCTTCGGAATCGAGCGGATGTTTTGGAAACCATTCAATTCAGTGCATCTACACATAAACATGACAAACCTTCTTACCAAGTCAAAGAACAGAAACATGTTAAAACATTTTTAAGTTCAACAAGTGATAATAAAAACACAAAAACAATGATAACCTGTGCGTTTTGTAAACAAAATCATTTCAATCATGAGTGTGCTAAGTTCAAGGAACTGTCAGTGGATTGTAGACAAAGTGAAGTGTCAAAACATAATCTATGTAAAAACTGTCTACGCCCTGGCCATCACACCTCTCGCTGCCGCTTAGGTCCATGCAAAATCTGTAACAAAAAACACAATTCATTATTACACATTGACAATATAAGTGAAACAACAAATACAAACATACCTGAAAATAATAATGTGGCTGCTATGACCACTACGTTGTCCACATTTTTGCCAGGACAAGTCTTGCTATGTACTGCTGAAGTGGAGCTGGTTGATCCTTCCACTGATCAATCATATGTAGCAAAGGCTCTCCTTGATGTAGGGAGCCAATCGTCATTTATATCAAAAAACATGCAGAGAAAATTGAATCTCACTTGTGCGCAAACATCACCCATATCCATTTCGGGCATAAACAATAGTTTGACCAATACAACAGAGCGCTGTGATGTTCTAGTGAAATCAAGGACCGGCTCATTCAATATGAATGTTTCTTGTCTGGTTGTACCCGAAATTACTGGCCTTCTGCCAAGTGTAGAAGTAGACCCATCTCGCTTTAATGTACCTGTGTCTATAGAACTGGCGGACCCTAGCTTTTATCGGCCGTCGGAAATTCATATTTTGCTGGGTGCTGATGTATTCTGGGATCTTGTGGGTACTAAGCAAATTAAATTGGGCAAAAATAAACCCACTCTTCAAGAGTCCAAACTAGGATGGCTCGTTTCTGGTCCAACAGGTCACGGTACAACCTCCACTACTCGGTGTAACTTTTCTCAAGAAATCAGACAATCTGTTGCTAAATTCTGGGAACTTGAAGATATCCCCTCTGTTCCTTTTGAACAAAAGCTGTCAAAAGATGAAGAGTATTGTGAAACTCATTTTAGTGAAAACACCGTCCGTCTTGATGATGGTCGTTTTTGCGTCAAACTTCCTCTTCGTGAGGTACCAGAAGATGCGCTAGGTGATTCTTATCACATTGCCAAGAGACGTTTCTATAATTTAGAAAAGAAATTAATCAAATCTAACATGAAGGAAGACTATGCTGCTTTTATAAAAGAGTATGAGGACTTAGGGCATTTATTCGAAGTCGACCGTCCGAAATTCGGATACTACATACCACACCATGCTGTAATTCGTGAAAACAGTGAGACAACGCGTCTTAGAGTCGTATTTGACGCCTCTTGTAAAACAAATACAAATAAGTCCTTAAACGATATCCAGATGGTGGGGCCTGTAGTCCAAGATGACCTGTTATCAATATTGTTGCGATTTAGGCAAAACACATACGTTGTAACAGGTGACATTGAGAAGATGTACCGCCAGATTATGGTAGACGATTCTCAATGCCACCTGCAGCTAATACTTTGGAGGGACGATGAGACCCAGCCACTGAGAATATTAAAATTGAAAACGGTGACTTACGGTACTGCGTCTGCTGCTTACCTTAGTACAAGATGCTTGGTGCAACTCGCCGATGAGTGCACTGACGAGGCAGTAGCTAATACTATACGGCATGATTTCTATGTAGACGACCTAAATACTGGTTCCGATTCAAAAGCAGCCTTAGCGTCAACAATTAAAGGCGTCATTGACAAACTGTCTGAGGCAGGCTTTCCGTTGAGAAAGTTTCGCACAAATGCTACCGATATTTTCGATGACATAGATACAATACACAAAACACAAGACTTTTGCAAGCAGTCGACAGTGCTAGGCTTAAAATGGTCACCTACTGACGATACATTACAGTTTTCTGCAGAGTTTGAACATGTTGAAAAGGTGACAAAGCGCAACATCTTATCCAGCTCATGCAAAATATTTGACCCGCTTGGTCTTTTGTCCGCTTGCACGATATTTCATAAAATCCTGCTGCAAAAGTTATGGTTAAGTAAACTAGATTGGGATGACCCAGTACCCAAAGAACTTGAAAATTCATGGCGAGAGTTTATCGACGAATCAAAGTACTTTGCTGACTTACAAGTACCACGACACGCTCTCTGTCACAAACCTGACACGGTCGAAATACACACATTCACGGATGCTTCAAAAGATGCCTATGGCGCATGCTTATATCTAAAGTCTGTTGACAGTCAGGGTCAAATATACGTGCACCTTTTATGTGCTAAAGCAAAGGTTGCACCATTAAAACCTGAGATGACCATTCCTCGTTTAGAGTTGCTAGGGGCATTATTGGGTGCTCGATTGCATGGAAAGGTCACACAAGCTTTACGGGTAAATGTCACTAGATCTATATTTTGGACTGACTCAACCATCGTATTGGGTTGGCTCAAGACCCAGCCTAAAACATTAAAAACCTTCGTGTGTAATCGAGTAGACCAGATCCGCGAATTATCGGATCCAAACACTTGGCGTCATATTCCAACAAATTTAAACCCGGCTGATCTCGCTTCAAGGGGGGTTAAACCTCGACAGTTGCTTACTAGTCTTTTGTGGTGGGAGGGACCCTGCTTCCTTAAGAAGCCCGAGACCGAGTGGCCTTTAGCCAATCACATAAACACCTCTTTGCCGGAAATCAAAGCGTTCACAGCCGTACAGTGCGAAAAAAGTGAGGTACCATTTAACAAGTTTTCTAAATTACAAACACTACAAAAGGTATTCGCATTTGTACTGCGTTTCATTAATAACTGCAATAAAAACAATGTGAAATTATCAGGTGATCTAAACATTACAGAACTGCAAAAAGTTTAATTGTGTTAGCAACTATATCTCAAAGAGAATCTTTCGACAAGGACATACACTCACTGAAAACGAATAAATCTTTAAATCATAAATCTAAATTATTGGAATTGAATCCTTTCTTCGATGACAAGGACATTTTACGTGTTGGCGGTCGCATTGTCAACGCTTTGCATTGTCCATATCAACAACGACATCCAATACTTATTGATAGTAAACACATATTTACCAGACTTTTACTTGAAAGAGAGCACCTTCGGTTGCTACACGGTGGTGCTCAGCTGCTTTTAAATTCAATTCGGGAGCGGTTTTGGCCGATAGGAGGTCGGACGCTTGCATCTACGATAGTAAATAAATGTTTGCGATGTCAAAAGCTCAAAATCAATGCAATACAGCCTATAATGGGCAACTTGCCTACCCATCGCGTAACTCCTGCTCCACCCTTTACAAATTGCGGCACTGATTTCGCTGGCCCCTTCTTAATTTCTAATAAAAAGGGTCGTGGAGCAAAAACGTCCAAATGCTACCTATGTGTGTTCGTTTGTTTTTCGACGAAGGCTGTTCACTTAGAGGTCGTTAGTGACCTGTCCGCAAACGCCTTCATAATGTGCTTGCGTAGATTTATCGCTAGACGTGGAAAACCGAACAATATCTATTGTGACAATGGAAAAAACTTCGTAGGAGCTAAAAATGAACTGAACAGACTTTTTCAAACGTGTAAACGGCAAATCGGAGAGTTCGCATGTAGTGAGGAATTTGTCTTTCACTTTTCACCAGTTTACGCGCCAAATTTCGGTGGCGTCTGGGAGGCAGCGGTAAAATCAGCTAAGCATCATCTAAAAAGAATCGCGGGTAATACAAGTCTAACATTCGAAGAATTAGCTACTCTTTTTGCACAGATCGAGGCAATTATGAACTCGCGTCCACTGACACCTTTGTCAGCGGATCCGTCCGATTTAGCACCACTCACGCCTGGGCACTTCCTTGTCGGGCGTCCACTGCTGTCTCTACCATCGCCTGTTGTGCAGACAGTCACAGTCAACAGATATCAGCTCCTGCAGCGACTAAAGCAACACTTTTGGACACGTTGGACGAAGGACTACTTATCATCGCTCCAGCGTCGTGTGAAGTGGAAAATAAATAAGGGAAACATCAAAATCGACGAACTAGTCTTAGTCATGGACGACCATCTACCTCCGTTGAAATGGCTGCTTGGACGTATAGTAAAGCTGTACCCAGGAAAAGATGGAATCTGCAGAGTCGTCGATGTAAAAACGAAGAACGGCATTATAAGAAGAGCCGTCTCTAGGCTGTCAGCCCTAGAAGGTCTAAATTCCCAAGAGTCTTGAAAGTCAGCCTTTCAAGGAGGGGGAGCATGTTACAACGTCACCAGTCACATCCCTAAACACTGGTCACATCCCTAGACACGGAACAGTGCAGCCAACGTGACAGCACTGAAACATATACATGCCACTAACTTCACGGCTCCATTTTATTATATCAATAAAAAATATTGTAAAACTCAATATACTTAATAAAAGTTGTTACCATCAAAAGCGAAATATTAATTTACGCCAACCACAACTACGAGTAACAACACCGCCCTTGATACACAATGTACTATTTTTAACTTATATTTGTGGTTTATGTAAATAAAATTTTCACAATGATTATGGTATTTTGTTTTCAATTGCACTATAAATAATAATCAACATCCGAGGGGAAAACTTAATTAGTAGTCGTTAGCCGATAAATTTATACCTATTTTTAGTTTTTTTGCATTATGTTGTGTAACCATTGTGTAAGTTTATTGAAATATTTAATTCTATTCCGAATTAATTCGCTTATTAATGTGTTGAATTATCCTAACCAGTTATTTTAGAAGAATCTCAGAAAATTGGGTAAAGTTTGAGTAAGAATTCGGACTCAATTATTTACTTATTGGAACTTTGGAATTCTGCAGAAGTATAAGATATTAAAAATAATTATTTTTAAATACCTACTGCAAAAACAAATGAAACGGTTTCAAACCTTTCGTTTAGAACCTTTTCACCGAATCATTTTTTCCCAAATGTTTTATTTGCCAACCGTTTCATTTCCCATTTCACGATTTTCTATGAAACCATTTTTTTTCGGAAGTTCAATAAAACATACCTAACCTAACCCACTGAAATACACTGAAACATTAATTGCTTTCAGAGAAAATCGAGAGTCGGGAAATCGGTTTACCCTTGAATTGTCGACAAACGTTTCATCGAAATATCATTTCATCGAAAGTTAATTTTCTCTGAAACCATATTTTTCTAGAAATTAATATAAAACAAACCTAACCTAACCTAAACCTAACCCACAGGATGACTCTTTAAAAAATCCTGAAAAGTTAAGGGTTTCGGAGAAAAAAGTTGTCGACGAAATGAAACATTCGATGAAACGTTTGACGGCGAAACAAGGGGACACCATACTCGACTAGGTACTGTTTATTTTGGGTAAGTTAATAATTATGTTTCTTTTCAATAATATAAATTACAATTTTTATATCAGAATTCTGAGAGAGAAATAAACCTTTACTATATAATTACAATTTAAAATTACGTTTTACAAATTATTTATTTGAAATAACCGGTATCCTGCCTTTTAGCCTAATTATTTTTCCCAAATGTTTGATTTCCCGGGTGTCCCCTTGTTTCGCCGACAAACGTTTCATCGAATGAGGGTAAACCAGTCGAGTATGTTCAGTGTTGTTTATAAAATGGTAACGACGCAAAAAAACATGGTAATTTATATTAGATCCTGATCGGATAGGTATCTAAAAACAAGATAATGATGAAATATCAACAATAAGTACCTAATTATTACAGTTCATTGATTGATTTTAATAAACGATCATCAGATTAACACCTATAGATACTAGATTCCATTATAGAAAAAAACTGGCCAAGAGCATGTCGGACCATGCTCAGTGTAGGGTTCCATAGCCGTATCTATAAGGAAATATGCTACATATAAAAATAAAGCTAAAAATAAACAACTGGCAAAAGGTCTTAAATGCCGTGTAATTCGATGGCACTTATATCTTTTGGTCGAGTAGTTTTACGGCAATAACTTCAAAACGGTTTATTCGTTACTATTCAAAATAATTTTCGTTGAATGTATATTTATTAAGCGTTACCTTCCTGATTTTTTTCATATTTTTTGGATTTACGGTTTAAAAGTTAAAGGGGGGGGGGATACAATTTATGCAACTTTAGGGGCGATTATTTCCGAAAGTATTCACTTAATCAAAAAAAAGTACATAAAAACCTTGTAATGTTTTTAAAAGAAATATCGAATTATGTACATCACGTTGACGTTTGCTGAAAAAAAATTTTTTTAGCTTCTGTTACATGTATGGAGTGCCCCCCCTAGATTTTTTTATTTTTATTATTTAACTAGCAAACTTAGTAGCGGCATCTACAAGACATCTATATTCCAAATTTCATCAGTATACGTCTTGTAGTTTTTGAGTAAAATGCCTGTGACATACGGACGGACGGACGGACGGACATGACGAAACTATAAGGGTTCCTTTTTAGCCATTTTGGCTACGGAACCCTAAAAAGCCTCCCATGAGATTTAAGGACTTCAAATACAGATAAAGATAATTTATTGATACTACGCACTAAAAGTGATTATTTTGACACTTATTAAATTGTACAATTTCTTATTTCGAAATTAATTAATACAATATATTTCGAAATTTTAGAATAATGTAATAAATAACGTTGTAAAATATATTACTTCAATGTTTTTTTTTACATTTTGTGAATGTCATCATGAATAGTCAGTATAATGATTTTATAATATTTATGCCGCACGCTGCGCGTACGGAAAAAGTCGCTTTCTGGCCAAGTGTAGCCATAAAATGATGTACACAACACGGGAGGTAATAAAGAAAGCCCTCGATCGCATATTTACGTCCCTCGCAGCTCGGGCCGCAAATTTCTGCGATCTCAGCCTTTCTTTGTATTACCACCCTAGTTATGTAATGTACTATTGTGACCAATAAGTTACTCGTATCTACAATTCTGCAATAACAAGCTAGGCGATCTGACACCAGTCTCCGAGGTACCCAGTCTAGGTATGTCCGAAGACATACAACATAGATAATATCATAGCCACTTGGAGACTACAAGAAATGATACAAAAAATAAGCATTTTCTTCCTGATACAGCTGATGATGACCTTGGACATGGTGACGTCGGAAGCTTGAATATGTTGCCATTTTGTGCAACTAGTAACATTAGGTAATAAATTCTTTTCGCCCAAACGGATAACATGATAAGGCAAATAATTTCTCAGGTGGTAATTTATTTCAAATTTGGTTATGGGTGATATATTTTCTTAATTGAAGTTCTTAATCAATGGCAACATTATCGTGACTTAACCATGTCTGATCTCGGGAAGAACGAATAAACTTTCACACCAGAAAAACACATCAGTGGTAGGTACATTATAAAATTACAACAATTTAAAAAGAACATTCCTGCACATCTTATATCTTGCTAGAGATTTGAAAACGGACAACACTAGACCGTGGGATAGCGTGCGATGCACTAGTGCATTAAGATATCAATCGACTGAAAACCGTATAGAAAACTGGATACTCCATTAACCAAGTTCACCTCTCAGAATAACCTGCAGAGAGAATTGGAAAAAGAGCAGCAACCTTAGGAACAGCAATAAAGAACATACTTAAAAAAAATTGACATGTTCGGAGTTATTATTTTAATATTTATTTAAACATATCTAAAATTAAAGTATACCTTACACAGTACTAATAAGTACCCTAGTACAGTAGGTAAATATAAATCGACTCCCCCATGTCTCTCCCGGCCCCAGAAGACTGGGCATTACCACGCTGAATGGCAATGCCAACTCTTTGAGCTAAGAATGAGCTTTTCCAAGTAATTGATGTAGATTATTGGAATTACACATGTCAATTTGAGCAGTAGGTATATAATTTATTAAAGATTTCCCAAGCAATAGTAAGTACCTTTTGTCCTTACTTCATTGCAAGCACTCTTGAAGGTAACTCACATAGATGACGACAGCAATCTTTATCTAAATTAAATCAATAAACATATCCGAAGACTAAGATCTGCGATAAACCACTTGAAACGGAGTGGATTCATCGAAGTTTGCAATGGAATTTTCTATTGATAATGATTCACTTTTTCTTTTAACTAGTATTGCCCAATTTGTGAGTAACATGCTTCAAAACATTCTTTGACTTGATAAAGAAACTGAATTATTATAATTTCCTTTTTTTTTTATTATATTTTATTACGTTAAATAATACAAATTAATAAACAGAGTATGGTAAAATATAGTAAAAAGAGGAGAAATCTAGTGCTCCAGGATGGGTATTCCGCAGCCATCTTCGCATCCAAATCTTCCTATCTTTCTTCTCGTTCCCCTGATTCTAATAGAGACCGCTCTGATGATTGATATTTGTATTTTGACTTTGATCCAGTTTATTATTTGCGAGTGTGGCTTGGACCATTTTTCACATAGCTTAAGACATGTTTTTTTTATGAAGGATTCATATTCAGTTCCGACAACGCCATCACAAGAGACCACAAGGGGAGTAAATGAAGCTCTAAGATCTTCTGCAGCCAGATCGTATTTGCGATGTTTTTCACGAGCGTGTATTTGGGCAATTGTGGGCCATGTGAGTAGACCATACGATGCGGCGTCGGCATTTACAATGCGAATGTCAAAGAACGCCTTCCTCGCTGGCTCCCACACGCTTTCCAATAGTAAGTCGCTTATTAGCCCTGGTTGATCTAAGGTTGCGGCTCGCATTATTGGCTCAGTAGTAGCCGAACCCCATGCTGGTTCCGCCCAGTTTTTGATATCGTCTCTGTGTTGGTCGTGGCCTCTTTTTACGAGACCTCCTTTCTTGCAATTAAGTGCATGGTTGAGGTTGAAATTATTTTCGCCGCAACCATCGCAGTTTAGTGGCAGGCCAGAAGGTTCATGTCCGTATCTGATCGCAAGGCCGTCGCGAAACTGCGTAGCTGTTAGGTCGGTATCATCAGCTTTGGTCGGTAGTATTGTTAGCCACTGTGATGATTTTTTGTTAATCGCCCTTTGGATCCATTTTTTTGTTTTTATTGTCAGTTTATCGATGATTGATTCTAGTTCATGTTGTTCATTATTTTCTCGTTTTTTTCTTTCTTCCTTTAGAGTTTCATATACATGATTTTGATGGTCTTCTATGTTGATTTCTTCGCCGGATCGAATCGCATCTATTAGTATTTTGTTTGCATTTAATGATATTGCATGTGAGGTTTTAGCTTGCTTTGTGGGATCATTAATTGCGAGGCCACCCAGCCTCACTGGAAGTGCAAAGAGTTCGTGTTCTATGGATGTTACTTCTCTGCCCAGTATAGAGGGCGTTAAATGAGTCTTGATTGCGTTCTTTAGGTCGTTGTAGTTTTCATCTGTTCCGGTGGTCGCTCTTTGTAGGTATTGCCACTCGCATTGTAGTGATTTAGTGAATGCGGTATGTACAGCTTGAGGATATTTTTCCGAGGCTTTTGTGATCTTAAGGATGCAGTCAGTCCAATTTTTTGTTTTTTGTCGTATATAGTCGATTTTGTCGTTTGTGTCACCAATAAAACTTCCCAAAAATCGTTGTGATTTTACAATTTTTATTCCTAATTTGTCGAATTTTTGTTTGGCAATTTCTGCGAGGCCTTCTTTGACTATTAGATAGCTCTTTGTTGGCTCAGGGTAATAGCCGTATCTGGGCCCTTCTTTCATTAGCAGGTTGAACCATTCTAGTATTTCATCGAATTTGCCTAAGCATTGTCCTTACTTCATTAAGCATTATAATTTCCTTTCGTAAAAGCTTTTTTTAAAACACTATATTTTAATGCAAGCAAACAATATTTTTTTCATCACACTTGCTCGAAAATGGTGTCATTACACGTAGGTTCTGCGGGCCGTAAATGGCCTATTACGCCCTAGGGCGTAATGGTTTTCTTTTTAAATTTGATACGCTGGTTCTGTTTTACTCTTATTTGTCATGTTCAAAGGAAACGCTAACTTACTTTTTTAACTTTTATCACTGAAATATTTATTTAAAGATAACTGTAATTGCAAATACACGTAAACACATATTTCAGTAACATTAATTAAATGTTTAAATAAGGTATTTCTTTATTTTGCAAATGTAAAATCAACTAAAATGGCCGTTACCGCTATGGTTTCCGAACGTGACTTGACATTCGCATTGTCTATGGACATATGTCACTAATGTCACTGTCTGTTTTAATATTTTCTTGTCATACTGGGTCGAAAAGTAAGGTTATTTTATTAAGATTTCCTCACAAGTGTGATGAAAAACATTGTGTGTGCCACGGGCGGTAAAGGAATTACAAACTCGTGTTATTAAAGCCCTCGGTTTCACCTCGGGCTTATAACAAACACTCGTTTGTAATTCCTTACTTACCGCCCTACATACACAATGTACTAATGCCACACCTGGCCATAAAGTGTGATTTACACAACACAGGAGGTAATAAAGAAAGCCCTCGCCTGAAGCTCGGGCTGAAAAAATCTGCGATCTCGGCCTTTCTTTGTTTGTATTACCACCCTAGTTGTGTAATATACTATTGCTATAGGGACATTTAACTAGACGGTAATACCGAATAAGTAATAGTATTATTGCATAACGCGTGCTCTTTTTGGTCGCTGGCTAAGACCCCTTCGCAGGGGCTTCATGGCTACGCGGCAAAATCGCGGAATGAGCCACTCCGCAACTATTGTGCGAGTTTCGTTACATTGCGGGGCCGTATGGCTATGGATTCAAGTGATGATCGATTATCGACGGTAATATAATACACCGCAACTCATAGGATATTTCTTACACAATCTAAATGACCCTATAACCGTCAAAAAGTGGTTACTTTTCCGTCACACTGAACGTCTGATGTTTCTTAATAGCACGATACGGGACGTTATTACCTTGTATTGGTATTTTCTCTACTCTATATTGGCACCGTCTTCTCTTAGCGGAAATAAAGGAGTACTCATATCGTAAAATGGCTGAACCGATTTCAATCAATTTTGATACTGGTTATGACTGGTTCTAAGTTACTAGGAAACTTTTTACTCAATTACGGTGCTAAAAATGAGGGCCATGGCCGTATTTTTCCAAAAATAGCTGAAATCGATATAATTACAGATATACCTTCTTATCCCATTGTTTATGCAATGTTTGATATTATTCTAAAATTGATTGTATCAAAACACATGAATGTTCGTGATAAAAAAAAATGAAAAAAAAGAAAACAATTTAAAATAATAGCTGTAACAAAAACAATCCGGAAGCTAAAATGTCTAACATGAACATTATTTGGGTGTTCGGAGTTCGGAGAGGCGACCGCATCCTTTTATTTTACGTGATTTCAAGCTGCCATCGCAACAAATTCTGCGAAAACAGCTAAAGGTGAATAAAAGAATAGTTTCAAAATCTAAACGTTATGAAAGACAAGAAAAAGGTCAACAGTTGTCGCTGAATTTCGGTCGAGGAATAAAACTTATCGGGCTTCCTTTCCATTTGGGTCAGCGGTAGGGAATGCAATACCGAACCCGCGGGATCCCGATCTCGCGAGATCCCGTGTAATTTTTTGGGATCAATCCCGACGCATAATATGATGGGATCCCGTTCGGGATTGACGGGATTGGGCGGCAGTCGTCAGCGACGCTACACATCATTAGGAAGATTAAATTAAAAATATAATCACACGATTATATCGTAAAGAACCGAACTAAGCAGAGATTAATACGGCAGTAATAAACGAAGATGACTTGCCTCTTTCAATGATTGCAGAAGATTTGAATTTACGTGCTACTGCTTTACAAACTAATATGTCACTTAAAGAGGAATTAGAACAAACTCTGCGAGCATCTAAAATTCCCTTTACACGTGTATCCACAAGCTTAGACAGATTAGAGTCTGTCATAAAAAAGGAAAAGGATTTATTTGAGTGTGGAGGAACAAGGGGGAGATTTTTGCAGTTTGCATAATAATTGCTTCGCCACGCTGTTGCCAACCAGTGTTGAGTCGGAGAGGGCATTCTCAGCAGCTGAGTACATTGCAACGAATGTAAGATGCCGTTTAGCAGATAACACCCTTTGATTAATACCCTTTGTTTAAGAAGTCACTTTCAAAATCACCTGTAATACTCTCTAATTCCTTAATGTTTTGATTCTTATTACAGATACTTTGTTTTGTGGATTGGAACGTTATTGCATAACTACGTCCAACTGATGATGATTTAGTTAATAAAATAATATTAAAGAATAAATGTTTTGTTTCCTGTCTATTAATATGTTATTTTAATTAACCTTCACAAACATGCCGTTAGTATCGTTTTAATTCAATCGAATTTTACTTTTTTTTAATCTAGTCGGTATCCCGAAAATTTCGGGATCCCGCGAGATTGATATTTCTAATCCCACGGGATCTCGAATTTGCAATCCCGAGTCGGGATTGCATTCACTAGTCAGCGGACAGTTGAAAAGTTTGGAAACAGGCGAAGGCTAGACGTACAATACATACTTAACGGGAAAATAGAAAATTCAATTATAGAATGCCTGTAAAGACACAATCAGGGGTCTGCTACGGATATTTTCACCATACAAAAATACCGGAATTTTTCCGTTCTTTTCGTTCTTTGGTTTATTATTTAATTTTTTAATCGGACTATCTAGTAATACGAAGTAATTACTTACATAAATTATTGCGTCCTACAATTGAACACACTGTTAACTGTACATTTGTAAACGAATGTCAACTTTATTGCAACGTGTTAAAGTGTGGTGGTCAGTTAACTGTGCCTTCATTTGTACATAAACAGCATAAAATAATTCTAAATATTGGGCTATTTCGGGGTTTTTGCAAAATACCTGTTCCGCGCCCTGCACACAAATAACACTTGCTTGACTGATCATTTGATCAATCACCAAATGAAAATGAAAATTTTATTGATAACATTGGGTAAAGTAAAGGTCCGCTTAATTTACTCCTTAGCAACCGTTAAGTACTCATACCAACCTTTTAGTAGGAATTAGCTTAAGCTGCGAGTTAGCATACTTAAAACAAGTCCAGCCGTGGAAACCATCTGAAATGTATAGACATAGATACGGAGTGGGGATAGCCGGCTTGCCACGCGCCGCCGGCCAAGCAACCCTCGCTCAGTTGTCACTCGACAGCGCAACGAGAAAGACGCGGTCGCTTCGACCTGTGTGTTCTCTAAACTTTACGCGACTACCACTGCAGCGAATTGCTAAAAACTCTGGATTGTATTTCGTACTGAAAGTGTATAGTTACGTGCAGTGTTTTGTTATAGTGATGACTGTTGAATGGAAACTGCTTTCATGTCTCCTGGACAAACGTTAATGTCAGAGGAGATGGAAGCTAAGGACCGGCTGGTTGAGGAGATCGTCCTCCTGGTTTTGTACCTGGTGTCGGCGGCCGCCAATTCGCTTGCGCTGCTGGTGTTCTGCCGACGACCCGGGCTTAGGACTGTATCTAATCGGTAAGTTTTAAACTTTGCAAATTATGAACTCCTGGTACTTTAGTTTAGAATCAGCTGGCTTTATGGCTTTGAAAACTTTAAGTTAAAACGGAATTTGCAGAGAGTTCATGAGAATATTAACCTAATGCGAATAAAAATTGGTTTAGTAGAAGTACTTGAAAAAGCTGCCGCAAGATTTGACCCAAACAAACTTGACACAAACACGGTAAGCTAAATAAAACCGTTTAAAAGAGAGAGCCGTGTTGTCATAAATTATCAGCTTATCCTTGAAATGAGTACTAAAGCAAATTAATGGGCGATATGATATGATGACCAACACTCGTGTGAAAGTAATAAATAAGTTTCCGCCAAACCTCACCAACGTGAAAGAAAAACGGCGTCACAAGAAATTTAGGGTTGTTGCTAACGGTCGAAACATTGGCGCAGGCACGACATCCTAAGCTCAATATTTTGTTTGTACACTTGTAAATAAAAGAGAATTCATTTTCAAACAAAAACGACCTTTACTGCATGCATGTTCGATGTTACAAAATGACACGTCTTTTAAAATTCCCCTGTTTTTTGTTAGGAGCATCCCTAGAGCGGGCCGGGAGCCAAAACCGACAGTATTATTAGACTATTAGTGTCGGTCCGTACGTCTACCTGAGCTCCCATATTTGTTTTATTTTGTAGCGTGTGCAATTCTTGATTTATGAGCACCAAACCTGTAAATCGTGTGTATCTTTCGACGGTGATTGTTAATGAAGACTAGATTCCCACAGTCGCTCGACTCGTTTCGTCAGCAGTCAAGGTCACGCCCCATCACCAGACCCAAGAGGTAAAAAACCGATGGATGTAACGGTTAAGTTAATACCTTACCATGCAAGACCCGACCGCACACTTCATTTTGCAAACCTTGCCGACTCCATTCAGGTCTTTTATTTGTTATGCTTATGTTGGATGACGTAAATTTTTATTTGGACTCACGAACACGCAGATAGAGTCAACGTAAACACACTTGGGCATCGATAACAATTACAAACCACTCAAACGTCATCGTCATCCAGAACAAGACAAATATGCTCTCTCCATAAACCCTTACAATTAATTATATCTCATAACAAAAATGCAACGACATTTTCGAGTTCTGTTACGCGTAAATTATTTGCCTCGTTAACATTTCCAGATCCATTAGAACTAGATATGACTAGTCGAGCTACTTGTTTATCAATATTTGGACTAATTAAAAACAGATTCGAGATAAATTTTGAGTGGAAGAAATGCCGCCGTTTCTTGAGACTCGTTAGTGTTGGCCTTCGCTATGTGGTCTAGAGATCATGTTGGTATCTCGTGTCAGGTCTCCTCTAATCACCTGTAATCCAACTCGTATCGTTCAGACAAATAAAACACTTCACCGTCGCATTAGCTTACGGCTACGCAACACCCATTTGAATAATGCGCAGACCTCTTAATAATCTAAATGCTAAACAAATGTCCCATTCAATATCCACGTGCTTTGAGTAAAATACTATTTGTTATTATCATTATCTACTGTTTCTTCTTATCCTTTCCTTTACGAGGTCTCTGACCACTTAAGTAATTGTTTCTGTTTACTTTAGATACTAGCTGAAAGCAGACGGTATCGCATGGTCTTTATGACTCATTCCTGACCCCAAATAATCGCAGGCGGCCAATTGAAAATTCCATAAGTAATAGACGTGGGCTGTTCTCACGAGAGCTCAACTTTGCTATTGGTTGGTTAATTCGCTTAGGGTATTGGGTAGTCTCTTCTCAAATTGTCATCTGATTGCGCTTTGAGCCTATAAATCATCGAGTCATTGATTTTAACTTCAGTGACTTGAGCAACTTTGATTACTCACTTAGGGTATTGGAATAGTCCCTTCTTAAGTCGACATCCGATGCGCTTTGAGCCTATAAATCAACACGACATTGATTACCTTTAGTTGTCTTAAGCAAACTTTTTACATGCGCTTCTGAGCGACTTGCTAAAAGGTGAATAGAATGGAGGAAAGGACACTCCCAAATCGTCATTAACGTCTTTTGAGATGTTCAAACATATCTGACACGGTCTGCCGCCTCTGGACACACCCCAAGATTCGCAATGAACGTGGAGAACGTGAACGTGGGCGACCCCAAAATTTTTGTTGTCCTTCACTTTTTGCAATACCTATGATGTTGTCAAATCATCCAAAATTGTTTCAAAATATTAGTTTTCCATTTATAAAATTCTTCGTACGGCTGAGTGTTTTGCATCAACTCTTACGTTATTTTCTTGGTTTTAGAAGAGACTTGGATCATTACGTACTTTGTCCGTCCAGACGAAAGTAACTTTATGTTCTGGACTAAAAATTTGGTCAACTGAGCGTGATTTTGGCACAAATTCTGTTAAGAGAGGAATTTCGCCATGCACTCATTGCGAGATCACGACCACTCAATGAAACTCCGAAGGTCCGTCTTTTTCTAAATTGACTCAAACAGTTAGTGTACGCTTACTATCTTAATATCATAAAACATTGTGTAATACGAGGCATGAAGGTTTCTAACCTTCTATATTTGTGTAAAAATAGCTTTTTATGAATTGGAAATTCGCAATTTTTTTTAACGAGCTAGTATTTGGAGTGCAGCCAAATGATAGCGTTGACAAGTTAGAAGCGATAGAAATTACCGTGAAACTATATCATTATTTCCCAACGTTTGGCTTCACACTTCACGTATAGTCCACGTGAGTATGTAATTCTTGCTAACCATTGCGACAATGGTTGCAAAAGATGTTATCTTCTTAGTTTGAAACGCATAAGTTGACAGACTGGTTGGCAGTGGTGATTCTATTTCAATCTACTTAAATTACTATTTGCTAATCTATTTCTATCGATTTATAAATGTAAATTGGAATAAAACGGATTATTGCTAAAATACTTGAAGAGGTTTTCTGAAATATATCTTTTTTCATATGGAGCTATTTACTTTTTACTCTCCTTTTAACTCTGTATTTCTAATAGCAAGGTGAGTAAAAATGTTGAAAGCAATTTAAATAACCCATTACAATGCAATTAATGGTAGAACCATTAATTTACTATTTAGTAAAACCATATGGAGCTATTAAATTTAGTTCGTCCCCTTATCTCTTTGTCTGCCGTATTGTGAGCAAGGATGACTTGTCAAGAACTTATTTGGACTTCGGTCTATTGATAGTGTCTTGACATACAAACTGAAGGTGCGGATGTCCTGGCAAACTAAATACAATGTACATGCACGCTCAATTTACCGCCGATTCTCAATGGATGTTTTGCCAAACAGCCAGTATAACATTGTATCTAAGTAAGAATTCTAAACCAATATTGATTCTATGAAATCACCGGCATTTTAGAAAAACGGAATTTTGCGAGATAGCTATTGCTACACTTTTCTCCAATAAGTATATTGTGTTATTTTATGTTACGTTACTTTCAGAACTGTGGAGTAAAGACCAGTATAATACAGGGTGATTACGGGGTCGTGGAGCAAGAAAGAAGCATTTAACTTACTTTCTCCTAAGGATCATGATAGGTTAGGGTTCGGACTAACAGTACACCAGCGACTTATTTTAGTCAGCAAAAAAAACTGCGATAGTTCGAGATCATGGTCACCCTACTATTTCCCAAGAAAACTTATGTCAAGTGCATTAAGTATTCTATCAGAGAGTTTGTTTTCTAAAAAGGTGTAATATTAAAAGTAGGGTGACCACGCATTTTGAGTCAATAATAATTTTTAAATAAAAATACGTAAATAACGAATCATCTTTGTTTCAATTAAAATAAATACAGGTAGCTTCGCAATCATTTACTGAGTCAGAAAAAAATGGTTGGGATCACGACCCCAAAATCAGCCTGTATACACAAATTCAACTCTTGCTCAAGAAAAAAAATAACTTCATAAAAATGTTTAGCAAATTACGAGAGATTCTAAGCATTTTCAAAATGACACGAGTCTGACATATACCTACGTATATCGCACAAATAAAACATTCTTCATTGATTTCCGACGGAAAACTGTTACGTAAAACGTTGTATGATGCATAAACGTCTGCCAAACAAACCAGTAGCTATAGAATTTTAATTTCCATTAAATTCTTTTGTAGCATTCAAATGCTTCGTTTGGTTTTTTAGCGGCAGGCCATTGCGGATCGAAATTAGAATATTCTTTTGTTCTTTACAATTCCTGTCGGAGGCGAGTTTGAAAATGGAACCAATTCTTTAAAAGAAAACTGGCAGAACCATAAACAGTGATAAACGTAGAGATGGTAGAAAAATATGTGGCTAAGTATTGTCTTATAGATGGTATTATTGATGTTTTAGAACTTGGAGAAAATTTAATTCTCCCACAATATTATTTCACGTGCTAACCGTCGAAGTTCAGGAAACGTAACTTTAAAGATTGTTTATAAAAGGGCTCTAAAGTCAAAGTAAACCACGATGCCGGTAGTAAAAAGGTCAAACTGAATTGGGTTAAAAGATAACAAAGGAACATAAAGCCGAGATAAGTTTGTATACTCGTTAAATTCCTTGACAGAGACATTGTACAGGCCTCCGCAATCAATTGATATTGGCAGGAAACTATGTCAAGTGCCGCGCCGAGGGTTGCACTTGACGGGTAAATCAAAAAAAAAACGAATCATAGACAATGTGCACTCAATGAGGGCAAACAGTTTTTGGCTCACTGGATGTCACTTTTGTTAATAGCGTAGTACATCTTATCTGTGAAATTTACCTACTCTATCTATTTTTAGGTTTTCGTATTTCAAACCTCTTGTCTTCTTTCTAGTCTATGTATTATTTCTTTTATATAGGTAGTCTGTGGTATTTTTTTATATGGAGCAGTTTTATAAAAATGTGATAAAAGGCATTTTTAACAATTCCAGAATGTGCTTGTCTCTTATATTATTGTTTTTTGTTTTAAAAGTAATTTGATATCTGATCGTGTTTTACCTTGTTCTTTATGTTTCTTTAAAATCTTTTCTGTAAATGTGCCAACATAATCATCATTCTAACTATCGATGTCAAATGCAAATGGCACTCCAAATACCGTGAAATGTCTAATGTAAGCTATTTACTAAGTCGTTAGTTGGGCAACCATTGACCATATCTTGGAGACAGAGTGCTTGAAAGCATTTCACCTTTTACAGTATCTAAATGAGTTGTCAAATGTTTATGAACACATTTCGTGATACTGGAAACGCCATTAAAACATCCGTTTTTTAAAAGTGGAACGCGTTTTCGAAACATTTGATTACAATTTCAGAACACCAAATTTTCTAGACGCATGAATTTAATGTAGATAGACAAAAGATTCTCTGTTTAAAATCCTCATTTGTAACGCACTTCCAGTTTAGTATGATCTAAATTTGAACTCGAAGTCATGTAAGGGCAAGCGTATAAATAGACGTTCGTTATCCGTGACGCTTTGTCCGAATAGATCATTCCCAATGTGGGTTGTCAGAGCAAAAACATCGATTAGAAGATTAATCAATCGATAATCGAACACTGAGTTTTGTTCCAATAATAGATACAACATAAATTCAAGATCCGGTATGGCCGGTTGTCAGTTTTGACAAATGAGTGATGTCATAGCTTTCTTCAGAACAAAAACAACTGTCACTTTCAAACGCGCCCGTTTTAGATTAAAAGAAACTCAGAATCACGATTTACAAAACAGATATTAGTTCAAGTGTCATATAGTCACGTACAGGAATTTCAATCGGTTAATTATTATGAAATAAAAGGAATACCAGATATGAACACTGATGTATGAATTAAAGAAGTAACAGCGAAAGTACGTACGCAGTTTAAAAATAACGGTTCCATTTTCAAACACATTTCGAAATTGAATGCATGTAGATCGATTCGAATCATCAGGATGCGAAGTCACGTCTCACACGTCCCTACTGGCCGAACAGCGAATTCCTAGCTCTAAAATTGCATTAAAAAAACAACATTCTGCACATACTAATAAGGTTTCATTTCATCTGTTATCTTTACCATCTGATATGTGTAATAGTGTATGTCATTTAAATATAAACCGTTTCCCGTGACAATAAAGTTGTTTCTCGTCTGTATTTAAAACAGGATAGCTGTAAGCTAACTCGTGCGGTTCAACCACCGCAATTACATAGATTTAAAATTGTAATTTCTCTGACATTTGACACATTTGTTGCGTACACTGCGGTGTGATCGTTGCTATAAGAACAGTACAATCGATAATTTCGTAACTGCACTATTGACGCAACTGGGCCATAAGGAACTCGAACGAAATGCATAATTTACTGCAATACAATACAAACTCATAGAAATCATAATAAATCTCAAAATATGCTTTGTACTTTCAACTAGGAATGGCGTTGCGATTTATACCTGATTCATATAAGATAACAATTAGATATTAATATAACAATTAATAAGATATTGAAATAAGATTTTTTCCCGATGGAAATTTTATACTACGTTTCATACCTCAGGTGACAAATTTCTGACCGCTCAGAAACGTTAGTGCTTACAGGTCGCGTCACGTAAAAAGAACGCTGGAAGAAAGTAGAGGGGGTGTGTTTGCGCATTGTTACACTCGCGCACGAAAGAACTATGTTTATTGTTTTACTATTGAACTAGCCTTTTGCTCGCGGCGCAGTTCGATTAACCCGCCCTCCCCGCGTCGCACCTCATACCACCAAATAGATCGATAAATGGCCTAATGCGCAGCTTGACCACCAGCGTTCTTTTTACGTGACGCGACCTGTACCTATGTTATGGAATATACTTTTGAGAAAATTGTCTTCAAAATCAGAGGGATTAGGCTGTGTTGTCTCTCACGCACTTTGAGGGTGTTTTTTTGGTTGATTTGCCTTTCCTCCTTTCGTAAAGAAAAATACTGAACAACATTTAACAATTTTATTTATTATTTTCGCATGAAAATACTTCGAAAATGATGCAGTATAGAATGTATCGGTTCTTTCAGAAATATGTCTGCGACTCATTCATCTGTCACCATACATTTAGTATGAAAAAGGGTCAGATGAATGAGGTGACCGCAGACATATTTCTGAAGAATAGCCCTTATAAGGTAATCGTACTATGCTTCACTCAATAAAGGAAAATGCTAAAAATCTACAAGCAAGAAATACCAAGACATCTAAATCATAGTTATTCATTTGATATTTTTGTACAGGATGCATTGCACGAGTATTCAAACGGATGTTAGATAATTTATGTTTAGTGTAGTTCTAATATAGTATTAACTGTCCGAAGGATGTGTACAATTATTCAAACCTAAACCAACCGTATCTCTAAAACATAAGAGCGGATATCGTGTACACTATTGTGGATACTGCGCGCTCTAGAAATTGTCGAAATTTACCGTTTTACTACCCAAATTTATGCGATTTATACAAATGCATATAAACCTTTGATTCCATTGCTTACACAGTCATAATCGTAACTTGTGCAAGTTACTGATTACAAACTGCAAGCTAGTAATTATGTTTATAGAGTCTTTTGACTAAACTTACATCCAGAGACTATAAAATATATATGTACATATATTATAGAATATTATAGCATAAGACGGTTGCAACGAGTCTCGCACGCGATGCGACATATGACCAATGGGAATGCCCATCTGAAATGCAGCGCAATGTAACCGCCTTCTCATTGGCCGTTACATGTCGCGGAATACAATATAATAAATGGTAAAGAATAACTCTTATCGCCAAAAAGCACTCTCTTCCAAACTTAGAGCATGGGGCCGATTTGTTAATCAGCCACCAATGCGGTGCTCGGCGTTGCTATAAATAGGTAGAACTCAAAAAACTATAGACAACTTTTTTAATGATTCGGTATAGTTATGTGGGCGGGAAATATGGCGAGACCACAGTCTGAGAAACATTCAGTCGGTCATCGGTTTATACATATGTCAATATGACATGTTTGTAAATATATGAACAGGATTGCCGATGTTATTATTAATTATGTCAAGCACAATCACACGTCGTTTGTGTGGTTGCGTTACTCGATTGTATGAAAGTTCGCCTACTGTAGGTTTGTAAGCTATAGCAAGACTACCTATAAAATAGATAAAGCAGTTACTGACCTTTTATCCGAGTTATGACTCACTAAAAACTCCTACAAAGCCGGTATTAAAACACTGGCAACAGACAGACAGATCTTTATTCGATACATCGTTTGATTAGGTATTTGATGGATAAAGTGACCGCTGGTACAATTGTTTTGAAACTATGTTAAAGTTAACACTCAATTCTCGAAAATTGCATCGTTTATAATTTATGTTAACTGTCGTCTTTATCTAATCTAATTGCAAATTGAATGCAATTTAATAATTAATGGCCACAGGCAAGCCATTGGAAGTCTTAAGGCATTGGAGGAATAATGAGAGAATTAAATCAACAGTTTCGGTTTAATTACATAGCTGTTTTCACGGCCAAGGTACACCGCATAGACATGTCGCTGTTGGTCTTTATATTGTTATGTAACTCAAAAGTATAACATATGGTTCATTTTACTACGCCTGCAATGAAGCCTAAACCTTGTTTGTTTTATAGTAATTATAAGAAAAAAATAAGTTGAAAGAATAGTACATAACTACAGAGGCCGGGAAGTGGAACGATGGCCGAGCGAATGCGAGACCAGATAGTTACGAGGCTGGCAACCCCATTCCACGCCGGGGTATGTATAGTGCTTTTCTCAAATATGCAATGAAATAAATTAAAAACACTCCAAAAAATCAAACTTTATTTTCTAGAGACACTAAAAGTAAAGTAGACAAAAAATAGAATTACATAATGAAATTTTTTAAATTTCGTTTCCATAAACTGTTTCAGTATACGTTTAAAAATGTATAAATTATATCATGATATTCCTAGGCATATCACCATTTCGGCGGCCAATCGTATAATTTGCCAAATCATGAAATTCCTAGGCATATCATGACACGCCGGCATTTCATGAGCCACCAGTGGCCAAAAATGCTACTAACTACTTTACGATTTGCCCGGTATGTAGCTAGGAATATCGACGAATACTATGGTCTCATCGATCTGCCGTATTTATTATTAGGCACATCGTGATATGCCTGGCCAAATCTTAGATATATTATGAAATGCCGGCATTTCATGATATGCCTAGGAATTTCATGATTTGGCGAATTATACGATTGGCCGCCGACATGTACATAATATGTTGACGTGTCCTTATGGCAAGCAACAACAGTACTTCTACCTGGGATCGTCACATGTCGCCATGGTACTATTCAGTGACTTCCTACGTCTTATTCAATCCACTATAAATCACGCAATGGGAAAAAATAATAAACACGATCCTAAAACCAAATTAGTGTGATGAGATATCTGATAGTGATAGTGAGTTTACAATCATTTTCCCTCATATTTCAGTAACTCACATTTTATTACAAATTTTGTATCAAAAATTGCAGGTTTTAACAATGCAATTAATATCAGCAAGTATGAGGTTAGCGTTGACAAATAACTTATGTCCGCCACGCCATTGTTAAAAAACAAAGCGTTCTTTATTTTAATTTTAATGACCGTTTTAAAAAATAGAGAGCGCGTGCGGCCTCTATGGTCAGTGGCCTTACATATGCGTTCTAATATAGTTCAATGTAGGAAAGATTAAGGGTCCATAATTATAGACTTAAACTGTTCTAACCCTGAACAAAGGTTTTATTCATATTTCTTAACCTTAAAATAAATTGCATGGAAACAATTAAAGTCATAGACAATTTATAGAGCAATGTCAGTTTGTGAACAGAATTAATTTTTTTTTTTAAATCGTTCTTGGCGCTGACAAATCTGTTATAAATACAAAGGTTGATCTGGTTTTTGCTCGCAATCGTGAGAAGTTAAATACAAAGGGCTTATTTATGTGTACTGTGATTCATTTATCGCATTATTTGTAATTAGATTGATTGTCGTTAAATGACTCGTGTCGAGTTTTTGCTCGATTTCGCATGATCTTCACATAAATCAGTTTTTGCGTTTCAATGCTTTTAGTACAATTTATTGTTAGTAAAACTGAAAAAATATTTTTCTTGGAATAAATTCAAATGCCGAGCAAACGAATCCGTTTAGGAGTGCCTTTAAATTTAATCCAGGATTAAATCTTAAGCTCGTTTTACAAGTCAAGTCATTCTTAATGCGGCTTGTTTAAGGGAAAGTCCCTTTTAAAGGCCTACTTAGGTTAAGTAAGATTGGGACTGCCCGCCACTTAACTCTAAGAATAGCATTAAAACAATTCTTAAATGACTCACTTGCTTCAATGATAGTGTCATGGCGGAGTGCCAGTGATTACCCTAACTCTGGGACTGTACTCTGTAATGTCATCGTTCGAAGTTCGCATACTGCCATCCCGCTCACACCAATATCTTGCAAAAAGAGACCGAGAGAGACGTCATGATACATACTAAGCGTACCTACCTGCCCTGAAGGTGTCTTCGGTTCACTCCCGGCCAAACATTTCGCTATTGACATTAACACAAATCATCAGACCCTGAAGGTGGTGTAACGCCATTGGGCTGCTGCTAGAACTAATACTTACTTTTAAGCTTATTTCACCATAATTGGTCTCTTGCATCTATCAAAAAGATCAAACAGCATCCATAAAGACACGCCACATGTGTACATGACTTGTAAGACCGACACGGGAGCGGCAACGTCGGCCAAATAAGTTTATTTGGAAAATCAGATGCTTCAGATTAAAATCGTACTTACAAATATCCCAGCACAATAGTGGATAAAATCTAAAAATAAATACATTCTGAAGAACGTGCAGCACAAATACACCGACCATCTCAACGGAAACAGTACGTTTTCCTCTGCTAATCGTAATTAATATGTTTCAGCCGTGACTCACTCTGAGAATGAACTTACTTCATTCATCACCTATTTTAAATTTAGAACAAAATCATTTGTTTTAAAATTGCGCGCGAGAAAAATCAGGTGCGCCGAATATTAATAGACAAGATAGACCGCAGTGACATTGGAAAGGGTTGTTATGCCAACTTTTTTTTAATGCTTAGGTAAGGCTGAATAGGTTTAATGCGAGGTTGTTCTATCACGCCAGGTAAATGTACTCGCCTTGATGCAACAGCATTTAGTGCTTCCATTGACCTATTTAGCTAAAAACTAGTGCAGCTAGCTCGCCAGCAAATAGAAAATAATTCTTCTAGACTTTCTGCCGTCCTACAGACAGACAAGAAGATTAGAAATTTAAATACTTAGTGAGATTAAAAAATAATCAAATATTTTACCAAAATTAATGACAGCTAAAGATTTTCCATCAAAACTATCTTAGTTCAAAAATAATACGACTGTTCTTATGCACAAAATGACTCAATAATAAAAATTGAGCATATTTTATAAACTAACTGAATGATAACTACAACATTCTTGTATTGCACCTTATTTTAATAACATTTATTCTTCAATACGATGATTCAGCCACTCTTATCAAAATTTCAGTATTGGCTCGCTGTAACTTTCCTTCCCGATCGTCATCGATTAATATTTCAGATATGCCATAAATTTGGGACACTTCTTATCTTTTAATCGATATTTACCTACATAATTACATCGCAAATGGAATGACGATAATAATAACACCACTAAGAAATATCTTCTTTACTGTATTTCTTCAATTCACAATTGTTTCCCATATTTTTTTAAGCTACAATGTATTTTGTTTGTCTTAAATTAACGATAAACATCGCGTGATCATGATCACACAAAACCGGGAAAATTGGAAGTAGCGGGGGAGGCCTTTGCACAGCAGTGGAACGTAATGTAAATTTTTATAATAATAATAACGATAAACATAATTGACTTTTTCAGAATTGTTATAAAACAAACAGTGCCCATACAATAGTCTTTTAAAATATTCGCACTTCGAAAACAAAACACTTTATGACATTTGATAATTTATGGGAAACCCCGATTCAAATCATAACTTATAATGTCCCTATTTGTAAAATAACGCCTTCTACTGAATAAAAGCAGCGAAACTGCAATGTTATGACTTGATACAATCTGAACAGGATGCTAGTTGTTTTTGTCGCGGACACTCATTGTTGTGGCAATCAGTCTTCGATTGCGACGTGGTGATGGGACTGGAATTACTGTGTCACTGTTTTATGGAAATGGCGATGGTAACAATGGCTCGCTGTAAAATACGTTGATGGTTAATGCTCATTAAAAAAAACTTAATTAATCGCGTTTCCTTGGGACAAGAATTGTGCTTGAGATTCTGGGTGCCGAGTTTTTTTTTTATTGTGAACTTGGGACTTATCCCAAGGAAATGCTTATAAAATGTGTTTTGAAATTGAATATGTCAGATTTTTGATTACTTTCTGAAATGGTGATGGTTATCTAATCATAATGCATTGTAATGACGTTGTTTTAGCCATTTTGAACGATTACAATGTTGTAAATATAAATTAAATGATATCTAAGGATAGAACGTTGCATAAATAAAAACGAAAATACAAGCAAATTCCTTGTACATAGAAATAATGTTTAAACGAGGATACAGAAGCACGACATAAATCCAGTCTAAAATGACAATTAAATAGCACAAAAAAAGGTAATGAAGAATCCTAAAATTTTAATCAACTGCTGTATTCCCAAATTTCTTCTAAAGAAGAACGTAAATTTAAATGGTAATATTAAGAGTATTTTTAAACTGTTATATCGTTCAAGGATAGTAAACCGGGTCAGTTAGTTTTCCTATGGGATAAGAATGCCTTTATCTTGCGAAAGTAGGCCGATACAAATAGTCTATAATTACCCAATCCACACTATTAATAGAAATTATGTCTGCAGAAACATCAGATCTGCAAGTGGGTGTATCGAAAAATATTTTTTTATTTTTCCGTTTGGCATTTTCGTCTATAATTAAGATTAATTTTATATGACTTTAGCAATAGTCTGTGTTCCAAGTGACTGAGAAAGTTAATTATGATATATATATATATATGACTGGGTGATCTACCAACAATGCTAAACGGCCATTGTGTTGTCATTCTAAAGTACATTTCCATGACATTTCCTTGCCATAAAGTGCGGCATAATATTAACATACAGGCGGGAAATACCCAAATGAAAAGTGAAAACGTAAAATTATAAGACTTCAAAATAGTTTGTCGCCAAGTATATTTAATACAGATCCTTACAATTCTCTTATAGAGGTTTAACAGTTCGCATCGTGCTACGCACGCTATTATACAAAAAACACAAGCTAATAACCTAGTGTGCTGTCTAAATAAAAGTGCCTATGTAACTCGCAAGTTGTATATTTAATAGATTATAAAAAAAAAAAAAACATTTATTTCAAGCATCTAAAAGCTCATAATCGTGCAATTTTAACATACAATGATAATAAATTTAGTCAAGTTAAAAACAAAATACACATAAAAATTAATTCAAATTACAAATGTCATTCTGTTTTTCTTAAATGAATATTCTTAACTAAATTACTCATTTCCACAAGCGCATATCCTACACCAGTCTTTACATGCCTGTCGCAGCAGTGCATGATATAAGGGCAGTCAAGTCTGCCAGCGATCATCGCTAGAACGGTGTTGGAGCTGGCTCGCACCCGCTGAACTAAGGATTTATACAGTGATTATAGGACTAATTTAAGCAGTATAACGGCTGTATTAGGTTTTATAAGTTCCTAAAAACTTTGTGTGCTATGTGGGTACCAAGTTAATGCATAAAGTTAAGTGTTAAAGCTTAATTGGACGAAATGATCATTACAGTTTTAGACAACCTACCCCCAATACCTACGTTCTCTGCGCTGATCTGCCTTTGTGCTTGACTAAATATAGACAGTAATTTTACTGAACACAGTTTAAAAATATGATTAAATTGGGTCAGCTGTCAGGCATAATAAGGTGAAGGTGAGCATTGGGAGCTCTTCTTTTTGCGATCGGTCTTTAACATTAGTGAATGATAGCGAACGAACGGGAACGAAATGCTTTTTAGTTCACTGTCGATGTCGCTTCAAATTCAAATGTTATTCACTTAAAAACAACACGTCTTATTTAATATGATGTTCATGATTAATTTAAAGCACTAAGCGGTTACTTTCATCTCCCAAATATCTTGTGTACTTAATTTATAAAACACACCTGCATCATGGAAACTGAAGAACAAAACTAAAAGAACAACGTCCTTTTACAGAACTACATTATTTCCATTACTCTTCTATGTGTGATCTATTGTCTTTGAAGCTTTGACCTAAATTAAGCTATTGGAATTCTTAGGTAAAAAAATGCTTCGAAGATACCAATGAACTTATTTTGTATCAAAAGGAAAAGTAATGGCAACTCGTGTTACGTCCGTACCTATCTAGCTCAAGCAACTCTGTTTCGTTCCAATTCCTGGGTTTCCCTACATCGATTTGCCATAAATTTTCCTCGTAAGTAATCAGATCCATTTCGCGGCAGCCAGTTAATTGCATTGAGTTTAAACACCGACTATTGACCGAGCGACCTTGGTGCTAAAAAGATAACGCTAACAAAACCTCCATCGAAAAAAGAATTCGCACAGACAACCTACTGACCTTTCTTTTTTAAACGTAACAATAACCGCTGATCTGTCAGATTTGATAATCGAATCGTCGCCGTCAAAATATGTTTAAAAATATTAGTCGGTTCAAAAAGTAATAAGCGGTTTTTTGTGTATGAATTAGTTAAGCAGTTAAAGAAGCGCGCGTATTTTTTTTGCATTTAATAGATTAACATTGGAAACTTTTAAAATATTTTGCGCTTAGAACGTTTTGACGTGTATTTGAATTTGGAACATTTTCCCGCTCAGGTTCATTCGAGTTTGAGTAGGCTTGTAACAATGGGCTTTAGTCGAACAATAGGTAGCACCTGAACCGTTTCCGTTGGAACAATGCGGCCGCATTGTAGAGGCGCAACATACCTAACATTGTCTGTGTCTTAACAGAATTAAAATCGACTATAAACCGGGTTCAATGTCTGCGATATTCGAGCAATTTTCCTTTTAATGCATCTTATCATTATGATAATACAATGCCATAATTTACCGAATAAATAAAATTTGAATACATATTTAAAAAGTACTAAGCTTATTGTTTTAAAAACTGCTAAGTAGCAATTTAAATTGGCATGCATTAATTGGTTTTATTGAAACAAAATTAGCTCCTTTCACAGCCTTTGAGCCTTGTTCATGTCCGTGTCTATGTCTCGAGACACCTTCACTTCCTTGATTTTATTAAATTCACAAGCAATATCGTTCAGACCTTATTAGGACATTGGTTCAAAGTTACAGCCATTTACAGATAATGTAAAAATAAACAAATAAAAATTGTCTATTAATTCAGTTCAGAACAAAAACTGGCCACAGATAAAACAAATTTCCTCGCACGTTCCATCGTAAAGTTGCTATTCCTTCCTACGCGTTTACTATTTCGTAAGTCATCCTTTACCTTGCGGTCAACAATGAAACCATCAGATAAGGCGATAGGATTTAATTATGTACGAAACATCTTCGGTAATATGAACAATGTGAAAAGTCCAGTAGTTCTCTATATATATAAAAGGCGGCGCCGTCACTCCTAAATGGTTAGGTAATCAATTACATTATTCAACATTGAGCATTGCCGAAGGCCACGTGCAACGGAACGTAGACAAAGATGGGTGCTGCTTTGAATGCCAGTAACTTTTTTAATGGCGCCGCTTTTGTCTATGGTTTCGGACACAAAGGAGTTTCGAACCTTTGTCACACTGAATAGTTTCTAATTCAATTTTGCTCGACGAAAGTGAAAAGGCGAGCTTCCCTTGCAGATTATTCGAAAGTGACTGATTATTGCAAGCATTTTGTGCATTAGTCTAACAAAGACCTAGCTAAACAGATTATAAAGTTTTTTATCCGATTATAAGTTGAGAGTAGCTCTCTTTTATGTTGTTTACACTCACCAGGTGACAAAGCGTAAGTGCTTAGAGCCCTCAAATTAATCGAAGAACTTTCCAAAAGTCGTTGACTCCTTGCGGGCTAAACTTGCATAAATTAGGCATGGTAATTGAGTAACGATCAAAGTTTGCTTCGAAGCTAACGTTTCACACCAATTTGGTTGGCGGGAAGTTTGAAAAGGAAAAAGATAATTAAAAATAATGAGATTATTCAACTTGGCTGGTAACTTGAAGAAAACAAGCGATTCCTGCCCTCAACCTTTTCAAGACGCGTGTAGTAGGTATACGTGCGTGTCTTTCCTACGTGTTATTTAGCATTTCCTGTGTCAATTTCGTTTTGCGTCAGACATTACCATAAATACGTGGATTATAACGATAAAGGTTATATAGGAAAGCTGATAATTACTCAGTACTTACCATAATCGGCTAATTAAAAATCCTTTTAATCTCTGACGCGTGTTAAAATGACATAAAATATTATGTAATTACGTAATGGTAATGTCTAACTATTGAAAATATAAATAGCCGCTTTCAAATCAATGTCAATGTCAGCCAAAGCGATTACAACAAAGCTATTTGTCCAATAGTTCCGATAGAAACTCGATTTGACAAATCGTTGTACCAACGTTAATAGCAGACATCAATAAATAAGCACTCGTGACCAATCACGTTGTTGCGATCGAATTTCGTATTTAAATATAGAACATAATTTTCTTCTATAGATTGAAGGTACGCAATAACGCAATATTCCGTATTTTTCGAAGGATATTTTATCGTTTCTAATTTGTTTGTTTTTTTTTTACAAAGTCTCTAATTTTATTAATGCCTTCCAGACAGTAAACAATTTGGTTATTTGTTGCTCCTTTATTTTCAACTAGAATCTACCTTGTTTTAATGGAAACACGGTGATTCAAGAGAGAGTGCATTTTATACGCAGGATTCTAGAAACTGGTTTTGTGGTATGCGAGTACTTGCATAAACTATTATGAGATTAAACTAATTTTAACTCGTTTGCACAATTAAATGTAGCTTTTTATCTCGAAACAGAAACCAATTTCACTTACTTCAAACGCGATTTTACAAGATAAATCGAGTTATTTCTGAAAAAGATTAATGGTCACTGGCTGCCAAGTATTCAGCCGTTAATTGAACCATAGACAACCGGGCCACAGATTGTATATTGTGGACTGCAGAAAATTTTCCACTCCCACCGGAATTGACGGCGGCCATTAACAATACAAATTACAATGGCTACCGGTGCTAATCACATTGTAATGGCTTATTAGCACCAAATCGGAACGGCGCCATATTGGAACGTTTTTTGGCATAGCAACTTTTAAGCCGTTAAAGGACAGTGTTGCCATACAAAACAAAGTTATATGTGCTATCGTCTTGTCTGTTTTGCAGCGAGTTACAGCGGTTTATGCTTCAATGAACGGAAAGTGTATGTTTGCCAAACTGGTTTCGCCGAAGCACGAAAGAGAACGATGTACGCAAGCGCCGGTGACGACAATGCTGTTTTTGGCGGTATTAAAAAAAAACTTGGTTCGTATGACGCGATTGTGATTTTATTTAGTGGCACTTACCTCATTACTATTGTTCCTCTTCGTATACCTATGCTTATTTATATGCAGTTCTAATCGTTATCTTTAGGTATATGTCATCGATCCATCCACTTCTTTATTTGAAACGATCATCATAATGAATTTTTAACTGCTTAAAATATAGAATTTTAAATATGCACCCACTTATATTTCTGAAGTATGCTTCAAATCTTACTGTCCTTAAAAATACTCATCGTTTTTCTCATTTTTAATCTTAAAAGCTTCTATTGAAGACATTAAGAGCGTATAAACAAAGGGCGGTATTCAAATGCCTCGTTAAGGAAATTACTTGCTTATCGCCGTACGGGTAAGGAACTACCACAGATAGGAGAACTATGCAGGTGTACCAACTTAAAATAAAAGTACCTACTTAGCTTATTACCTCATTTATAGTATTCTCATCGATGGCTGCTTTTGCCACTAAATATATATATGCGAATTAGCTAAGCAGTGAGCTGACCCGCTTCTAACATCGCTAAACAAAGCTCTCAAAGCTGAGCTGAGAAAAAAAAATCATATCATAGGTACACATCCTTTGCTACGCAGTTTATCACGTCTTTGATGAACAGATTATTTGATGGAAAAACAGACTAAGGGTCGTCTTCGATACAACTGTCATGATAACATTTGACTCATTCTTAACACGATGCCAAAGCGTGAACTAAAATCCCATTAAAGTTATTAATTCAATCACCTTCATTAAAAATCAATGGAATATAAACGGGTCTATATTAAAACGCATACAGTAAAACTTCCTATTTTGACAACGCATACCGTTATTTATTAAGCATAATTGTATATTCGCATAATATTAAAGTGTATATTTTAAAACGCATATTCTAATTCACATACCAATAATACGCATAACATTGACTAAGTATAGCATTATTTTTCATAAATATTAAAAATTAGAATTTTAATACGCCTAATCGGACGTCACAATTTTTTTTCTGTTAGGGCTACAGTTCAAACCTAACCTACATTTCTGGTAGCAGCTCGTTTCTGTTGAGTCGCAGTTCAAACCTAACCTAACCTACGTTACTGGACGCAGTTCGTTTGTGTAAAGGTCGCAGTTCTAACCTAACCTACTTTTCTCGAAGCAATTCGTTTCTGTAAGGGTCGCAATTCTCACCGAACCTAACCTAAGTACTTTTCTGGTAGTAGTTCGGTTCAGTTAGCATTTATTTATTTTAACGAAATTCATACCCAGTGACACTCGCGCCATCAAGACGAATCCAATGATGTATCATTTATCAAAATCGGTTGTGCCGTTGAGTAGTTATGAGCGGACACAGGAACGGACATACATACATACATACATACAGGTCAAACACATTAACCTCCTTTGGGCATCGCCGCAGTCGGGTAAAAACCCAAAAGGTTGGGATTCTGTTAACAACGGGTATAAACTTAGAACTATTTTTCAATAACGCTCATTTTATACCGAATGCATAATTTTATGCGTTCGGCATACCTAACTATATTATGCTAATTTCAGGTATGCCAAATCAATCGGTATTCCAATTAACTTGCCTGCGTTTTTATTATTATGCCATTTAAGCGGTATGCTCAATCACCGTATGCCTGGACTGTTATGCGATTTCATAATAGGAGTTTTAAATTATGCCTAATAAGGGACACCCGATATAAATCTAACCGTCATGTGGACCACCCAATATTACCTTTTGGAAGGTCTTTGGAAGTCTGATCTCACTACTCATTATACATGAAACGATATTCTTAAAATTGATTAGAATTCTTTTACTTGGGGCGTACATAATATTTTCATGAACAGGTTTTTTTTTTGGTCAGTAACAAATTTATTATAGTTAGCACTGGCAGATTTCTCACAATGATTTCTATGAAATTTAACGTACTGGGCTGCTTTTGAAATATTCATAGCATACTGTTTTTCATCCCCGAAGTTACTTTCCAACTTCAATTAAGTGATTCATTAAGTTAAAAGAAACGGACAAGGAAGATACTGCGTCTCTAGTCTAACAATAACTCTCATTTCCAAAACACTTGGGCAGTAATGAAATTCCTTTACTTAAGGGAAATGTTATGTTTCTCATCTCAAAAAACCTCATGTTTATTTGATGAATTCCCATTATCTACCTTCGAGAACGTTTAGAAATTTATTCCTACTTATTTCGATTGTCTTTTGCCTATCGATAAAAATAAGACGTTTGACAGTTGGACAGATAAGAAGCCGTTTCAATAAAAAAGCAAACATATTTAGTTATTATACAATCGATTCGTCGTTAGCAAAACTTAACTATTTTGCATTTACTTACTAAGATCTCTAAACTTGTTATGATTAGTTCAAAAACTTGAAAATTGATAATGGTGTATTCCATAAAAATGCATTTCTCGAAATTACGATGACATCACAATGTTAGTCATAAGTAAGACCATATGATAAGATCTAGTACATAATTTGTAGGATTAGTTTGTGACGCAATGTTTGTTCTCAGCCTTAGGTGGAAATAAGCGGTTTCCATAATTGTGCCCGTTGTGTAATAGATTAAACTTGATTGAGGAAATTTTATCTTTCTGAAGATGACGTCTGTACGGGGAGTTATAAGTGGTAGCCCTGTCTATGTTATCATAGTTTTGTTTCTTAAGTACTACCCGTACGAGTTCTTCGTCCGTACTGACTGACTACAATAATCGTCTAAAGACAGGACAGATCTAGCCTTAACCATAGAATAAGTAGAAGTACTGCGTACAAAAGTTTCTCTTAAAAAAATACTTTCGGGTCCACCAGACGGAACGCAGCGGATCTAACTGTTTCTCTCTATCGCATTACGCGTGTTCTGTTCTCGTGAAGGGGCAAAATTTGGTACTAGAAGCCACGCGGCGAAATCGCGTAGTGAGCTACTACTGCCTTAACTACTTTGCCTTTCGTGTAGTTGTGTAAAAGAGCAACTCTCCTTAAATGACAAGGGCATTGATTCATTTTTCTAACACAATATTAGTTTTCAACATAAAGAGATCACAATAAAGACAGATGCGTACGCGTACCTACTTGAGATGCTATTTGATGCACACTCCAGGGATAGGTACTTGAGTTAAAACGTTTTTGTTGAATGGAATATCTACTCATCGTTCATAAATAATAACAACCATCAAGTGCCAGCGTGCTCTACCGATTCCACTAAAACGAAGTGTCATGCAATTAATGATAATGCTAAATCATCATTATCCTTCGCGTGTCTCGTAATGACCGGTCTTGAGTGGAAAGACCCTGAATGTGGAACACGGATGCAAGGAAAACCCTTTAGACACCCACAAAACGGTTTTAGATTAACACAATTCTTAATGTATAGTCGTATGAAGCCATTGTCTCTTAATTGATTCATTATGAGCCTCTTATATGGAAGTCGGTACGCTTCCTGGTTCTGCAAAGTCATGTGCTCCTAGTACCTTAGTCCTTTTAATGTATTGTTTTTGTATCAAGCAGGACCTAAGCAGCTACAGTTTTTGCCACACTTTGTATTAAAGCTGATGTCATACTATTGCGTCAGACGGCCAAAGTCTGGAAAAAACGCTCGCTTTCTTTTCGATTCTTATAAGGATCTTATATAGCTAATAGCTTTAATGGTGTGTGTTCTCTTTCTAATAATCATGAGAGGAAAATTTGCCACAAGCCAATTAGCTTTATTACTCCCACACCCATACAACAAGGCTTTCACACATTCTCACCGTGCTCGTACACGCCGAGGATCGGCATTAACCTACTTTAACAATTAGTCGGTTAACGACCAAGATTCCAAAATAACGCAGGCCATTTTAACCTCAGTTCCTTTAAGTTTAAAGCTCTTTTTGGCGTCGAAATAAACAGAGTTTTTTGACAAATCTGCATGATCGTTGATAAACATAAGCTTTTTGTCAGCGTCATGGGAATGTAAACATGCACATTTGTATGCATGTGGAAAATGTAGATACTTGTATTAATAATCAAGCGAACAGACGCAGAAAATTCCATTACTAAATCACTTAAAGACGTTATGAAGATAAAGGAAATTATATATTTACTAAGGTGTCAGGTCAGTATAGCTAAAAATCTAAAAAAGCTAAAAATACGACAACATTGAATTGAAAAAGGTTACAACTTGGGTAAAACGTGTCAATGCATCTTATTGAATATTAGATTTGAATAATTACAGCCTCGGTGTATTAAAACGAACATTAACTTTGAGCAAAGGTTAAAATCCACTTATTAAAAAACAAAATACAATTTGCAACGTTCATTCGAGTATTTGTCTTTCTTGACATAGATCTATTTGAATTTTTCTCACATGCAAATGTATGTAAATTGTTTATACGTAAGGTTAGTAACATATTTCCATGCCAACCGGCAATTAAGACTGGCTGATTCCACGGAAAAGCTTTAGTCATCCGCTGGTAAAAAAAGTTGCAAGAATCCCCGCCTTGTTTATGGTGGCTAAGTATAGAATTCGAATTGAGAACTTGCATCACGTTGTATATTTAAAATTAGGATTTAATTCAATTATTTGTTTTAAGGAAAAAAAAACAGAAATTTTTAAATATAGGCAGCCATTGCTTCCATAAATATTATTCACTTCCAATCGCAGAATAATAAAAACCTACGTCATAAATTTTATTTTTCAGTGTTTCTCATTCATAAAATAAAAGTGTAATGTTTATTATGTATCCCTGACTCCAGAATATATCAATACGAAAACGTCAAACGTTCTTGTTTCTTTTTTTTTGTAATTGTTAGACCATTCATAACTTTTTTCAACTCATACCTATATATTGTATCAACCGCCATGGCCGACATTTGGATGTATTTATGCGAGCGACTCGTTGAGCGATTTATCCATGTTTTTGGCATCTGGTCATGGTCACGGACGATAGGAAGTGGATGGGAATTCATTCAAATTTTCTTTATTCCTGTCTGGCTGACTTAATTTTTTTTTACTGGATGTGTTATGTATGAGACGAATGGTTGGATAAGAACAAAACAAACCCAGCTGCGTATGTCGGAAAGGGTTTGGTTACACCTCCTCTCAAACGTCATCACTATTAAATCGTCATCATATAATAGCGTCATAGACGTATCTGTGTTTGGTAAGAATCCAATAGAGATACGAGTACATCAGTGTCCGAAAATCATTTCTCCTTTTTTGCAAATCATTATATGGCTGGGTAGTACGACTCGAACTTCGGGGTACTAGATCATAGGTTATTTATTGACTAAATCCATGACAAACTAAACAGTATAAAAAGAGATTATTAATCAATATCATCATGACTACGATTTTCAAGTTTATTGTAACAGAAGTAACATTAAAAATTCAATAAATGAAGCTAACTTTGTAAACCACTAGTCACGGAAACGGTGTATTAATAATATTGACGTAATAATAATCAGCAAGTCATTCTACGTTTTTATAACAATATTGACCAGCGATTAACCTCTGTCTCACCTGATGGGATGTAAATGCTCTGCTTCAGTTATAACTTGTTCAGTTTTGCCTTGAAGAGGCCGAAATTACATACTTCTCTGTCTATAGTTTACATACATAACTAAGAATGTATATATATGATACAGAGACGTATTCAAGTTAAAATAACAGGTATTAAATTAAATGACGATTCAAAAAGTACGCACGTGTTTACTTAGTAATAAATTCCATGGTTTATTATGTACCTATAGATATACGATCGAGTTTATAATGCGCATAAAATATTATTATAAATAAAAAAATACACTGGCCACACAATCATGCAAACGGTTAATCCTCATATCACATTAGTTAAATTGATGAAATAAGTTAATAGAAAAACTGGTAAAATTTTAGTCGCCCACAGAAAAAAAACACCTAGTATCGAGTTTATAATGAGTATAAAATATTATTATAAATAAAAAAATACACTGGCCACACAATCATGCAAACGGTTAATCCTCATATCATATTAGTTAAATTGATAAAATAAGTTAATAGAAAAACTGGTAAAGTTTTTATGCCACACCTGGCCAAAAAGTGACTTTTTCCGTACGCGCAGCGCCGCCGCTTTCTGGCCAAGTGTAGACATAAATGATGTACACAACACGGATAAAAGAAAGCCCTCGATCGCATATTTACGTCCGTCGCTTGCAGCTCGGGCCGCAAACTTTCGCGATCTCGGCCTTTCTTTGTATTACCACCCTAGTTATGTAATTTACTATAGTCGCCCACAGAAAAAAAACACCTGTTATTTGAAACTTGGCATAATAACGATCGTGCCTTTAGCTACTTCACAGGCATGTTAATTCAACACACGATCCTTTTTATGTGCTTAAAAAAACTTTGTCACGCAGAGGGGACGTTTAATCAATGGTGGAAAATCCGTGGGGTAAAACCCAAAAGTCAACCTCCGAACATTTTTAAATTTAATGTAACTTTTTGACTTTTTGCCTGGAACCCGAATTCGAATTGCAAGAACAAAAGAAAAATAATGATCCTATACGATATAATAATAAGTTCTTAGCTTTAATAGTAAAAACTACATATTGTAACTTGCAATGTTGAACCTTGTAAGGGATAACCCTAACCTTGCGCTCGACTCTAGATTTTATTTAATAAAACGTTCATAAATTTCAACTGTTTACAATAAAAGTCTTCTTAGCAATCCAGTGCGGATTACTTTATTTTTCCTTGAACATTTATTAACTGCATAAACTTCACAGTATAATCAAATCGAAATATTTTAAAAATATTTGCAGTCGTTTGCAAATGTTCTTGTCTAATGTAAATTGGGTCGGAATATTTTTGGCATTATTAGAATTGTCATTGACACATTTAAAAAAATGCGAGCGATAAAAACGCAAAGAGTTTAGAAATATGAATGATCGTCATTTTGTCGTTTGCGCTTTCTTTTATTATCTGTCATTGACAGCTTAATTAATGTGAGTTTTTGATCTCAAGGTTGTGAAAAGTGGGCTAATGATAACGTCATTAAAATTATTCCGATGCTATTTGTGAAAGTTAATAAAGCACTTATATCAAAACTAGAGCGTTGAAATTCTAAGGAAGCTAAAAATATTATGAATATAAATAGTGGCTGAATGAAACAATCGCGTCTCGTATTAGTATGTTTTCTTAAAAAATAAACATCGACGAAGTACTCTAGAACTTTTGGCGCCAGTTCGCTCACGTCATGGCCGAATAAGAGGCATAGACAAGATAAAATATAATATGATGATTTTCCAGATAATTCAATTATTATAAGATAAGCGATCTAAAGATTTAAAGTTTTAGTCCCTTTTAGGAAATCTCTTGATATTTGAGGAACAAAGATAGTGAATCATGTATATGTACAAAAAATAAACTATAAAGGTGCAGTTAATATCAAAGTCCATTTAATGTAGTTCACACGTTTAAGATTTAATTCTAAATTCTTTATTGACCAACGTCTTAATCGTTGTGATGTTTTTTTAAACAGTGTACTTTTCCGTAACACTTCCTCCAAAATCGATCTTAAGTTTTGAACAACAAGGTTCCGTTTCAAAGAATTAATAAAGCGGAAGTATTACCTTTTGAATAACATGTGTTAAACAATATCTACATAAAGACTTGCATAGGTGTCACGGTCATTAATGGCCTCGACATAGTTTTTTTGTCGAAATCGCAGATTAAAATAACCTATGACTAATTTGCTCTCTTCTTTTCTTATTAAGTATACATGATGTTGCGATGATAATATATTTTTCTTAGAATCAACTAATAAATAACATATACATTTTTTTTTGTAGAAACATTACACATGTATGCAACTAACATCATCATAGGTAAATACGAAAGATTTAATTTCAATTTTAATTCAATTCAAATTCAATTTCAAATTGGACGTAGTTATGCAATAACGTTCCAATCCACACGCAATATTTTTTACCCGACTGCGGCGAAGCCCAAAGGAGGGTAATGTGTTTGGTTTGACCTGTATGTATATATGTAGGTATGTCCGTTTCTATGTCCGCTCGTAACTACTCAACGACACACCCGATTTTGATAAATGATACATCATTAGATTTGTCTTGATGGTGCGAATGTCACCGGGTTCAATGAAGATCGTTAAAATAAACAAAATGGCGGATTTTATGCACTTTTAAAGTGCACCGCGGTCGGGTTTTTTTAAGTAAAAATGCGGTTATTTGGATTATGGACTTTGTTTTTAAATACAGAATGTTGATACTTTGTTTTGTGGATTGGAACGTTATTGCATAACTGCGTCCAATTGGTGTTGGTAAATAAGATTTCCGTGAAGCGTCATTTTTCCCAGAAAAATTGGAGAAGTTAAATAAAAACTTAAACCTTTTTTACTTACCTGGTCAATATATTGCTAAGACTATGTTAGGAGTTACTAAACAAAACAAAGCTTTAAAAGTAATTTATTTAAAAGTCAATAAGTACGGACCAGGCGCTACCTAATTACGTAAACAGATTTTCGTATTACAATATACAAATATTGACATTCGATAGCAATTACACTTTCTAATGACAGTCAATCAATCTGAGACCATGAAACTATTCTGCACAACAAGGTTTTCTTAACACATACAACGCTGCACCATTGTTGTATTTTCCAATACAATTTGTATGTATACATACAATTGTGTTGGAAAATTGTATCGGATTGATTCCGCATACGAGAGAATACATGCAATTATGTACAATTTATGCATGATTTGATTTTCAAATAATGCTTGAGGGTCATATTGATCCAAGGGCAATATACATATGTATGTGATGGAAGATTATTCTTGTTTATAGTGGGGTTGGCCGTGGCTGTTGCGAAGGGGAACTTGGCCAAAGAAATTGGTTGCCATGATAGCGTTACAATTTTCAATTAGGTTTGGTAATTGAACCAACGTAAACGATTAAAAGTATTTTTTTACGTAAACGGTTATAAGTGGTAGTGTAGGCTTATAAGTTTTAAATTACTGACAAATTTTAATATAAAACTATTGAAAAAAAAAATTAAAGCCAAAAATAAAATCATTTTTAAAGGATTTCGGATGGGTTTGCATAAAATTTATTTATTAACACATTACGAAACATTCTTGAACAACACTGAACATTAAGGTTAACATTCCAAACTATCGGTTAAAAATAACTGCTCCACATTCTATTAAAACACCGAACCATTAACTTTCAGTACAAACAAACATTTCAAAGAGCGAATTATTTCAATCATCTGCTGACGAGGTTTTGTATGGTTCAATTTTAGTACTCACAATATCGAAGTTTGCATCTTGCCGTCCCGCCCATTCATTACTTTTTCACAGGAGAGCAACAGAGACGACACGATACGGAGTTTGGAATAGCCCCGGTGTTTACCCGCCGAGGTTTAAATTGAATAGCCTTCCCTTGAAATAAAAAGGGAATTAAGTTCCTGGTTTATTCCTTACCGAACCTTGGACATGTCAACGTTATGATTTGTCGATATTGCCGAGCCATAATTTATGAGGACTATTTGGAAATAGGCATGATATGTCCAGGCGAGTATCGAGAAATAAATTTTGGACATAGTGACCATAGTTATAAAACTTAGATTGATTTAAAACAATAATACTGAAAAAAATACACACCTGAAAGTAACAGTTATCTTAAAAGTTAGTTCCCTGTGACATGATACCACAGATATCCATTATTCTGTAATTTCAAAACTGCAGCTATTATTTTAAGTAGCATATTTTACTTTAATGTATTTTCAGATAGTCCCTTAAAATAGTTCAACTATTATAAATTCGAGTTATTTTTGGCTATGACTATGATTGAAATAACAATAAAAAATTAAACTTTAAATAGTAGATTTAGAATGTTTCGGTGCACTTATTGTTAGTGTTTTGTTCTTAAACTAAAACACAATTTAATATCAATAAAGAATACTTAGATACTTATAACTATCTAGACTTGTTATATGAAAATAAATCTTCTAAACTAAACTAACTTGACAAGGAACTATCTTTAAAGTCTTGATACAAGTCATCACGTTAAACGATTAATTTATTATTCACAAAAAACATACTATTATGTCGACAAACATATATTCGGAAGTAATTTTGTACACATGATTATGTGTCATTGACCTTTGCCGAGTTTTGGCATCGAGCGAGGTAACCATTAGTTATTCGAAAGAAAAATAAACTATTTTCTTGTAACATTAAGATTTTCAATGGGGCAGAAAATATACGATGACAGAGTGATTAAGAGTCCCCGCAGACAGTTTTTTTATCGGCCAATCGTTTAATCGCGCTATTAATCAGTACGAACACAAAATCGGAGTAATGTGCGTACTTCTATACATGTTCATACTGATTAACAGCCCGATTAAACTATGGGCTGATAAAAAGTTTGTAGTCTGCAGACAGACCCTCTAAAGCAGTGGTTCCGAACCTGGGGGTGGGGTAATTATGGGTAAAATTAAGTTTTCTCAGGGGTAATACTCATATTAAGTCGTTTTTCTTTCAGTAGTTTCATATACTTGTCTGCATTACCTATTTTTTGGAGGGGTAATGATACAAATCTAGAGGGCGCCTGTGGGTGATGTGATGTGGTAGTAAAGATTAGGAACCACTGCTCTAAAGGATGCCAAAATAATAGAATGTGGTTTTACCTAATCAAAACGCGTAGGTATAATATTAACTGGCACTTCCTCCTAAAGAGAAATAATCGGATAACTTTAATTGCTCAGTCGAGGCCAAAGTTTAGCAGTGAAACCATTATCCTCCGTTTACTATTATCGAAGTTTTTTATCTCAAACAAGTTTGAGGGATTCCCTTGACGGATAAACCCTTGATAGATTTTAAACTTAACAATCAAGGTATATTATAAAATATCTTCATCTACCTACTCCTATATACATCGCACTATATATTATATATAATAAAAGTTTGTAAAGATGTTTGTTACCAGATACCACTATAACAATTGGATGGATTGAGCTGAAATTTGGTATGCAAGTAGATCAAATCCTGGATTGAAACATACGATACCTTATATCCCGGTGAAGAGTTCCCTTGGGACAATAACGGAAACGTGGCAGGCAAAGCTGCGGGTAAATGCTATTAATACAAACAACAATCGTGACTAAGCGTCTGACTGACACTGTATAGCGTATCTGTATAGATAACTGAATGAACTTTGAAACTCTTGTTCTTTAACACATTAATTGCCAGGTATAGTCTGTCATAAAATGAGCTAATTGGTTATCTATTTTAGAAAGAGTGTAAGTGATTTCTTACGTATACAAAAAGCTAACGTAATAGTTAGTACTAAGGTACCTACAATATCAAATGACAGCGCAAAAATTGCAAATGCAATAAAAAACATTGGAGGGTAGGGTTACAACAATCGGGAATTTCCAACTAGTACCTATTCCGTTGAATCTGGTTTAGTGGTTTATGGTTGTGCTTTAATATTTTACTTACTTGTTACAGTTTTGACAACCCTATGCAGGTGTGAAGATACCTTTTGTATTTAAAACATAAAAAGCATTTTGAACTTTAATCGAAAGTGTTTAGGTCGAAATTCACTACTTCGTATTACGACTTGTCACTTTTCGAAGTAATAATGCTATTCTAACAAGTTTTATGGCTTTTTACTCTAACGGCGCCGGATAGACTAGACTATACCCGACTATCGGACTCATTTTGTATCAAATTTCGGGAGCTTGGCACTGAATGTGTTAAGAGAGGTAGAAGTGCAAAAAAGGGTTTTCGAATTTAACCCTTCGAAGGTTTTTTTTAAACGGGAGATGAAAATATGTGAGAAAAAGTCAGAATTTCACGCAAACGTCGTGTAGCGGAATTTAGTTGTAGTTGTAACATTAAGTAAGATCATTAGGTACATTAATTTCTAAAGCTATTTATAATTGAAGCCTTTGTCTTCACCTTGACAATGATACTAACGCTAAGCAAAAAACTGAATTGGCCACTAACAATATCGTCGATTAATCAAACCTGAGTATTGCAGAATATCTGCAGAGTGATTCACAACTTCATCTTCAACCTCGTCTCGAATGTTGCTTCGACTCTGACTACAGAATACGTAATAATACTACGAACAGAAGTGTCTATCTCTCTCTCAACAAAACTGTTGTTCAGGTCCGACCACCGGACGGAACGCAACGGATCAAACTGTCTCTCTCTAACGCATAACGCGTGCTCTTTCTGATCGCAAAATTTCATACTAGTAGCCGCTCGACGAAATTGTGGAGTTAACCACTTCTGCTCTCACGGACCACAGCACAGCAGCGTGAACTGTTACTAGTTCACTCGTAAAGTTATATTAGACACGATATTTATGGCGAAATTTTGAATAACGCTACTGTATACAAAATAAATGGCTGGACATAAAACAATTATTCACAGCTTAATGAGTTTTATATAATTAATGTGGCTGTATTGTAAACAGTTGCGCGCGCGCTGGAAGTAGTGCAATGCTTTCGTAACCATGTTAGGCTAAAGGTCGTGTAATAATAGATTTCACGGTACGTAAGAAAAGCCCTTGGTGGGACTGGATTATCTGAGATATTGTATAAAGAGTTCCCACTATACCTTCAATTAAAAAGTTCCCAGCAAAAATCTCTCACTTACTCAAAAGTGAGCTGGCAGAAACCCCTTACGCAGAACTTGTATTATATTGATTATTTTATCGTTGACCTTGTTCTATTTTTATGAGCAATAAAGTGATTATACTTAACTTATAATTATCTTAAGACATAAATATACATACATATAATTAAGACCAACTCTAAGTCATTCACTAAGAGCGTCATTGGTCACTGTCCATTTCCCCTCTGTTTTTTATTTTTGTACAATGCCTCATTTTGCAAATTTTCCTAGAATACTTCAGTTTTATTATGATGATAGGCCGATGATTATTACGACAATTACTTCATTACGGGATTATCGCGTTGATACCGCCAAGGCCGACTGGACGGAAAACTTCCAGAATTCGCTGAACCAATACGAGAGGAATTTACGAACGAACACACCTATGAGTACAAGCTCGATCGATAAACCGAGACCGGTTCTATAAGTAAAGGAATATTTACAAAACAAGGGTTGATTGATTCCGATTGTTCCCCAATTAATTATCCAGCAAAATCAGGACAAAGCCATAAAACCGCTGATTAATACGTAGAACATTGACTCAGCCTTGCGAATTCTTGTTTGAGAACACGCCCAAACCAACAAACGAGAGGCAAACATTCCTAATGCGTGTTTCTATTGTTACAGGTTCGTCATTAACTTGCTTGCGACGAATTTGCTGACGACGTCGATGCTGGCGCCTGCGCTGTTCGGCGAGCACTCAACGAAGGTCAAATCGCAGCAGATTATTTGGTTGGAGGTGGGCGATGCGGCCGCTGCGGCTTGCAGCCTGGCCGCTCTGCTATCTGTCACGCTGATCGCGTTGGATCAACACCACGCCGTGACCGACCCCCTGCGTTGCCACACTCGCCTCCTTCAACGCCGGCCTGTTGTCCTCTGCGCCGCCACGTGGCTCATCGCCTCCTCCGCGGCCGCGGTTCGCGCCACCATTGCTATCACCCGCCACTTCTACCCAGACCAGCCAGTGGTCCAGGGCGTCGAGCTAGTGTACTCCATCGTGTACTTAATCCTTGGCATCCTCGCCCCGGCTGCAGTCGTCTGCGTGATGTACGCTCGAATCTACCAAGCGGCGCGCTCCTCCGGCCTCCGAGCGCGAGCCCACGGGGCCAGCGCGCTGCAACTCCACGAGCCTCAAACCAACTTGCCGGACCTCATTGAAGAAGGCGAAGGTTTAACTCTTAAAATCGACGTACCCGAAAACGTCGCTACGGAAGAAACCGAGCGCAAATTCGGCCCGTTCCTACTACCTCCAGATCAGCCACGACGTTGCCCGTCTGTTGCGAGTTTGAGAAATACGCGAAAAGACGGCAAATCTAATGAGGATCTGAGGAAGGGTTTGCCGGCGGTGAGCTCGGCTCCGGCGCTGGCGGCGCCACTGTTGGCCGTGCAGCCACGGACGCCGGTGCCGTCGACAAACGGGTCCAGGATCACGTCGATCCGGTGCCGCATTTCGAACGCGTCGCTGTTCCGCTATCGCGAGGAGTCCCGCGCGGCCCGCGTTGGGATCCTGACGGGCGCGCTGGTGATGCTGCACATCCCGCACGCGGTCACGGCCGTCGTGTCGGCGGCGGCGCCGGGGCTGGGCGAGTACGCCCGCACGCCCGCGCTGGCGCTCTTGCTTCTGGCGTCCGCAGCGTCGCCGTTCCTGTTCGCGCTGCGGTCGCGGCGCGTGCAGCGGGAAGCGCGTCGCTTGCTGCTGCCTGAGAAAAGCGCGTGGGAGCGTGCGTCGGGCGCTGCGTCGGCAGCAGTGGCCGACGGGCAACGAGCCCGCGCAGCGTTGGAGCTGCTGAGGACGCTGTCACCGGCGAATTCGAGGGAGGTTCCGCAGGCGGGAAACGGTGGGGAGGCGGGTGCGTGCCGAGGCTCCTTCAGCTCGGGCGGCAGCACCCAGCTGTCGTCCGCGTCGGACGAGTGACCGCCGCCCCCGCCGCCCCGGCCCCCGAGGCACCCGCGCTCCCCTAGGGTGCAGTTTGCGCGACCCACCGCTCTACTCATCTGTGATACTAAGCTAAGCCACGCGCTCGGCGCGACTGTCAGACTGATATAGTTTAAGTTAATTTATTAATGTGTCCATGTACCTTGCCGCTAAGCGGACAACTTTTATTACCTGATATAAATGTATGGAAATATTAAAATTCGTATCGAAATTTATTTTCATAGTTTTCTTTTACAAACGATCTTCACTTTTCAACTCATTTGTGCATGTTGCGCTATTTGCATATTAGTGGCTCGATTTCTAAAACATTGTCACTTACAAGTTATAATAACTTGCAAAAAATGTACCTACTAATAAACTTAGCGCTGCGTGCAAAAATTATGAATTTACTAATTACCTTACCTTTAGGCTGGATTTAAGACAGTTGGACAAATTAGTAGGCTTAGTAATGGTCTTATATGGTATAAATACCTACCTACATGTATAAATATAAGTGATGTCTACTACTTTTACCAACTGCTGAACTATCCAATCCATCTATGCATAGTACCCGTTGAGGTAAATGAATATGAGGGCTAACCAAAATGAGGCAACTTAACCTCAAATTTACGAAAACGTTGGTCTGCGTTAACACATTACAGTATTAATTTGACAAAGTTACAAAACAGACAGCGCTGCTGTAATTTCATACGCTATCGCAATAATATATTAGCCAATTGAGATTACCTCTACTATGCTCAAGGTCGTGAGAACTTTCTTCATAACTGCTCTTTCGAACCACAAGCTTATGACGGTCGCGTTTATCGCCGCAATTAAAGCATCCGTCTCTTTCTGATCACTACGCAAGACAGAGATGGATGCTTTATCTACGATAAATGCAGATGACGTATGACATGCATTAGAACTGTCAACAAAGACATAATTTTTTTATTTTATTAGTGGCAGAAAACCACACACATTGAAAGTTTACAAACAAACAAATGAGTCAATACTGGAATCTAATCGATTTGAAAAACCTTAAAAATTGTATTATGAAAAGTAAAGCTAAACTATTTAAAAATACAAAGATATATATATTTAAGATAATATCGAACGGAAAATGTATCAAGCGTTTTCCAATCTAAATGGTGATATTTTACTCCATAAAAATCTTATAGCAATAAGTATTTTATCGCTAAAGAAGTTTTCTCCGAACTGGCTGTGAATATTTTGATACTTCTTGGAACCAGTTAGAAGGAGACAAAAACCAATGGAGGCGTTAAGGATAAAAAAATATATAAGGAAGTAAGTATGGAAGGAGTACCTACATAAGTACCTATAGCCATAGTTCAGAAAAAGGTTACGTAAGTATAAAACGTTGAGATAAATAGAAAATCAACCGCAAACTATCTTTTACTAAATACCTAGTGTAACTCTTGAAATATGAAGGTGTTCATTGAAGGGGGCATGAGAGAAGCGCGATGGTAAAAAAAATGAGGGAAACGATTAAAACATTCGATAAAAATCAAGGACCTTAAAATAAATAGCCTTAAGTAGTCTGTGTCCGTCAAGATAGCGTACACCGTAAAGATATTCAGAATGTGATGCTGCCAATAAATAGTACCTACCCAAATAGTACCGACGAAATACCTAGGTGAAAAAAATAGTACCCTTAAGCTTTCTAAAGTATAAGGCCTGTTCACGGTGTACGCTACCGGGCGTCAAGTTGGCGTACACCGTTTGTATCTCTGGAACGGCTTTTTTTTAGGAAACGCTTTATATGTCAATTAATAGTACCCAAATAGTACCCTAGGGCCCTAAAATTCTACGATACCTAGAGAAATGAAACTTTATGGCCCGAGGGTACTATTTTTTAGATATAAACCGTTTCCAAAAACAAATCCGTTCCAGAGATACAAATGGTGTACGCCAGCTTGACGCCTGGTAGCGTACGCCGTTAACAGGCCTTATATTTCAGAATGTTTAAGGGTGCTATTTTTTTCATCTAGGTATTATTTGGGTACTATTTTTTGGCTGCATCAGATTCTGAATATCTTTACGGTGTACGCCATCTTGACGGACACAGTAGCCTCGCTCAATAACTGAAGCAGAGTGAGTCGGTTCCTTTAACGCTGGTGGGTCAGATCAATGTGTGCATGCTGTCGTAGTAGAAAAAATATGTGCCTGCGGCTCGTAAGCACAAAGCGACCGGCCCATTAGAAGTGCTAACATATAAGGCAAATTGGAGGTGTTATATAGGTAAGAGATGCAAAAGTAGGTACTCGAAGACAATGCTACATGCCAGCTGATGCTGCCTTTGGATTTGATCACGATGATTTTGTAATAATAACAGAGCATTTAAGATAGTCGACATATGTAGAAATAAGTTATATACCTAATACAATTTTTATAAATAATAAAAACTATAAGTACCTAGTAATGGTAACCCAGTGGTTCTCACATGCGCTTTTCAAGCGAAGAGCGTAGGTTTGAATCCTGGCTTACACCAATGAGCTTTTCGGAACTTAAATAGGTACAAAATATGATATTTACCATTAGCTTTTGGGTGAAGGAAAACCATCGTGTCTATCGTGAGGAAACGTGCGAACATTCGCGAAGAAATTCAGAGATATAAAGTTCCCATCCCGCACTGGGCCAGCGTGGGTACTACAGCTAGTTTATTCTCATCGGAACGTATAAATAGGCTGATGATGATAAAAACCAATAATGAAACCAATTGGCGCTACAATCAAATTGTGAATTATTAGGCCTTCTTCTCTTCTCTGTCGTTTCGCTCTTGGCAGAGCGGTCGTGGTCCCACTGAAGCGTCCACATCGGTGGTAGAGGCGGACACAGCTTTCCGCACGATCTCCCACCATCTCTCCGTATTGGCAGTCTGTCTGGCACAGCCGGATATGCGGTTTCCTGCAGGGACTTTCACTTGATCAGTCCAGCGCATAGGTGACCTGCCGCGCTGGTTCCTTCCACTTTTCCTTGCACAACCAACCGCTCTATGGAGTCGTTATCCCGCCTGGAAACATGCTAAAAATACTGCAGTATGCGCGACTGTACTACGGCCGACAGACGCTGCCTGATACCGAGCTCCTGGAGTATGGTCATGTTCGTATGGAACTCCGTCGAAGATATCCCGAGCATTTCCTCCAGCACCACATCTCCAGAGCGCAAAAACAAAAACCATTTGTAATTTCAAAGGCATTTGTAATTTGAATTTTATTTTTACGGATAACTGAAAAACTATGAAAATTAAAGAAAACATGAAACGAGGGAATGTGCATCTCGAGGAATGAAATGAGCCAAAAAATTAAATTTGAAAAAAAAAAACCGGTCAAGTGCGAGTCGGACTCGCTCACCGAGGGTTCCGTACAAACTCGTAAGTAGATACGTGAATAGTTCAACAAAAACTGTATGGCCGTTAGCTTAGTATGAGCAAATAAGTATGTGTACGATTTTTGAAAATTTCTAAAAAACGATGCAATTTAGGAAAACCGTTTTATTTTTCCTGTAATATTTAGGATGATATTAATAATTGGTAATTATTACAGATTTTTCTGTTCAGTAACTTCGAAGATAATAGGGGGGGAATGGTATTTTTTTGAACGTTTTTGGTCATAAATCAAAAAGTACAAAATTAAAAAAAAAAACAAATTTTTTTTGGAATCTACAAATTAAGCCCTTTCATTTGATATCCCACTCGATATAATAGCTCTACTTTTGTTTTTCCACATCCCATTTCGGACCCCTTTAAAAAAAAAGTAAAAAAGGTATAAGATTTTTTTTCTATCCAATAGGCTCGAATCGGCGACCTTTAACACTATTCCAAGTTTCAAGTCGATAGCATTAGTAGATCCTGAGATATCTTGCTGTGACAGACGGACAGACAGACAGACAGACAGACAGAGTCGCACCATAAGGGTTCCTTTTTTACCATTTTGGTACGGAACCCTAAAAACCGATTTGTCACAGCCGAGTATTTATCGCGAAACGGATAGTTTCGATAGTGTTTGTCTTGGTACGGTTGTATGGTATGTGCGAAATATGTATTTGCTTTCATGTTGCCTATACTCGAAAATTGATCTTCTGAGCGACATTCAGGAAACTCGTAAAGCAGACAAATACGTAAAATAAATACTGACCATACAATAAGCAGAAATTAAGCGGAATCCTACATCATGGCATGACTAATTGTATAAGTGTCATCTTGAGGTGTTAAGGTGACACATCAACAAAATCCAAAAGCGGTTATCAATATGAAGATACCTTAAGGTGATTCAAGGGTTATTCTTCAGAAATATGTCTGCGGTCACCTTATTTAGAATAGAATAGAATAGAATTTATTTGTAAATCACAGGTAATACAAATACAGCTCTTATGTTAAAAATACAGAGCTCTGTGTTTTGCCTAATGGCGTACAAATTTGTTAAATCTAAATTAGCAGAATTTAAATGATCATATTTTTTATTAACATTAGTATTAAATCATTGTTATTATTTAATTATTAATTAATGTAGTTACATTATAGTACTTAATCTAGTTATTATTGAAAAATTCATCTACAGAATAATAACACTTTTGTACAAGGTATGATGTCAGTTCCTTCTTAAATTTATCATAGGTTAGTGTTTTGATGTGATTTGGGATTTTATTATATATTTTCGGAGCCATGCCAAGTATACTTTTGCGGTATAAAGCTGTCTTGTGCTCGTTACTGCACACATTGTTGACATATTGTGAACGAGTTGGAAATCGGCGTTGTTGAAATACCATTTCAAATAAATGAAGGTTCGTTTTTACAAAATTTGCCACTTCATATATATACAGTGCTGGTAGTGTTAAGATTCTCAACGATTTAAAGAATGGTACGCAGCTTTCCCATGTCTTAAGACCGCACATGGCCCGTACACATCTTTTTTGCGCTTTAAAAGCCGTTTCTCTTTGAGCTGAGTTACCCCAGAAGATAACTCCGTATCTTAATACCGAGGCCACAAGTCCATGATAGGCAGTTAATACTGCTTCCTGATTAACAACTTTTGCTAGTTTCTGTAGTGCAAATGCAGATTTATGGAGTCTTGTACAGATGTTCTCAATTTGGTGTTTCCATGTGAGCTGTTCATCAATCATGAGTCCCAAGAATTTAGTTGCTGCTATATTCTCAATTTTGTTACCGTCATAATTAATATTCATATCGTTTGGAATTATTCTTTGTCGGAAGTGTATAATATGCGTTTTGTTCAAATTAATGATTAGATTATTATTATTAAGCCATGTTATCGTTTCATTTAATACTGAGTTTATGTCACATTCATAGTCAACAAGATTATCATATTTTATAATTAAAGTACTATCATCAGCAAACATAATCATTGGGTGATGAACTGCTCTTGGTAAATCATTAATATAGATCAAAAAAAGGAGTGGACCAAGTACACTGCCTTGAGGTACACCGTATTGCATAAATTGTTCATCTGATTTATATTTTTTCTCTAATTTACTTTTAAAGCAAACTCTTGATATTTCTGTACACTGTGGTCGGTTGTTTAAATAAGATTGGATTAGATGTAATACATTTCCCCTTACGCCATATCTATTTAGTTTGTATAAGAGCAAATTGTGATCCACATAGTCGAACGCTTTCGTCATGTCAGTAAATACTGCACAAATTGGCGTTCTTTTGTCCACATTTTCCACAACCATTTTAATTAGGTCGTATATCGCCATATTAATGGTAATATTCTTTCTAAATCCCTTCTGTTCGATGCATAAAAGGTTAAATTTATGAAAGTAACTGTATATTTTTTGATAAATTTCCTCTGGCCCTTTTTCATACTAAATGCATGGAGACAGAGGAATAAGTCGCAGACATATTTCTGAAGAGTAACCCTCAAGTAGGTCGGTTCTCTATACAAACATAAAGAGGGTCATTATTCGCTTCCACGACATCGACTGTGGTTGAAATTTGTTTTATTTTATAGCTTTAACTTCAGTTACGCCGTTAACTTCAGTTGCCATCAATATTATGGGTGCTAATTAAACAGACTTCTTTTTAATAGCATTATTCGCCTCTAAAAATCTACATTGCCATCTAAATTACTAAGTCAGCCACAATTACCGAGCGTCTGAATTATACTATCTTAGCCACTACTTATCTTCTATGTAGGCCACTCTAAATACAACTCAGCATGGTGGTTATTTTTTAGCATCTAAACTTGTAACATGCATTCAAGCAGTAGACATCTAAAATCTTAATATATGCCATCAAAAAAGATATGCTATTAGCTTCTAATTTTTTAACTCAGTACGCTTAAAATATAACTCAACCCACATTAATTAATCGTCAAAATTTAGCTAAAATTGTCATCTAATAGTAAATTTTGGCCACTAATATTACCTAGAAACTGTTGAGGAGAGACATAAAATTAGTCCATTACACAACTAGGGTAGTAATACAAAGAAAGGCCGAGATCGCAGAAGTGTGCGGCCCGTGCTGCAAGCGAGGGACGTAAATATGCGATCAAGGGCTTTCTTTAGTACCTCCCGTGTTGTGTACATCATTTTATGTCTATACTTGGCTAGTGACTTTCCGTATCTCCGGCGCTGCGGGAACAGCAGCCCTTCCGCCCTTGCATGACGGCGCACGGTCACTTCGCTCGGCTCCGCAGCTTCGGCTTGTTGGTCGCCTTCGGCGACCAGCCTCAGCCGCTCGCCTCACTCGTTCCCGCGCTTCGTCATGGCGGGCGAGGGCTACTCTCCCTCCACGCCTCCGGCTTTATAAAAACACTCTAGGGCGCGCTGTGTCGGCACGCGTCCTAACCAGCGAGAGCCCTAGATTCGGATTTTCGCAGGCTAATATCGTATACATAATATTCCATCATTGAAAATTTTACATTTTACAATCCGTCATTTATCTTGGTAATTATCAAATTTAGAGAAAAATTACCCATACAAAACACGCTTATTTTAGACAAAAAAAATTTTGTTAAAATGATATTCGGCTATATAATGATTAGTTAAAATAAGAATCGACAAAGTGAGTTTTAGATAAAATAATATTCGACAAAACAAGAGTTATGCAAATGATAATTCAAAGTGAGTTTTATATAAAATAATATTCGACAAAACAAGAGTTATGCAAATGATAATTTAGGTAAAACGAGTTTCGACAAAAACCCTGGTGACTAACTCGTCGGTACATGAATGGCGCTCTCTGATTGGTGCAAATGGCCGGTCACTGTCGTCTCGCGCACTCGCCCCAAATTTTGAAGTGGCTATTTTCTCGATAACAGAATATGATGTATTATTTTACATGCTAAGTTATAATAAATGATGTTGTCAATGGAAGCTTGAATTATATTTTTTTGAGGACTTTGTGTTGAAGCCGTAAAACGTAAAATGGTGATGAAATGTAAAATCCATGGCTGAGTTAGTAAATTAGGTGGCAATATATAAACAAGAAGGCAAGTTAAGATAATTGTTGATCTTTGTTTGACGCTTTCTAAAGAATATTTAGTTGGCGTTGTAAAAGAGACGAATTAATTTATTAGAGGCTATCTCATTTTCCCGTTGCTTAGTTATAAAATGAGAAGTTTGTGCACGTGGCCAAGAAATAAATCTGCGGCTTGACTTATAATTTCCCCAATATTATTATCAGATTTGAAAATGTGATAATAATGGTATAACCAAAACAAATGGAAAATTTATGTTTTCCACTGCACTTAATTAAACTTCTGGCGTCACGCCAAGCGTAACACGTTACACGCTTCCTTCTCGTTCCCATACAAATCGACAAACTATTTCTTAATTATAGATACATTGAGCAAATGCATTGAAAAATCAAATACGATCGACTACAGCTAATGCCGGATTTGAACCCGCACTCTGTCATTCCGGGACAGCGAGTTATCCAATTTCTCCAATTAGCTTCTGACGTCACCGCACGTAAGTTTTTGAATGCATTCGTATCGGAGATACTAGCGCCCTCTCTGTACCATTTTGTTTGAAAGGCTTAGCGCCTTAGCACCACTCTAAGGCATGCATGATAATAAAATTGTGGTGTTTCCACATTAAGCTATGAGGATTCAAAATATTTCCAGTAAATATGATGATTCCTTAAAAATAGTGCATAAACTATTTCTTTTTGTCTTGATATATTTCTGTGATTTTTAGGGTTCCGTAGCCAAAATGGCTAAAAAGGAACCCTTATAGTTTCGTCATGTCCGTCCGTCCGTCCGTCTGTATGTCACAGGCATTTTACTCAAAAACTACAAGACGTATACTGATGGAATTTGGAATATAGATGTCTTGTAGATGCCTCTACTAAGTTTGCTAGTTAAATAAAAAAATAAAAAAATCTAGGGGGGGGCACTCCATACATGTAACAGAAGCTAAAAAAATTTTTTTTCAGCAAACGTCAACGTGAGTTACATAATTCGATCGATAGTTCTTTAAAAAAAATTATAAAGCTTTTATGTACTTTTTTTCGATTATATGTATACTTTCGGAAATAATCGCTCCGAAAGTTGCATAAATTGTGTCCCCCCCCCCTTTAACTTTTGAACCGTAAATCCAAAAATATAAAAAAAATCAGGAAGGTAACGCTTAATAAATACATTCAACGAAAATTATTTTGAATAGTAACGAATAAACCGTTTTGAAGTTATTGCCGAAAAACTTCTCAACCAAAAAGTCTTAAGTGCCATTGATTTACACGGCATTTAAGACCTTTTGCCAGTTATTTATTAGGACGGTTTTTTTTGTACGGTGGTACGGAACCCTTCGTATGCGAGTCCGACTCGCACTTGTTTCTTTATTTTCTTCTATCTCGATTTATTTCTGAGCTTATTACTTATTCTGTGGCGTCGCTCACTCCAGTCGTATGGTCAAATATGAAATATGACTGATATTTGTAATAGAAAACAGTAATCGTTAGTAACCGCCCACATTTCGTGCACTATACCTATTTACAGTGGTTGTAAGGAAAACAAAACAAGCGCATGTTATTCTCATTAGATCAAAGCTCTGGCCTCGTCGCCGGGCGAACTTTGCGAAAACATGGCTAACTAACTGTTACGGGTATACTGGAACACACAAAAACTGAGGAGTTATTAACCGATTCAATAAAAGAAAGTTCACAATGCTCCTCGGAATCTTTTTTAGGGTTCCGCACCCAAGGGGTACAAAGCGTCCGCTGTCTATCTGCCACAGAGCTGTATCTTTTGAATCGTAATAGGTAGAGACTTAATATTCACAAAATGTATATTGCTGTTATAAAGAGCGTTTTTTGTTCGACGGTGTTGCGGAATCCTTTGTGTGTGAATCCGACTTGCACTGGACGATTTTTTAAAGATTAAAAAAAAATGGTGCGTTATCCGTCCAACGATTACAACAATATTAGTAAAGTGAAGTATATTTTATTTGTGAAGCATAGGTTACAAAAGTGGTACGGTGCAGATATTAATGAGGTATCACTATGTTCAGCCAATCGGCATACAGATGTTGTCCGAGCATGCAACATGCTATACTTATTAAATATAGGTATTATATTATAAAAAGGTTTGCCTGTGATTCAAGGATCAGCCCTCATCAGCAGAAAAAAGACCTCTCACCATCCGTTAACCACTTTGGAAGGCAACCCCGAAAGTTGCGAATATCACTCAGGGAACCAAGAGAATGCATATCTGAAATTAGAAAGAAATAATTTATTTAGCGCAAAAACATAATACACTAAAAAAAACAACTGTATGCCTTGAGCTAAATAAGGACCTCACTCAGCATATTGCCTGCCACGGCAAACTGTGACGCTGATTTTCGGCTTAGCCCTCGAAGACTAAACTAAAACTGTCTAAATTAAATTAAATCTAAACATTTAAACACATTGTGGTAGCGTAACGTAACATCTAATAATATTTTTATTTTAAGTATGTGACAACAATCAGTAGTATCTAGTAAGTAAAGAGTAGGTACCAAGTAGAACTGTACCGAAAAAAACATGACATATATAAAAAAAAACTAGCATATTTAAATTACACTGCTGGCCAGCCAGGCCATTCGAATGTCCTTAAGTAACAAGTTTTAACCCGCAATATGCACCTTGTTTTGGCTAAAACTGGGTTTTCCATATATAAAATTTAAGCAACCCCAGTTATAGAAAAATTATGTGATTTTAAAATTTTTGCCTTGAGTTGCTTTATTAATGAGTAAATCGCTATTTTTAGTCAATCTTGCCGGTAAAAACTTGTTTACTTTTACAAGTAAGGAAAATCAGACTGTTGTATGGTCATTATACATTTTTTTGACCATTAATTTAACTGTCCTGCGGTTAATACTGCGTATAATTTAAAATCGACTATTCGAAAATAACTAGGTACTTACGGCTAGTTAACTTCTTAGAATCTACAGGTTGTAAATAAGGAAAAATCTCAGTTTATTTATGCAATCTTTGTGTAATAATAATTACACAAAGTTATTACCTACAGAATCGAAGTGACTACGTAAAAAGTCCCGATAGGAAATAAATAATATGTTATTAACATTATAATGATTTTTCACCTAGTATCTAGCTGGGCATTTCTCCAGAAATATGTCTGCGGTCACCTCATTCATCTGGCCCTTTTTCATACTAAATGTATGAAGACAGATGAATGAGTCGCAGACATATTTCTGGAGAAATTCCCAGCTGTCCTTCGCTGCGCTTGCCTATGCGTGGTCGCCGCTCCAGGCTGCCGGGCTATGGTAAAACACTGTAGATATGTATCCCTGTCCGGACGGGAATTCATTGTATGAAAACTTCCGACTGTTGTGACAGCCCATAGCACCCGTTCAAGCACATAAAAAAAAAACTTTAACTATTCGAGCGCGGCATTAGTGTCTTCACGATAGATCGATATCGTCCCGGTCACGGAAAAAGACTTGCGCGTACACAGAATGTTCCAAAGTTTATTGCACGATTGTATAAGAGCCGGCCGGGAAGGGGTACTTACGGAGCTCAGCCGGTCCAGCCTCGCCAGAGGCCGCTTCACCCGGCGCCCTAGGAGCTTCCCCACTGACCCGGACGTCGACATCTCAGCAGGATTCGAAAGAATCTTCGCTGAGAGGTCGTCAGGTGGAGTCCGACGCACACAGCGTCGTCCCCGCCGGCGGGGACGACCTCCTCGCGGCAACAGCACACAAGGGCCGCGTCCCGATATCCCGGATTAACTTCACTCCGACCTCGCTCGGGCTCAGCTAAGTTTCTTGCCGGAGTCTTCTTGGCTGGGCTAGGTTTTAGCGAACTGGCAACTAAAACTCCCTTTAGTTCGATTTACACACTCTACATAAGGACAGGTTGATCCGCTTCAACCCGGCTGATCCGTTGCTCACTTTAAGCAATCAGCGAAACTTCAAGGTGGTCCGGGCCAAGCGATCTGGTTCGATCCCAGGCGCTTTGGCCCCCGCATAGTCCGACCCTCTAAGTTTGTCATGCCGCGGCAGCAGGACTTTCCTGCCCCAGCTGAGAACGGATAACCGTTCTCCGGGCTATATAGCATGTCGACTGCTACGTCAACTTCATATTCACCTTCAACTTCACTGTAACTTCAGTGAACCTAGTGAGAGTAGCGGGGTGTCAGTGTATGCGATCTGCACAAAACCGCAACGCACTTTGTTGCAATCTATGGGGGAGGCCTATGCCCAGTATTGCCCAGTAGTAGACGCCCGTGGCTAATAGATAAGAAGATAAATATATTATCATTTTGATATAGACACAAGAAATCAAAGCACATAAAAAATATATATTCCATACTAGGAATGAAACCAGTTGAGACGCTGGGCCGAAAATTCAGAGGTACCGGGTTCGATTCCTTGTCTGGACTATAGGTGAGCCCAATTTAATTTTTCTATGTTCCTTCATTTGCTGTATCAGTCGTCTACATTTCTATAATATAACATAGAAATGTGGTGCAATTTACCCACATTAAAAACAGATACATAAACAGCACGTCTTTCACGTACATACGTACCTATTATTATTATCATATCTGTTCCCGATGCACTCTAAGACTATTTGTGATACACATATACCTATTGTTTTCAACAGAAAACAGCAACAAAGGTCAATACCTAAAGGTTTTCCCGTTTTAGACGCAAAAGTCACCTATGATATCCACCAGAACCCTACGAGGAAGTTTCATAAGAATCGGTTTAATTGAAGTAGGTAAAAGAGGTATCGCAAAATTCGAAACAAATATATGATGTCAGGCATAGTCATCATTATTTCAACCAGGAGACGTCCAATGCTGAACATAGGTCTCCCCTAAAAACTTCCACAACGAACGGTCTCACGTTTTTTGCCTCAATCGACTACCAGCGACCTTATCCAGGTCGTCAGACCGTGTCGTCGCTTAATAAAAACCAATTAATGAAAAAGGATAGCAATAAACCACGAAAGGTAAAATTATCTCGCAACAATATGGACAAGACAACGTATTCATAGATATAATACGTGTAGAATCTTCCAGATTTTCTAGGTAAATAGATAAAATAAATAACTTTAAATATGCGGCCTTGCCGAAGGTTCAAATAGCATAAGGCAACAACCGGACTAATCAGATAATTATGTCTAATAATGTGGATCACGGCCGTGAAATACAATAGCGCGTGCGCAGAGCAAAACAGCGGGGGCAGTTGCTTAATAACGCTGAAAGGAGAGTAACTTAAACTCTAAGCCTTAAACTCCTGGCTTAGAGTCTAAGCCACGATAGCTACCTCGTTAAAAGCGGTTTAGCATACTTGGGTTATTTTTTGAAAACATCACTCCCCTGGCCATTAATACTCCGAAGGATCCTCCCAACTAAAATAGTATTATGGTTACTAAGAATAACCCATCGATACAAGTATAAAACCATCTAAAGGTGGTTTTGCACCGACAGGGCGAGACGAGACGAGGATACTTTGGTACCTTATGATAAATACCATAAAAACATTCAAGGATATCATGAGTCTATTATAGGCGTAAACAATTTTAGTTACACGGCGATCTCTTCCCGACAGTCCTTGAGTATCAGTTAATATAAAACAAACTATATTTTGAACCGTGTTGTTGGTGTAAAACGGTTATGGGGTCTACCAAAACTGTCTATACGTATAGAGTCTGTGCGGAAAGAGAATAGGCGTGGCGAAAAACGGAACTAACCTAACCAGTATGGCCACAGAACAGAAAATACGGCACATACGATAGAAAAGCATTACAGTGCCCCCCAAAATCAATCCTATTCTCTTTCCGCAGAGACTCTACTCTGATGTTCATAAGAGCTGGCCCGGATTTTGTACGCGAGAAGTGCTCATTTCATACTAAATACTTAAACTATTGATATTCGCGACCACATTTTTTTGTCTATCCGACCCTCGTTCAGCGTTTGGTGTTCCTATAGATTGATTTTAATGTTATCAAAGTTACCGTTACATAGTTTGTTTTTTTATGAGTAGACAATCCGGACTCAAAAAATATCCTACTGATTTGTTATAGAGCAGTGGTTCCGAACCTGGAGGTAATTACCCCTTTAGGGGTAAAATTAAGCTTTTTCAGGGGTAATACTCATATTAAATCGTTTTTCTTTGAGTACTTTCATATACTTGTCTGTATTACCTATTTTTTGGAGGGGTAATGATACAAATCTAGAGGGGGCCTGTTATAGAGCATTAACTATGTAAGTAAACCTAATAAGCACGTAGGTCATAAAATTAGAAAATATATTTTCGTGTACCGTCTGAAGGTCACAAGGCAAAATTACAAAAAAAAGTGATTGTGTTTTTTTATGTTGCACGCAGCACTAGTTCAACGACCTAAAGCAGATTTTGATTCCCACCACGAAAAAGTGCCATTTTTTTCCGAGCAACATCGCATTTGCATCTTGATTGTTTAATGTCCTATCAAATTTCAGACATACGCCCAAATGTATTGTTCAGTCATTCACAGTGTGTTCATGAAAGTTCATTGACAAGGTCAAACAGATTACAATACAATTCAATACCTAGTCACTTTTAAACAGTCGCTTGATGTGGGACAAAAACGTACAAACATAATAAAAATCGTAAAATATTGGTATTGAAAATGCACATTAACACTTTATATGTACTCAGGTTATTTATTTGTTTACATTAATATAATTATTACAACTTATCAATAAACAGTAACTTATTTAAATAAAATTATTCATGCATTATAGGTATCATTTATATCGCCTATATTATTTTACATAGGGGCCATTCATTTATTACGTAAGACGATTTAGGTGGGGAGGGGGGTCAACCATGTCTTATTTTTTCTTACAGGGAGGTAGGTGGGAGGGAGTTTAGATCGTTCTTACGTAAGTAGATAAAAATGCGCAAAATAATCTTAACTTTTGAAAAAGCGCGCAAATCCGCGCGAGAGCGTAGGCGCGTGCTCGGTTGCGTATATAGGTTAAAAACTGCAAATAAACGTCCCTACAAAAATGATTCTTTGAAAAATAAAAATTAAAAGAGCCCAAACGTAAAATCATTCTTCTTTTAGATTCTTACGTAATAAATATTAAATAGGGGGGGAAGGGGTCAGCCGATTCTTATTTTTTCTTACATAAGGGGGTGGGGGGGCTCAATAACTGGCAAAAATCGTCTTACGTAATAAATGAATGGCCCCATACTTTGAATTGGTGTGTAAAGTAATGTACTTTCGAGTCCATGACAGTCCTGAATTCTGATGCTTGGTATATTTTAGGCCTATATTAGTTGAAAAAACCAAGTTAACACAATCAACGGTGACACGAAAACGAAAAAAATACCTCTATATATTTTGTTTATCCCACGCGTGCGCTCCAGGGTGTTCGTGCAAAATAATTCTAGGCATTCTGCGACGATCTAATTTATCACGCATACGCATTATGCGGTTTTTGAGAATTACGTAACACGTGCTAAGTTTTATACAACAATCAAAGATGCCATGCTACCGAGCCGAAATCTGAAGGAAATTCATATAAATCCATGGACAGAGGAATTAGATCCTCTGTTGACGCTACTGATTTTCCTTTTCCGATGTTTTTTTTTTGTAAATGCCTACTCTGTTATGCTCTGTGGCCGTGCCAGTGAACAGAGAGTGTACACCTTCGTTGTTCTATAAGCTGTAGTTGTATAAACATAGCATAACAATGCATATTGTTGCCATGCGCTTCGGTGATGTCATGTGATTCGATACATGATCTGTAATCTATATGATACAAGTACCTATAGGTATGATTGAGACTTTGCTTCCGTGTTTATGATTCATGTAAAGTAGAACTTGATAATGTCTGAGAAATAATTAAAAAAAAGGAAAAGATTTTGATTTGTTTAACGGCCTTAAGGATCGACCACACCGAAGCTTAATGCTGCGTATACGCAACGACCTGTCGTTGGCGTCACTTTTCTAACATCTGACTGTGTTCACGCACCGTCAGTACGTATTGTGAACAGAGGTGAGGTCACCTCTTTAAGCTTTTAATTAGTAGTATTAAAGTAGGATTTCATCTAATTTCAGCACTTTCAGTGTAAGAATGTCAACAACTAGACTTAAAAGTAATAAAAACACTCACGGACAATGAATTCGGGTAATTTTCTATGAACAATTTCTTACCCGGCTGATCCAAGGCGGACGCTCCAAGCGGGCTGCTGGCGAAGCCCGTATTGGCGGTCCCGGGGGGGATCGACACGTTACTGGAGGCCGGTGGAGGCCGAGGAGATAGGTGCGCGATAAAACCTGGCGTGCATAAGCGGAGGTAGGCCTCCCGAGGAGAAGCCGCTCTTTTGCGGCTATCCGCCGGCGAGGTCGCGGATTAGTGCGAAAGCGTTCCCGTAACCTCGCCACATGGCGGTGTGGCGAAAGCCCATGGGGTTTTAGTCGGTACCCGACATAACCCGCCCTCGCCCCCGAGAGGACGGGTATGCGTTAGGCATTTCCCCGTGACAAAATAATAACCACATTTTTACTAAAAAAAAACCCGACCGCGGTGCACTTTAAAACTGCGTAAAATCCGCCATTTTGTTTATTTTAACGAACTTCATATCCAGTGACACTCGCACCATCAAGACGAATCTAATGATGTATCATTTATCAAAATCGGATGTGCCGTTGAGTAGTTACGAGCGGACACAGGAACTGACATACATACATACAGGTCAAACACATAACCCTCCTTTGGGCTTTGCCGCAGTCGGTTAAAAAAGGGGTGGGCAGTGGTCGGCACTATCAGTGCAAAACTTCAACAAAACTTGCCAAGCGGACATAATAGAGTGCTTACAACAATGAAAATGTTAATATCTTTATACTCAACTATTGGAAATCCAAGATTTCTATATAGAGTTAAATTTAATACTGATCTGCCAATAATATTCTTATCCTTGGTTGTAAGTTCTCCTTTATGTCAGCTTTACAAGTTTTGTTGAAGTTTTGCACCGATACGGTCACTGGTATAGGTTAACGTGGGCAAATTTTCCGCAACTCGACGACATAATATGCGCCTTGGTAAAGCACATTAGGTATTTTGGACCACCGATATTAATAAAACACAGAAACATACGAGAATAATGCCAATACTTTTTATGATTAAAGCGCAACGCATCTACCAATAGTTAAGACGAGGATTTCCCTCAACCGTCACTATCTATATTATATCTATCAACCACGGACGTCCACAACAGGATGTAGGCCTCCTCCATAGATCGGCAATTCGGCATAGATTGCGGTCCTGTGCAGATCGCATCCACCGACTCTCCGCTACTCTCAAGAGGTCGTCTGTCCACCGAGTCTGGGGCCGTCCTTTTTTAAAAAATTTTATTGCTATAGACTGGCAAAGAGGCAGACGGCCCACCTGATGGAAAGCGGTCACCGCCGTTTATAGACATTTGCAACACTAGATGCATTGCCAATGCGTTGCCGGTCTCGAAGAAATTTGATGACACCCTTTTTAAACAATCCCATATTATAGCGTAGTGAAAAGTTGATTCCAGATCCTTATTGTACGCGCTAGAAAGACTCTAGAGAACCGGCGCGTTGTTGAGTGTAATGATTCAAGGAAATGGGGATGAACCGCCTGCCGATGACGAGTAGTGCGATGGTAGAATGATGCGGTAGGCACCAACCCAAACACGTCCTACGCCTACGCTTACCTACAGGTGGTTGCCACTTCAGGACTTTACTGCCCCAACATTCTCATCTATAGGCTTTACTCGTATCTAGGGCTGCCATCTCCAAAATTTGACACCTAGGACAAAAAGCGTAAATCCCCGGATTTTGGAGCTTAAAACCCGGACATCTCAACAGCAAAGCCGTTTTTTTTTACGGACGGATGGCTGGCTACCTTATCATACTTGCGATCTGCGGGCGAGCTGCGGGCGAGCTTCCATACAAAACCAGTTTTGCCATTTGTACGTGCCAGTGAGTGCTAGAGCGACATTTGTATGGAACTTCACTTCTAACTCGCCCGTAGCTCGCTCGCAAATCGCAAGTGTGTGATAAGGCTCTATGGGTTATCCGATCTCTGTCACTATTTCCTATTACTTATACTCCGGTTTTTTTAATAACATCAACGGGGACAAAGTATCAATACGATTTTCCTTAAAGCGAGTGCGTGACGTGTCACGAACGCGTGATTTAGTCCACAGATAGGAAGTAGCTACAAACGTACAAACATTACAACATACATTGCGCAACTGTCTGATGCGCAACCATTTTACAATAATAGCGCCTACAAATTGGGCAAAGCCACAGAAAATATACATATAAAGATTATTTTATCGAACATAATCTTTTGTTTTGTTGCCCTAATATTTTTACGTTTGAATTCAGAAGTCATGGGCGTAGGTGAACCGAAACCAGACGTAACTTTTGTAGCAGTATGAAAACGGCTATTGTATTTTCAAAAACTAGAGCTGATATTAGTTGACTTTTTACGTTATTATGATTACCAAATTATTTTAAAAGCAACAATATCACTGTTAGCTAGTGTCATTTAAAACCAGAATATTTTTTAAGGACCGGACATAGCCGCGTTCTTTAGGGTTTACACTTACGCGATTGCCCGCCTCTTTGGAACATTGATTATTTTTCCTAAGATCCAATGTAAGGAAGATCAGGTACCCAAATCAACAGTCAGAAATGATGAGATCTATAGAAGAACCAAAGTAAACGACACAGTTCGAAGAATAGTAACATATAAGTAGTGTAAGGGGGCGGAATATAAATCTTTTAATATATTTACTGGTGTTTTATTGTGACTCTTCGTTACATCTAGCTAGGCTAAGAATAAACATTTTTATCGTTTGTTAGAGCGAGACAGACGGCATTCGATGAATTCAAAAACACCTAATTTACCCTGCAAGTCCGTCTTGCAATTACTGTGAAAGTTAGTATAAATACTTAGTTGCATGGGCATGCAACCTTCACAAGAACAATGGACACAGTTCTTGTAGAACAAATAGCCGCTGGAGCCGAAGAGCTAGAGTAGCGACCGACCACACAAAAATAAAACAACCGTTTTCAGATTAAGTTTGTCTCAGAAGACACAAATACCACCCACGAATTCCACGAAACATACCGCTATCCGTTATCAGTTTATAGTACTACGTAGCTACGCGTAGTATTTGCAGTGGTCGTTATCATGTGAATGAATGACGCGAGCCACGCCCCGTCAGCTGCTCGCGTAAACATGTTTATATACTTCATCATAATGATGCCGCTGAACTCATTCTAAAATAATCTTGTAAAATTGGGCATTGGACAATTGAATCGGTTTATCCGAAAAGAACCAAAATTTGGATTGCTTGAATTATAACTATGGTTACGGCGGTTACGGTTAGGTACTTGACACAGCTTTTGATTGAAATACCAAATTTATTGAGAAATAAAACGTGACTAGTGTGGCGAAAAATTATTAGACTAGACAAAACGATTGCTAGATGACTATTCCGGCGACTATTACGAAGTTTGGTAAAATAATGTTATGCCAAATAAGAATCTGGCTGAAGAAAATTATCAGAAATGTATAAATGTGTCAGACCCTTAATTTGGCAAGAAATACAGTAACAAAAATATGGTCTAAGAGTTTGGTGAGGAGGGTGTGGTGCACGTTGTCAAATTAATATCGGTTTTTGCCAAAAGTACCATTGTTTTTCGTAACTTTGTCTAGGGTGCCTATCTTTATCTGTTCTTTGCTGATCGTCCAAAATATCTTCTAGGATAAACTACACATAAAACTATTCTATATCAAGGACAACGGTACCTACTGCGATAAGTTAGTTTGGAACATCTGTTTAAGCAAAAAAAATTGCTGAAATGGCAGTACACCTCGTTTTATTACAATTAGTGATAATAGCGGAAACCGCAGACAATATCGTAAGATTCCTTCATCAAAAATACATAAACAACTGATAAACAACGCGTACAGAACGAGATGCATATTATAATGTGTTTACCTCATCCTTTCCACACGTATTATCATAGTGGCTTGAAAATAAATATCATTACGCAATATAGGTTTTATGCGCAGTATACTCCTGTTTCATGCATTAGAATCAGCAAATAGGTAAGGATTAATTTTCAAGATGTTTTTTTAATATATGATACTTTGACGATTTGATGATATAAATTTCTTATTACACGTAGGTATAAGTGCAATATTTTACGACAGAATACATAACATAATGTCTATTTCATTAAGTTCTGGAAGGGAAAATCAAAAGGCAAGTTTTAACCGTTCATTTTACAAAGTAATTTAAATAAAAACTTGTACAATAAAATCCATTCATACTGTCTGTGTCCATCTATACCTACTGTATCAAGTTTATTAAACTGTACAATTTAGCCGTAAATTTGAATGCCACACCTCTGTCTCTATTCTGTAGAGAATGCCTTACGGCATTAAGTCCGCCATTTGTACTTTCTTGTATTATGAAATAAAGTTTAAATAAATGAATAAAAGAGTACCTACTTAAATTGTAATTATAAACGTCTAATGAGAATATTAAGCCTTAATACGTATAAATATGTATGCTCCATACCTATTTTGTGAACATTTGTATGCCTAGTGTCTATGAATGTACCGATACTTAACTTACTTACCACTTTCACTATTGTACTTTATCTACCATACTTGAATTATATGTATGCTTTCACAAATAATATACTTATCTAGTTTACATCTAGTGACTAACAAGTGCAGCCCACCTGGTGGAAAATATAAACTGCTTCACCTTCATCAGCCGAAGGATGGCCACATCTGGATATAGGTTTCCCCTAAACACTTTACGCGATAAAGATCGGCCCTTATTTGTTTATTTATCGTTTGGCATTTCAGTCACTGGATATAGTATATACAAATTTAGCTAAATCTAAAGGTTGAAGTTGGCCTTCTTCAATTAATTTCTGGCATTTTCCGTGTTTGATGTCGTCTATTCCTCCAGTATATTTAGCGTAAGGACATTCCAGTACAATCTGCTTGATCGTCTGGTCCGGGTGCCCGCATTCACACTCAGGGGACTGAGTCCAGCCCCATTTAAACTAGGGGTGTGCGCAATTTCCGACGCCTGTTCTGATGCGGTTGAATAGACACCACACCTTACGCGGTTCTTCGAATCCCGAGATTTTGGGTCGAGAGCGAACAGTTTGGCAAGATCGGCCCTACGCTGCCTGCACTCTGGTGACCTTCTTCTGGTCGCCAGTCCACCTTTTTATATCTCTACATCAGAAATAAGTAAGTAAAGTTGAATTAATCGATACTCTAGAGTCTAGTTCACACTCGTACTAATTACGAGAAAAAGTTTTGAAATTTGCACGTTAGTACACTAATTTTAAAGTTGCAATTTCATTGATAAAAACTATTTAATTAGTACGAGTTCGAACTAGGGTATCGATATGGGGTACAAGTCACATATAAACCAGATACGAGTACAAAGGTCACAAACCTATTGTAGTAGTTGAGCTGCTTTGCACTTTGGTTAATAATCCCCTTTTCACCAGACCCTCAAGATATCAGTATATTATTCTTTTGAGGAAACTAAATTCTTTAAACTCGTAAGACGCAGCGAGGGTCGGCCTCCGCAGAAGGCGAGCCTTTGTAGGAGTCTTTGGGGGATACCTATATTCAGCAGGGGACTTCTTATTTTAGAAATGGTGATGTAGTTCTTTGCTCGAAATAAATTACCTTACGACCTTTTACAAGAGGTTTTCTTTTGTATAGTTGTATTTTGTTTTAATTGTATAGAATAGTTTTGTAAGTTGTAACGTATTAATTTTATTATCAGAATGTGGTATTTATATTTGTGTTTATTGTTTACTTATTTGCAAATAAATGTATCTTACGAGTTATAAAATTAACGATCCGAAATTGCTTGTTGATAGGCCTACTTTAATAAGTAATATTTTGAGTTTGACTTAAGCCGTACCTATCCAGGAAGCCTGTACAGATTTTCCATCTCGGTGTTTAGAGGTGTCATGTCACGTTTTCCATTCATCGTAACATCGTAATATCACTGTATATAGTACGCAGTTATCTCATTATATAATATGGTTGCAACACGATACGATGCGGCTTGCCACAGCTATTTGCTGGATTGCTTACAACGTGTGGTGACTCTGGCTACTGGTGCCCTTGTGGTTGTGTAAGGACTTGCAAGCAAGTGGGACCGCTGGAAAATTATAAAATCATCATCGTCATCATCATTATCATCAGCCTAAAAAAAAATCTATGGGTCCTGGAGGGGAACTACCTTAAATCTTTTAGTTAGCTCATGTTACTTAAAGGAAACGTTCATTTATTTTTAAAAAGAAACAAAACTGCATAGATTAAAGCAAATGGGCTGTAGTCCCCACGCTGGGGCATGCATGCATGCAGGGATTTCACATTTACTATTGAGTTTCCTCACGGATATAATAAGGGAAACGTCCGAGTGCCCGACACTGTCCAGTAGTCGCCATCTTGAATGTTAAGTCATTAGCAATAGAGGTGACAGCAGAGTGTTGACTATTGAGCATTAGCGTGTCAAGCACTAGAACGTTTGCCTTATGCAGGTTTCCAAACGATATTTTTGCTTCAAGGTACAAGAAAATTAGGTAGGTATGTCCTTCCCGCGATCGGACAATGCTTTGTCATTTATTGTATAGTTTAAGACTCCATTAATTAATCTTAATCAAACAGCACGCTTATACTCCCTTACCAAAAACAAAAAAGGGGGAAAATGGCTTAGAAAAAGTTGAGTCGATCTGTACTCTATACAAACGAAAAAAAGAATTATTAATTAATATCTGTGTGCGCACTTTCTGTTTTATGGGGGCTTATGTTGTTTTGCGCAGACAAAATGTGTCAAGCTATAAAATAAAACACAGTTTACCAAAAAATATATCAGAAACGTGATGTTTCTTCATTTGATTCTAATGTGGGTACAGCATATTTCTATATAATATATAGATACAAGAAATCAAAGTACGTAGAGACTTTAAATTGCGCTCACTCTTGGTCCACTTTAGGAATCGAACCCGGTACCGCTGGATTACGGGTCCAGCGTCTCAACCGTTCGACTAGCGGAAGCGGAGCAGTTAACAATTTCTTGTATCTCTAAGGATACAGAGTGTAATCGGAGACGTAATCAGAAATCACTTTTTCAGACTCGGCAATTGATAGCCATTTTAAAGCAACAGTACTCATGTTAGCGACTGGCTGCGATGCGTTTACATGTTTTATTATAACAACTGGCCGGTTGCCACGCAGCAACGGCAATAATTCAATTCCACATATCGATACCTTTAGACTCAAAGGGCGTAAACGCCCTAGGTGCTAATGGCGTTTACGCCCGTTGAGTCTAAAGGTATCGATATATTGTCAGTTCGTGTTTATCAATCATAAAATAAGCAATATTATTGTTGATAAAAATAGTAAATTATTAAATCGCTTTGAATCGTAAAATACTTGTTTCCATCATCTCTTCCACAATACAGTCCACCGCTTGCTAATAACTCACATGAAACAAAACGAGGATTTATTTTATTAAGTTTTGCATGAAATAAATCCTATATGCAAGAAATTATGTTAAACCTATTTATTATCTTTTCTTCAGATTCACGTTCAGGCTATTTTATTTTACAACATCATTTACAATGACAACCTATTCATTGCCAGTCATTGCCAATGTTGGACACTTAGTAGAACATGCGAGACTTATCTTCTTGGCATCTCTTTGTTCTTAGCAGGACATTGCTTGTAATTAACTAATCTCTTCAGAATTGTATGTGATTAAGTATAATTTACGCATTTAATCTTCTTTATACTTGTGTTTGTTAGTGATATCAAAACCGATCACGTCTCCGATTTCGTCATGTCTTTATGTTCGAAAATCGAGTGACTCCATTAACCTTAAGAATTGTCATAACTTCCCATTGGGCTCGGCCACGTTTTCTTCGTAGAATCCATAAGGAAACTTTCAAACGATTAAGTACGTTTTGTTTGCATACATTGACCTTTCTGTAACCGCCCCTGCAGATTGTTTGTGTTTTTCACCGGTACCGTTGTTTTCTTCATACGTTACATTCTTTATACGTTAGTGGGTACAAGTCAATTTTGTTTTGTACCCTTGGGTACCCTTCAACGGCCAAGTCACACAACATTAACTATAATAATAAAGAAATCGCAGTAAGGAACCTTAGACTTGGCACGACTTTGTCTAGATTTCATTACTTTTTAGAGACAAACAAGCAGCTCCATCGAGACTTGGCTAGTTTTTTGCAGAATGTGTTTAGTGCGATTTCACTTCTTTTTGTAGAAACGGGGGCATATTGATTTATTTTATTAGATTTTCTTATTTGACACAGTTTTTTTCTTTTTAGGAGTAATTTTTTTATAATCAGGGTCACCAGGTACTCCAGATCTTCGATTATCCTAGTTTTTATAGTTTTTCCTTTATGTGGCCATTAAACCCTAGCTCTGTACCAAATTTCAGCTCTCTGAGTTTATGGGAAGTACTAGTTCTATTCTGATGATCATGAGTGAGTGAGTGTCAGAAATGTGAAACTTTGCTTTCGCTTAACTTCGGAACTAAATGACCTTACAGACTTGAAATTTTGGATTTTAAGTATGTGATTATAGTTTACTGGATGACGAAAATTTCTGCGTTCTGGTCTTATCCAGAGGTTCTCAAATAGGGGCCTGAAAATGCGGCAAAATGGTTCCAGTAAAGGATGGTACGGCAGTGTTTGCCCCCAGATAAATTATACCAGTCATATCGATATTAATATTGAGATCACTACATCAGATCCGGTCTCTAATTATGAGTGTTCAAAGAACATTCCTAGGTGAGAACTAAATGATCGTGACTGTACATTTTTGGTAACAACAGTTACGAACAAGTAAAAACTATTATTACTCTCAATGGACCCTCTGCACTCATATAAACTTGTCGCGTCCGCAGGACACGTTAGCTCAGCTGAAGTTATTGACCTCCAATTACGAGCAGTTGTTACAAGGGAGACATTACAGGGAGTTTGTACAACAACAGATATAAACAAGGGGTGAAATACATAGCCTAAATTCTAAATAACCGAGAACACCGGAACACTCGATAATTCCGAAAAGTCATATTGCAATAGCGTAATTATTCCGATTTTTTACTAACCTAATTTAATTTTCCATTAAAACTGGTGACTATCACTACAGCTATCTAATTGGTATATCCCGTACCTACATCCTTTCTCCCGATCATCAGATTTTTTTCGATTAACGGGGCCGGTATAGATTGACACGCAGGGTCAAATGATGGCGTGATATCATTAATTTATGTCTCTGTCAGTATCATTTTGTAAGGTAAGGAGCTAGAACATCTGAAGCAAAATCGCGTGATATGTCTTTGCGTGTGAGTTAAATAAAGACCCAGATACCGGAAGCATTACTGTTACGTTACTATTGCTTCAGATCATCCGACGGACTCTGGGGCCGAAGATTTCTTGAGTGACTGACTGTTGAGACTGATGCTGGGGTCCGCTGGATGCGGGCGGTACAAGGACCCATGTTTTCGTTCCTGGAAGGCGCTCACTGCTGCACAGGGAGAGGTTTCTCCCTGTGCAGCAGTGAGCGTCTTCTGTCTGATTTTGATGATGATAACGACGCCAGATTCATCGTTTTCTTTAAATTGAGAACTCTTGCCGGTGGAGCAATCGCCAAGTCACCTCCTAGTACGATATGATCATTATCTGTACAAAATGCTGCTTTCTTTGTTTTCCTTTGCCTCGCTTCCCCTGAGTCTGTTCTTCTTAAATATTCCTAAAGAAAGGCTAACAGTTTATACATTATTATATCTGGTCATAGATTTGACAAATGAAAATTAAAACGAAAACCATTCGATCTCTTTCTCGTCAGTTCTATTTACGAGCATTTTCTCCTGCCAGTGGTCCTTAAGTTGTACTAATATTCGAGCTACTTATGTTATTACTCTAGTTTTACGGATCTCTTTTTTTCTATTTGATCTCGTAGGGAAACTTTTAACATAAATAGCCTTGTCCATTGATCTTTAGGTGATACTTTTTAAATGGTTCATCGTGTCATTAGCCATCACTTTTTTGAGCCGTAACTCATTGGCAACGCCCACTGACACCAATGTAACTAGCTTTTTCTTGCATCTGCGTACTTAGCAGAGTTTTATATTTATCCCTTATTTGAGTACAGTAATTCCCCATACCAACTCCTTCAAGGGATGATTTCTTGGATAAAAACTATCCTATGTCCTCCGGTCTCAAATTATCCCTATACCAAATTTCATCTAAACCTTTTTAGGGGCTAAAGCATGAAAAGGTAACAGATACAAGGCCGGCAACACACTTGTGACTCTTTTGGTGTTGCAGGTGTCTATGGGCGACGGTGATTGCTTACCATCAGGCGACCCGTCTGCTCGTTTGCCCCCTATATCAAAATACAGTAGTTTTCGCATTCATAATATTAGTTTGGATTCATTGGAATTGTGAAATCAGCATAAGCATTGACACTTGTCCGTTCTTGCAAGAAGTCGGTTGCCAAATCCAAGGATGTTGCGGGGCGCACGGATATTGGCAAATATCTATGCAACGAATGAATGGTTGTTTGGTTTTGGGTCATCAGGCTGCAGTAGCGATGTATCTACGCAATGCAAATGGAACATTTTAGTACGAGTCCTTAGCTCGACCTTAGCTATACTGAACGCCAGAATTAAGCGAACTAGCATAACAGATAGAAATGTAGCCAAGAATAAGTACGGGAAGATTTGATATTCTTAGATAAATGGTGAGGAAATTTTATCGACATAACTTTTTTCTAAACTTTGAAGTGCATAAATACTTTGAAAATCAGATTTATTTTATTCATATAAACTCTGTATGCTCCACTTTAGGATATGTGTTGCGTATACTATATGTACTTACATATAAGTATAAGTACGTATTCTTTATCAAAATATTTCCAGGAAATAAACAGAACACTTAATGTAAAGTTTTTTTTATATCCTAAAAATTAAAGACATCAGAAAAAGGCTTTAAACATCCTCGCCGGCCCTGGATCGCCCTCAACCGCCTGAGAACAGGGATTGGAAATTGCGCCGATGACTGGCATAAATGGGGGTGGAGTATGTCTCCTACTTGTGACTGCGGACATCCAGATCACACCATTGAGCATGTGGTTCTGGTGTGCCCCCTTACAAAATACACAAGCCATATAGAAGACCTCATAAATCTTACCGACAATGCAGTGGCCTACCTGAAACGAGCATCATTTTAGACCCTACTAATACTAATTACATCCAGTGATATTACTACGCCATACGATAATAGTATTTTATGCAACAGTTGTATAAGTGGGTTCAAAAAATGCGAATTGCGTGAGTTGCGATACGAGCTGCGAATGCGGCGAGTATCGCAAATAGAGACGCAATGAGCGTTTTTTGACTTAATTATACAACGTTGCATACAATACTTTTTCTACGACGAGGTTTTAAATTATAAAATACAAAATTAATCATAACCTGGAAACAACGCAAATATGACGTTTGACAGCCAGTATGTGTCTTTGGTAAACTTTTTTTTTTAATTTAAAATATACTTAAATTAAAAATACCTTTTTTATGTTGGCATCAATGAATTTAGTTCGGAAAGTTTTGTTTTTCTTAAAAACCGTAGGAATTTAATTGTTTGTTAAGTTGGTAGTTGTGCATTTTTACCGTAAAGTTAAAATTGAGCGCTTAATCCTTGACCTAAGTTCAACCTAGATTTAGAAGTCTGTAGCTGCTAGCAATAACGTAAAGTGACTATAACGACACTAGTGCTGTTACGGGGAATAGAGTATAGACTTCTCTGAACTCATATTATGTATGTTCTTATATTAGTGTTCGTGACCAAGTAAAAGACAGATAACAGTACAGGAGTAGAAAAATAAATAAAATGGAGACATCCCGTCGACATACGTGACCGAAGAAGGCGAGAATGAGGGATTGTACGATAAATAATAGACGCTGCTTAATAGTGAGTTCCTGGAGTCGGCAGTCATTGGAACGAAATTCCGTTCACGATACCGTCAATGGAAATTTTAAACTCGATCATGCGCTCATGTTTGGCTTATTATTTTGTTGCTTGGTACATATTACATATGTCGTTGAAAAACTAAAAAAAACAGCTTTACGGAATTTTACGAAAATAAAATTAACAGTACCTCTTCGAGCTTTCGTTGAACAAACATAGAACGCCCTCTTGTCCCCCTTGTCGACTCATAGACCTACCTGGCTTTGCTCGTTCGCTCAATAAATTACCTTCTTAGTGAAATTCAAATAAATCTTCGCGAATGTTCGACGAAAAACTTTTTTGTTGCGCCCTCATATCATAAATAATAACGTCTTCCTAAAAACGTTCAAGTTCATACATAGTTGCAATAAGGACGTGTGTGCCTGTGAAAGTGTAGGGACGTGGGACTTTTCGGCAGTACTGTATATCACCACCTGCAGACAGGTCGATGCCCCGTGAGTCAGCTGTAGTGTCATTCACAACCACACTGACAATCCCATGCCAATTATATTTTTACCCATGACCTCGTATTCATTATTATGATGATATTGTGACGCATCAAACCTTTGATGCGTCCACTGCTGAACATAGGTCTCCCTTTCCTTCCAAAACGAATGTTTGCATATTTTCTATATATGTATATTTTTTTACCGTGTTTTGACGCCTAGAGACCCTTTAGGTACATCTCTAAAAATGTAGTTTTAAGTTTTTGTAATGTAATGGATCCGGAGATTACTATACATCTCTTGGTAACAAAAAAAACTGTGCCCAGTTATTCGCTTGTTGCATTTTATTAATGTCATTTTATGTAATCATGTCACAATAGTTGTAATGTTTTTTTGAAAAGAGAAACTGGTGAGTTTCTTCCGGCGCTTCTTCTCACCAGAAGGTCATCTACCGAAGCGCCAAAAGAAAAGAATCAGACATGTAAAAGAGCCCTTGAGGCCTACTTGCAGAAATAAATGAGTTTGAGTTTGAGAACATTTTTGCTATATTTTGCAGTTTTATTTATTTAAAATTGACATGAACATAACAAATAACACATTATAAACAATTTCCAATTATTATAATTTGCAAACTAAACCACAAGAATACACATTTAAAATATTTCATCTAAATATTCGCGGTAAAAATGTGAACTGAAACAGCTTTTGGCCGAATTTACATTGTCTATGGATATAATGTCACTAATGTCACTTTCTGACAGCCAGTTTGTTTGTGTTACAAAATATTAAGTAAGGTTATTATAGTAAGTTTATTTATTTCATTGCATGTTTGAGAAAAGCACTATACATACCTCGGCGGGAAATGGGGTTGCCGGCCTCGTAACTATCTGGCCTCGCTTCGCTCGGCCAGCTATATGTACTCGGCCGGCAATTCCTTACTTCCCGGCCTCTGCAGTAATGTACTATTATTTAAAAAAGTTATTAATGTCGATACCTTTGGGTTCAATTGGCGTAAAGGACAAAACGCTGGTTTTGAGGAGAAGCAAAAAACCATTTTATTTTACAAAAAATGGCTATAGTTTTTTTGTTTCTCGACCTATACTTTCGACATGTAAATGAAAAATATTTGAAATGCCCGTATCTTTAACCTGTGATGGTAGTTCTAGCTGTAAACAATGTATTATGGAAGTTAGATGTCCTTTACAACTGGTAAAAATGTTATCAATGTCATTTACACCCGTGACTTTTTTGGGCATTTGGAAATGATGGGGTTGTAAATGACAATCTCAGATGACTTTGTTCCAATTTTGGGGCGTAAAGTTAACAGCTATGTAATAAAAATTGACAGTTTTCAACTTAGTTTACCTTAAAGAGACTTGAAAAATGTATAAAAAGATGATGAATTCAGCTAGGCATAATAACTACTATTAACGACGGGATATTTACCATGTATGTTTGTTTTTGTGAGTTCCCGATATTTCGGCACTGTTGCAAGCGCCATTATCACGGAGTAACTGACATGCAGCGAGTTTTTAGTTGTAGTCTACCCACACACCATAGCGATCTACCCTCTTTCAGGTTCGCTTCGCGTTATTCATACTACTACCGTCCGCATTCTCACTTGGAACTCGATCACGTTCACGACACACAACACTTACAGTATCACTTCGCGTATTTACTCCTGAACATGTCTTTTTTCCCTTGGAGAACTTACGGATCACTGGATACCAGATGCTCGACAGTTGAAACCCGTCTACCTGGTTGAAATTTTTATACTTGAGGATTTCAATAGCTTCCTTAACCATTCTGGGTATATAGTGTTTTTCTGTCGAGCGAGAGGATCTATGGGTTGTGCAACTCAATCCAATCGTTTCCGCGTTCAGAAGATGTTCAGCGATTGCCGATTTCCGAGGTTCGTTGTTTTTAAACATTCGGATGTGCTCCTTTATACGGCATGAGATAGTGCGCTTATTCTGACCTATGTAAGAGTTACCACAGCTGCAGTCAATTTTGTAAATACCTGGACATTCAAGCGGGAAACGGTCCCTTGGCGTACGTAGATATTGTGCCAGTTTTCTGTGGGGAGTGAAGACAGTCTTCACCAAGAACTTCTTTAAAATATTGGCAACTTTATCTGTCACTCCCTTTACATTTATGGTAGGTACGCCGATTGTCGTTCAACTTTATAGTCCAGGTGCTTAGGCAAAACGGTGCGTCTAGGTGGTATAATCCGCCCATTATAACCATTTCTCTGTAGAACGTTCTTTAAATGTGTCAATTCACTACCCAAATGATCCTCGTCACATAAATTGTATGCGCGGTCAGTAAGTGACGCTACTACAGAGTACAGTTGGCGAGGGTGGTGGGATCATTTGGGTAGTGAATTGACATTTTAACGCAGGGCAGCTTGTGGCGAGCTGTTGGGGAGTAGCGACCCCACGTACCCGAGTGCTCCAGGGGGTCCTTAGGGAGGGTTCATGGGTAAGAGTGTAAGGACCTCCGCCTCTGGCTTGCCTTAACCGGCCGTCCAGAGTGGAGTCGCGAGAGCTATATGCTCCAGGCGTGGAAGTGTTAAAGGGCATAACGCCGCGAGTACCCTCGGAGAAAGCGCAGCACACCTCTCGACACCCTGCAGTCCTCGGCACCGGTGATGCCCCTAGCTAGGCCATTGCTCATATGTCGCTATTTATTTAACAGGGGCCCATCAGCGGAGGGCAAGTCACGGTCTGTCAGTGCCACGAAAGCCACGAGACACTTTTCCTGACAGGCGCCATCATGTCTCAATCCATAACCCAGTATTAAGTCCATATTTCCACCGCCATAGCCCAGTAGAGTTAGATTCCATCAATCAACAATAGTCCTTGCATCTGGCGGGGGCTGTCTCTGCGTGCGTCCCATGACACGGGCAGGGACAGCATCCGCTGGGTGTATACTTTGCCTTTCATTAAATTGTCGAAAAGGCCTCTACGCGTTGGCTCCGGCTCCGCGCACGCCTCCCAAACGGCCGGGACACCATTGTCTCATGTACGGGAAAGACATACAAATAATAATTTATTTATTTCCGGCATCAAAGGCCCATAGATAAATACCTTACAAACTAACATACATATCACATTACAAAATAAACTTAACAACTTAATAATGTCCTACTAGTGTTTTACTCTCTTCCAATAGCACTAAATCATAATAATGGAAGTGACATAGTGGCTAATGATTATCGACATTAGGATGTCAATCATAAGGACGAGTACGTAGTGAGTAAAACACTGTTAATGTAAACAATAAGTATAATAGTATGAAAAATAATGAATTCATCATCTTTTTCTACATTTTTCAAGTCTCTTTAAGGTAAATTAAGTTGAACACTGTCAATTTTTATCACATAGCTCTTAACTTTACGCCCCGAAATTGGAACAAAGTCATCTGAGACCGTCATTTACAACCCCATCATTTCCAAATGTCTAAAAAAGTCACGGGTGTAAATGACATTGATAGCATTTTTACCAGTTGTAAAGGACATCTAACTTCCATAATACATTGTTTACAGCTAGAACTGCCATCACAGGTTAAAGATACGGGCATTTCAAATATTTTTCATATACATGTTGAAAGTATAGGTCGAGAAACCAAAATACTGTAGCCATTTTTTGTAAAATAAAACTGTTTTTTGCTTCTCCTCAAAACCAGCGTTTTGTCCTTTACGCCAATTGAACCCAATTAAAGGTATCGATAGTTTAGACCTTTACGATTACGTAAATTGCTTTTATTTCAGAATTTAGACACACATTTGTGGCAATAAATGCCAAAAATAAAGGCTAATCCCTATACAACCCTGCTCTTCTTTAAAAAATGTGCTATAATTAGATTTAAGGCAGGTCTTAAAGGACAAATAAAAGACTACTTGCCCTTTACAGCTCTGTTCAATTTATCAAATTACGGTATGTAAACAAGTATAATAATTTGAAGGCAGGTCGTAAAGGACGTGTAAAAAAATACATGCCCTTTACAACCTCCTTAATTCTATCAAATAATGGTGTAATCATTTTTTAAGCAGGTCGTAAAGGACGTGTAAAATAATACCTGGCCTTTACAACCTTACTCGGTTTATCAAATTATGGTATTATAATTTAAAAGCAGGTCGTAAAGGACAAGTAAAAGAAAACATGTCCTTAACGCCCACCTCGACTATGCGCTTATGGAAAGTAATCATGAGAAATGAAGGGCTTAAAGGACAACAAGGAAAAAATAGGTCATATACGACAGTATTCATATTTACCGGCGTACTTTACGATACACCTTTTAATTCGTATTTTATAACTTGACACTTACGTCCCTTAACCTGAGCTAGTTTTGCGAATACGATGAATAAAAACTGGGTCGTAAAGGCACTTTTTTTAAAGATATCGAAATTTTAACTACACAGAACGGTAGGGCTTGAAATTCTGAACAAAACTGTATATATAACTCATTTTCGCCAAAATGTCCTTTACGCCAATTGAACCCAAAGGTATCGATGTGATTTTACGCATTGGGTAACGTAGTTTTGATATCAGTTTAAAGTCTTCCATTGTCTGTTATATTTACAAAATAATCGCCTGGCTACACTTAACGATTACACTCTGTATATTGAAAAAAATGTGAGGGATTTTTTTGGATCAATTATGTTCGGAATGTGTTTTATTTTATAGCTTGAAATAGGTATTTTATTTGCGCGAAATAACATAAAAACTTCCAAAAACTCAAAAAAACTGGGGGCACGGCAGTGCCCCCCCCCAAGTAATTAAAAAAAAAATTAGTTTCAAATGATGCTTATAGATGCCCTCTCAAAGGCCCAATTGCACGTTAATTCTGGTTTTTTGAGCCTACTCATGTCATTTCGACAAACTCTATCAAGCTATAAAATGAAACTAATTTTAAACATAATTTATGCCATGGAAGCAAACGATGACCCTCTTTATGTATAATATTTTGTATGGAAAATCGACCGACTCGAACACCTTAATGTCAATTTTAGAAGAACTTTCGTCGCACGCCAGATGTTTTTGCTATGCCTACCTAGATCTCATAGTAACTTATAATCTAACGACGGAGATGATTATTATCATAGTCAGGAATCTGGGCGAGTCACACGTGAGGTCGCGTAATGAAGCACGATTTGCATAGATTTGAAGGGACGATGATCCAAGGCCAGTCATGGTACGTACTGGCAGTTATGACCACATATCACCTACATTATCCGAAGGACTACCACTGCTGGTAGGGTAGCCAGATGGTCCAGCAAGGTGGTCCAGCCAGCGAAATTTTTTGCTGTTTCAGGCAAAAAAAAGCTCGCGCTTCGAGTCGAGAGAGTTCCTGACTAAAGTCTCAAAATCCCATCATATTGTTTCCTGCTTCCGATAATACGGTAATTCCATCTACCAACCCTAACTGCTGGACATTGGCCTCCTCCAAAGAACTTCAAAATGCACTTATGAATTTATGTTAGGTTTTTATGTGTATTCACAACTTGCCATATTTCTTTGTGTAATTAAATTAATTAAGTTTGTTACTTTACGAGTATTCTTCGTTGGTATTAGTTTCTTTCTCATTTGCTTTGTACATAACCGTGCTGCGTACGTGCGTGCGTGATGTGCTGTTTCTGTGTGATTTTATGTGCAATAACCACATTTTTATAAAAAAAAACCCGACCGCGGTGTACTTTGAAACTGCATAAAATCCGCCTTTATTTTAACGAACTTCATACCCAGTGACACTCGCATTATCAAGACGAATCTAATGATGTATCATTTATCAAAATCGGATGTGTCGTTAAGTAGTTACGAGCGGACATAGGAACGGACATACATACATATTAACATACATACATACAGGCCAAACACATAACCCTCCTTTGGGCTTCGCCGCAGTCGGGTAAAAAAGTGTTTACATACAAGTGTATGATGCCAACTCAATTCACCTCGTTATTTAAATAAAAAAAAAATTAAAAAAATAAGCCTTTATTGCTGTTCTACAATTTGAAATAATAAAATATTTTTCTCTTAAAATCATCGACGATCGGTGCACTCTCCTGTAACAGCTTGTCCTTCGACAAAGGCCTCCTCTAAAGACTTCCATACCTCCCTGTCTCTCGCTAACTTAATCCATTCTGGACCAGCTATTCTTTTGATGTCATCTTCCCATTGTTTCGTTTGCCGTCCCTTGTTCCGTTTGCCGACTCTTGGGTACCATTCTGATATTATCTTAGTCCATTTTTATTTTGTCTCTTTTACCATATGTCCAGCCCATCGCCATTTTAACGTTTTACATAATGTTTGTGCGTCTCTAAATTTAGTTATGCCTTTAAATGTGTTTCAATCTTACTTTGTCTCTTCTCTTAACTCCAATTACACTTCTCTCTATACTATTTTGACATACATTTATCTTATTGCTCAGCTGTTCTGTCATTGCCCATGTTTGGTAACCATATGTTAAACAAGGCAGAATATTCATGTCGTAAACTTTCCTTTTCTCCTTAATTGGTATATCCTTACTTTTCATAACTTCACTTAATGACCAATATCTCTTCCAAGTGTTAGCTATCCTTCCGTCAATTTATTTAGGCCTAAAGTTGTTATTTAGTTAGCTAACAAACATCAAAATCTCTAAATATCTAGACATCTTCACAAACTTTCACATTTATAATATAGTGTCATGTGATTTATACATTATTGGTCAACTAGGTAACTACACAGTCTGATAGTAAATGTTAGCTTACCAAAGTTAGTATTTAGCTTTAGTTAGAAACATCCTCAAAAACCGCAGTCTAGGGACCTGATAGCAAACATAATGTTTGACAGTTTGGTACAGTTTCAACCCTAAATATTGTTAGTAACCTAACCTATCTAGGGAATGCAATTACCGGTAATTTACCGAACTTTAGTATGAAAAGACGGTAAATTTACCGGTAATTGCATTCCCTAAACCTATCCTCACCGATATTGTTACAGGAAAGTTCGGGGCTATGTATGTTTTACTAACCAAATATTTATGATTTGGCGTGCTATAATTAGACAAAGTGCACGAAATAAATTACATCTAATTTATTCAAACTAAATCACAGGGCTTTACCTTAGGAACCGTAATAGGTAGAGACTTGAAATTTTCACGGAATATGTATTTCCATTGCCTGAATAAATAATAAAAATAAAATAAAATGGAGAAAAAAGAGGGGTCCCCATACAGGAAACATATTTGTGCCGATTAGTCACAGGACTGTATATTTTGAACCGTAATAGAGAGGCTTGTAATTTTCACAGAATCTGTATAACTGTCGCTGAGAGATCAAATAATAAAAAGAAAATTAAATCAAGAATTTAAGGGGGTCCCTATACAAGAAATGTGTTTTTAGCGTATTTTTGCTTGATTTTAATAATGGTAATAGGTAGATACTTGATTGTTCACAGAATATGTATTTTTTTTGACGCTATAATAACGAATAATACATTCAAGAACGCAAGAACGAAGCCGGCGGGAAGGGCGTTCGTGCTATGCAGGGCATGTATATGTCGGCGGCTGATCGTATAATTCGCCAAATCATGAAATTCCTAGGCATATCACGATGTGCCTAATAATAAATACGGCAGATCAATGAGACCAACGTATTCGTCGATATTCCTAGCTACATACCTGGCAGATTGTAAATATTTTTGGCCACTTGTGGCTTATGATATACTGGCATTTCATGATATGCCTAGGAATATCATGATATGCCTAGGAATATCATGAAATGCCAGATATTTCCCTGTACTTGTAGTATAAGACGGTATTACTTGCCAAATTTCATAGTTGTTGGTCATCTTTTTTTACGTTAACTTAGAAGTTTGATTTTTTCACAGCTTCAAGACCCCGTAGACCCCGTGTGTAGACCTGACTATATGGTTTTATTTCAACTCGATACCTCCACGCATTCCCGAGATGAAGCGTCTTGACAGACAGATAGACGGACGGACCGACGGACAGACAGACGGACAACGAAATATGGTTTACGGAACCCTAAAAATAAAAAATCGCGAGCAAACGTTCGACTTTAGAGGTGCTCAATACTTTTGGCCAAAGCTGAAGATCATTGTTTTAATACTTACTAGCTGTGAACCCGGCTTCGCCCGGGCAAAATGTAAAGAATCACAAACCCCCATTTAATTCCTTAGAAATTATATTTTATTTTTAACAGACATTACAAAAATGAGGATGTTGAACTGACGGCTGAGTTCCAAACATTAAAATAATGTTGAAGTCGTTTTTGGTTTAAACTATCCAAAACCTTATTTAAGGACTTTCATTACAAAATTCCAACCGTCACTACTTTGAAAAAAACTCGTAGGTATCTCAAAACGTCGTAGAGGAAAACGTCAAAAGTTCTTCATTCGTCAGAACTTCATATACACTTACTGCGTTTTTACCTGGAGTCAGTGTCAGATACGTGTTTATTTTTAAAGTAATGACGCAATGCTATTTGGGTAATCCACATTAAAATCGAATTTAGAAAGGTAAATAAAATCACTTTTTATCTAAAATCCAAAGTATGATTTTTCACATTTCTATTTTCAAAAATAAAGTATATAAAACTTTAATTTTTCAAACATCTAAAATAGTAGAGTCCCGTTTAAAAACCGAATTCAATTTATGTTGTTAGACTATAATTTCCCATTAGTGATCACAACTCTCCCCTTGAATTAGAATCGCCCCGGTTCAGAGGCGGCGTTAGACGTAGGCGACGTGGGCCACCGTTACCTAGCCAAATGTGACAGCCTATATTAAAAAGATGAAAGTCTGAAAAATCGTGTGACGTACTTTATGGATGACCCCATAGTCAGTTTAACCGACCTATGTGGATGCATATGGCAAATGTGGCAGGCCCCGGTACAGTTCGACTTCACGCGGTTTAAGCACGTGCATCGGCAACGCAGTTTTGGCACCTGCATCAGCAACGTGGTTTTTTATGCGCAATGTGGTGTTCCAGACCTGATCAGTTCGTGTCACTCCCTTTTCAATGTAGTAATCAATTCTGTAGCCATATTATATTCTGCAGCCAATTATCGGGATTTAGCGAATATTCGTGTTGACGTCTTGTTCTTTTTGTATGTCAGGGAAAGAGCTGACAGTACAAATTTACGCCGAATCGCCGATAATGTGGCCGTAGCATACTAAATCCACTTCGTACCTACCCTCCTGTTGCGTTAACGTAACGTTACTGCAGGGAGATTCAAAACTGTTATTTACTGCATTCGACAGGACACTTTTTCAACAGATTCCCCGAATAAGTTATCCCTCCATATTAAGGGGATAAAATCCCTCCCCCCGTAGAAAAGAAATTTACGAAAGTATTTGTATATTTGAACATTCCCACCTCCAAAATGAAGAAAAAAAAACATTCAGGCTTGCATTCTCAATATTCTATGTCGAAAATTATCGTGAACAGATTAAAAATGTTCGAAAATTGGTATAATTTTGTTTCCTAAGTCAGAATAAACTTAAAAAGCCCCCATACCTTCAGAAGGATTTATAAAAGTGCCTATTCCTTTTTTTTGCTTTTTTTAGCTTACAATTTCAACTGTCATTTTCATTGAGCAATGAGACAATAATATTGTGCAGTTTCCACTTGTTTAGTAATTTATTACGTTTTAAAAATAGCACGATGCATGTAAATATTGTTTTTTTTTTGTTGAAATAATATTATACGCACGATTTTCTAATGTAAAAAACGTTTTTCTTACTCATGTCGTCACCTCGTCAGTTTAGTTTACTCCGTTCTCGCCGAGTGTGTACAAATTCAATTAAAAGCACACATTACGCGCGCTTCGCTAAGCTATGGCAGTCTCCGAACGCAGCAAAGAAACATGGCCGACTGTTTTTGGTATTATTCAAATTATTTTACATCTTTATACGCTTGTTTCTCCGTTATACGAATTTTGCGAATATAAGTTGTCGATTCGAAAGTGTTATTTTTTAACACTTTAATTTTTGAGGTGCTTTTGGTTCAGGTCTACCGTAGGGCCCGGCTAAATTATTAATATAGATTAGAGATAGTACACGCATCCCTGTGCTCAGTTTTCCATAACTTTTCCACAAATTACATGTGTTAATTTTTACAGCTGATGTCATTTATGTCACTGCATTTTATTACCACAATAACGATTAATGGACCATAAAAATATTTAGGTACCTATCACGATAGATCGAGATGTCTATTTTATGTCTTCAATATTAGAACTACCTATCTGACACGTTAAGCTTAATGCGAGTGACACCGTCTACGAAGCTAGAGGTCCCGGGTTCAAATCCTGGAAAGGGCAAATATATGTGTGATGAGCACGAGTATTGTTCCTGCGTCATGGATGGTTTCTATCTATTTGAATATTATTGGTTTTTCTCTATAAGTATGTATAGGGAACCTATTGGATCGCATAAATTTAAAAGGCATAATTCATCATTTGGCATAAATGATCATTCGGCATAATGAATTTTTTTCTTAAACCGTAGAATTTTCAGGACTCTTTAAGGCCTCATCCTATTAAATAGGTTAGGTTATAATAATCCTGAAAAGATAAAGTGTCCAGAAAAAAAAGCATTATGCCAAATGATGAATTATGCGAAATGATGAATTATGCCTTTTAAATTTATGCGATGTTATTTAGGGAGGAAAAGGGGTCCGAGAAATCATACGCGTTCTTCGTTTACAGAGCTATAATCAGACTGACTCAAATGTGGGTACCTTCCACTAGACAAGGCGGTCCAACTTAAAGCTACCCCCAAGTTCCTAGACTAACATCCCTCCACCAATAGATATGAAACATGGTAATAACAAGACAATAATTTTCTTAACTATGATTCACAATGAACTTACTAAGTAGGCATATAAACGTGAACTTTGAATACATCTTTCTTATTGATTTTATGACTACTTTTAAATTAATGAAGTTATAACCAATTTATGAATAACAAGTACAAATACCTTTATTGTATAATAAATCTATAGTGTACCTACTTAGAGAATAATTTAAAAGTACGACTTATAATTAATAGGTTTACGGGGTCTTCTTAAACGAGTTGCGAGTTCGGTTTCATTGGGGGCGGTATCGGCCTCCGGAGCGATTGCTGGGTTTTCCGAACTCTCGGAACTTGACGGTCCTGGGTCCTCATTACAATCTGTCCAAGTCTCGGCATCCACCGCTGAAACTAAATCTCCTGGTTCGGCATCGACAGCCGCGCTCGGAGTCGACTCGCTCGCCGGCAAAACCACTGGAGAAGCCTGAGCTGTCTCGTCAGTCAACAGTTCCTCTGCAGGCGCCGAACTAGTATCCTCCGACTGCAGAACGACTGGAGGGACCGGTACTGTTTCGTCTGTCGACAATGACCTCGGAATCGCCGGAACCGACTCAAATGACGTCAGTATAATCGGAGGAAGCGGGTCATCACTCCCGTTGACTCCCGTTGTTGGCCGCTGATCTATTCCCGGTGTAGGCAAGACATCGCTCGAACTTTTATCTACCAGGGCCAGTCCACTCTCCCCCTTAAACTCGTATATTTGGTTCCTATGTCTTTTAATTGTACGCTGCGATTGTTCTAAAATTACTAGGTAGGGGCAAGTGCTGTACGTGTGGACGGTTTTACCTGTGGACACTACTCATACAGAGAAAACGAATAACCATAGTCAAATACCAATCACTTATTTGAAAAGTATTTTTTTCATATGGCAACACTAGCTAATCGCCATCTTTACTGATTACAGAAACTGTGTGTTTTGAGGCTGCCGAAAGTTTTTGTGACAAAAAGTAATTTTTTACCTTCTTTTAAAGCATGTTTTATGTAAAATCTCTAAATGTTGCGGGTGTCTTTGCAATGGCATATTAATTTATATGATGTAAACGTTATTTCTACAAGATTTCGTTAATCGTAGGTAGCATTTATAGTGACCGGTATGAATTCAAAATAAAAACCGCCGAAATTGTACCTGTGGATACCTCCGTGAATGTACCTGTGGACTGTCCATAGGTACAGTTATACTGAATGTTCCTGTGGACAGTAAAATTAATATACAATATTTTTGTTTGTTTTAGTGCCTCGTAGTAAAGCTGGGAAAAATAGAGACAAGATATGCCTAGACACTCTGACTGCAGCTGTTTGGGAAGTAGAAAATGGAAGTTCAGTAAGGAAAGCCGCAGAGAAGTTTAAAATCCCAAAATCGACAATCTTTAAAAACATAAAATTAAATCACTGTCAAAATATTGGTGAAGAAGGCTTAGAACTCCTAAAAAATGATGTCAGGAGGATATTTAGCGATACTGAGGAGCAACAGATATATGATTACTTAAAAAAGCAGCATTACTACACACAGCATATTCTTCTGCTGACAATGGAGGCATTTTAAAATCCCATAATTATACTTGAGATTTTGCTAAGAATATTAGATTTCAAGAAGAAAAAAAGTAACTGTGATATGCAGAGCAACATATAATTACATGTTGTTTAATTGTATGTTGTTAATTACGTTATTCTAGAAGTTTATTCTGTTTAAAAGTATGTTGTTGATTAATGTCCGTAGGTACGTTACCGTCCATAGGTACGTTTTTGGAGTCCATAGGTACAGACAGTAGATGTACCTATGGACAAAATGAGTGTTTTTTTTAAAATGCTTCTATCCGCCATCTGCGGATAGCTAGCGTAGAAAACATATGTGGACTTTGAAGATTGTTTAATTGTGATTAAAACAAAATAAAGAATTCATTTATAATACGCGTAGTTTTTGTCTAACAACTGATTAAAAGTCAAATTCTGGAAAGTGTCCACAGGTTGAGCACTTGCCCCTATGCTGATTTACCAAGTTTCTTTTTAATTAAACCTTTTGACCATGAAACGTTTGGGCCAGCGTAAACTTTCACAAGCACTAAGTCTCCCACTTTAAAATGTACGTTTCTATTCCCACGGTACTGAATCACCTGTGAACACTGATTTTTGCTAACAGTTTCCGCCAATGCCGCATCGGATACTTCCGACGATGGTTTTAATAAATCTAACCGGCAACGCAAGGGTTTGCCGAACAAGATTTCTGCGGGAGATCGGTTTGTTGTGGAATGTACGGAATTCCTATAATAAAAAAGGAATTCATTTAGTTTTAAATTTATGTTGTTTTTTTTTGTTCCCGATAACACGATACCTTTTAAGGCCTTTTTTATTATTTTTACATAACTCTCGGCTTGGCCGTTACTAGCCGGATTATACGTCGGACTCGTGATATGTATTATTCCATTAAATCTGCAAAATTCCTCAAATTCGGCAGAAACGAACGATGGCCCATTATCCGTACAAATGGTATGGAATATACCAAACCTCGCCATTAGTTCGCACAAAATATTAATCACTACTTTCGTGCCATAACCACTGCTCACGTCGTAAACTTCCACCCATTTCGAGTACGCATCGACTGCTACTAAGTACACCCTATTGTTTACGGGACCCAGAAAATCTAGGTGCACCCTATGAAATGCTTCAGGTGGAAATTTCCAAGGTGTCAGTGGCGCGCGCCGCGGCGCGGGGCGCAGCTGCGCGCACACCGCGCACGCCGCCGCCGCGCGCTCCAGGCTCGCGCCCTGGCCCGGCCACCAGAAACGAGCGCGCGCTTCCGCTTTCATTTTCGCTACACCTAAGTGCCCCCGGTGCAACTCCGTTAATATTAAGCTAGTTAATACTTCCGGAATGACAAGTCTGCTTCCCCTCATAATGCAACCTTTTTCGAATGACAACTCTGTTCGACAGTCAAAAAAATGGCCTGATTTGTTTATCTGTTATTTTACGCGGCCATCCTTCTTTTATATACCTAATTATTTGTGACAATACCGTATCCGATTCCGTTGCGCGCACGACATCCCGCAAAAGGGCTGGCGGCGTACCGTTTTCCACAACGAAATGAACAAAGGACGCGAGGTCTGAGTCATCCGCCGTAGCGACCGCATCGCATGCACTCTCGCGCTCGAGTGATGACGTATGCGTCTCCGCCATGGAGCGACTGAGGAAATCGGCAGCATTGTGCGCGCTGCTTACATATTCAATCACATAATTGTAGGCAGACAGGAATAAAGCATATCTTTGTAATCTATTAGCGGAGACCTCCGGGATACCTTTCCCGGGACGAAAAATTGACAGGAGTGGTCTGTGGTCAGTTCGTAATAAGAACGGTGTGGCTCGACCGTACAGGAACTGATGAAATTTCCGAACTCCGAAAATGATTGCCGTGGCTTCTTTCTGAATTTGACTATATTGTTTTTCGGCCGCATTTAAACTACGAGACATATAAGACACCGGCCGTTCCACACCATTCTTATCTTGCTGAGATAAAATTGCTGCAAGACCGAAAGGTGAGGCATCCACTGTGAGAATGATTTTCGCATCGGGGTCGAAATGCGCAAGCGTATTATCGGATGACAGTGCCTTTTTAATTGTTTTAAATGCATTTTCTTGGTCTTGTGACCACTCCCACTTTACGTTTTTCTTTAACAGTTTATGTAAAGGATACAGAATTCCTGAAGCGTTATTTACGAACGTTCTGTAATAGTTTACTAAACCTAAGAAAGATTTTAATTCCGTAATATTACTGGGATGCTTAGCGTTCACTATAGCTTGTACTTTCTCCGGTGACTTATGTAACCCATGTCTATCTATTACAAAGCCTAAGTAGGATACCGAGTCCTCAAAAAAGCTACATTTATCCTTTTTCAAAATCAGACCTGCATTTCCTAACCGTTTGAACACTTCTTGCAGCCGAGCGAGATGCTCTTCCCGCGAGCTGCCTGTTATCAGAATATCGTCCAAAAATTGGAGCACCCCGTCTATGCCCGCTAGAATTTTCTCCAGGGTCCTTTGGAAAATCGATGGTGCCGAAGATAACCCAAACACGAGCCGAGTGTGCTTATATAATCCTTTATGTGTATTTATGCAGGTTAAAGATTGTGAATCGGGATCTAATCTCAACTGATTGTACGCTCCAGATAAATCTAGTTTTGTAAATTGCAAGCCGCCGTGCAGTTTAGCAAATAATTCGTCAATGCGCGGAAGTGGATATTTATCAACGATGAGTTGTTTGTTCAACGTGGCGGAAAAGTCTGCGCACAACCGAATGCTATTATCTTTTTTAATGACGGGAACAATTGGGCTGGCGTACTCCGAAAAGGATACCGGTTCAATAATTCCCAATTCCTGCAGTCTATTCAGCTCCTTTTCCAACTTGTCCCGTAGTGCAAAAGGCACAGGCCTAGCTTTGTAGAAAACGGGGCACGCGTCCGGTTTTAAATGTAACTTGACCTGTATATCCTTGCAACAACCTAGCTTATCAGCGAACAAATGGCGATTTCTCTCTAATAACAACGGTATATCCTCCAATATTTTACATGATTGAATTGGGCACATTTGTAAATTAAATTTCGCCATAAAATCTCTCCCAATTAACGGTGGTCCGCCGTTTTTTATCACAAAAACTTCAATATCTCCCGTTTTACCTTTGTATGAAAACGGTAACACTATTGTGCCTAGACAATCAATATGAGTACCATTGTAGCTCCGCAGAATTTTGTTGCTTTTCTTTAACGGATGGAAACTAAATTTTTCTAAGTATACCGCCTCTGATATGGGTGTCACGGCCGAGCCGGTGTCGATTTCGAATTCTAAAGAAATATCGTCCACAACAATCGATTCCTGCAACGGTTCTCCACGGAGAGAACGAATATTAAATATTAATCGCTTACCATCGTCGTTGTCATCCGAACAGCATTGAAGGAAATACTGCCGCGAATCCACTTTTTTAGCATTACAAACTCGTATCAAATGCCCTTTCGAGCCACACTTCCTACACGAGGAATTACGAAATCTGCACTTCCTGCTCTCATGACCGAAATAACCACAAACCGAGCACTGAGGTTTGATCTTGGAATCCTGCGAGGTGCTGCTTCCTGACCTCGGCGGCGGCGGAGATTCGCGGGGCGGCGCCCGCGCCGCTATCTTGTGCACGTCGAGCGGGTGAGCAGGCGCGGCGCCGGCTGCCGGGCTGGCGTGCCCTGCTGCCTGCTGCGCTCCCTTACGAGCACAACGGACACTTTCTGCTATCTGAACCGCCTTCGCCAATGTGAGACCATCCATGGACTCGCCGAATAGACGATCACGTTCCGGTCCCCCGGACATTCCTAGCACGAACCGGTCTCTCAGGGTCTCTTCTAAACCACTCGCTGCAAAACCACAATGCATGGACAGACCGCGGATCCGAGCGGCCCAGTCTACAAAAGATTCGCTACTCTCTTGAATGGCCGAAAAAAACTTATAACGTTCTGCGAAACCACATTTTTTCACTTCAAAATGGCCGTCTAATAATGAAGTCACTTCACCGAAAGACAAACTGCCGATCTCCTTAGGCAATGCCAATGTCGTTGCGAGTCTGTAAGTAGTTTCTGCTAAGCTACTCAACAATATAGCCCTGCGTTTTACGCCCGATTTATCTGTTTCTTCCCCAATCTCGTTTGCTAGAAACTATTGTTCTAGGCGGCCCTTGTACAATTTCCACTCCTGATTTTCGTGATTAAACACACTTAATGCACCGAATGTCACTTTTGCCATGGTTTTTTTTCTTGCACACGCGAAAAGGTCCGTTTGGGGTCGTCGCCACTGTTATTTAGGGAGGAAAAGGGGTCCGAGAAATCATACGCGTTCTTCGTTTACAGAGCTATAATCAGACTGACTCAAATGTGGGTACCTTCCGCTAGACAAGGCGGTCCAACTTAAAGCTACCCCCAAGTTCCTAGACTAACATGCGATCCAATAGTAAACCGTATGTATATCGTTCTAGTACCCATAGTATATACAACGATTGCTTAGTTTGGGACTAAGTCGATTTGTATAAGATTGTCCCCAAATGTTTATTATCACGTAAAGTATAGTTACCTCCCGTGTTGTGTACATTATTTTGTCTACACTTGGCCAGAAAGCGGCTTTTTTCGTACGCACAGTGTACGGAAAAAGCCACTTTATGACCAGGTGTGGCATAAAACTATTAATATCGTGAAAATGGGAAAGTTTGTGAAGATTTTTCATTAATTTGTACCAATGTTTAATATTTGTTACTTAATAAATTTACAAGTATTTTTTACGTGTCCTTGACCCGAAACTGCGTACAATATCTTTGTTTATTATCTTACCCCAATTTCCTCAAAGCTAACAAGCGCGAAATTAAACTTTAGTTACTTGCCCTAAATAAATAGCCCGAGACCTTCTGCGCCTCTAAATGTTAAATAATTATTTAGTGAACAACAAACAATTCCGAAATTACAAACTTTTTACAATTATAATAATTTTTTTACATACAAATGTTGAATTTTCTTTCATTTACGGTGAAATAGTTCAACATACGGCCCTACATCGACCTTCTCTCCAAGTACAGGATAAAAAATAATTAGTTAAGTTTAATTTAGGGAGCATCAAAATAAGGTGTGATTTCCTTAGCTTCTGTTCTGCCTGACTTCATGATGAAATATATTAGCTTTACCAGCATATAAAGTATCCTAAATTTCAATTCAAGAATTGGTCTGCGTGTTTGCCAAACATCTTAAGCCAATCATTTGTTACCTCGTTATTTAAAACACCCGAACAAAACACGAAAAACTTCGAACATCCAAACCTCTATAGACCCCAACATCTTCACAAACTTTCACATTAATAATATTAATAGGATATAAATATCAGTTAATGTAAAAGGATGATTGGAGCTGAGACGATAGTTTTAGTAGGCAAGAACAAGTTCTAGACTATTTGCGGAAACCAGCAGTGTTGCCAACTTCGAATTTCATTCAATGCTAAAATTTTGCTGAAAATCTGCTAAAATTACGCTAAAACTTGATAAATTCTGTTAAAAAATGTGCTAAGTATTTAACGCATTGTGATTATTGCAGTTTTACAATAATCCTTTTTGTGGCCCATACTAAACTTTCAGCAAAAAAATTGCTAAAGATAAGTAGTAAAATTAAGAATGTCAATGTGTTAATCGATATTTTTTTTATAGTACAATCAAATTAACTTTTTTACTACAGCATACAAACAATAATAGTAAAATATGTTAAAAATTAAAGTAACAAAAAAATTAAGCTTTTATTTACATGTTTATTACGACTTAGATAGTTAAAGTTATATTATTGTCAACCATGCAATCGAAGGTTATTTTTCATCACACTTGCTCGAAAATGGTGTCATTACACGTAGCTTTTGCGGGCCGTAAATGACCTATTACGCCCTAGGGCGTAATGGTTTTCTTTTTAAATTTGAAACGCTGGTTCTGTTTTACTCTTATTTGTCATGTTCAAAGGAAACGCCAACGTACTTTTTTAACTTTTATTACTGAAATATTTATTTAAAGAGAACTGTTATTGCAAATACATGTAAACAAATATTTCTGTAACATTAATTACATTTTTAAATAGTGCATTTCAGTATTTTGCAAAAATAAAATCAACCATTTTAAGTCTTTACCGCTATGGTTTCCGAACGTGACGTGAATTCGCATTGTCTATGGATAATGTCACTGTCAGTTTTACAATTTTATTTAGGTTAAGTAAGGTTATTTTAATCAGATTTCCTCACAAGTGTGATGAAAAACATTGTGTGTGCCACGGGCGGTAAAGGAATTACAAACTCGTGTTATTAAAGCCCTCGGCTTCGCCTCGGCCTTGTAACAAACACTCGTTTGTAATTCCTTACTTACCGCCCTTGATACACAATGTACTATTACAAACTTATGTCATCACCAACTTGTATGTTTCTAAATTTACCATTTATCTGTGTGTTTGTCACCAACAGGTAACATTTCTATTATTTACAAAATTATGCCAAAAATCATGCTAACTGCTAAATGTAAAATTTTTCTGCTAAACCAGTCCAAATTATGCTAAATTTAGCACTGAAACTGCTAAATTGGCAACACTGGAAACCAGAAACCGCTATTTCTAGATATGAACCAGGCCATTACCTAATGGTTGTCACAATCATTATCGCGTATTTATGTTTAGTTCCAGTGGTCGTACAGACGGACGACATTCGCCAATGACAGTGTCTCGGCAAGCGTTCGTCATGTGTCGCTTTTTTTTGAAGACTAACTAACTCGCAACCCTTAATGGGCATAGCGATCGTATGACCGGGTGGTCAGCCGTGGCGTTCCCTGTGGTCGAATCAGGTCGCTAGCCGGCCCACCCTGAGTGGATCGGACTGGGTGGGGGCCGGGGGCGCCTGGGGTCGAACCAGGTCGCTTGTCCCCGGCCCACATCGATTTGGTCTACAAGTCATTTGTCGTCGGCTGCCGCTTTATTAAATATTTACTTTAGTACCTCTACCAAAGTATAAAGACTAACAAGTAGTCTGACTTCGGCCGTTTAGGAGCGCGCAACACGTATTCACACAGACGCACGATCGCGCGTCTGTGTGTGTGTGATCCATACTGGAGCATTCTTACGCATTCTCAAATCTTTGCTTGTAGTGCGTTCGTACACGGTGCGCACACATTCAAGCGTGTGTACCTTTTGTGGGAAAAAAAATTACTGCTATTATACTGTGTGTCTACCCTCTATATCAGCGCACTTCACTCTGTCTAGTATAAATGCTAGAAATGCTAAATTCATTCTCTCCTGCAACGCTAGCGCCATTGTAGGGAGATTTTGAACTATTTAGTGCTTTTAGCTGGACACCTTTTCAACTGATCCCTCATATAAGATTGTTCTCCAAACCTCTTCCCTCCACAGGCGCGTCATTGAGCCAACGACTCGCGTCGTTGGTCACGGACTGCGATCGACGCGCCGCCGTCAGCTGTCGCGGCGCATCGTTGAATATCAGCAACATATGGTGCTTAGATAGGCCAGGCCTTCACGCATCTGTCCATTACAAATTAACCGAAAACGCTGCATATAAAAAGCTACAAAACCGTAACGACACGATTTAGTGACGTTGAAAAACAAGTAGCTTGTATTTTTTCTTCTTTTTTTATATAGCTACGGTGGCAAACGAGCATACGGCTTGCCTGATGGTAAGCAGTCACCGCAGCAAATGGACGCTTGCATCAACAGGGGCATTATGTGCTTGTTGCCGACCGTTTAAAAACCTACTCACTCACTCCCCTCTCAAAGAACTTCATACTGTTCTTGTTCTGGTAATATTTAACATTTACTGTGCAGAGTAATCTGTCGGAATGCTTACATTTCATTTTATTATGTTCTCAGTATAACCCCTCTGGCGGCAAAATCTCTCTCATTTACTATTCGCAATTCTTATACATTAATGCAGAAATCGACTTGATAATAGCAACTTTATTATACAACTCATCAGTGCATTAGGCCTGCTGAGCAGTCACCTGGACATGCATGCATATGGACACTTGCAACGCCAGAAACATTACGTGCGTGTTGACGACCCTTTAAGAAACTTAATCGCTCCTCGTTTGTGGAATCTTATGCTACAGCCTCCTGGGAAAACCGCGGCAAGGTGCGCAATTCTACTACTGGAAATTGCAAGAAATTCAAAAATTATGGTGACAACGGTTGTCATTTAAACTCCCAAGCGTCTTCACCGAAGCTCCGCCTGCGATAAACGTTCTTTGAACTGCATAAATAGACCATCGCAAGGAAATCTGCTCTGTAATTAAGTGGATTGTTTTGCTAATGGTATCATTCATGTAATCAGAAGCGTTCTGCGTCAGGACATCGGGAAACAATAGGAAATTACCTTCGTTGGACGCTAACGTACTTAGATTGCGAAAAGATAAAACTGTTCAACCACACAAAGAAGAGCTACTAATATAGGGTGGAGCTAGGTAGTCTTCAAAGGCCGGTACTACACCAGCCTGACATCCACTGTCTCTTGCTCTCCATTGCAGAGTGAAAGGGACAGTGTCGGCGACAACATATCGGTGGACACACGAGGAAGCTCTCATTGGTTTATGTTTTGCAGACATCACAATTTCTCAAATCTATAAAAATATAAGCTGATCCTGAGAGTACAGTACAGTACCAGTACCTAGTTAAGAATGCGCCAATATTGTCATGTAGTCATAAATTATTCAGTCATTACGCGATGGTTTCAATTAAGTTGTAGGTAAATGTTCGGGGACAATTACTGTTTGTGGTAAATATTTATGTGATGAGCATGAGTATTTGTTCTCGACTCATTGTTTTCTTGATTTAAGTATGTATTTATCTCAATAAGTATCTTTGCCTCGTCTAGTGCCTCTGCCTACCATTTATTATTTAAACATTGATTAGTTTGAACTGGGTAGTTTTATGGTTGATATCAGAGTAATACCTATCTAAGGCTCCATGGAAGACTAACACTGAGAGACATCGTCACGATCTCGAACCGAGATTGGTGATTCGACATCTCATACGAAAAATCTGATTTGAGATTGGGTGTTTCGAGATCTCGACCGTCATGCTGTCGAAATCGAGATTAATCTCGACGAGACACTATAATAGTGCCTACCATATTAAGAGTACTCCTTATTTTGGGACTATCCCATGATCTACATAGATCTTATCGCCTCGAATATCTTTCCATAGTTACCTGACCTAACCTAATTATTCTATTTCTACGTTCATTCTCAGAACTTGAACGTTTTCTGCCAATGTCGATACGTATCATTAGGAAAGGACGTGAGTGTAAAAACTCACATTGTTGATCAACCGGTTCCTTGAGAAATATTCTCTTTTAATTGGCGGATATTAGGCCTTCCCTGAGTTTTTACTATAATGAGAGCTACAGGTATTTTTATGACAAAGACACTTGAGCATAGACAAACTGGACATGCAGACTTTGTTTCTTGTATCTATATAACAAAATATATAAAGTTAATGTACTTTTAGGAACTATCATATTTAATGGAAATATCTTGATTTTCTATAGTTTAATGTTGGAACACCACAATTTTATTAACACACACCACATTTTATAAAATGATGCAGACAGCGTTAGTATCCAAAGTATCTCGCTCGATACGAATACAGTGATTACAGTGGAAGATTACGTGCGATCTGACAGACCGCTAAATGGAGAAATTGGATAACTCGCTGTCCCGGAAAGACAGAGGTGCGGGTTCAAATCCGGCTTTAGTCAATGTATATATAATTAAAATATATAAATGTAATTTGAATTGTTTCACTGAAGAAACGAGGACCTTTCTTCGGTTACCTTACTCGTGCTACGAGAATGTGTGTTCATACTATTTATTTTTGTTTTACCAATAAGGTACTACTTAAAAAAAACAAACGACCGAATGATATTTGTCTCATTAGAATTCAGGAGGCGCGGTCCTACCCACGCGAGGTGAACCTATCAGTCCTGTAGGATTAACCTTTACGGAACGATGTCTTTTTGTAAGTTTCTAGACAGCTCTTCCATTTCTTTAATGACATTCCCAATCCCAACAATGTCAGTAGACTACAAGGTGTTGTCTTCCTTGTATTTTGGGCCACTAATTGTCTGGTTGCCATAGAGTCAGGGTAAAATGTTGAGAGGGATATTATAATCATCTTGAAATGCTACAGACTAAATTTAATAGTGACTAATTGACCATGACTTTATTACATAAATTGGCAAAATAGGCGCATTTTTGTCATCGAGTTGCGGAAAATAAGCCCACGTTAACCTGTAACCTACATAAATTGCAGCAAAGCTACGTTTGTGGGCTCATCACGCAAAAATTTTTGAACCGATTTCTACGAAATTTGGTTTAGGTACAGGGAGATTAAAATGACCCCGGTTAATACATAGGATACTTTTTACTCGACTAAGCCGGAGCAGAAAAGAGACATTTAACTTACTTCACCTCCGTGAACAAAGTTGCGAGATCGTTTCCATTAGATCATAACATGTTTTATGCCACAACTGGCAATAAAGTGGCTGGGAAAAAGACGCTTTCTGGCCAAGTGTAGACATAAAATGATGTACACAACACGGGAGGTAATAAAAAAAGCCCTCGATCGCATATTTACGCCCCTTGCTTGCAGCTCGGGCCGCAAACTTCTGGGATCTCGACCTTTCTTTGTATTACCACCCTAGTTGTGTAATGTACTATTTCGATAGATCAACGGCAGCGTTGAAGGGCACGTAATGAGGAGGGATGAAAGTCATATAGATAAAGTAATGTTAGGGATGAATGTCGAGGGAGGAGAGCAGTTGGTAGGCCAAAAAAGCGATGGATGGATTGTGTGAAGGAAGACATGAGAAAGAAAGGAGTGAGTGCTGAGATGACGAATGATAGAGGAGAATGGAAGCAAAAAATATGTTGTGCCGACCCCACGTAAATTGAGATAAGGGCAGGGAGATGATGAACGGCAGCGTTGAAGGCCTAGTAGCTTGGTGGGTGCACCAGAGATAGTAAGGTCTCGAGTATGAGTCTCAGCGGTGACCATTTACCTGCAGTCAACGTCAAATGTCTGTAATATCCAGAGAGTCATACATATCATAACACGTGTTCGTGCCTATATTAATAAATACATGTATGGTGGCCCAAACCTTGAAGTCATAAAATTTTTTTTTAGATTCCTCACGTCGTGGGCTATCAGAATATACCCCATGTATGTTAAATTTTCGCACTAGATTTAAAATTTAAAAACCGGGCTTAGAGTCTCGTGAAGTTTTTAAAATTACATAAATTCATTGAAACCCGTTTTTTAAATTTTAAATCTAGTGCGAAAATTTAACTGCGACTTACTTGAACACAAAACTTTCACTTTTGATGTTGTTTTGTGTAACTTAACTAAAAGTTAGGAAGCTGAATATTTTATGGGAGAAATTACAATTAATAAGGATAATATCACAAAAAAAAACACGCAAAAATAACCTACCAAAAAAAAGTTACATGACTTGAAGTGCACACCCGAAGAATTATTGAAAAAAAAAACCTTAAAAAATTAATAACTCGAAAACTACAAAAAATCCACTAACATACACGGGGTATATTCTGATAGCCCACGACGTGAGGAATCTAAAAAAAAAATGATGACTTCAAGGTTTGGGCCACCCTGTATATGCACTTTGGATACTACAGACTATTTGAAGCCGACTGTACAAATTAGTTGTTCTAGCGTATTAGTTGCACATTACTTGAATACTGCAGTGACCAGTGCTTATACGGGAAGGGAAAATAATCTGAAAATGGAAGAAACCTAATCATCATCATTAATCTTGAGTCGCCCACTGCTGGACCAGAACCAACCAACCAATATGTGTAACAATATTCTCGTATATCAAAATTCCATCCTACAGGGGTCAAATGCCATTCAATCTATTGTACTTGACCTGCTAAATCTGGAATCATGATCAAATCAAATCATTTATTTCTGCAAGTAGGCCTCAAGGGCTCTTATAGATTAGATTAGATTAGATTTTTTATTTCATAATACAAGAAGTACAATATAAATTACACAATGTCAATTTATATGAATCTTATACTATGATCGTCAAATGAAATAAAATAAAAAATAAAAAATAAAAATATAAAATGCTCACAATAAAAAGATACAATGTCAGAAGTACAGATGCAAAATAAACTCTAATGGTATCTCCCATTATACATGTCTGATTCTATTGGCGCTTCGGAAAACGACCTTCTGGTGAGAATAGGGTTGCCAGATTGAATTACCATATTATCGGGGACAATATGTCGGGATTTTGAGACTTTGGTCGGAAGATGCCCCGCCTTTTAGCCTGAAAGAGCAGAATTTTCGCTGGCCGGACCTTGAGTGGATCGGACTAAGTTTTAAAATGAAGTCATAATAATAAGACCTGAAGTTGTCGGGAGATTTTCTTATTTGTCGGGAGTCGGGAGGAAATACAAAAAATCGGGAGAATCCCGCCAATTCCCGACCATCTGGCAACCCTAGGTGAGAAGCAGCGCGGGAAGATACTCGCCAGTTTTTTTTTTTCAAAAACATGAAACATCAAAGCGTTTCCTGAAAAATATATGGGGGAAATGGGACAGGGTGATATACCTGCACGCTGTTCTGATTGAAGGTATATCATCTTAACCCTTTTTCTCGCAATGGTAAGTATACTCAACATCGAAAACAAAAAAATCCTGTCATGTTATTGTCAATTATTTTTACGTTTTGTTTTAATAAAACAGTTATTTATATCCAAACCTATCCTTACCGTATCAATTAATAACTCCGGTGCAGGTATTTTGATTTTTAGAGGTAAAGTGAAGTGGAGCCTACCATTAACCGCTAGATGCAAGTTCGAAATAAATTTGGAAAAAATATTATTTCTTATAATATTAATTTAACTACCGATGGTACCAGTTTTTGAAGATGTCTGCTTGATATTTTTGTGTATTTATAACAAATTAGAAGAAAATCCAACATTCTACTGGGTTACGAATATGCATGTTGAGTATTCTCAACATTGCGCAACATTCTACAATCTACTCTGGACCAAACCTGTTGAGTATTCTCAACATTGCGAAGTTTAGGTTATAAATGATAATATTTGCAGCACAATAAAATGTTCACTATCACCGTACTAAAGCACCTTTTTTGTCATTCAATTTCGGTTTTTAAACTAACTGTACACATAAGTAAAGGTCATATTTGCTAGGTGTGTTTCTTTTCGTTTACTTACTCGATGAAACGGGATTACATCGGTCAATTTAAGTTATGGTACTAAATATTGTCAGGAAATACTGATTCTTCTGACAGCAACAAAGAAATACGAACAATTATGGCACAAACATAACACTGGGTGTCTTTGGTATGAGCTCATAATCACGTTTCATGCCATCTTAGTTCAGACAATGAAGCTTGATCTGGCAATATTGTAGGAGTATAATATACCTTAACAGTTATATAGTCCATATATATAGATTAATTTAATGTTATTTTTACCATCTGATTCTGCCATAAACTAAAGAAGTGAATTATTTATGTGTTTCTTACCAAAAAATATAAAATACAAGGTAAAATTGACTCTAAATAGTCAAACAAAGTTGTTAGACATATCAATAAACGAATAACTAACGTTCGCAGCTTTATAGCAAAGTTTTGACCATTCCAACAAGTAAAGTTTCTGTATATGGCTTGTTCAATAGATTTATAGATTTAAAACTACCAAAAATTTACAGTAATTTCTAATCATAATGATCTTAAGTTCACTAAAACACTTTGTAAGCGTCTTCCAGTATTTCAGCGATGTGCTACAGAAGAAAGTTGACAACTACTTAAACAAGAAGGAGACTGAGACAGTTCTGCGGATAATGATTTTCTTAATCATGATCCGCAGGACTGTCTCAGTCTGCAATGGACGTTTTTAACATGGTTAATTAGTATAAACTGCAATAATATGAGACACGTTGCTAGACTGGGCTGATACAGAGTTGAGGAGTTGAACTGGGAAAACGGGATTAGAGAGGTTGAAAACTAATCTGAAGAGGACATTTAGGGCAAGAAACCGTTGGGGAGAGTTCGTGATCATCAGTAACCATTGATAACGTTCATAGACACCTTTATTGCCAGGGTAGTGCTCAGTATCCTGTAATAAATGGCACAAAAAGAGGAGGAATCGCTTTAATAACCTTTTTATCAAAGTTATTTGCACAAAACATACATTGAAATTGTTTGTAGTGTGAAAGAAGTTAGTTATACTCTATTTACGACATTAATTAAATAAAATTATTTTAAAGAAAGTAGTATTTTTATATGAAGTTAAATCCCTACAAAATGCGCAGTGTTGAGTATGCTCAACGTCTATTAAGTTAACTAAATTGTTCAATGTTGGATAATGTTGAGTATTCTCAACATATATTTTCTAAAAAGTTATTTATGTATGATTTTTTTTATTATTTTTGTCAGCCTCATGAGACCACTAATTACGTATTTCAATGCCTAGAACAAAAGAAAATTAGAAAAAAATATCTTTAGCGTTAAAGGGGATAATGCACAAACTACAAAGATAATTTGCAAGTCATTGTCAAACAATACACCAGAATTAGAAATCAGCCTTCTGTCTATCAGAGCCAGTTTTAACTGCTTTATTGTCGAGCTAATATTGATAAGAAGCTTACGTTAGGTACATCGTTTAAGAGTGGAAATCTGATTGTAACTGCTTCTACATGAACTTCTTGACATAGTAGCATACAAATATACTGACAGCGCGTGGTAGTTAGTATCACAGTCTAAGTTTTGTTTGTCTTAAGTTTGTAAACTGTCGCAATGTTGGCCGGAACAGATATAGAATGATAAGGAGTTGGCGGGATGAATGAGTCGAGAATATCGTCGCACCCATGGTAAACTCACGAGTCTACCACTTTGAGAGATTCGCAAATTCGATCGTAATCTGTATTAAGTCTAAAATTCAAGTTTACCATCGGTACGACGATAAAGCATTAGCATTTACTCCCTGCTTCGCCCGCTTTACTTACATTATTATTCCAAGGAAATACCTTACCTTACCTTATTATGTTTCAATTCTGACACGGTCTACATGTATATATTTATTTATTTAAACTTACAAACTTACATTACACAAAAGAAAACTTATCGTACAAAAGGCGAACTTAATGCCATAAGGCATTCTCTCCCAGTTAACCTTAGGGCAAAGCAGATAACTTGTGTTGTATACCAATTGTTATCTTATTCCATTAAATTGACATCACATTATTAGTTTAGAAATATCGAAGACCTTTCCGCTCCGGGTAACCGAATGGCTTATACGTCGCCACTGGGGGGGATCATTCGGGCTACCACAGCTGAAGAGGACCCTGCTGGCGCGATTAGAAGACCCCCAGGCTGGAGGCCCGGGGACGGACCGCGCCTTCCGCCCCGCGACTAAGTGGTGAATAGTAGGTACGAAATACTTATGAGTCATTTTCAAAAAAAAAAATGTCCATAGTTAAGGGCCTAATAAAAACAAAACTTAATTTATTTCTCTGTGTTACGAAAGTTAGGTATACAAACTATATGGGTAACTTTCGTAACACAGAGAAATAAATTAAGTTTTGTTTTAATTAAATCCCTAAATTATGTAAATTTTTTTTAAAAATGACTTATAAGTATAAGTACTTACGAAAATATTTGCTGCTGAACACGTGCACACTATGGGTTGAAATGAGGATCGTGGTCAGTGACGCAGCCTTGGAGAGACCTATCCAGTAGTGGACTGCGACAGCTTGACGATCAGAGATGGGCATTATTCGAATAATGTTTTATTTGAATGATCATTCGAATAAAAAATAATAAATCATTCCACGACTTTTCACAAGATGGATGATTTATTCGTTATTTTAATCGAATTAATCCAAGAAAAGTATTTGAGGTACAACACGAATAATGACTTGTTTTTACTGTACTTACATTGGTTCTAACAAATAATGTGTTCCTAAAGGCTCAGGCTTCCTAAAGGCAGTTTAAATAATAAAAGTATGTTTTATATAAGTAAGGCAAAAATCTTAGTTCGTTCCGTTAGTACAAAAAAACAGTCTTTCAGTTTTCGAGAAAAGTCAACATGGTACTCCAATAAATAATTATTCGTGGCAATTCATTCGCGAATAAATCATTCGCGAGTAAATTATCCCAGGAATAATTTATTCGAATAAGAATAATCATCCGCCAATTTTATTCGTCATTCGCGAATAATTTGGTTATTCTTATCCGTTATTCGTCATTCGAATAAATTTTTCCCATCTCTGTTGACGATGATGATGACATCGTAGCCCTATTATTACAATTTTTCGTATCTATAATTAGCTAGGAATCTGTCTAATAGACGTTTTTTTCGCAACATATCCCGATGTCTAAGTAGGTCGATAAGTGTGTAGGTGTGTAATTACAGTCACGTTTGGCGATTGCACGTTTTATTATTTTAGTTAATATTAGGTAATACTAATTTAGTTAATATTATTAGGTAATACCTATTACGATGGGAGTAACGTCCTCTATATACTTGTAAATTGAGGAATATTATTTAATAATTATCTGATTTTGCCGACACGTTTAGTCTAGTGGGACTTGGGAGTGACACCGCCCATGGGCCCGGGTTCAAATCCTGGTAAGGGCAAATATTGGTGTGATGAGCACGAGTATTTATTCCTGAGTCTTGGATGTTTTCTATCTAGTTCAGTATACCTATATTTATCAATATATAGGTACCATACAGTGAAGAAATGCTGCCTGCATCTTTAGCGCCATGCCACGGTGGCCGTTTCTAGATAATATAATTTAATAGGTAGTTTTAGTTTTAGTCTTAGTATACCTAATTATTTTAGTTTAGGATAATTTATTGTTGTTATTATTTATTGTTTATTTAGTTATTGAATACATTTCTAATATTCAAATATAATTATGTACAGTAGTGACCCCTAAGTTCGCCCAGGGTGCCTATCTTTGCCTAGTTGATTTTCCTAAACTTGCTTTACGACAAGCTACACTTAAAACTATATCAAGTAAATGTATAAGTAGGTACTGAATATTGAATAGTTTTATGTGCAGGTTTTCTTAGAAGATTTTTAGGAAAATCAACTAGGCAAAGATAGGCACCCTAGGCGAACTTAGGGGTCACTACGGTATATCGTCGTAAGTATAATATAATTAAGTGTATCGTACGCGTTACCCATAATACAAGCATTGCTTAGTTTGGGACTAGGTTGATTTTTTGTAAGATTGTCCTCATAATATTTATACATTTCAATCATCCAAAATAGGAATCAAACGTAACTAAAAAGGAATTAATTGATGTACAGCCAAGGTTATCAATTTGTATACACCACAAAGTTTCAAAAATATGTATACAGGTCTTATCACTAATTATTGTATACCTATTTCGGAACTTTGTGTGGATATTTGTTTTACCCTTAACAGTATTTTTTTTTAGAAATGTTAAGAATATTTATTGTACTTTTTTATATGTATATTTCACGAACCTAATCCGCGTTGTGCCTCCGAGTCTATGACAAACGTGCGGTGTCAATTACAGTCGCCTGCGCCGGTTCCAATTACATCACGACTGTTATTCAACTAAACGTTTATTTACATATATTTTAATGATTTTTGTCAGCATAGGTCTAACTGGAATTTGCCGTACCCTACGCGGAAAGAAACACGCTCTTCCTGGCCAAGGGAAGGCATTATTAATGGTTCACCTTGTTTTGGCATAATTTTATTTGTCCGAATGTTCTATTTTCCCGAATAATATTTACGCATAATTGTTATTTTACAGATAATATTGACTTTTCAGAATAATTATAAAAGAAACCTAACCTAACCTAATATGTTTTAAGTGGTTGATGCAAAAGATTTTGCAAAAATTTTCCGTTAAAGCTAGAGAAAAATTATGCGAAATAAAATTCGGGCTAACAATACATTCGGACAAATAGAACGTATGCCAAATAAAGGGAACCCATTATTAATAGTATACATGTATATACATACCTTGGCTGATGGACTAAAGAACGGCTAGGGCCGAGACACAATAATATTAAAATAATAATAATATTAAGTTTGCAATGTAATTTTCTTTTGGTGTGCAATAAAGTGTGATTGTATTGTATTGTATTATTATTTAATAGCAGTAATATTTCTTTCTACAAAAGGTACATCGCGCGCTTGAATGTGTGCGCGCCGTTGGTACAAGTAAAGATTTAAGAATGCGTAAGAATGCTCCAGTATGGACCGCACTCACGCAGACGTGCTGTCGCGCGTCCGTGTGAATACGAGTCGCGCGCTCCTAAGCGACCGAAGTTGGACTACTTGTTTGTCTTTATACTTTAGCCGAGATCCCGTTATTGGCTATGCAAAAAACGTTCGACCGAGACAGTTTTTTTTAATTCGGCTGAGACCGAGATCGAAAAAAAAAATTCGCACCATAAGGGTTCCTTTTTTACCATTTTGGTACGGAATCGTAAAAATATATAGAGAAATAAATAGCTTGAAAGATTTTGCAACAGCTTGCACTGAAATGCTACCACGATGTCTAATGGGCATTTTTATTTTAAAATCTACGGTGAGGCGAAACTTAAGCTATGTCCAAATGCAATCTAACCTGTCAGTCCGCGACGAAATGTATGGAGTTTGACACTAATCGTCAATTCTGTGACGACCTGCAAACTGTCAGTTAAGAACGCACTTTAAACAGGGGGCCGACACTCGTTTTTCGCCGAGCGCGACCTTCAGTGACGTCACTTACCGCCGGCGGTACAAAACTCATATGGTTGCCACGCGCTCGCATGCGTACAGCCTACCGCTACGAAGTAAGTCCGATAGTTTTGACAGCTACTTGAGCCTGTTCACGAACAAAAAAAAAAACAAAAGCGCTCGCATGGACCGCGTCGCACCACACTTCGATCGCGTATTTATAAGTTAATATTATTATTTTGTTGATGATGGGGCGTGCGCGTTGCAGTGTAGACGGCTGCAACAATATCCAGTTAAACAAACATTTATCGCATTTTGCACTACCCAAGGACGATGAGAGGTTATAATATTACTTATATTTTATATCTTGCCCTTAAACTAATCGATCAGGAAGCAGCATGTATGATTTACTTGCGGTAGTCCAGCATAGCCATTTGTGTAAATGTTTTCCTAGAGACCATCTCCTAAAATTATTTATATGATTTCGAATTTTCTCAATTTTAAAGTAGGGAAATAATTTAAGGTTTGTTGGGGTAATGCCGGACGTGGGGGATGTCCGTAAGAAATTAATTTCTGCCAAATTTGGCTTTATTTTTTAATGCTGGCAACATCGTGCAAGACGCCATTTTAACGCGATCCGACCGCCAGTCTCGGCCAGCCGCTCCGTGATGTTGGACGTGTGTTACGCGCTGTTAAAGGAAGCAAGGTAATTTTCGTGTATTTTTCATCAATCCGTTCTTCCCCCTTTGATTTATTTTGTGTATTGTGATGAAACTGTTGTCTTTTTTGTGATTATTTTGTCTGATAATTTCGTTTTTAAGGTTTATTGTTAAATAAAACTGATCCAAATAGACCTATGACTACTGTAGGCCGATATCCGATCTTCTCCCTTGCAGTTAAAGATCGGACGGAAGGAATCCGATCTTTACCCCTTCAGAATATAGCAATGATTGTCAAACTTTTTTTTTCTCAGATTTTAAAAATGATTTTCTGGATCACACTTTCGTTCCGTTAGTTTTACTCGACTTCGGCAAAGCCAAAAGAAGGGTTATTATTATTTTTGCGGCATGTTTGTGCTTGTACAGTTAACGTCAAAAATAAACATTGAAATAAAATTCCAAAATAATGTGAATATAAAAAGATGTTTGTCATAAAATTATGTCTGCGCCGCTACCGGCTCCGCCGCTCAGTGCGTTCTGAGCTTTAGGAATGTACTTACCTCGTACGGACACGTCGCGCCCACATACAAACCGTGAAATGTACTTTCGTTCGTAGATTTACTACTTACTGGTTAAACTGTGACTGTACTTACATATGGTTCACTGCAACGCCTAAGCTGCTTATTCGATTTGAATGAATGAGTGTCTATAGATTATATGGTCCGGGTAATAGAGGCTAAATATTTTTACAAACTTAAAAATAAATTTATTCAAATAAAAATTAAAGTCGTGTCGCTTCCATACATTTTGATGTATGGAAGCGACGCGACTTTAATTTTACCTAAAAAGTGACATGTCGCTTCTTTGCCGCGTCCCTTGCCTCTTAAGTAAAGTAACTTAGGTCAAGTCTGCGCCGTAGGTACTTATCCGTTCACCATTCCACCTTACATACCTTACTTACACCTTAGCCCTTTTAAGTATATTTAAATGCTACCTAACAAATAGACAAGTGTCAGTTATTTGTCCTATTTTTAGTTCTTTTTTTAATTTGTGAGCTCTGCCAATTATTATAAAATAATACTTACATTAATATTTTATCTATAGATGCCTCGGAAATATTCAAGAAAGTCATCTCGGGCAACTACGTATTCACGAGAAGCCTTAGAAACAGCTATACAGAGAATAAAAAACAAAGAACTCTCATACAATGCAGCTTCGCGTATGTACGGTATACCAACATCCACGCTGAACGATAGAGTCCTGCAAAAGACAGCAATAGTTAGCAACACGCTCGGCCGATCAACAGCGATCCCAATGGAGTTGGAAATACAACTGGCAGATGGTCTTCGTACAATGGAAAGATGGGGTTGGGGTTTGTCGAGAGAAGAGGTACTTGATATTACTCAGACATTTGTAAAAAGAAACAACTTACAAACGCCCTTTAATAATGATAGACCAGGAGTCGACTGGTTCATATCTTTTCGGAAGCGACACAATTTGTCTATAAAAAAACCGCAATCTGTAGAATACCTCAGAAAAAAAATGACAGATCCTTTTGTCATTCATGAATATTTTACTCTATTGGAAAAAACGCTGCACCAATTGAATCTTACTGATCCCAGGCGTATATGGAACTTGGATGAAACGTCGGTTTGTTTTGATCCAACAAAAACTAAAGTTGTAGGTGGCAAAGGCGAGCCTTGCACACGAACAACATGTGGAAACGCTAAAGAAAATGTCACTGTTCTGACAACTGTCAATGCGGCTGGGGAGAAACTGGATCCATTGATCATATTTAAAGGAAAATATATGTATAAACAATGGATGTTGGAGAATCCAAATGAATATGATTTCCAGATTACATATGCCGCCAGCAATCGAGGATGGATGGAAAGTGACATTTTCTTTAATTACATGCTAAACGTAATTATTCCCAATATTGGTGAAGAGCGACCCGTACTATTGTTGTATGATGGACATGTCAGCCACGTCGATGATAGAGTAGTGGCATTGGCAATTGAAAACAACATCACAATAATAAAGCTTCCTGCGCACACATCGCATTTGCTGCAGCCGCTGGATTTAGCTGTTTTTAAGTCGTTTAAAGCTATCTGGGACAAAAACCTCGTGAAATGGCAGCGGCTAAATGTTGGGGTCAAGTTGCGGAAACAAGGTTTTGCCAAAATGTTTGCAGAAGCATGGAAGGACACAAAACCAGAGGTGATCCGAAATGGTTTTAAAAAAGGAGGCATCTATCCTTTCAATGCTAATTGCATACCCAAAGAAAAATTTGACCCCAGAGCATATGCGCGGTGGCAAAAACACATATCTCAAAATATTTTTGAAGAGCCGAAGACTCTTAAACAGTTGTGTTTGGACAAAATAAACACGAAAATATGCCCTACTTCTGCTCCCAATGCAACCGATGTCCAGTATGAAACAGCAAATTTGAAAGGATCATCGTACCCATTGAACACATCATTCGAAGAACTTCTACTAGAGAAAGTTACACAACACCCACAGAACAAAACATCTGTTAAATTGACACGTGTAGCAAAGGGTGCAGAAGTAATTACACAAGCTTTCTTACAAAAGCAGCAAGAGATAGATTTGAACAAAGCGAAAGAAACACTAGCAAAGAAAACTAAAAAACATAAACAGAAACCCGTATCTCAATCGCAAAAACATGCTGCGGACCTCGCAACGCCAGGGCCATCTGGAGTTCAGAAGACAAAGATTAAAAAGGACAAAACTAAAAATGCTGAACCAATTTTAACGGACAAGACAAATAATGACGTAAAACCTACTAAGAAAGGAAAAGGTGTTGGAAAAAAAACTCAGTCTAACAAAGAAAATCAAACTCCAAAAGATAATGAAAAAAGTGTGGACAACAAGATATGTCATGAGACGATAAATTTAACAGTTTCAAAGGACCTAAAAGTGATCAAAAAATCTAGAGACACCAAGAAACGTGCAACAAAAATGGAAAAGTTTACTCCAAAAATAGATACACAGATGGCTGCAAGAAAACGTAAGAGATCTTCCAGTAGTGATACCACAATTGAAAGCATTCTAATGAGCGTACACAGTGATTCAGATTTATTAGATTCTGTCAGTGATATAGTATCTGAATGCAGCGAATGGAATAAAACTGACTCTAATAATTACATGACAAATTTAACCAAAGAACAGAAAATAGAAAAAATTGTCGAAGAAATATACGATCTAGAAAAACAAAGTCACAAAAAAACTATACCAGCAGAAATAAAAACGCAAGAATGTGATAGCAAGGAGACCAGAGTTCAGGAAAAGGTGACTCTTTTATCATCTGTCAAATTGACCCCCCAAAACCAAGCTTTCTACAAAGTTCATAACCGGCTACAACTTATTCCCATTGACAAAACCTGTGATATATCCTTAAAAAATACTCAAAATGCAGAAGAAAATTATCAGCCCCAGAAAAAAATTAAAAAAGAAATAGTTAAAAGTGTACAGGTAATGAAAACCCCCAATGACATTGACGTTGAAATGAGTAAAAATGATGACGAACAGGACGAAGTTGATTTTACTGGTTTCAAGAAATACGATATTGGACAGACAGTCCTTGTTCGATATTTCACAAAGGTTTGGAAATATTACGTTGGCATCATTCAAAATATTAGTTTAAATCCAAGACAATACAGCATAACCTTTTACAAAAACATTGGCAAAAAAACTGGCGTCAAATTTGTTGCACCTAAGCGTAAAGACATAGATTGTGTTCCCGAATGCAACATAGTAAAGGAAATTCAACTAGTGCAGACGTGCAAACGCCCTGAGGAGTATACTCTTGGGAACACCGACGACGGCATTTATTTTTAGGTACAGATGTAGTGAATAATGTGTTCCCATCGGAAAAATTTGGAATAACGACAAAGCCCGACGTTTCAATAAATTATTGTGTTAAATGATCAATGTTCAATAATAGTTAGCCTTTTACTTTGACGTTTGGAATGCACATATGGAGTTATTTTAATTCACATAAGCACGTCGATTATTTAAAACAATGATTGATTAACGATTCGAGTATTGTCGAGTATCCGATAGGAACACTTTATGTACTATTACTGAATATAATTTTTGTGACGAATATAATTATGTTAGTGAGTAGATTTATTTAATAGTTAAACGTGATTTCACTGTTGTGTTGGATGCCATGATTAAAATAATACAAATAAGTAGCGTAACTGTGATTCGATAATCGTAATCGAAAATAATTAATCGTGAATGGTGGCTGTGAAGTTTTACCGCCTGTTTTATTTAAGTAATTGTCTAATCGTGCTATAAGAAGGTAATGTGTTCCTATAATTTTTATGTTTTTCATAACAGATTTAATATTTTGTTACAGTTTTTGAAAAAAATATTAAGGTTTGTTGATTGTTTTAAGATATATTTGAAGACTGAAAATAAATGAAAAAATGATATATGATTATCAGAGGCCGGATATTCGGTACCTAAAGTTGGCAAAGATCCTGATGATTATGTTTGCAACTAAATACTGATATTATTATAGGGGGCTAGACGACTAAAAAAAACTGTTTAGTCCGTCACTTAGATTATTAGAAAATTTTGTACACGTATTTTGTAGGGGTACGTATCATAATATAGTAATTATATATAAGTTCAAACACATATGTTCAAAATGTATAAAATCAAAATGAATAATGATTGAAAATCATAACAGGTAAAATCCATAATGTACGTTGTCCATAATGGTCGAAATATATACTGACGAAATTCATATCTTTACAACTCATTAGTTCAAAATATATAAAGTCTAATGATATAATGTTTATAAAGAATAATGGTCGAAATCCAGAACTTTTACAATGGTATAAATTTTGACTATAAATAGCGGTGTACTAGAAAAATTAAGTATTTATTCCTTAAATACTTGTTCTTTTCGATTAAGTTGCGACGTTTTATGGTTGCAGGTGATCTTAACACGCGCCTCCTCGCTTCGCTCGTCGTCGCACCTAACCGGGTGTTCAGACTACATTTTAAAAATTTCAAGATTCTGAGTAACGTGAAAGTTTAAACTATTTGAGTTTTTGAGTCATTTGAACCCAAAAGTTAGGTGCGACGACGAGCGAAGCGAGAAGTGTGTTAGGATTATTTGTTACCAACACACGCCACAACTTTTATTAAACAACGTAAAACATTTAAAAAAAAACACATTATTAACAACTTACCGACTAAATCTTAGTTAATTACCAACTGAATTACATTTATATGTGGGCTCCATGTAAATTTGATTATTAATAATGAAAACTATCCTTGCAGATTTAATAAATGAAGAAAAATGGTTTTTTGTTTTAATTTCATACTATACATCCACTTAGATACGTCTTAGATGATGATCAGGGTCTGATGATGAAGTCGGAATGTGACTATGAGAACTTTTGATGTAACCTCATCGGGTTTGAACTACATAGATTTGTTTTGACGAGTAGGTACTCTGATCTGATCTCAGGTGATATCCAGGATTTGTTGATAGAATATGGTGGTGTCCATGTGAACTCCGTAATAAGACAACGCAAGCCCATCGTGTTTGGGCTCATTTGTTTTGTCTTGACGAGTACTCTGATCCGGAATGATATCCAGGGTCTGATGATGGAGCCGGAAGGTGTCAACAAACGAGCCGAAACACGATGGGGTTGCGTCGTTTTATTATGGAGTTCCCATAGACACCTTCCGGCTCCATCATCAGACCCTGGATATCATTCCGGTTCAGAGTACTCGTCAGGACAAAACAAATGAACCCAAGCACGATGGGGTTTCGACGTTTTATTACGGAGTTCCCATAGACACCTTCCGGCTCCATCATCAGACCCTGGATAAAATCTCGGTTCAGAGTACTCGTCAAGACGATACAAATAAGCCCAAACACGATGGGGTTGCGTCGTTTTATTACAGAGTTCCCATAGACACCTGTTGGCTACATGATCAGACCCTGGAGACCTTGTATGAAAACATTGAAAAGCACCTCCGATATAACCGTCATACCAAAGTAATTGAAGCTATGGTTAATTGGGATTAACAATTACAGTATTTGCAATTAACCATTAACTCGTTAATTCCAATTAAAGTAATTGGGATTGATCATCAATCGAATACAAATGTATTTGGATTGATCAATCCAATTACATTTGTATTCGATTAATGCCAACACTAAACTTGAGACTCACAGGAGTTTTATATCTAAAGTTATCCCGTTTACTTAGCAAATTCTATTAAAGTGACCTTTCAAAGTTTGAGAGTCACAGATTCTCCAAATTTCTGAAGCAGGGGCAAGATCGGACACCTAAATACGAAAAAAAAAACATTCAATGACAACATTTAAGTTTGCAGTTATTGGTGGCGGCAATTTATAGACGTTACAGAACGGGTATCACCGGATATAGTCCTGTTACATACGTTATTCTCCTAGCATTAGAAGCGCTTTTAAATTGTCATCCGGTATTACCCCTCGATGTAAAATTATTCGTCACACTCTATAAATAGTATATCTTATCTTTGCCCAGGTATAAAATAGAAACCAGTTATTATTTTAAAATATCAAAAATCAGGCTTGAACGACACTTATTTATCTACAATTTGCGCCATATTTTCAATAATTTTACGTGTACTGATATGGAGAAAAAAAAAAATTTATCGCGCTCTTCCAATTACTTCAATATCCATCCGGCATTACCCCAACAAACCTTAAGTAGGTAATTATGAAATTGAATTAAAGTTCAATAATCGTACAGAGGTAAACGATTTATCGGTGTCTACGAGTATTACATGTCGGCTGCTGGGTATCGGGTGACATCACGTGCGCAGTGACACGCGCCAACGAAACGTTTACCGGTGTGCCTACCATGAGTTGACTTTTCGATCGGCGCTAGCGAGTATCGAGCGCTCGATGACAGTCTATCTCTTTCGTACTATTAGCGCGTGCGAGAGAGGTGCACTGACTCTCGATACGAGAACCTCGCTAGCGCCGATCGTACACTCAACTCATGGTAGGCACACGGGTAATGGTTTAATATAATCGTCACTACTTTGAAAAAATCTCGTATCTAAACACGTCGTAGGGAAAAATGCCATAAGTTACATACGAACTTTACTGCGTTTTTACCTGGTATCAGTACCTATCGTATATATATTATCGTATATATTTACTTTTTTTTTAAGTAATGATGATATATACCTAATACTAGTGGGTTCTGTTCGCTGTAGACCTTGTGAGTCTGTCAACCTCCATAGCACACCGTTTTGAAATTTTCCGAAGTCTGAATCGACAAAAAAATCTATATACTCGTAATTATCGAATTTGCTCACAAAATTTCATGAGCATCGGTTGAGAAATGCGACCTGTAGAGAACAGCTGGACGACCGTTGGCTATCCGCCGGACCCACGACAGCATTTTTACCCAAACTGAAACGGAGACGTTTCGCTCAATTGACTCGCTCTGTCAATAATACCAGAAGGTACCTTCGTCTGAAAATCGTTCGAGAGATAGGGCTTCCCAAAGGAATCGCACATCGCGCATTTTTTTCTCTTGGTAAGCTCCATCCCTCGGCAATAGTAAGAATATAATAATCGGTGAACAAACACACAGAAAAAAAACATTCAGACGAATTGAGAACCGTCCTTCTTTTGGAAGTCGGTTAAAAATAAGTTAATATTTTTATAATAAAGATTATTTAGAACTAGCATACAGGGTGGTTTTCGATAATCTGTACTTATTAAAAGGGGGGGTGAAATTCCAACTCATTTTATCGGTAAAAATGACTTTAATTTTTGTCTCTGGGCAAAAAATTTTTTTACAGATTTTTACAGTTTTCTATGAAATTTTGGGCAGTACATCTGTTTGACATAGTATAACTTTTCATCTTATTGTTCAAAGCTGTAAAAAAAATGTTTTTAAGATCAAAATTAAGTGCTAAACGAAAATAAGCATGAAAAAATGGTCACAACGGAGAAAGACGTGCATGATTACCGTAAAAAAACTGAAGTTTTGCAGCCGTTTTTCACAATTATAATTTTTTTGGAGGATTTTTTCTTCAAGTCGGTGGTTTATTGTTATTGCTACTAAAGAAAGTGTCTATTGCCATGACCCTGCAATTTCTTACAATTTTAAGTAATTAGTTCAAAAGTTATACCGCGGCAAACAGATGTACTGCCGAAAATTTCACTGAAAGTTTAAAAATCTGTAAAAAAAAACGAATGACCACAAACAAAAATTAAAATCATTTTTACCGATAAAATTGGCTGAAATTTCACACTTTTTCATATGTACAGATTATAGAAAACCACCCTGTACATCCGCAGCTTCGCCCGCATTATTTGTCTTACTGTCCCAAAAAATGGCCAGGATAAAAATATCCTATGTTTCAATCACGGAAGCTTTCTTCAGGGGTTTCAATTGAGGAGTTGATCTAATTGTATGCCAAATTTCATCCCAATCAACTCGACTGTTACTGCATTGTTTAATTATTAAGTAAGAATCATCCACACGTTTAAGCATCCAAACATCTTCACAAACTCCGATATACAGGGTGTCCCTAAAACCAACGTCGATACGAAAAGGGCTGATAGACTACCTCATAAGACAAAATTTGACTTCAGTAAAAATCTCTTACTTTTCGAGATATTGACGTTTTTGCAAAACTCATGCTAAGTGATACCCTGACTCGATGATTTGAGTGTCATGACTAAACTATCCAGTATTTTTCAAATCTGTTTTTTGATATAGGTAGCCAAATAAAAATGCTATTGGACGTAATTCCTATTTTTGTCATTTCCTTCATGATGTGGCCACAGTAGAATATCAAAAAATAATTTTCTGATTTTTCCAAATTTTACCTCTGATTTCGAACGAGAATGGTGGAAAAAAAATGTACCAACGCAACCTGGCACATGATGTAAAAAAGTAGTGCATTTATTTTAGTTTTTAAAATAGTATAACATTTACTATACTGTAACAGTTTTTGAGATAATGATTTTTTTTTACAAAAATAACCAGTACTGAAGTTACTATTCCATTGACTTGGCGCTCAACCGTTCAACCATAAATTTACCTAAATGTTTGACTATTTAATTCCCAATAAAAGGCCCTTTGATCGTCTTCTCGTTAGTAACCTATTTCCATACAGTTTATTGATTAATGGATATTTTTGGTGCTAACGAACCTTCTTTGACGGATGATTACGTTAAGTTTGCACCTAATTTGTAAGTAATGTCCAGGACGCCAGGTGCAAACTTAGTCCAACCGGATTATATGAGAAATTTAAGAAGAAATCGGCACGGGTTCCCGTTCACAGAATGAACGAATTTTTAGTTTGGGGGCATTTTAGCACTTAAAAAACGTAATCAGAAGGTATGCGTTGCACAGTTTGGATTTTTGAAAAATATGAGGCACCCTATTCAGCAGTCGAATTAATGGAACAGTAACTACAGTACACGTTATTTTTGTAATAAAATGTCACTATCTCAAAAAGTAGTGTTTTAGCAAATGTTATACTATTATAGAAATTAGAAAAATGCGCTATTTTTTTGCGTCATGTGCCAGGTTACGTTTGTACGTTTTTTGTCACCACCCTCGTTCGAATTCAGAGGTGAAATTTAGAAAAATCTGAAAAATATTTTTTGTTATTCTACTGTGGGGCCACATCATGAAGAAATTAACAAAAATAGAAATAACGTCCAATAGTATAGTTATTTGGATACCCATATCATAAAACAGATTTGAAAATTACTTGATATTTTAGTCATGACTAGGGATGTAACGATACCGATACCGATATATCGGTATCGCCGATATACCGGTATCGCCGATATTATACAACCGATATTTGAAGAATTTGCTGTATTTATGTATTGGTCTATTCTATTACCTTGTGCAATGATAATTACTATGTTAATTAAATCTTTGGTTCTTAATAAAAAAAAAGAATTTTGAGTTGACAATTTATTATTTTTACTTTACACTTTCAAGGTTGACTCTCTGGTAAATATAACCAGTAGTCATTGCCATTAGTATAATAAGGACATAAAAATATCTGAAATTCATACTTCTTTTTTTAGCTAAGATATCGGTATCGGTATCGGTATCGCCGATATTAACTACTATATATCGGTATCGGTATCGTATCGGCAAAACTGTGTATCGTTACATCCCTAGTCATGACACTCAAATCATCGAGTCAGGGTATCACTTAGCATGAGTTTTGCAAAAACGTTAATATCTCGAAAACTAAGAGAACTAAGATAAATTTACTTAGTCTGGTGTCTTATGAGGTGGTCTATCAGCTCTTTTCGTATCGACGTTGGTTTTAGGGAAATCCTGTATAATGGGATGTCAAAAAAAATGAACCGAAAATAAAAATCGGTCAAGTGCTTGTCGGACTCGCCCACCGAGGGTTCTGTCCAAATGTGTAGTTACATATATTAAAGTACCCTATAAATTTTGATTCCCTTAGTAAAGTACATAATTTTTTTTGTGTTTTAATTTAAATGTATATTTCAGATTTTTTGCTAAATTTCATAGTTTTAGGTGAACGGAAAGTACCCTTTGAATTTTGGTTTCCTTGAGAGTGTCGAAATTTACGTTTTTTGCGGCATAATCGGCCGTATATTTTTTTCACGTTTAAAAGTTTGATTTTTTTCACAGCTTTTAGGAACCGTAGACTTGAGTAGAGGTTTTATTTTCAACTTGATATCTCTACGCGTTCCCGAGATATAAAGGGTCTTGATGGATAGGCAGACAGACGGACGGACGCACGGACAACGAAGTGATCCTGTCAGGCTTCCGTTTTTTTTTTGAGGTACGGAACCCTAAAAAAAAACTTCATTAATTTTATTATAAATAAGCAATCAAAATTCTATACGCAATTGACCTTTCCCCTCGGGTATTTAAGGAAAATCGGTAGCCTAAAAAATTGGGCCCAAGTTGATTAACGAGCACTTCAGATATTCAAGATTTCGGGTAGTCCAATGAACTTTGTACCTACAAATCTTTCAGTAAATTAAATAACCATTTATTACAAACTTAAATACGTTTTCATTAAAGTAGTAACAATTAGTTCGTAAACAGCTAATAATAAATAAATTCTAACATTTAAATACTGTGTCACGCTTGCAAAGCTGAATAATTGTAAATAATATAATTCTTATACCAAGCTTATACATAGATGGCGTTGTAAATATCGGGGAACAGCTTTTTGTATGGAGAATGACAGTCCTCATGTTTTAATGGTCCTTGGTATAAACATAGCGTCTTAGTAATATTGTCTTCGGTTTCCGCGATTATCACTCATAGTAATAAAACAACTTAAACGGATTACCCGCGACCACAAACGCTGAAAAGGGTTACGAAACGTCGGGACTTAAAATGTAGTAATATACGCGATTTAATCCGTTTAAGTTGTTTTATTACTATAGCGTCTTAGTGTTGTTTATACGTACCGACCGAGTAGGGCTTCCAATCCCGCAGCCTATCTTTAATCTCGGTACCTGCGGGATTGCACATTTTCGATCCCGCGGGATCCCGGTATTTGCGGGACCCCGCATAGTAATTCATGATATCAATTATAAGGTAAATGAACAGCGAAATAATCAACGTATTTAAACTTTTATTAGAGTTTACCTTTTAAACATTAATATTACAATAACATTGCACTATTTGCACTTCTATTAGTTCTATTGAGACCAAAATTAAAATCAACCTATGTTAAACAAACTCTAAGGAACTCAATTATAATTTAAGACAAATTATTAAAATACTGAATGTATGTATGTATGTACACACTTTATTGCACAATAAATCAAATAGAAACAATACAAAAAAATAATAGATCTGTACAAAGGCGAACTTATCCCTATAAGGGATCTCTTCCAGTTAACCTTTGAGTTGAGCCAACGAGAAAGAATAACTTACATCAAAGAAGATAGACAAACTATCATGCTAACTTACTAACACAAAGAAAAGGCCAAGTTTTACTATTATTTATTATTTGCTTGTATCAATATTTTGTTGAAAATGTTTGTCCCACAGTCCCGCAAATCCCGCGGGATCCCGCACTCGTAATCCCGCTATGAGCGGGACTGAAAAAAGGCGCGGGATCCCGGAATACCGAGATCTCGGAATAGAGCACTGTCTCGCCCGTTTACTCGGTACGTGTGTTCAAGGCAATAAGTAAGCTATACCATCAGTGTACTTTATTATCAAATTAAAATTACCTGTTTCTCCTTAAAATTCAATCCATACAATTAACTACACTATCTGTATGTATTATGTAAAAACAATTGTAAAGCTCTTGGCTTTCCAAAAATAAACAACAATGCTAAATAACAAGTAAATTTTAAAACAAACGACGTAAATCTATTATCGCTTTGTAGTGTTATTTATTAATAATTTATAGGGGATTAACCAAAATTTCAAAAAGACTCATGAATATCGTTTTAAAATTGGTGAAGAAACTGCGTAACGTACCCAAAAAAGAAACAACCGAGCTTATTAACACCTCTTTGAATTCGATAAAAAATTAAACACAGTCTAGCCACAAGATGAATCGGCAGCAACCTGCAAAAAAAACGACACACTTATTCGACATTTATTTTTTCAAGCAGATGATTTGCTGCGTTCTTGATATTCGATAACTCCCAGTTCGATAAAATTGTCGATTCGATCGATCGAATCACGTGTACATACACGCGTACCGAAAATGTGGATGACTGAGTCACGAGGCCTCAATGTGTGATTTTTTCTCAAGAGCAAAAATGTATGGTCACCGTCATTTAAATAATATTTTTTTTACAGCTTCAAGGGACTGTAGACCCGAGTACAGTCAACTACAAAGACATGTATCCATGTTAATCTTACAAAATGAACTTTTTGTATGCCATAATTAATTACCCTCGGTTTGTGACATTTCCAGTAGCAACCAAACCTTACATTATCATCGACTCGTTTAAAATGCAGTAATTATGTATCCTGGTATGTTTCCTCCGAATGTACACTTACAAGCCTCTTTTATTATCTATCAATCGGGGGGGGGGGCTGTAGTGCTTTTGTACAGTATTTGCAAAAAAAATGACACACTGGTTAGGTTACTTCCGTTTTTCGCCACGCCTATTATCTTGCCGCACAGACTCTACTAGTCCAGAGCACAAATTCATTGCTATATCAAGGACGTGATTTACGTGAAATCCTGAATTACCTACCCTATTAGAATTACTTTCCGCATTCAAGATGACACAACATTATGTTTCTGCAATCTTGCATAATGTAATCTATTTATAGAACAAATTAGAGGGTTTTCTGCATTTTTACTGAGCAATGATTTTATAGTGTTTAAGCCGCTTCCACATTTGTTTACACAGTAACATCAAAGTACAAAAAATTGTCACATCCTTAAAAAGCAACTTGTATTTAATTTAAGATGTATTTAAGTCGATTATAATTAAGAAAATAATGTAGTCAGTAAGTCGCTGTAACTTTCACGGTAGAATTGTTGGTTGAATGTGTATCACACTATTATTTACATAGGTACCTTCTTAGAAATGTACCACTTGCAATGCGTTTTATTTCGCCTTCTCCGTTCCTATAGAATCGTTTTGTTTGAAGTTATGGCTCAAGGTCATTTAATGTAGGGGCAAGTGCTCAACCTGTGGACACTTTCCAGAATTTGACTTTTAATCAGTTGTTAGACAAAAACTACGCGTATTATAAATGAATTCTTTATTTTGTTTTAATCACAATTAAACAATCTTCAAAGTCCACATATGTTTTCTACGCTAGCTATCCGCAGATGGCGGATAGAAGCATTTTAAAAAAAACACTCATTTTGTCCATAGGTACATCTACTGTCTGTACCTATGGACTCCAAAAACGTACCTATGGACGGTAACGTACCTACGGACATTAATCAACAACATACTTTTAAACAGAATAAACTTCTAGAATAACGTAATTAACAACATACAATTAAACAACATGTAATTATATGTTGCTCTGCATATCACAGTTACTTTTTTTCTTCTTGAAATCTAATATTCTTAGCAAAATCTCAAGTATAATTATGGGATTTTAAAATGCCTCCATTGTCAGCAGAAGAATATGCTGTGTGTAGTAATGCTGCTTTTTTAAGTAATCATATATCTGTTGCTCCTCAGTATTGCTAAATATCCTCCTGACATCATTTTTTAGGAGTTCTAAGCCTTCTTCACCAATATTTTGACAGTGATTTAATTTTATGTTTTTAAAGATTGTCGATTTTGGGATTTTAAACTTCTCTGCGGCTTTCCTTACTGAACTTCCATTTTCTACTTCCCAAACAGCTGCAGTCAGAGTGTCTAGGCATATCTTGTCTCTATTTTTCCCAGCTTTACTACGAGGCACTAAAACAAACAAAAATATTGTATATTAATTTTACTGTCCACAGGAACATTCAGTATAACTGTACCTATGGACAGTCCACAGGTACATTCACGGAGGTATCCACAGGTACAATTTCGGCGGTTTTTATTTTGAATTCATACCGGTCACTATAAATGCTACCTACGATTAACGAAATCTTGTAGAAATAACGTTTACACCATATAAATTAATATGCCATTGCAAAGACACCCGCAACATTTAGAGATTTTACATAAAACATGCTTTAAAAGAAGGTAAAAAATTACTTTTTGTCACAAAAACTTTCGGCAGCCTCAAAACACACAGTTTCTGTAATCAGTAAAGATGGCGATTAGCTAGTGTTGCCATATGAAAAAAATACTTTTCAAATAAGTGATTGGTATTTGACTATGGTTATTCGTTTTCTCTGTATGAGTAGTGTCCACAGGTAAAACCGTCCACACGTACAGCACTTGCCCCTATCAATACTAATCTAATAACCCAGTCCATATTTCCACCGCCATAGCCCAGTAGAGTTAGATTCCATCAATCAACAATAGTCCTTGCATCTGGCGGGGGCTGTCTCTGCGTGCGTCCCGTGACACGGGCAGGGACAGCATCCGCTGGGTGTACACGTTGCCTTTCATTAAATTGTGGAAAGGGCCTCTACGCGTTAGCTTCGGCTCCGCGCACGCCTCCCAAAGGACCGGGACACCATTGTCCCGTGAACGGGAAAGACATACAAATAATAATAATAAAGACAGACAACTTCTTCAAGGTCGAGGCGCAGAGGGTGCACTACATATTGGCGCATTCATGGATCCTATGAGGATTTTATTAGGGATAGCCGAAAGAGATGCAGGTTCGAATCCTGCCCGAGACATATAATTTTCAAATTTTTCTCTTCTAATATTTTTTTTAGAATTCGGTGGCAGTCGTTAATTAATGCTACAATAAAAATCATGTTTGGGTGTAGTACAAGTACATCGTTCAGACATGTAAAAGAGCCCTTGAGGCCTACTTACAGAAATAAATGAGTTTGAGTTTTATGTGTTACTGTGGATATGTCAATACGAGTTGGGACCACAGTGCCATGCATGCATGGGTTGTAAGGACTCAATGATGCTACATAAGTCACCTAGGATGACGTCACAAAAGAGGAGACAGGTTGAAAAATTGGATGACTTGGATAACGATTCCATGGCGTTTTTTAACAGCTTCAACGGACCGTAGACCTGAATATATATATGGTTTTATTTTTAACTCGGTACCTCCACGCGTTGCCGAGATAAAGGGTCGCGACAGACGGACAGACAGACAGACGGACGACAAAGTGATCTTATAAGGGTTCCGTTTTTTTTCCTTTTGAGCTACGGAACCCTAAAAATTATTATCGAACCTGCCCACAAAATTTCACGAGAATCGGTTGAGAAATGCACCCTGCAAAGGAAAAAGCCGGACAGCCGGACAGACATACATATGAAAGCGTTTTTGCCCAAACTGAAACGGAGATGCTTCGCTCGCGCTTTGCGCTCGCTCGCTCACATGATAACCATCCCTTCAAACGTGTACGCGCCCTAACAAATCTGCAACTAGCAACAGACCCGCATTTTACGCGCAAACCGCAACTCAAGCGTCTTTTTAGCGCGTGTAACACAATTTACCCCGCCATAATTACCAACTTATCAAAAACAGCTGAGAAGATTGAACCAATATCGCCAATTGTATCGCCGCGTGGCCGCAAAGGTAACTTTGTCGAATTAACAATGGATAATTCTCTAAACGTCCTAACTCAGTTTGATACATTTATAAAATCGACTTTTCGTCGTTCAGTTAAGGTTGAATTTCAAAGTGATAGGTCTAGTTTAATGACCTTGCTGAGGTCACAGTTACAGCTGACACTTAACAGAGTTACAGGTGATCATCAGCAGTGATCGAGCATTTTCTTAATTGACAGGTGCGGAGTTAAGAAATCGATTGATTTATTATGTAAAAAACAAAAAACGTAACCAAATCATAATTTTTACGATGCCATTATATTTTGATGGATGTCTGTCCTAGTTTCATATCAGAAATAGTACATTACTTAGCTAGGGAGGTAAAACAAAGAATGTCTCAGATCGCAGGTATTTGACGCCCGAGCCGCAGGCAAGGGCGATAAATATGCGAGCTTTCTTTATTACCTCCCAATACAAAATTTTACGCCTCTCTCTGGCCAGGAAGTGGGTATTTCCGCACGCGTACCAGAAGTAAATCACTCCGCGATTTTGCCGCGAGGCCTTGAGGCCCCCGCGAGGGCGCCTAAGCCAGCGACCAGAAAGAGCACACGCTAGCACGCGTTATGCGAGAGTTGTACCCCAGGACATAACAATAGTCTTTTTCTGTTAGTATAACACTTCACACTCACTTCATCACATTGCCATACAGTTAGGATAATAGTATTTTATGCAACAGTTGTATAAGAAGGCTCAAAAAATGCGAAGGACGCGAGTTGCGATACTAGCCGCCGCGGCGGCGAGTATCGCAAATAGAGACGCTTTGAGCGTTTTTTGACTTAATTATACAACGTTGCATACAATACTTTTTCTACGACTAGGTTATAAAAATATAAAATACAAAATTAAACATAGCACTCAAACAAGGCAAATATGGCATATGACTGACAGTATGTGTCTATGGTATTTTTTTTAATTTGACCTATACTCGCAGTGACACGCAGTGACGATATTAAAAATACTTTTTTTTATATTGGCATCAATGAATTTAGTTCGGAAAATTTTGTTTTTATTTAAAACCGTAGGAATATAATTGTTTGTTAAGTTGGTAGTTGTGCATTTTTATCGTAAAGTTAAAATTGAGCGCTTAATCCTTGACCTAAGTTTAACCTAGATTTAAAAGTCTGTGGCTGCTAGCAGTATCATTTTGCGACTATAACGACATTAGTGCTGTTATGGGGAATAGAGTATAGACTTCTCTAAATTCATATTATGTATGTTCTTATATTAGTGTTCGTGACCAAGTAAAAGACAGATAAAAGTACAGGAGTAGAAAAAATCACCTTAATACTATACACATAATAACTCTTTAGGTGAACTTTTTCACACATTCTATCAGTGTGAGCGGAGGCCTAGCCCCCCACACAGCAAGATACACTCCTGTTGGAGGCCCAGGAACACAGGACCTACAGGCCTTCAGGATCATAAAAAAGTGAGAGTTACAAAGAGAGACGGTCGGATTCGGTGCGTTCCGTCCGGTGGTTATTACTTATTCTGTGGTATTACAATACCGTAAACTCATCTTTCTATAAGGTAAACGTCCTAATGCTAGACTGCACATCCGAAAAAAATTGTATGTCCTCTCGATCCACTTAAGGCGGTCCGGAATTTCTGCTCTTTCAGACTACAAAAAAAAAGCTCGCGTCGAGCGCGCGTGGCAAAAAGAAAAAAACCAAAAACCCTACTCCAAACAGTTGGTGGTCCGTGGCAGACCAGATTTTGTCAAATGGTCCCTCATCACTAAAAGGTTAAGAACTACTGCTATAGATAGACTATACTTTGCATCTCTCAGCGTCTTCTACTGTCTATAAAACGGGGAGTATTCCGAGGAACTGTTTAGGTTGGTGCCTACCGCATCATTCTGTCGTCGCATCATTTTATACGATAATACAATAGGTACTTGTTGTAAATCGGTAAAACAGCTGTTTCTATACAAAAATATTACTCGATAATCAAAGTAGCAGTATCTATATGTAAAGTCCAAATTGACGTCACTACTTAAATAACAGTGGATTCAAATAGTGAAGTTAATATAATACTTTCTACAGTATACAGTTAACAATACAAACATGACCACAGAAGGCCGTAACTTGGTACTAATTAACAATATAATATGTGTTTTATATCTAAATAGTTTTTGGTATTACACAAAGCAATAATTGTGTAATTGTTCGTTAACAATACAATTGTTATGCAATCTATTGTACGTGTTTGTAAGTTAAGATTAAGGCCGTTTTCGTATTGAATTTGTGGTAAAATGCATGATTACAGTTTGTAGAGGAAAGTTATACATTACGCCATTAATGGTTATGTTATATGATGTTAAGGCGATGTAAGATGTTGGCATTTAGGTGTTATTGTTTCGTAATCTATTTATTTATACATAAGTAAGTATAATAAAAGGGCAAGTCTAAGTTTGTTTGTATCGTAGCAACCCATAATTATTCTTCTTTTCTTATCTCTTCTTTTCAATTTAAGGTATTCTTTCCGTTCTTATCGTTCTTTAGTTTATTATTTCGTTTTTTAACCAGACAATCTAATAATACGAAATCATGACTAAAATACATTACTGAGCTCTACATAAAAAGCATAAAATAATTCAAAATATTGGGCTATTTCGGGGTTTTTGCAAAATAGTGGTTTCGAGCCTTGCCCATAACTTCGCCTGTGGTTCCTATCATCGTCTAGTCGATTTTCCTAATTATCTTTGGGGCAAGTTGCATATGAAACTAAAAAAAATCAAGTAACAAGCAAGTGCAATAAACATTTCTTCCAAACAAGTAAGTGGGAGCGTAGAGAATAAGTAATAAAACAAAAAAAATATTTTGTTTGTTTGTGCATTACGAAAAAACTATCGAACCAATTTCCCTGAAATTTGGCGAAGGACTGCTCATTTTTTTGGCCTTTTGAGACTTCAACTTTGCCGAACGCCCGTTGCCTAATTCCCAATTTCCCTCCCCCTAATTACCTACGTCCCTATAGCTTGGCAACTTCGATGGTGACACACACATGTGTGCTTTTTGTTATGTGCAGCCGCAACTACTCACACAAGTTACCGCCAACACGAACGACGACCGACGGAAGCAGCCTCCGGAGGCCCCCGTTCGTGTTGCCGCGGTAACTTGAGTGAGTAGTTACGGCTGCACATAACAAAAAGCACACATGTGAGTGTCACCAACGAAGTTGCCAAACTATAGCCGAAAGAGGAGTTAAGGTGGATTTCTAAATCCACCTTTAGAGACATCACATACCCTGGTATATGTCGAGAGCAATTGGACGTAGATTAGGGAAAAGGATTCAACCCACACGAACGAATTTTAAAATATAGACTTTAAATGCTTAAACAAAAGGTTGACATTTCACTGATGTTTTTATGGGTTGGATCCTTTTCTCTAAACTACGTCCTTATACACTGACGTTTTAATAGTCCGAGGACAAAATAAAACTTGCTTTATAAGTTGATATACACAAAAGTTCGGTTTAGCCACAGAAATACATAAATCGAGGTAGAAGGAAAAAGTGTATGTACCACGCGTACTAAATAGAAGTGGCGGCGACCTACTTTGCACGCCGTCAACTTCAGTTGCCGTCAATATTATAATCAGATTTGAAAATCTGATAATAATGGTATAATAAATTGTACAAATACCACCAAATGAAATGGAAAATGTATGTTATCCATCACTAAATCACACTTTTGGCGTCAAACGCTAAGCGAAAAACGTAACATGCTTGGTTGCCGTAAAATTCGACAAACTAATTCCTTATTTATCTCGATAAATATTTCTGTGGATTTACCTACCATTACTTAAATTCTAAAAAGTTATAATCGTATACAACACGCAATGGCTAGAAGTTCACCCCGAATACTATCTTACGGTTTCTTCCTACCGAAATTCGGTAGAAGAGCAGTTTGGACTCAGGAACAATTTTGCTGATCTTTCAATTTATAAAATCTATTAGTTTAACAATAATACAGCGTGAAAGTCCAATACGAGCAACCAAATTAACCAGATATTGCATTCAGTAGTGTTATCATTTATTAATATGATTTTTTAAATTACACTTAATACCTAGTGACTTCGTAATTAATTTTTGAAAATTTACCGAGCAGCAATGTACCTTATGTACCGCATACATGCTTGTTATGACATTGCGAGATACGAGCTTTTTTAAAGTAATTGTCAACTAGCGTGTTTGTCAACTTGAATGTGTTGCGCTTGCGTTACAATGCGGGCCGAATTATTTTGTATGGTAAATATTTTCTTTGCAGTTTTAAGCAAAAGTTATCTAAATATACTTCTTAGGTCCTATGCTGACCACCGTTTCAATATTCGCCCGTATTACATTTCCACGCTGTATAACCCAGGGGTCACCAAATGGCGGACCGCGGTCCGGATCCAGACCGCCGACCTATTTTCGAAATGCTCTGAAATCGACCAGAATATGTATATGTTACCGGCCAAACACGATTTCAGGCCAAACTAGTTTGTCCTAGGCCAAACTAGTTTATCCTGACACGCTCAGCTACATCACACCCTAGCGTTTTTCGACGCTGCGGGCCCGCTGACAATACGACGACACTCGAAAGAGGCTAGTGTGGGATGTACCTTACGATGAGTTACTGCGTCCTCTTAAATTAGTGATTTATTGCGAGTATTATTACAAAAGCCACCACTGTAAGACTCGATAGCTCAGTTATCTCAATTAAACTCTTTTTACATGCAAAACCATTTATTCCAATTCACCATCAACCACAGATAATCATACAAAATTACGTATGTCACTTTTGACAAATATAAGGGTGCAATAACGGCGCTGTCTGACGACGCGATATGAAATATGCTCCAACATACTCCCCCCTAAAGGACAGCAGTGTCCTTTCCACTAACATCAGGTAATGGGCAGAGTTTCGACACTGTACGAGTGAACACTCCAGATGCAGTGCGAATATCGTAAGTACGGGTCAAGTTGTCTTGTCCAGGATACTTCTGCAGAACTCGTCCCAATAACCATTTGCTCGGTGGGAGTCTTTGGTCCTTTATCAGTACTAGATCTCCAATTTCAAGCTCTGGTTTTCTTGTCTTCCACTTAGGTCTCTCTTGTAGTCTAGTCAGGTATTCTGCTTGCCATTTCTTCCAGAATAGTTGCAGTTTCTGTTGCATGATTTGCCAACGTGTCAAGCTATGTGGTTTACTCTGTGTCAAGTCTTTCTCCGGTATAGTAATCAGTGGCTCACCGACCAAGAAATGTGCCGGGGTTAGGGGCTCCAAGTCATCAGGATGATTGCTCAGCGGTGACAAGGGTCTGCTGTTCAGACACGCTTCTATTTGTGTTAAAAGGGTATTCAGTTCTTCGAAAGTAGGTGTAGCGTCTCCAAGCGTTCTTTTCAGGTGGAATTTTATGCTTTTTACTCCTGCTTCCCATAATCCACCATGGTTGGGTGATCCAGGGGGTATGAACTTCCAGGTTGTGCCTTCCGCGTCAAGAAGTGCGGCCAATTCATCAGGAATGGAAGCTTTTCCAAGTTTCCAAGTCTCAAGCAATTCTTTGCTTGCGGCGACAAAATTCGTCCCGTGGTCACTCCACATCTCTATCACGTGTCCTCTTCTTCCCGTGAAACGTCTGAATGCGGCCATGAAGGCTTCCATCGTCACGTTACTCACACATTCAATGTGAATGGCTTTGGTCACCATACATATGAAGATGCTGATGTACGCTTTTAATGATTTTGATCCTCGTCCTGAGCTCATGCGTACGTTTATAGGACCTGCGAAGTCTACGCCGCTTATGCGGAACGATCTTGTAGGCTTCACTCTCATCTCAGGTAAGTTACCCATAAGTTGAGTAATCGTCTTCGCTTTCTGTTTAGCACAAGGTACACAATTTCTGACGTATGTCTTTATGGTATTGCCGGCGTCAATCAACCAATACCTTCCTCTGAGGTAAGTAGTCATCAGTTGTGGTCCTCCATGCAATGTCTTCTTGTGTGCGTCATGCAGTAAGAGTTGCAGCAGTACATTACTCTTCGACATTATTATTGGATGTTTACTCAGGAACTCTAAGTCTGCATGCTTCAGTCTACCTCCGACTCTCAACACTCCTTTATCATCGAGAAAGGGCGTGAGTCTCAGCAAGTGACTATTCGCCTTAAGCGGTTTGCGATCTCTCAGTGCTTCAACTTCTTCTGGGAACTCCAGGTGTTGCGACAGCTTAATGCAAATGGTAAGTGCTTCTTCGCGTTCATCATGTGTCACAAATGCAGGTAAGTCTCCTTTAATCTCCTTTTTATTTTTCAGGTGCAGCCATCTTCGACAGTAAGCTACAACTGCGACGAGTTTTCTCAACGTGGAGTATCTCTTTGCTATGGTAAGTATAAACTCTTCTTCTTTCTCTCTTATCACGGTGTTTGCACATTTAATTGTTTTTCTCTGTTCCAGTTCTGTATCTTCTACTTCACATGTTTGTATTTTCCATTCTCTCTGATGTAGAAATGTAGGACCCTTTAACCACAATGTGTTCTCTTTTAGTTTTTCAGGTGCTACTCCTCTCGAAGCTGGATCGGCGGGGTTCTCTTTGGTGTTCACGTACGACCAGGTAGTATCTATGTTATTATTGATTGCTATGACTCTATTTTTCACAAAGGTTGTCCATCTCTGCGGGTCTCCAAGAATCCATGCTAGCGTTACTTTAGAATCTGTCCAAGCATAAGTATTCTTCAACTCTATCTTCATCGTTGTAGCAATGTGTTTCAGTAGCTGGCTCAATAACATTGCAGCGCTCAACTCAAGGCGGGGTAAGGTAATTTGTTTCAATGGAGCAACTTTAGTTTTTGCCATGATCAGTGCTACTCGTACTGTTCCATCTCCTTCAATCACTCTGCTGTACACTACTGCTGCGTATGCGGCCATCGAGGCATCAGCAAAGCCGTGCAGTTCTACTAGTTGGTTGGTACGGGTAGTTCCGATCCATCTCTCCAGCTTTACCTCTGACAGGTGCTTTATTCCCTTGCAGAATGACGTCCACTCTTTCTTCAGATCTTCAGGTAAGTCTTCATCCCAGTCTAAACCTTTTGCCCATATTCTCTGCATAAATATTTTTGCCATCACTACGGACGGGCTTAACCAACCCATGGGGTCGAACAAGGATGCGATGACAGTAAGCACGTTGCGTTTGGATACTCTCTCCTCCAGTAATGTATTTACTTTGTTTGTTACTAGCAGTGTATCTTCATTTGCGTTCCAGGTGATTCCTAGTGTTTTGATTGTCTCTTTGCTGTTGATACCAATTTCTGTATTCTTGGCTCTCTTCTCTGGTTCGATTGTGCTCATGAATTCTTTGTTATTAGATGCCCACTTTTGTAGTTCGAAGCCTCCTCTTCTCAGTACCTCAATCAGTTGTTGTTTAGCTTCTATTGCTATCTCTTCCGTATCTCCCCCAGACAGTACATCGTCCATGTAGAATGAGTCGTTAATTATCTCTCGTGCTCTTGTATACTCCTCTGTGTTTGCTTCATCTATTGCAACTTGTTTCAGCGTTCGTATTGCCAAGAACGGTGCGCAGGCTGTACCGAAGGTAACGGTAAGTAGTCTGTATTCTCTGATGTCTTCCTCGGGGCTGAATCTCCAAAGAATTCTCTGAAAGTCTGCGTCTTCTCTTCTTATCATAATCTGCCGGTACATTTTGATAATGTCCGCGACAAAACAGATCTTATGCATTCTCCACCTCATAAGAATGTCTCGAAGCTCTTCTTGAAGTGACGGTCCGATTAACAGTTCATCATTCAAGCTGACTCCATTTACTCCTTTGCAGGATGCGTCGTATACGATTCTGACTCTAGTGGTGTCTTTGTCATCTCTTACCACGGCGTGATGCGGCAGATAGACGTTTCTCTCACTCTCATGATTCTCTTTATCCACTAGCTTCATGTGTTGTAAATCTATATACTCTCTCATAACCTCGTTGTAAGATTGTCTCAAGTTTGGATTAGCTGATAGCTTTCTCTCGGTGCTCATAAATCTTCTCAATGCGATTTCTCTCGAACTCTCTGGCAATGTAGGTTGATCACTCTTGAATGGAAGTGCAACGATATATCTTCCACTCTGTTCTCTCGATAGTGTCTTCTCATAGATATTCTCTGCTCGAACTTCTTGCGGGGTGAGAATGTCGTTCTCCTCTGACTCTAATCTCTCGGTCACCCAAAATTTCTCAACCATCTTCTCTAGTGTTACATTTAAATGCATGCTCTTGATCTCTTTCGGGCCATCTGTTAGAACTCCTCCTGACAGGATCCATCCCAAGCGGGTTTGTTGTGCTATGGGGGCACCTGGTTCTCCTTTGATCACTCCGCTCATCAATACATCTGTGTAGACGTTAACTCCCAACAACATGTGTATTTCGCCAGGTATATGATAAGTCGGGTCTGCTAATGACAGATGTTGCAGGTGTGGCCACTTCTCTGGGTGTATTTTAGCTGTAGGCATCATGTCCGTGACATGCTTCACAACGAATGCGGTGCAATCTCTCTTGAAGTCGTTGTTGAATCTCGAATAAACTTCTATGTCTGTAGCATACTTGATTCGGGTTGACATCTGACCGACTCCAGTTACTAATCCATCAGCAGGTTTTCTATGTAGTTGCAGTCTCTGAACAGTTTCCTCGCTGATAAATGTCTCTTGTGAACACGGGTCAAGTAGGGCTCTTACTATCTGCATACCTCGGCCAGTTCTAATATTTACAAGTGCGGTTGCCATCAGTGCGGTGTGACCTTGTGTAACTAGATAGTTTCTCATCTTCATTGTTCCAGATGTTCCAGCAGTTTCAGATGTAGCTTCATTCTCATGTGCTTCTCGCTGTGTCACTGTGTTGGTTGTATCTCTAGACTCTCTCTCGGTAGGAGAATTCACATAGTGTAGCAACGAATGATGTCTCTTGTGGCAGCGATGACAGGATACTTTGGATCTGCAGTTTTTGATACTGTGTTTAAGAGATAAGCAGTTGAAACACAGTCTCTCATCTTTGACATGCTGCACTCTCTGGTTCACATCTATCTTCTCAAACTCTTTGCATAAAAATAACATGTGGTTTTGCTTGCAGTATGTGCACTGTATACTCGGTGTAGCGGGGCTTGTTAGAAATGATCTTTGTCTCACTATAGCTCTCTCTTTGTCCTTCGATTGTGTTGACGTTGAAACCATTTCTAAAATTCTAAATCTCGTCTCTAAAAAGTTTGTAAACTTCTGTAGCTTTGGTAGCTCTTGAACAGGTAGCGAACTAATTTCCTCTTCCCACTGTTTTCGTGACTCATCATCTAATTTATTGAGTATAATGTGAATTACTATGATATCCCACTCCTTTGTATCTACTTCATTGTTTATCAGGCTATTTAGGCACTCTTGGGTTGTATCTAGCAGCTCTTTAATAGATTTAGATGTACTCTGGTTGACTTTCTTTTGATTCATAAATCTATTTAGAATTGTGTTCACTATCATTCTCTTGTTGTTATATCTCTTGTCTAGCGTGTCCCAAGCGATATCATAATTATTCTCAGTGATTTGTAGATGTTTAAGTAGTTGCTCAGGTTCACCGCTCAAACTACTTTTCAAATAATGAAGTTTTTGTACCTTGCTCAGATTTTCTTTATTATGCACAAGTGATTTATATAGATCTCTAAATGATGTCCACTCATGATAGCTTCCAGAAAAATGTGGCAGGTTCACTTTTGGTAATTTCACATCTTCGGCTAAGTTTGTGCGATTGACCTCATACTCCGGGGCCGGAGCAGTCATCACTGGGGTACTCAATTTTTCTAATGCATCACACAACTCTGCTTTATTTGAGGTATACTCCTCTTCACCCTTTGAGAACAAGTCTGTTGTAAAATAATTATAGTCTTTTTTTTCTGAAGTAATCGATAATTTGACTATTTGGAAATGTACCGAACGAAATTTCTGCCAATACTCATTCAGTGTTTCAATTTTCGTTTGTAAGTAGCCTTTCGTCATGCGTGCTTTAGGTTGCTTTTTCAAGTTAACACCAATTTTCTTGATGAGTTCAAAGGTTACTTCTTGTTCCGCCATTGCCAACTCCATTTTGTAGGTTATTTACAAGAATTTGCAATAGTTCACGGCTAAAACCCACTAATTGTTCATTGACTAATATTGTTTAACACTGATTAGTCCGTTTTATGAAGAATTATAACGTATTTCAACCATAAAAGTTCAATGTTTACATTATTTCACGTGCTCGAAAATAGTTGTGTTTTACGAAAATATTGTTCTTTGTAGATTCCACACTGTTTGTTTATATGTTATTTAATATTTTATAAGTCCACAATGTCTGATCACAATGTATTTCACGTATTTTAGTCCTTTTTAACGTAAAATGTAAATCCTTTGTCCCGACGTCTACGTATAGCCGGACACTTTTTCTATCACAAAATAATGTTTGTTTCACTGCACTCAAGCGTATTTCCACTGTAATTGTTCGATTCTCACACTGTTTCAACTCAATCCGGTTCGTTTGGATCACTTTGTAAGACTCGATAGCTCAGTTATCTCAATTAAACTCTTTTTACATGCAAAACCATTTATTCCAATTCACCATCAACCACAGATAATCATACAAAATTACGTATGTCACTTTTGACAAATATAAGGGTGCAATAACGGCGCTGTCTGACGACGCGATATGAAATATGCTCCAACAACCACTTAATGTCATAGTAATCTAGTAGGTATTAACTAAATAGTATATTTACTAAGGAATAGATGACCCAGTGACTACTTTAAAAACAGTCATCTGTGACAGTAACTGTGACAGTTACGCGGTGGTACCATTGTGTGTGTGACGTAGTGGAATGTTTTCTTTGTTATTTGTTTATTGGTGTTATAAATTATTATTTACAATGAAAAACTTCGAGTCATCGTGACATGTCAATTACAAACCGTAATACAAACGTAAAGTTTAAAATAAATATTTCCAAATAAATTATATTTAGTTTGATACACAGCCTCAAAACTACCTAACTGCACTCTAAAAAAAATTGGTTGCTCCTAACAAGATTGTGATAGTTATACAGGGTGATTTCTGGGTCGTGGAGCAAGAAAATAAGGCATAATACAATATTCAAAGATGAACCTAATGATGTTAATTATTAATTTCTTAACACCAATATTTGTAATTATTTTTCAGATTATAAGTAGAAAAAAACATTTTTGCATAAAATTTGGTCACCCTACTCAATGTGACGTCTTGTCGCTTCCCATACTGTGTATGTCAAAAGTCATAGGGTGACCATGATTTACTTACTTTAAGATTAATTTTACTTGAAAAGAAGAAAATTTTAGTTAATGCTGTTTTGATCAAATGCTATCATAAGATAATATTGACCAGTTATAGAGTCAGAAAAACTGGTCCGGGATCACGACCCAGAAATCACCCTGTATTATAATCAAGCATCTTGATTCCATACGAGCCTAACAAGACGTTAGATGCAACAACTAAGATGATAATGATTGTTTATCATGTTATAATTTGATTCAACAATCATTGATGTATAAGGTAACTAATTAAAAATGATCGAATCATACAAAGAAGAAAATAATGATAGAAACAAGGAATATATTTGTTAAAATTATCATGATTCTAGATTGTTGTTTTAATCAGCAATGAACTTGCTGTTTTAATTAATCAGCTTTCGTTGATATGTTTAATATCTTGTTTGTTTTATTTAAGTTAACGCCAACAAAGAGAAAATCTCTCTGTCAAAGCCAACTAGGCTCAGATTTTTTAGAGTGTTTAAAATCAGGCCGCAGAATTAAAGTATACAGCTACTATTGAGACTGACTGTAAAGTCTGTAGATAGCAGTCACGAAATTTAATTTGTGAACTATTTCACAGCAACGTACTTTGATCTGGTACTTGACAGTTAAGGTAAATAGATAATACTCGTATACAATACTTTTACTTTGTTAGAAGTATGAAAAAAATTGCGTCTTGTGCGGGAAATTTTGGTGGAATGCTCCATGATAGTTTTTTTTCTTTATTTTATGGATTTTTTGTCAAATTGACAATGCCAGCTCCATTAGGCCTCTACAATGATATTATACTTAGTTGAGATTGTCGCGTGACATGCGTGAAAAAGCTATCATTTACCGCCATTTGACACTTCTAATTTACGGTTTGTGAAAAAATATAGGGATCTTGTAATATGTGTGGATAAAGCAATGTATGCAACTGCATATTATACTAATTAATAAAATTAAGCATTGAAACATTGAACGTAGTTATGCAATAACGTTCCATTCCACATGCAATTTTTTTTTGGATTACGGACTTTGTTTTTGTTTAAAGACAGAAGGTTGATACTTTGTTTTGTGGATTGGAACGTTATTGCATAACTACGTTCATTTATGTTTTAAGGCCTCCCATGATGTATCAATAAAATTGCATAAACTACTATTAAATTTCAAATTATCGATACAGTATTAAATACGATAGCAATATGGTGACTGCTTTCCAGTTCTATGTTTACTCTTTATCTCAAAATTAGCATGACAGAGACGTCATCTACACCTTAGTCACACATTTTTAGTAATAGAGCTATGGGCGGTAAAAAAAAGAACAACACACCCCGAAAACAAACCGGGAACGTTCAGCTGCTTTGCTAAGTTAAAAAATAGTCGTTTTTTTCAAAATTTCGTTTTTTACCCGACTGCAGCGAAGCCCAAAAGGAGGGTTATGTGTTTGACCTGTATGTATGTAAGTAAGTATGTATGTATGTGCGTTCCTATGTCCGCTCATAACTACTCAACGACACAGCCGATTTTGATAAATGATAAATCATTATTAGATTCGTCTTGATGGCGAGAGTGTCACTGGGTATTTAATATTTATAAACAAAAAGAAAATGGCGTATTTATGCTCTTTAAGGCGCGGTCGTTTTTGCACCGCAGTCGCGTTTATTTAAGTAAAAATGTGGTTATTGGCTCATTTTATTCCTTCTTTGAGATTTTTTACATTTTCTTTAATTTCCATAATTTTTTACCTATCCATTAAAATAAAATTTAAGTTACGAGGTACTTTCGCTCTCATGTAAAACTAGCCGAAACATAGTTACTTGCTTGTCACTTTGAGCAGCCGAAGTGCTAGGGGGTGATCATGATATGACCTTACTGTCCGGAGTAAACAAGGTTGACATTAACTTATCCATTATCCAATGCACGACCTACAGTATGTTTCCCATTGTAAAGTTTCACTAACACCCTGTAGTCACGGCCGTGCGCTTGACTTGTGAGTTTATGACAGCGGCCGCCTGTCACACCGATATCACTGTAGCTAGCACATTATAAAAACCTTCAATTCACCAACGTCTGATACTCTTAGTAGAGTAAGTAGCCGCCTTGGTCCTTCAGGCCCTGGCGCTCTATGTCTCTTCAAGGAGTTATCAAAGAGATTCAGCGAAACCACGAGGGACCAAAGAACTGGCAGTTTCCTCGTTCTACGCAGCCTTACAATCCAGCGAGGAAATGCTGCCAGCATCTTCGCCACTATACTACAGGGGCCATTTTTAGATCTATTTTAGTTTTAGCTTATTTAATTTTAATTCAATTTTTGTTTTTAGTATATATCATTTTATTCCTGGTTTCTGTTTTAATGTTCTTTTCAAGTAGTACTGTTGGGAAGGTAGTATAGGGAACGTGCACGAACTATAGGTGGCAGCACTAAACGACAAAAGAGACACGGGCGGACAATAAAGGAAACTATCGCCCCTGTCAAATCAAGCTGTCAATGTCAATGATAATATGTAAGTGTCAATGTCAAATATAGTAGTGACGTTAATCGTCCTTCACCGCGATAAATTAACGTTATTAACGGCGTTTTCGTCAATGTGGCCCCAGCATGAGATTATGATTTAGATTGGCGGCACCAGTTGGCAGCACCTTCGTCGTGCACGTTCCCTATCTGGGCGGCCGAGCGTTGCTCATAGAAAAACTCATAAAAACTCAAAAACATGCGTCCTCGAGTTAAAACCAAGCTACATCGATTGTTGTTGAAAGTTCTAGAGCCACTTCCGAAATCTTCGAAATGAGTACTTAGGGGCTAAGTGAGTTCGTGAGTGTGTCAACTCTCATAGCTCCGCCATATAATAAAGTATTGTATGGTGCCCTCGATTTCTCCAAGATCTCATCATCAGATCTTGATATCGTTGCAATAATACCACCTCGAAGGTGTGCCCTTTCAAACAAAGCTTTTCCAAATTGGTTCAGTCGTCTTTGAGTAGGTAATCACGTAACAAACACACCAAAAAAAAACAGATTAATTGTACACCGTCCTTCTTTTGAAAGTCGGTTTTCATCAAGACCCGTCTTAAATCATAGAGCAAATAACCTAAATCGATAAGGGCTTCAAACAAAGTAGAAATACGAACAAGTAGTCCAACTTCGGCCGTTTAGGTGCGCGCAACACGTATTCACACAGACGCACAATCGCGTGTCTTAATGAGAATGCTTGTAGTGCGTTCGTACACGGCGCGCACACATTCAAGCGCGCCATATATCTTTTGCAGTTAGAAAAATTACTGCTCTTACATATATAATTTCCCCTTCGTAGGCTCGTTGACACTTATAATAACCGCTTTAACGATATAGATATTTTTGAATGTAATATAAGTGCTTATAAGAAACTTATTTTAAACATTCTGTCTGAAAATAATTAACTAAGCATGTCTTTTTTCCTTCATTTTTGTTAGTTAATTAATTAATTAGGCTCACTCATAAACGTTACCAACAATGTCACACTGTAACTAAAAAAAGAACAAACACTATTATAATATATGTAAGGAGGAGATTACTATTTCTCTCCGAGTGTATGTAAGGCACCGATATGTGCCGATACTTGCCTTGAATGATCACTTGGTCAACTATTTGTAAAATTAATTCGTGGTGAACGGTGTTGGTCACACATATTTCAAAACAATATTGTAAACTATTTATGTTCTGTTTGTTGTGACTGTTTGTTTACCTAAATAAATTAAAAAAAAAAATTACAGTGCTTCAAACATCTGGGCCGCTAAATAAATATTAGGATCACTTTACTGCCAAAAGCTATTGTTAGTACGAAAAATATTTAAATGAATATTATGAGATCTTTTCATAAATAAAAGGTCTGTTTTTAGACATAACTCATCAAAGAAAGTATTTTAAGATCAATAGAGCCTGGCAAACAAATTTTGAAGTAGACCTGACTTAATCCTACGCTATTTACTCGTATATAACTCAGTTATTCTAATTTCGCTTACTCGCTAAAATATCAGGTCGGATTCTAATTTCGTCAAATACCATGTAAAAATTTTCTGTCGTTGATTTCAAGTTTACCTACATCATTTGTTAATTTGTCACATGTCATAATGCGTTTTTTCGTAATGGTTTATTTTAAAATGTATAGTTAAATACAATGTAAATCCGTAATTGGCCACTGTTAAGCAAAAATGTATATGCCTAAATTATGTGTAACTTGTGCCGTGGATTTCTAAACGGTTTTATTTATAACAATAAAAAAAACTAACAAAATAGGATCATTGTTATCTGTAAAATAAACTATTTGAATTTGAATATTAATCGTGGACCGTTTGGTGAAAGCGTTTTTACTGGGGATAGAATATCGAAAAATCGACGTAGGTGGCATCAGACTAGATCACAGTCATAGTAAAATAGCAGTAATTTTTCTTTCAATGTGTGCGTGCCGTAGACAAACGCAATACAAGCAAAGAAATAAGAATGCGTAAGAATGTTCCAGTATGGATCGCACTCACACAGACGTGTGAGCGCGTCTGTGTGAATGCGTGTCGCGCGCTCCTAAACGGTCGAAGTTGGACTACTTGTTCCTCTTTATACTTTGGCACAGTGATGGGCTAACTTTCTTCATGGGAGGCCAGAAAATTTAAGAAATTTCAGAGGAGGGCTATAATTATACCAAAAATTAGGCAAATCCGGCTGAACCGTCACAATATATTATCGGGGGCCATATACTACTTATTTCGAAGGACTGGCCGCGGATTAAACCCTTCCGCGGACCGGAGATGGCCCGCGGGCCGTACCTTGCCAGTGCCAACGAGAGCACGCGCTGCAACTCATCAACGCTCATCCCCGATGCTCTATCGTGTCTCTCCCATTTTCCAATATTGGCTAAAGGTTGCATAATCGGTTGATTGTGGTCGACCGGCTGCGGCTAGTCGGCCTTCCCCTCCCATCCCAGAGCGTGTCACTCCCTACAAAATCTGTGCCCCCTGGTGTATCCGGCTAGTCCGGGTCAGGCAACGTCCTGGCTGGGTGTGGCACCTATGTTCATGTTCAGAAAATTTCCACCCAAAGGTTGTCTGCGAGAGATTTCTCTTTGTAATAAAATAAGTTTTAAAGATTAAATCGCGTAACTACGTTTTGTAACCCTTTTCAGCGTTCGTGGCCGTGGGTAGGCTAAAATTCGGGACGCAAAAATCAAGTAATATAAGCGATATGATCCGTTAAAATTTTGTTGCAATGAGTGATTATCGCGGAAACCGAAGACAATATTATAAGACTTACTGTTTATTTATTTATGTTACACAGCATTACAGTCTTAAGACCGACCGTGAAACTACATACAGTAACAGTGAGTAACTAAACTTAACTTTAACATGTAGGAATACTATACTAGACTGCCTATTATCCATCGCCTCGCAAAATCTCAAACACTCCCGACAGACAGCCACCCATCGCCACGCTAGCAGATCACACTCAGGTGCTGATACCAGTAACGCATTCACACGCACACACACTTCTCCTTATCAATCCTGTTGTCTATACCCTTTATCTGTCCATAATCTCCTTCTTGTTTTTGTTTTGTATTCTGTACTTCGGTGTTCTGTATCATTGTGAGCAATACAGAGTACTTGTATTGTATTTTTTGTCTAGCAGTGAGCTGTTACAGGTCAAGTCAGATTCTAAAAAAATCATCTACAAACAAACCTTCACTTTTGTCAGAGTAATCTTAGCTCTTTGGAGCTACACGGCTGTCCTTCACTTCAGGTTTTTAGTAGAACTTAAAACACAAATCGCTGCGGTGTATACTCCGGTCCATCCACCCCTGAAACGTCACTGCAAGACGCATGGGCGCCCTCGTCCCGACCTCCGCTATCAAGTGAAGGCCGCTCCATTTTATTTGATTTTAAACTCGTACTTCGCAATATTGGAATCCATAATGTCGTGGATCCCGGGAAGTATGAGAATGAAGCAAGCTTGTAAAAAGATGCATGTAACGTTAAAGAAAGAAATTTGCTAACTATATAATACAGGGTGGAAAAAAATTGTGCGGTGATCAATTTCCGTTATTGTTCTCTTGCTTTTACTGATTGTACAATCCTACATACTACGCAATGGTGTTACGTCAAATATAATATCCTTGGGTTTACCGGCCGGAGTAGATTTATCTAGCTTATTTTTTCCTTAAGAATAGGAGAACAGGGTGCTCAAATATCATGAAATGGGAAAACCACCGGGAATGGAATTTTTTGACGTCATGTTGCTGCAATAATGTATGCACTAATTCCCAGGTAGGTATCACTCAACCTATACAACAGCTTACACAGCAATTATAGCACTAATTAGCATTATAAGCTTGTATACACTATTATATATCTTGTGTGCTATTTACTGTATTTACTATTTAGTAGTTTAGTTTGTTATGCTAAGTACTAGTTTACGTTAGGTTCATTTCATACTCGTACGATAACATAAGTAGGTAATTGATGGTACCGCAAGGTCAAAAGAGTATATCATACTATTATAATTCGCTAATATCATATATTATTACAACTTCTGAACATAATAGCTTGCGTCGTTTGCCTCACTTATGGAAAATTTTACTAAGGCGTCTCATTGTCATAAAATTTTCTTCACGCATGCTTGCAGACACAGTTATATAAAAACCCAAGTATGAATGTATAAGTACAAGAATTAAATCAAAACAATACAAGCAACGAAACCAAGTTTAGTATAGTATATCCGGCGCCGTTAGAGTAAAAAGCCATAAAACTTGTTAAAATAGCATTATTACTTCGAAAGGTGACAAGTCGTAATACGAAGTAGTGAATTTCGACCTAAACTCTTTCTATTAAAGTTCAAAATGCTTTTCATGTTTTAAATACAAAAGGTATCTTCACCTGCATGGCGTTGTCAAAACTGTAATAAGTGAGTAAAATATTAAAACACAACCATAAACCAGTAAACCAGATTCAACGGAATAGGTACTAGTTGGAAATTCCCGATTGTTGCAACCCTACCCTCCAATGTTTTTTATTGCTTTTGCAATTTTTGCGCTGTCATTTGATATTGTAACTTAGTACCAACTATTACGTTAGCTTTTTGTATACGTAAGAAATCACTTACACTCTTTCTATAATAGATAACCAATTAGCTCATTTTTATGACTCTTTACTCTTAAGTCGGCGGTCAGACTATAAATCGGGTGCTTTTTTTAAACACTAGTACTGAAAAAAAATATGCCTGATCTCACCATATTATGTGTGGATAGAAACAGGCAATGGGTGAGTAGATAAGGGCGATCGCAGCAGCTCAAATAGTGTGACGTGACTACAAAAAATACCGTTTTGGAAGATCTTTGTGGTGTCATAACTAAGCTAGTGTTGAGTGACAACAAAATAATACGGGTCTCATTAAAAATATCATTATTGTTTTGTTTTTGCCAGTCATTAAAACACATCCTGTAGAGTCTGTGTGGAAAGAGAATAGGATTAATTTTGGGGGGCACTGTAATGCTTTTGTACCGTATGTGCCGTATTTTCTGTTCTGTGGCCATACTGGTTCGGTTAATTCCGTTTTTCGCCTCGCCTATTCTCTTTCCGCACAGACTCTATAGGGAATTCAAAGATATACTTGAGTTCTTAAATTGGCTGACACACTGCCTTAAAAATAAGTATTTCTAATGGCGAGTTTATTCATAAGCAGTACGTCTAGCATAACTGGCCGCGACTTCGTTTCTCGCGCGACAGATCATCACCTATCACTGTCACACTATATTGAGTGGAAAGAGATAGGTAGCATTTGTCGCGCGACAAAGAGTCGCGTGTCACAGTTGTGCTAGAGGTACAGCTAGGAATAGGTAGTGCCTATTTACCTAAACTTCGTGGGAGGACGTAACTAAGAGTGGTTACAACCACCAAAAATAATTATATATTTTTATTGAACCAGGAATTCCCCGGGTTTAACAATAATAAATAATCTATAATAATAAATTCACGCACTGGCACTTCGTACAATTTAAACAATTATATTTCATTAATAATTTGACCCCGAGTGTGAATTTATGTGGATTAATCCCGGGAAATCCCTCGTACAATACAAATAAATAATTATTTTTGGTGGTTGTAACCACTCTTAGTTACGACCTTGCGCGAAGTTTAGGTAAATAGGCAATACCTATTCCGAGCTCTGTTCATAAGTCATAAGCAACATTATTTTCATACAGTGTATGTGGGCGATTCTCCGAGCGTTTTGACCGCGCGGTTTGACAATCATTTTTGTCCGACGATTATTTACTATAACGAAAGCCAATCATGACAATTTTGATAAAACTAGACTTAACCTCGGGACTGTTTTTCGGTTTCATAAAAAGTTAACTCTAGGCATCGTTTTTTTGAACAATATTTACTGAGACAATAATCACGAAAATAAAACGCCGTAAAAACGCTGAATATTGGCCCATGTACAGTCAGCATCAAAACTACCGTAACATCCAAAGCGTCATATATTATATCGTCACACACCTTTATTACTTTACAACAGGCATAAAGTGTTCATTTCATTATTAAAATTTGGCAGCTAGTCGTTATTATTCACAACCAACAATATAACATTTACCGGGGAAAATATTTAGTATCCCCAACTCGACCCCGTCTCTGGCCAGAGTGCACACTAACAAAATAAGAGCTTAAATGTAACCTCGCGGAACTCACCTAGTTGGGGTGAAGGGAACGCGGGCCCTACCTGTAGCGTTGAACAGAGGTGAGCGGTGAGTCGCTAGCTTTTATGCACTCCTGGTACCTTTCTGGGGGTCACAGGTAAGGTGTTAATGAGGAATTTAGGGAACGCACCGTTTTTTTTTTCTTTTTTCACCCATCAAAGATTTTCCTGGTTGAGGTACCTGACTTAGCTACGGTTTGTTACGAAGAATGTCCGTTGTATACCTACCTACTTAAATCTCTCTGTTATACCAAAGATGACTTATGTACTGATTATTTTAACGCATTTGTTTGTCCTGCTTATGATATTTTTGCAAGCAATTTGTTTAATGAGAAGTAAGCAAAACTGTTAATTCTTTAATGCTACTAAAACGAATTTGAAATTGCTAAACTTGTGTTTAATTCTGTAAGTAGCAAAGCTCTTAAAACTTCAGAATAAGTACTAGGCAATGTCCTAAACTAAATGTGCATCTAAGGGTTACGTTACGCGAGCTGGTATATATTTTGCATGATTTTTTTTCTTCTTAGTACCAAAACCGTTAATCACAATCTAATGTGATTGATTAAGGTTTTGGTACTGTTAAAAATATTAACATATTTGTATATTTTATATTGTGATTGTATATAATACAAAATATCAACTGCTCACTTGAAATTAATTGCGATACAGCGAGGGAATGCTGGTTTTTTAATTTTTGATTTTAGGAATATATTTATTTTAGTTTTAATCCAGTTTTAGTTTATTCTTTATGTTTATTTTTATCTGTTTTATTACCAATCATCACTACATAGTATAAAACAAAGTCGCTTCCCGCTGTCTGTCTGTCCCTATGTATGCTTAGATCTTTAAAACTACGCAACGGATTTTTATGCGGTTTTTTTAATAGATAAAGTGATTCAAGAAGGTTTATAATGTATAATACATGCATTTAGTATCAGCATTCCACCCCTGCGAAGCCGGGGCGAGTCGCTAGTAAATAATAAAATTAAACCTTTATTATGTCACAACAGTGGAAAAAATGCCAAAAAAACCCTAATTACCGTAAGGTCGGTGTACTTTCGCCCTGGAGGGTAAACATTGGCCATAGGGATTAACTCGATTCAGGTTTTTGTATTGCATTTCAAATTACGGCACATTGCCATGTGGTTGGTTTTAGCTGACCGTTTATGTTTTTATTTTTATTATCAGACCTAATACAATTGATATATGTGATTTAAAAGGTGGGCAAAATTACCCTACATTTGGCCAAAGTACCCCGACGTTACGGTACTTAAAAAATAATAATAATTTATTTTTAGATTTTTTATTTTTATGGCAATTATTGCAAAAATTGACACCATAACAGGCTGTATATTTTCTAATGGTGACAATAGGGATGATGAACTAGTAAATTTTAAAAAAAGTTAGCAAACTTTATCGTGTGGCATATTAAATCTGAAATATGTATATTTTTTTATATAAATAGTTTCGAAGTTATTTAAGAAAATACCCCCCCCCCCCCCCCACTTTATCTTCAAAACTATTGGACCCAAATTAAAAAAAACATACGAAAAATAGTACCTTCAGATTACAGGAAAATCTATAAGAAGTCTATAGAAGTTTAAGTGACATACACAATGTCTCTCTATTTGTAGGTATGACGGAACTCTCTTACGCGAGTCTAACTCGCACTTGTTTTTTAGTCATCATGCCTATTCGCTGGGTGCGAAGTATAAGGTGGGGGAACCAAGAAACGATCGCAGCGCGCGTCATGGCCAAAAAAGGAACTTTCGGCAGACCAGCTGTCACTTTTTACTAACGAAATTTACGTTTTTAGTTGGCAAAGTGCCTTGCAGCAAAAGCCACAAAACACAAAAAAAGGCCGCCGTATTTGTAACCGCTAGTTGGCGCTGTCATCGCGCACCCAGCGAATTAGATGCATCGACCTGAATCGCCATGCGTAATCAGAATCAGCTTCGCGTTTTAACCTCATTCAGCAACTCGTTCGTATTATCCCACTAGTATACAGGGTGAAACATGGGTCATAAATCGTAAACAGAAATTTCCGTTTGTATTGCAGTATTTTAAGGCAAATTCATTGCATTAACTCTTAAAGCAAATAATAAAACTTTTTGAAATTAATTTAAAATAGGAAAAATACCAAGCTTATGGTCATCCTATCCGGGACTTGACTGTAGCTTTAAGTACTTACAATTACTATTATGTAGATTTATTTTATCTTAGAACTCGAGTACTTAGACTACCAAACAACATCATCTGTGTATTCCAAGAACCTACATTTTATGCACTTAATGTAAACACACTTGGTATTGGTATTTTATTTTGAAAAAAATAATCGCAAATTTCAATCACACAACTGTTTTCTAATAACGAATTAACAAACAATGTGTACATATTTCTGCCCCTCATATCGTCTACATGTTTAAGCTAAAGTTAGACAGTAAGAAAAACATATTTCTGTTCACGACCCATGTTTCACCCTGTATATCACTTTGTCACACTGCTCCCGTTACGCCCTGATGCCTAAAAAATAAAACTCGGTTATCTCCGAAAGAGCCGATAGCAGTTATCACTGCAAAGCTCGCTTCAGTGCTTCAATATGCAGGAACCAATCAGAGTGCAACGAGATAAGATATCGGCGCTTGCAGCAAAAGGAAGAACCTTGGTAAATAAATAAATACAGCTTTTTCTTTTTTTTTCAATATTTAAGTTACCTTTGTATTTCCTACAGTAATGAAAGATTACAAGTGGCCAGTTTTTAAATTAGTGCTCGATTCACTTTCATTATAAAGGAGTTTAAAAAAGGCGGACTTTTTTTTCTGATAAGTTATTTTCACAAGTTTGAGAGCTGTAAAAATCAAACGGGTTTTTCCTTTTAAAAAACGGACCTTGTAATTTTTCTGGGTCTTTTAACTTTATTGTGATACCTAATGTAGGTTATTTTCAATATTTAAAATATTTATTAGGTTATTAGGTTAAAATATGATGAGGATGATATTAATAATGATAATTATTACAGATTTTTCTGTTCAGTAACTTTGAAGATAATAGGAGGGAATTGGTATTTTTTTTAACGTTTTTCGACCTAAATCATAATAGTATTTTATGCAACAGTTGTATAAGAAGGTTCAAAAAATGCGAATTGCGTGAGTTGCGATACGAGCCGCGAATGCGGCGAGTATCGCAAATAGAGACGCAATGAGCGTTTTTTGACTAAATTATACAACGTTGCATACAATACTTTTTCTACGACAGGTTTTAAAATTATAAAATACAAACAAGGCATAACCTGCAAAGAAGGCAAATATGACGTATGACTGTCAGTATGTGTCTATTGTAAACTTTTTATTTTTTAAATGAAGTTGACACGCAGTGAATATATTAAAAATACTTTTGTTTTTATGTTGGCATCAATGAATTTAGTTCAGAAAGTTTTGTTTTTCTTAAAAGCCGTAGGATTTTAATTGTTTGTTAAGTTGGTAGTTGTGCATTTTTACCGTAAAGTTAAAATTGAGCGCTTAATCCTTGACCTCAGTTTAACCTAGATTTAGAAGTCTGTGGTTGCTAGCAATAACGTAAAGTGGCTATAACGACACTAGTGCTGTTATGGGGAATAGAGTATAGACTTCTTGTTCTTATATTAGTGTTCGTGACCAAGTAAAAGACAGATAACAGTACAGGAGAAGAAAAAGTACATTAAGTATTAAGAAAAAATATAAAAATGATTTAGGAATCTACAAATTAAGTCCTTTCATTTGATGTAATAGCCCAGTTTTAAATTTTCGACCTCCCATTTCGGCCCCCTTTAGAAAAAAAGTAATAAAGGTATAAGATTTTTTTATATCCTGTAGACTCGGGTTAATGACTTAAAACTATTCCAAATTTCGAATTGACAGCATCAGTAGTTCCTGAGATATCTAGCTGTGACAGACGGAAAGGCAGACGGAGTCACACTATAAGGGTTCCTTTTTACCATTTTGGTACGGAACCCTAACTAGACTAACCCAACTCCATAGAGGTAAGTCTAGTTTTAGTCATAGGACGGCAAAATAATAATAATGGTTGAGTCAAGGGCCAGCTACAGAAGGCGGTACTCCTGGATACGGATATGGATACGTATTGTCAGGAGATGCCTCACTCACGCTACTGCCCTAACTAGACATGTGAAGGGTAGGGTAGCTCGCGAGTAAGTGATTCAAAAGAGAGTCTATATCAGCTGGTCTAGCTCACCGGCTCACCAGCTCAGTTCCGATTCAAACAACTCAGTATATCTTTTAACTCACTCGTTCACTCGCTCCATTGAGCCGTGAGCTGCGAGAAAAGACACGATCAACATGAATTTTTCGTCTCTGTCTTGTCACCGTATACCTATTACTGCTCTCTCTTTCGTTCGGAAATATTTGGAGCTTATAAGAGCCAGCGAGCCGTTGACACACCGCCCCGGTCCGACAATCGCTACGCCCAGGATGAGTTGCGAGTTTGTCAGTTGCTAAAAAAAAAAAAAAAAGACACACCGCGGACCTACTGAGCTAAAAGTTTTTTTTTTTTTTGGATCTGACTAATTCGCAACCCCTCCTGGGCGTAGCGATAGTCGGACCGGGTGGTTGGCCGTGGCGTTCCCTGGGGTCGAACCAGGTCGCTAGCCAGACCACCCTTGGGTGGTCTGGCTAGCGACACACACAGTCGACACGCAGGTCGGGCTGGGTTAGTACCGGGGGTGCCTGGAGTCGAACCAGGTCACCTTGCCCGGCCTACCACGATAGTATCGGACTAGGTGGGGGCCTGAACGCCTGGGGTCGAACCAGGTCGTTGGCCAGGGCCACCTTGACTTTGCGCTGATTGCTCAGAGTGAGCAGCGGACCAGCGGGAAGGATGACTCGGGTCATCCTGTCCTTATGTGAACTTGTGTATCGAACTAATGCTAAAACAGTTACTGAGCTAAAAGAGTGATGCATATCTTTGAGAGCTAAAGATTCATCACTCTTTTCACTTTAGTGACACATTTTGCGCATGTCTAGCCCTAACCACCGGCAGCTTGGGCCCTGCCTCGCTGCCGGCGGTACCCTAGGTTAGGTATTTTTATCATCAATTTATATTTTGTATCAATTTTATGTATTGTTAATTTTTATACCCCTTTATTGTAATAAAGACCTAGCCCAAGAAAAGAAATAAATTAGTATATAGTTATAAATACGTACTTTAATGCAGTTTTTAGGTAAGGTGCTTTGGAATAATTTCGAACGTGGGGTAATTTTGAAAATTAGAAATTTCTACTAAAACATGCAGGATTTTTAAAGTGTGCAATTACTTGAAGCACTCATGACATGTCTAGTATAGTGTTAGCATGTCACAGTAAATGTATGTTGCGTGGATAACGTGGATTACGAGATATCCTTAAATTTCGGAATTACCCCACATTCGAAATTACCCCAAAGCACTTATATTTAATTTAAGGTACGAGTACAATCGAACACATTGTTGAATATACGTTTGTAAACGGATTGCAAGTTTATTGCAAGGTGGTCAGCTTCTTTTGTGTAATATAATGTAGGTATATTTTGAAAAATAACGATACCTATATATATTATCGTTTAGGCTGATGATGTTATTAATATTAAGTTAACGGGCTCAACAATTCCTTGTAAGCAACTAATAGGGGCGTGGTCGTGTTTATTAAGTGCATACTGATAGCACTATCAACAATGTTAAGAAAATATTTTCTTCATTCTGCTTATCATTTTTTATTGAATAACAAGTGCAGGGGGCATCTTCAATTTATTGTGTTTAAATATAGAATAATGCGAAGTGGACGGTATTTACTAGGAAAATATGTATTTCATAAAAAAATATATATTATGGTAATAATATCAACGAAACGGGCAATCCTCGTTATAATTGTTTTTATATATATCCCATTATTGTTACTTTTTTTTGCTTCATCGAAATTAACTTCTGCAAGGAGGTTTGCAGGAATATACACCATTTAACCACAAATAAAAATTGAGATCACACATCATAATCATCATTATCTTCAAAGCCAATCGTTAATAACAATCATTAATAGAGTAAAAAAAATATATATTTTAGTTCTAATACCACCGCTGTTCCTCCTGTGTGAACACCTTTTAACAGACTTAAAAAAAGAGGTTATCAAATCGACCCTTATATACATGTATATAATATTCTCAGAATTGCACACTTTCTGTACCCACATATATATTAGTTTATTTTTGCATTTTTCATAGAGCGAGTATTTACAACGGCGCCAGCGTCCTAAGAAATATAAATATGAAATTTGAAAAAAAAAGTGACTAAATATCCAGTACCCTTCAGTTAGAGTACCTACGACTACGACGGAAAATGGCAACACCTCCATTTAAATTTCACATTTTTATAGAAATTTCACTTTTAAACGGAAGTGTTGCCGCTCTGCAAAATTATCGTAGTCGCACTTTAAAGCCTAGACCTATACTTAGAAACGCTTTTTTCAAATTTCGTATACTACCTATCTAAGGTCTTGCTCACTCGAATGCTCAGAAAATGTTCTATAGCTCGTCCTACCGAACATTTGAGCATTTTTGAGTTATTCCTCTGAAAGTCGTCTCTCTCGCTAACGACTAAGTAAGTTCGAACGAAAACATTTGGAGTTTAGGCGAAGATATTGTTAAGGCAAAGATATTAAAGATATAATTATATCGTTAAAATATTTTTGTGATATGACATTGAACCGACATTCATCATGCTATTTGCTGACTGATCAAATCAGTTACGAAGTGTCAAAACGTACGCAGTAGTACGCAGTTTCCAAGAAAAACAGATTAGAGCGCGACCACGATAACTTTGTAGGGTTCTATCGTGATTTGTGACGTCACTGGTCAAATTGGTGCTGTATTCTAGTTTAAGTAATTTTAAAACCCCTGATGGCATGAATAGGAGTGTAATTGGATTAATCCCGAGCTGTTTTGGAAACATAATTTTATGGCAAGCGTTAATTAACATACTTTGATTTCTGGAAAATAACATGTCCATGAACCATGATCACTCTCGTACTTGGTCACACAACTCGACTTCCACGTGATACTTTTAAGTAATTAGGTAATAACTAGTTTATTAACAGCTGATAACAGCCGTCTCAAGTTCAACGCTCCATAAATTATTAATAGCACCTAGAGATGGCGCCACGCAGATAAAAATATTCCTACAACAACATGACCTTTGCAGTAGGGCAACGTTGTGCTGAACTGATAATGATTATTTTAATAGTCCATAGCGGCTTTATTAATGATACACATGACTTGTTTTTTGACGACAAATGTTGTGAAAGAGTGCTGCAACTGTTGTGCAGTATTATTAAAAGGTATTATTTATTTTAATTCGTCTCTTTAGTTAATGAATGGCATTAGTAGGTACAGTCGACGGCATATTTGTGCTTTTGAACAACTGAAACTTAAGTTGGAGATGGTAACTAAGACCCCGGTTGATCTGACGGTTGTCTAGGACCGAAATGAGAAACGGAGCCTACTAGGGCAACATAAGACTAAAGCAACAGTCACCACAAACAGAAACGGGAATTATACCCCAGAAACCGTAATTGAATATAAGCTTTATGATAACACAATAAAGTTCAAAAACCAAACAATCCCCAATACGGTTTGTTCGAACGTCCCATTTTATTTTCTCTGCGTACATGCAAGTGAAAACCTTAGCACATTGTGATACGTTTTAGAATGGAATAATTTCAATTGCTTATCTCCCTGCTCTCAAAAGTTGGGATCGTTTCAAGTTTATGTCCGCCTAGTACTTTCCGGCACAAAGACGGGATACGGGAATGTACGAAAGAACGGAACTGAAACTTCGGTATTTCGAATCCTTACCAATTACATTGCTTTAATTGAAATGGCCTTATCTTTCTTTTCTCCTTTGCTCCTAGGTTAAATGCGACTTGTACCTTGTACCTACCCCTTTTCAGTAGACCCACAGAATCGTAAGTTAGGTACAACTCTGCAAAGTCGATCAGCAAAATTGTATCGAATTCAAAGCACAGAATAAGTATAGAAGTCTCTAGGGAGAGACGGAACCAGAGAGGGCTCTAACAAACCTGTCGTTCGGGTCCGACCACCGGACGGAAGACACTGGGTCCGACCGTCTCTATTGCATAACGTGTGCCAACGCGTGCTCTTTCTGGTCACTGGCTAAGGCCGCCCGCCGAAATCGCGGACATATCATTGCATGTTTGAGAAAAACAACTTTAACGGATTCATTCGCGTATATTACTCCATTTTTACGTCCCGCGCGATATACGCGATTTAATCCGTTCAGTTGATTTATTAGAAAAGAGACGGTAAGTTTCGTCACGTTTCGCACCCATCACCCTTAAGTACCTATGACAGATGAACGAAGAAGATTATCGTCAGGGCTCGCATAACGGAATTTGTTCCGTTCTTTTCGTTCTTTGTTTTGATATTTAATTTTTTAATCGGACAATCTAATACGAAGTAATTATTACTTAAATAAATTATTATGCCCTACATAAAAAGCATAAAATAATTCAAAATATCGGGCTATTTCGGGGTTTTTGCAAAATAACGGTTCCGATTCCTGGATTTCGTACAGAATAACCGTTGTAATGCGTATTTAGTTCTAAATATGGCCCAGTTGTACGCGATAAGCGGAAGATTCCGCTGACCGGGAAACCCTGGGTTATCGCAGAGTCCTTGCACTGAGCTATGACGCACCAGGGCGCGAGGGGTTAGAGGGCAGTTGCATTACATCAGTGTAGAAGTAATGACCACAGAGAGGAATGATAGTACTGCCAGTCGGGCTAACAACTGCAACTGCAACTGGTCGCCATTTCACTCATCGCGACCGGTTGCTCTCCTCCTTTCTTTTCGTTCTTTGGTCTATTATTAATTTTTTTAATCAGACAATCTAATAATACGAAGTCATTACTTAAAAACATAATTGAGCCCTACATGAAAATCATAAAATAAATCAAAATTTGGGCTATTTCGGGGTTTTTGCAAAATACTCCGAGCCCTGCCAGTTGCACAATTTATCTACACATATTATAATCGTAGAAAGATTTTTACCAAAATGTAACTGTAACATAATAGTATTTTATGCAACAGTTGTATAAGTGGGTTCAAAAAATGCGAATTGCGTGAGTTGCGATACGAGCCGCGAACGCGGCGAGTATCGCAAATAGAGACGCAATGAGCGTTTTTTGACTTAATAATGCAACGTTGCATACAATACTTTTTCTACGACGAGGTTTTAAATTATAAAATATAAAATTAATCATAACCTGGAAACAAGGCAAATATGACGTTTGACTGACAGTATGTGTCTATGGTAAACTTTTTTTTTAATTTAAAGTATACTTAAATTAAAAATACTTTTTTTATGTTAGCATCAATGAATTTAGTTCGGAAAGTTTTGTTTTTCTTAAAAACTGTAGGAATTTAATTGTTTGTTAAGTTGGTAGTTATGCATTTTTACCGTAAAATTAAAATTGAGCGCTTAATCCTTGACCTAAGTTTAACCTAGATTTAGAAGTCTGTGGCTGCTAGCAATAACGTAAAGTGACTATAACGACACTAGTGCTGTTATGGGGAATAGAGTACAGACTTCTCTGAACTCATATTAATTATGTATGTTCTTATATTAGTGTTCGTGACCAAGTAAAAGACAGATAACAGTACAGGAGTAGAAAAAAGCGATAAAACGGAAATAAATAGTTTTTGAAATTTTTGTCGGTTCGTCGGTTTATCTGTTTGTGCGCGCATCACACAAAAACTACCGCGATTTGCATGAAATTTAGTACACGGGTAGATAATAACCGGTTAACACATAGGATACTTTTTATCTGCCTAAGCCGAAGCAAAACAGAGATAATTTGATTTATTTCACCTCCACGATCGAAGTCGCGAGGGAGTCCACTAGTATCCTAACTAAAGATACTCGTATTTCTATGAGTTTAAGCGGGCGGGAGAGCGTGAGGACCGCCACGCCGCGCGATGTACTGTGGCAATACTGAATAGTCAAAAAAGACACTATGTGGGCAGTAACGGAAACTTATCAGGCCTGAAACAATTAAATACTGGTTATAAATGTCAATATTAAGTATAGTACTTTTTTTTTGTACTTTTTGTGCTTTTGGTTCCACTAACAGTTCCTTAGTGGACATCTGTAATTGGCTTTGTGTTTTAATAATTGTCTCTGTATATTTCTGGATTGTAATGCTGTTGATGTCCCAAATAAATAAAATAAATAAATAAGTACGTCAAGGCTACAATAGCGTTAACCCTTAACTTAGTCTCTGAGACCTCTTTAAATCTAAAATCGATAATATATGAACGTGTGCGAATCGTACCACCGTTTAAGTCCATGTACTTTTCTTTGTCTCCATTCGAGCCTTGTGAGGCACTTAAGAGACGAGGATGGGTGTTTGATTAGATTTGGTAGTTGTAAAGCCGCGGTCAGCGATCTCTGAGACCTCGGGTAGGTGGTAACGTGATTTTTGCCATAGATCCTTCACGGTCTCTGAGAACGGTGGTTACGTGATTTTCAGATTATTTTTTTATAACAAAATATTTCTGGAGATGATTTTATTTTCGACATTAAACCTGTACAGTAGAGGTAACGCATAACTCAACACAATATTAATTGTATGTCAGATATTATTTTATGAAAAAAGTTCGGACATCAATCGTGTGCATTCACTACCGTATATAGAGGGTGTGCAATTTTGTAGAAATATTTTTGTTCTGTACAGTAATAGCATTTAGTTAGCTTTTTTGATTACCTATTTAATTATTAGAAATAATGAACATAATATTTATATTTTTGTTTCTGGCTTCATGGGGTCCTGTTACCTAAGAATAATATCTGGTGGCACGGCAGTGCCCCCGCCAAGTCGAGCAAAACAAAGGCACGGCCGTACCATCCTAGAGCTAGAACCCTGAAATTTCAGGGCACAATAAGAATTATATATATTCTCAATATCATTCAATTTGAACGTGTAGTTTAAGAACTATTGCATGTCAAAGTTCCTTAGTTTTGTCACTGACTGACTGATTCACTGACTGATGATCATCATAATTCTAAGGTACTTCTAGCAGACTCACAGGCTCCAAATTTAAACATAGTTCGTTTTTAGCCTATCAAGTCCGAAAAAACCTCCAAATATTGCAATTTTAGTCACAACTGCATACATAAGTTTGTAATCCTATACAAATACATGCGATTACAAAGTTAGTTTTGCAGTTTAAATTGGAAAAAGAATGAATTGGAGTGTAATAAATAAAGGAAGATCACTTACAAAAAGAAATGAGATCCCATCAAAACATTACATGTAAAAAGATGCAAGTCTCACAACGCAGTTCTTTTACAACAAAAAAGTTTTAATATGTAATGTTAAACCAAGTCAGTCGGTGGGAATCGAGTTCTGTGGACACCCCCCGGTATTGACTTGGTTTAACATTACATATTAAAACTTTTTTGTTGTAAAAGAACTGCGTTGCGAGACTTGCATCTTTTTACATGTAATGTTTTTGATGGGATTTTCTTTACAAAATTGCTGAGGTTGATGAGTAAATCAGTAAATTATAGAACTTCAATTTATTTTTGTATTTTTTTGCTTAATAAATAAGTACTTTTAAATATTTAAATTCGAACTGTTATTTTAAAATAAGTCCCAAATACATGGAACTTTTTTTATAAGGGCGATATCAAGTTGGGGTCTCCTAGACCTTGGGTAGGTGGTTATGTGACAAAAAAAGGACGTAGGTAGTTAAGGGTTAATCATCCTTTATCGCGATAGTTAATGTGGCCCAGCATGATAGAGTATAAGATTCGCATCGGCGGCGCCAGTTGGCAGCACGCTTGTCGTGCACGTCCCCTGTACACGTGGATCCTATGACGACAATCGACAAATGAAGTACTAAACAACGTAGGTTTAGGGCTTGCAAATATTCGACTTTTTCAAATATTCGAATATTCGAATATGATTTTGTAGATATTCGAATAATTCGAATATTATTCGAATACTACCAAAAACTATTAAAAAATCGTTTTTCTTAGTATTTTTTGTGAAAAACATGTTAGAAGAGATATTTTTTACGCTGTGATTACCTTAAGACTAATCAAACTTAATTAGTCTTACTCAAAACCTATCACATTAAAAAAAGGCGACCGCTCAAACCCATCGAACTACAGGCCGATACCCATAACCTCTCTGTTCTCGAAGATAATGGGAGTCCATTATCAACTGCCAGCTCCTTCGGTATCTAGAGGACCACCAGTTGCTTAGTGACCCCCAATACGGTTTCCGTAAAGGCCGCTCAGCTGGTGATCTTCTGGTCTACCTAACACATCGTTGGGCACAGGCGATCGAGACTAAGGGTGAAGCATTGGCCGTTAGTTTGGACATGGCGAAGGCTTTTGATTGGGTTTGGCACAAAGCACTTCTTTCGAAGTTTCCATCTTATGGGTTTTCCGAGAAATTATGCGAATGGGTCAGTAGCTTTCTAGCAGCCAGATGCATAAAGGTCGTAGTTGACGGTGAGTGCTCTGAATCCATGTCTGTGAATGCTGGTGTCCCGCAAGGCTGTGTGCTATCGCCTACGTTGTTCCTTCTGCATATCAACGACATGCTGCAAATCTGTGGCATTCACTGTTATGCAGATGACAGCACAGGTGATGCCTCCTACACCGGCCGCGCCAATATTTCTCGGGATAACGTCATCGAGAGCCGTCACAGACTTGTGTCTGAAATTGAAACTTCCCTAAAAGAAGTTTCAGAATGGGGTCTACTTAATCTAGTCCGTTTTAACCCTACGAAGACACAGGTTTGCGCTTTCACCGCTAAAAAGCTTACGTTTGTTGCATCACCTCGTTTTGAGAAAACCCCCACCTAACTGCCACAGCCACTGTTGCAATCCTTATGTCGACATATCGAGTGAAGTCTAGTTCCGCGGCCATTTAGAGGGTAAGGCTAAATTAGCCTCTAAGAAGAAGAGAAGTGCTCAACAGATCGAGACAGTATTTCACTCCGGCCGCGCAGGCGCAGGTCCGTCCACACTGTTCTCATCTGTGGGCTGGGCTCCCCAGTACCAGCTTCTCCCTCTAGACTGCATTCAGATCGGCTCGACTCCTTGGCACTGCGTAGAGATGTAGCCTTGCTCTGCATCTTCTATCGTCTGTATAACGGGGAGTGCTCCGAGGAATAGTTCGGATTGATCCCTGCCGCATCTTTCTACTATTTCCATCCTCACCACTTAGATGGTTGGCAGTCCACAACTGTGCGTTTTGCTAGAAACTTCCTGCCTCGCACGACTGAACTGTGGAATAAATTGTCGCCTGCAGTGTTTCCGGACCGTTTTCTCGTTTGCCCCCTATTTCATAAAAAAATCCTTTGGGGGAGTTATGTCGGACACACCCCCTCAGAAGGAGAAGACATACCCACTAAAACCACCTGGACCCGAGTTACCTGAGAATAGCAATCTGTCTAAGAGTTCCCCACACATGCTCTGAAGGTCATGCTCTGGTGGCATGGACGTTAATCAGGTTGGGTGACACGGCCTTTCATGCAACAGAAGCGCCGGCCACATGGAAGCTCCGTAGAGCCCTGGTGCACATGCTGGTGCAACGTGTCCACAAGCCCTGGTGGGTAGTTAGTTGGCTGCATTCCGCATTCAGGCAACCTTTAACAGGCCGGTTCAGCGTATAACCACTCCCAAATCATAAAGCTGTCCCGTCACCGCTTTTTTGTACTTTAACTAAATTGGTAGGTTTATCCTCGTAAAACCCGTTTCCTAAATTTAGGATATTTTGCTGAAGTAATTTTCGAGTTTATTAAGATGAGAATAGAATTCTAATTTCATAAATGCTCCCCTGTTCGTCACCCCCTCATGGGCCTCACGAGGATATTAGTTTTAGAAATTTTAACTAACTGGTCCATGCTTCGAGAGATCCCAGAGCTGGCGCATACTTCTCTCAAAAAATTGTCCTTGCGATTAAGAAAGTTAATGACGCATGCAAAAAGAACACCATACCACAGGCTGCAGCTCAGCCTAGAGAGGATATTCTATTTTTTAATTTAATCATTGTTTTTTATAGCGTAAAAAGTTACGCTGCGCTATTTTAGGTATATTTAGTATGAAAAAATTGAATTGATTACTTTATCCTTCTTTATTGTGTCCTTTGTTAGCATTTTAATTTAAATTCCATTTAATTTAAATAGGTAGTAAAATTATTCGAATATTCGAATACCTGACCAGGTATTATTCGAATAGCAAAATTAGCCGAATATTCGAAGAATTCGAATATTCGAATATTCGAATTGCAAGCCCTACGTAGGTTACACCTGTAGCATATAATAGATCATCGTTTATAGCGTAACTGAGCGTTTTACAAAAATAGTGTGTTTTTTAGAACATTTACTTTTTGGGTTTTTCTTGCTTAACCTCCTTTGTACTTTCGAACCTAAAAACGAAAAATTGTGTCCTAAATGTTCGTATGGAAAATTATGTTTCCAGTGCGTCACAACATAGAAAAAAAATCTTCTATTTATACAAAAATGTGACTGGAATAGAAACTTTGGGACACATTTTTTATATTACGTTCTAAAGTACAAACGATTCTGATTAAGAAATACATAAAAACTCAATATACTAACAAAATAACACATGTACAGTCAAACACACTGTTAACTGTACATTTGTAAACGAATGTCATCGTTAAAGTCTATGGGTGGCAGGAGCGTGGCGTCCAAAGAACTCCATTCCTACCGGCTTGCCTAATATCAGGCATTTGAGCACCTCATTCTACAGCTCTTAAGGAAAATGTACGCCGAATCTGCACCGGCTTGCCTAAGGATATTTTTTACGCCACGCCACTGATGGGTGGTCAGTTAACTATGGCTTTGTTTGTACACTTTTTTTTAAAAATACCCAACTGTGTCCATACATGTACAAAGTTAATAAGTATATTTTATTAATTAAAACAAAAAAATAATTGAATGATGATCTCTATCATGCTGGGGCAACATTAAGGGACAATATTCGGTGCACGTTCCCTATACGACATGACGGTCATTTCTAGAGATGCAGCGAATATTCGGCCACTATTCGGTATTCGGCCTATTCGGCCACATTTAGACTATTCGGCCGAAGCCGAATAATGGCATAGTATTCGGCCGAATACCGAATAGTAAATTAACACAAAGTCGAAGGAAAAAGAAGGATGAATAAATATTTTATGCCACACCTGGCCATAAAGTGGCTTTTTCCGCACGCTGCGCGTACGGAAAAAGCCGCTTTCTGGCCAAGTGTAGACATAAAATGATGTACACAACACGGGAGATAATAAAGAAAGCCCTCGATCGCATATTTACGTCCCTCGCTTGCAGCTCGGGCCGCAAACTTCTGCGATCTCGGCCTTCCTTTGTATTACCACCCTAGTTGTGTAATGTACTATTAATAACAAATTATAAACAGTAATCAATATTAAATATTAGGTTAATCATCTTTCACATCAATTTCAAACATATATAGAACAGTAGCATAAACAACGAATTAGAAATTAAACTACTTACAAATGAAATTAAATTTTTCAATGGCGCATTTTTCTATCATAGGCTGCCTACGACGAGTAACAAGTTGCAACCTGTACAGAGATTCACGGCGCCGCTCACCCGGGCGTTCGAATTTACTTCATTTTAGGTAAAACCATTGGCCGAATATTCGGCCGCCGAATATTCGGCTATTCGGCCGTCGACTCCGCCGAATATTCGGTATTCGGTATTCGGCCAAATTACTATTCGCTGCATCTCTAGTCATTTCATATTTTATACCTTCTATTCAGTATTTCGCTTCAGTTCTAAAAGCGACAATTTATAATACTTTGTTTTTCAGATTAAGTAGGTACAAAAAATTATGCGTATCCGCTACGTGATTTCTAAGAAAACAATCTTGGAAAGGAGTATAGACACATCAGTTGTGTAAGTAGGTACCTATATATAACTCAATTTTGATAAAAATACGAGTTACTGCACTTTTTGATATCCTATGAAAACGAAAAACGTGGACAAAATGTCCGTTAAATTCAAATCTAAAAAAAAATGTAAAACTTGTTGAATTTTTAGTACAAACTTATTGTCCACGAGTTATATGAGCACAATACAATATCATTCCGAGAATCAATTTTGTTCTAAGCACCACATTTACTAGCTAATATGCTAATATGTACCTAGCATATTGTAATACCCGCTTAACCACGATAACCACTTAACACTAATTACTAAAACACGCCTATTACCTAACATTTTCACTAAAACGAATCACAGCGAAAATGTGCTAACTCAAGGTGAACGACCTTGTGACGTCACCTGTGACATCACGCGCGGAGGCTCGCGCTACGGCACCAGTTGGCCTATTTCGTAACAATTGTCAGCGACCGTGTGGCCTAATGGATAAGGCGTCGGACTTCGGATCCGAAGATTGCAGGTTCGAGTCCTGTCACGGTCGAAAAAATATTTTTTTGTTCGTTACTTACTGGATATGAAAAATAAAAAAATATATATTTTTTAGTTTTATATACATATTTTTATGATTTCTTGTTTTCTAATGAACTTGCAGTTTTGTAGGCCAAGAGCCAAGTGAGTTGCTAACATTTTTTATAATGTTTTCGAGTCAATTATATTACTTAGAAATATTTTGATTTCTGATAGCTTTATTTGATAACACCGTTGTTTTACTATTGCAATGAATAAAACATATTTAAATAAAATCAAAATTGTGTCCTTGCAAGTACATAATGTAGTATTTGTATCAATAATTAAAATATTTATTTTACAAATTTGCTGAAGAAACAGGTTTGTAACAATAATGACACATAATAACATTTTTTTAAATTGTAATACAAATTATTGATATATACCTATTTTTAATTTATCTATTATTTCGAAATGAAAAACCTTTTATACGAAATATTTTTACAAAAGATAGATTCTTAATTGGTCAAACACTTTTTCATTTAGCTTAACGTTAATAAAATACTACAGAATTTCATAACTCATCCGCTGAAAAGCTTTCAGGTTAATCTATTCCGAAAACTACTTTATATGCATTGAAACAATACTGTCCTAAAATCCAACATTTTAGGGCACATTCATAATCAATTCAGTCATAATTACAGCGATAATGATTATGTAACTAGAACAACGTAACAACAACATACACGTTCGGATTTAGGTTAAAAACACGATTATAATAAGGAAAATGGGCCATTTACATTCATAAAGTATAAGTTAAATTTCACAACATCACACAATAACAAACATGCTGGGAGTTACCCGTTGATTACCATTTACCATTCATGTAACGTAATATTCAAATTGATACTTATCTCTGTGTCAATCACACGCACCATTCCGGTTTTAGGTAAATCACCGCTTTATTATTATTGGGTTATTTTGGGCCTTTTATGTGCCGCTTCGACCATTGCTGATCTATTGTGGCAGCCCTTTTGTTAGATTTCACTGCAAAGGCCCGTTGAATGTAAGAAATTCCAGATTCTTTGGGCAGTGAGTATAATAATAAAAATATTATTGAGCCGAGCCATTTAGGGTTCACCTTATAATAGTCGAGTCATAGATTGTGTATTACACGACAAAATTAGACTGAACCCTAAATGTCTTTACAATTAAAGTCCGTGACTGTACCACTCACGTTATTTGAATAAGGCCTTAGCAATAGGCAATTGCAGTAAAGTTGCAATGAAATATCGCCTTTATTAACAAACAGAAAAGGTACCTTTTACCTGAAGATAAAATGTAAAATTCTTGGAATTCTTCTCTCTCCCTCTCGTACCCTTCCCTGCTCGGAAATCATGTACAGGTAAAGAAACAAACTTGCTAGAAAGAAGAATCCAACAATCCTTATGGAATAAACCTACGGATCTAATCATAAAGGTTAATTACTATGTCACAATAAATATTATTGACACCAGGAGCATTATGCTACTACTACTAAGTCACAAACACATACCAATCAATCACAACATTATGCCAATTACCATAACACCCAAAATCCTTTGTCTCTGATTCGCTTTTAATGCTAGTCAGGTACTATGCGTTACTCTGGACTTACCTTACTGACAATTGCCATAAATTTATCATAGTTTTCCTGTTACGATATTGTTTTTTTTCGTGTTTTCCTTGTTCCTAAAAACTGTAATTTATTCAATTATAATACTCGTATATGCGTTGTGTGCGTACGTCATTTGTTTTTTGACGACGGCTGTCCACTAACGTCATGAACATTAAAAAGTGTGCCATCATTAAATTGGGTTAATTTATGGATCGTGGTACGTAACTTAATATGCAAATTTATTTGCGTATGGAAAGGAAAGTTTAATTTATGTCAGAAATTTATAAAGAAAACATTACTATTTTCTTAATAAATTTCTAACACAAATTAATAGGTAGCAGATGTCTTTTTTCTATGAGGTTTGGTTCGATTATTAATTTGTCAAATTAAATAAAGTATAGTATTTAAATAAAGTGTTCCTAAAGGCTCGAGCCTTTATGAGTCTTTATGAGTCTCAATAAATTGACAATATGTAGGCCTTTTAATAAGGTTACTGGCTCCGAGGGTCTTGGATTGAAATAAGCCTAGGCTTGGAGGCTAAAGAGCTTATTAGGCTTTTAGCCCTTTAGGCGTAGAGATTTGAGGCGAGCCTTTAAAAAAGCGCTAAAAGGCTCGAGTCTTTTGGAACACTAATTTAAATTGTACTACAAGAAACATGTTTTGAATTTACAATAGAGATCGTCAAAACATCACAAATTAAATAAGCTTTTTTACATTCTCAAAACTGTATTAAAAAAATTGTTTCTCTTCTGACGTGAAAATTATATCTGCATCGTCGTGCAAAAAAAAAATAATCTACTTATTTCTTTATTTATTTTTCTTTGCTCAACTTTCCTCCTATTATTAATTTATTATTATAAATGGAAAGTACCAATTGTTTAAACGTATTTGCTCCCAACGTCTAGCCAGGTAAAGTAATGTTAATTGTACTAATAGACCAAATCAGTTCCCTTCAAGTGCTCGTCCATTGCCCCCAGTCCCTCAGGATAAAGGATTTATCGTTAAGTGCCTTTCAGCCAACCCTTTCCTTAAGTGATTTTATAAGTTCATCTACTATTTTATTTGGTCCATCGGGCTTGCAATATCTATACTTTGTAGCTCTAAGTTAATATAAATAATCTCTATGGGTTTTTTACATTTTTAACCGACTCCACAAAAAAGGAGAAGGTGCTCTAGTCTTGTGCTTTTTTATATTTTTTACCTCAGAACTTCGTTGTTTAAGATCCGGATTGAAAAAATCTTTGAAATACCCATGATACCTACTTTCTGATTGATCCTATTTTTACAGACAATTGATAATTAGCTACACGGCCAAATTCGAGGCAAAAACTTAGAACTTAATAATATATTTATTTTCTTTTTTTTTAGCACTTAAAATAATAAGCCTTCTAATTCCAAGAAGACTACACTCACTTGCTTTCCCTGAAGGTGCGGACAAAAAAAACGAAAGTACTTGTAACATATCGGTATACATGGAAGCACACCCACGCGGTGGTCGAACAATGTGGCACTTTCGATAGCCCACTATGAGTACCTAAAGTTGTTTGACACACTGACTGACATATTTGTGAGTTATGTCATGTTGTTTTGTAGGGTCAAACGATGATAGTGAAGTGAAAAACAAGCACGCAACTCGCCTGATAAGTAGAAACAACAGATGTCAATGTGTAACCTATAAATAAGAACTTTGTAGATACATTGCCTACTACTTAACTAAATGACGTTAAATCTTTCGTTTTTAGGAAAAAGGAATCACTCGGCCGCTTGTAAATATGGGCTACTAGCATTTACCCGCAGCTTTGCCCGCGTAGTTCCCGTTGCCGTCCCAAGGGAACTGTTTACCAAGATATATTCTATGTTTCTTTCCCGGACTTGATCTACTGTAGGGTTGCCATACGTCCCGGTACGCCGGGAGATGTCCCGGTTTGAAGAATGGTGCCCCGGGCGTCCCGGCCGATAAGCAAATTGTCCCGGTTTAAAAAACATACTTAGTTAACTATTTAGTAGGGGCCTGGACTTGGTAAGTAATAATATACCTACAATAAACACGACTAACTAGCTAGCTAGGCTAATCGTACGAGGATAGAACGACGTAAGCGCTGACACTTTTCCGTTCATTTTTTACGAATTTACGTCAACAGTGTCAACAATTGCAGGATCGCGGACTCTCGGCGTTGACAGAGCGAGAGCGTACTGGCACTGTATCAAGTTCCTTATTTTCTACCTTTACTAATTATTATTTAAATGTCCCGGTCTGAGTCCCCATACCTATGGCAACCCTCTACTGGCGTGCCAAATTTTAGCTCAATCCATCCAGTTGTTACCCCGTTAGTTAGTAACAAACATCGACACAGCGAGGAAACGCTAATCAGTATCTTCGGAAGCATGCCAAAGGGCCCGATTTTTGTAGATATATTTTAAATTTTACTTTAGTATTTCGTTCTTAATTTAATTTGTAATTTTCTTTCGCATGGATGGGCACTCTCCGAGCGTTTTGACCGCGCGGTTTGACAATCATTATTGTCCGACGATTATTTACTATAACGAAAGGATAAATCGTGACAATTTTGATAAAACTAGACTTAAACTCGGGACTGTTTTTCGGTTTCATATAGAGTTAACTCTGGGCATCGTTTTTTTGAACAATATTAACTGAGACAATAATGACGAAAATAAAACGCTGTAATAAGAACGCTGTATACTGGCCCGGATACGACTATAATTAATGTTAAATATTGCAATTTGTATCATTGTTGATAATGAGAATTGATACACACAAACATTTAAACATCCAAACCTACAAACATCCAAACAACTTCACAAACTTCCTTATTTATAATATTAGTGTGATTTTAATTGGGATCTCCTAAGTAATATGGTATATTTGTCTGATAACAACATAAATGAGTGTCATTATTATCCTAGACGGTGGCTGGTTTGCCCTATGACTAAGTAATATCTGGCCGCCAGGCCCGGGGGCCAGTTATTATATGTATTAGGGGTAGTCAGTTTATATACACTTTTTAAGGCACCTAGCATTTAAATTAAGACTTAAAGGAAAACTACGTACATATGAAGAAAGAATGAACCATTTTAAAATTGACAGTTTAGAGAACAGGCGCAATTTGAACGAACTAATTACATTGCATAAAATAGTTAATAACACCACAGACTCTAGCCTTATAAAAAATATTAACTTCCGAATATATTCCAAGCCATGTCGTAAACCCGAACCATTTTTAGTACCAATAGCCAGCAATAATGTATCACATAACAACATAGTCCACTAGCTCGCATGTGTACTTCTTACAATAAAATCTGCAACGAAGTAGACATTTTTTATTTAAGAATTAATAGCTTTAAATATTGTTTATGCCACACCTGGCCATAAAGTGGCTTTTTCCGCACGCTGCGCGTACGGAAAAAGCCGCTTTCTGGCCAAGTGTAGACATAAAATGATGTATACAACACGGGAGGTAATACAGAAAGCCCTCGATCGCATATTTACGTCCCTCGCTAGCAGCTCGGGCCGTAAACTTCTGCGATCTCGGCCTTTCTTTATATTACCACCCTAGTTGTGTAATATACTAATTACCAAATTATCTCGTACTTGATCTCACTTACTATTTAAGTTACAGCATATAAAAATATTCTTGTATTCTTAGTTAAGAGTTAAAATGTTATTTTTTTTTTCTTTAGAGAATATTAGTTTTAAGTTTAAAACATTAGTTCTGTACTTTCTGATGAATGTTGTGCTAGGTAGTTATAGAAGTGTAAATTTAGTCATAGTCTTAGAACGCATTTCATGTACTTGTAATTATTAGTTTACACTTTGTTACCTGGCCTAATAAAATAAAATGATATAAATAAAAATAGTAGTCTAGTCTTATAGTATAGCGGCCAAGACTCTAGCCTGGTAAAACGTGGCCCCTAAAATAGTAAAATAAAAACAATATCGCCTCGCATTGCACGTAACATGGACTGGGGTTTGATTTTGAACACGTTTATTGAGATTGCCTTTAACAATAATGTTGTCTGGAAGTGATCGCTCTTTAGCGATAAGACCGCCTATTGTTTACCACTGTTTTTATATAAGTTTGCATTGTAATTTTTCTTTTGGTGTGCAATAAAGTATGATTGTAATGTAAATCGTCAGGAAAGCATTCAGAAACCAACTTTACTAATTGAAAAATCGATTACAAATGATTCCTCATGAATCAAAGTAGCCTCAGTCCATGGTACCTACAAAATCCCTGCGTGAATTTGGGTAAGGGCTCTAGGGGCTAACACTATCATTGTAGTCCTGATGTACCGCGAAGTGAAAAACAATTTAACTAGTCAGCCAAATATCCTTTACCTAAAAGCCTCCTTCGACCACTTAGAAAAAAAACTACTTAGGATTTACAAATACTCACGAGAGCCACCCTAGACCACTTAAAAGGTTTACTTCAACACTTAACCTAATTTTTACCAAATAGACTGGGACATTTTTTGTCTGGAAAGTAATTATTAGATTAAAAATTCACTTATAAGACCCTTTCACTTAATTGGATTTACGGAACATAACATTCAATTATCCCTTTTAACTTTACCGGTCCGGTCATCGAACCTTAACCATTTTACATACCGCTATATATGTTTGTAAGCTAAGGGTTAACCAATACATGTAAGGAATGGGTCACATTCAGTATAAATATTTATAAATCCTAATATTATGAATGTGAAAGTTTGTGAAGATGTTTGAATGTTTGTTACTAAATAACGGGGTAGCAACTGGATGGATTGAGATGAAAGGATTTGGCACGCCAGTAGACCAAAACCTGGTTTGAAACATAATATAATATTTTATATCCCGGTAAAGAGTTCCCTTGGGACAATAACGGGTATAACGCGGGCAAATGCTAGTTATCTTTTAAATATAATTATACTTTAAATATAGTTATCTTTTAAATATAGTTTTGACGCCTAGAGACCTTTTAAATCTCTGAAAATGTAGTTTTAAGTTTATTGTAACGTATTAATGAAATCGAATGTAATAATGTCATACCTGTTGTTATATTTAAATTAAAAAAAAAGAGAAACTGGTGAGTTTCTTCCGGCGCTTCTTCTCACCAGAAGGTCACTACCCGAAGCGCCAAATGAAAAGAAATAATACATACCTATTTAGAATCAGACTTGTAAAAGAGCCCTTGAGGGCCTACTTGCAGAAGTAAACTATTCTATTTTATTTTTTATACTTTTAATATCAATTACTAATGTTTTATCCTTTACGGTAAAAGTTAAATAACAGACGCAAGAAGCTTGATTTTCAATCGACAAATAAATTTGACTGTGTCCCGGTAACTGTGGAGCTTTTTCTTTTTTTACCATCTGAAAGAAAAGGATAAAAAGATGAAGATGAAATAAACTGCCAAATATAATTTATGTCGGTCTCGAAAAATCAGAACTAAAATATAAGTATATCACGAAGTAAGCATGCGCCGTGGCGGAAACGGCGCGCGCTTCAATAGCGCAAAACAGACAAAGACATGCTTCAGCGTGGGCATACTTTTATGCACTAGTGCATAAAAACCTATTTTAGTCCGCGCCCGCCGTAAATAAGCACTTTACGAGCATGAGAATTTATGGAATATATGACTTATTTGGACGTTCTTTTGTTTATTAGGCTCTTTTCAGGGTGGGGTAGGGTGGTAGAAATAAGACAGTGTTAATTTTAATCGACTTCACAAAAAGTAGGAGGTTCTCTAGTCGGTCCTATTTTTTTTAATATGGTGTTAGGTACCTCACAATTCCGTTGTTTATGAAACAATTTGATAACATATTTTTTTAATTGAAAGGATATCCAGATTGGTCCTTATTTGTTCACAGTCCAGTTCTGTAGGCGTATTTTACGTTTAGTCGCTCGATAAATAAATGATAAGGCATCCGTCACGTTCTGACAAATAGTGTGTGAGAGTGACTAATGCTTTATCGTTTATTTGTCGTGCACCCACACCTAATCCACACACTGTATCTTTTTTTGTTTTTAACAAAAAAGATACAGTCGAAACGAGAACAGTCCTTCTTTCTAAAGTCGGTTAATAAAGAATCATAATTTAATGTTTTTTTACCCGACTGCGGCGAAGCCCAAAGGATGGTTATTACCCGACTGCAGCGAAGCCCAAAGGAAGGTTATGTGTTTGACCTGTATGTATGTATGTATGTCCGTTCCTATGTCCGCTCGTAACTACTCAACGGCACAACCGATTTTGATAAATTATCACATCATTAGATTCGTCTTGATGGCGCGAGTGTCACTGGGTATGAAGTTCGTTAAAATAAACAAAGTGGCGGATTTTATCCACTTTTAAAGTGCACCGCGGTCGGGTTTTTTTTAGTAAAAATATTTTTCATATAGTAATTCAAATTCAAAAACATTTATTACCAATAACATATTAAAAGTACTTATCAAAACGGTAGAAACTTATTTAATAGCTTAACATTTAGTAGGTATCCGTATATAAAAATAAAAACCGGTCAAGTGCGAGTCAGACTCGCGCACCGAAGGTTCCGTACAAACTCGTAAGTAGATAGGTACGTGAATAGTTTAAGAAAAACTGTATGGCGGTTAGCTTAGTAGGAGCAAATAAGTATGTGTACGATTTTTGAAAATTTCTAAAAAACGATGCAATTTAGGAAAACCGTTTAATTTTTCCTGTAATATTTAAGATGATATTAATAATTGGTAATTATTACAGATTCTTCTGTTCAGTAACTTCGAAGATAATAGGCAATAATAAGCAATTTTTAACACTATTCCAAATTTCAAGTCGATAGCATCAGTAGATCCTGAGATATCTTGCTGTGACAGACGGACAGACAGACAGACAGACAGACAGACAGAGTCGCACCATAAGGGTTCCTTTTTTACCATTTTGGTACGGAACCCTAAAAAAGATCTAAGTCTAAGGTCAACTGAGGTAATTGCGTCTATGGGGACAAATGCGTCTTTTAAGGATTTCATTAAATCCGAACTCTTTAAATAGTACTTTAGGTACATAACTAGGGTGGTAACACAAAGAAAGGCCGAGTTCGCAGAAGTTTGAGGCCCGAACTGCAAGCGAGGGACATAAATATGCGATCGAGGGCTTTCTTTATTACCTCCCGTGTTGTGTACATCATTTTATGTCTACACTTGGCCAGAAAGCGGCTTTTTCCGTACGCGCAGCGTGCGGAAAAAGCCGCTTTCTGGCCAGGTGTGGCATAAAATTATTTCTACCGTACCTGCCTGTAGTATACGCTGGTCTTTACAGGCAGGTACGGTAGGGATAATTATAAAGAGTTCAGATTAATTGGAATCTTTCAAAGACGCATTTGCCCCCATAGACGCAATTACCTCAGTTGACCTTAAATGCTTTACATGTTTGTATGAATTTACAAGTTTAACATGCGCATATCTATAAGACACTCCTTTTTTCACCGGGGGTTTTCCTCGAGTCTTACTGGTTATACGGTAATAAATTAACCTGGCTTGACAGCACATCCTCTGTATAATGTGATACCTATGGGATATTCTGCTACCACGCCTTACGAATGTTGGGAAAGGTTCTTCCCCGTACGTTTTAAAATTAGATTCTTTTTTTTAGTCTATTTTTTTCCTTATTGGACAGAAAACTTCATAGAATAGCGCCGCCAAAAGTGAATATTGGAAGGTTACGTATATACAGCATGGGAGGGACTATACCGACAAACTTTAACTATAGATTCTAACAACTATTAGGAGTAAAAAATGTTATGTGATGTATAAAAAATGATATATGATCGAAAAACGCTTACTTTCCGAAATATTCATTATTTTGTAAATGAAAAATCCCAAGTGTGTAACAAGCCCTAATAAATGTGACTAAGATACCTTTACTATTTTTTTAAAATCCTTTAACTAAACAGGAATTAACCTTCGCAGTATTTGATGGTAACCTACTACGAGGCCAAAAAATTGACCTTTCGTTTCCATTTTAGCTTTTTTTTATTTTTGATAACTTTTCAGCCAGTAAGGACATGTTTATAACGAGGGGCTTTATTTACTGATTTATTTTGTTCCATAAGACTATTAATGTAAAATGACAAAATTCGACCCATGTTGATATAACATTATTTACTCGTCACACCACCAGGAATTCATGGCTAAAGTATGTCGGTATAGTCTCTCCCACCCTGTATAAGAGGTATTTGACAAACACGCACCACTAGAAGAAAAAAGCAAAATCTAAGAAACAAGTTGGTCTACGCCATCTATTACTACTATTATTTGTATGTCTTTCCCGTTCACGGGACAATGGTGTCCCGGACCTTTGGGAGGCGTGCGCGGAGTCGAAGCCAACGCGTAGAGGCCCTTTCGAGAATTTAATGAAAGGCAAAGATTTTTTGTTTTTGAAGTTGACAAACTCTCAACCCTTATGGGCATAGCGACGCACACAGAGACAGCCTCCGCCAAATGCAAAGGCTATTGTTGAGTAATGGAATCTAACTCTACTGGGCTATGGTGGTGGAAATATGGACTAAATACTGGGCTATGCGGCTGGTTGTTACTACTATTTATTAAAAATAAAATAAAATAAAATAAAATAATTTATTTCTGTAAGTAGGCCCTCAAGGGCTCTTTTACATGTCTTACATTCTTTGTCTTCTTTTCTTTTTGGCGCTTCGGGTAATGACCTTCTGGTGAGAAGAAGCGCCGGAAGAAACTCACCAGTTTCTCTTTTAATAATTTAATATACATTACATTACCTTAAAAACTACATTTATAGAGATGTAAAGGGTCTCTCTATGCGTCCAAACAATACAAATAAAAAAATAGAAAATAAATTGATACTAGAATTAATGGAGATGTAAAGAGTCTCCGTTGTCAAAATATTATGTTTTGGAGGTGTAAAGGATCTCCAAACGTCAAAATACAAATTGAAAATACTTATTTACTAAATTAAGTCCATTTTTTCTTAGAGATGTAAATGGTCTCTAAGTGTCAAAACAATTGGCAAGTACAAAAACAGAAAAAGACAACTAATCAAACATTGTTTTTAAAATATATCTATTTCCAGTCGCAGTTAATCCCACGGTGTTTCATCATTCATGTAGTCTTGTGTGCTGTAATAAGCCTTAGACATGAGTTTACGCTTTACTTTATTATTAGGCAGGCTTTCCTTAAAAAAATATCTGAAGCTCGAGGTTCTTAAGGAATGAACTGCTGAACATCTCTTTTTACAAGCTTTTTATTAACTTGCAATATTGTATGTTTGTCCAGGTCAAATATCGCAAGTCGGAATTTTAAAGCAGCTATCCGCAACCGATTGATACTAAAAAGTACAGCCGGCAATAAAAAGCGTGTCTCATAAATAACTTTTTTTTCAGTAACTTATTCCTCTTCATTACGATTGTCGCAGACCGGTCGTGTTCTTTTTTTTTGTTAACAGCTTGGCATTACGCATGCGCATGGGAGGTTATGTGCGATTCACACCTCAGAAGGCGGCGGCATACCCACTAAAACCACAACAGTGATGGAGCCTCTGCAGCGGGGCCTGCATCTGCGGCCCTTTGATGTACGTCGGAAGTGGTCGGAAGTCCTCAGGAGCTCGCGGCCGGTCTCGAACCGTGCCGTGGGCGGTTGAGTTCGTCATGATTTGGGGGCTTGCACTGCCTCGCCGCCTAGTTAGTCTAATTCATCACACTGTTTCATTCATACAATGGGTTACCAAATGCAGACTTTATTAGTTCAACATAGGTCTCCTAAACAAGCTTCCACAAAGAACAGTCGCGCATTTGAAAGCCAACAGATATGCTGGCTGATCGCTAGAGCGACTGTAACCAAAGGTCATCAGTCCATCTTAAGTGAATATTTTATGCTACGTTTTCTATTAGTTTACGGTCTTCATTCACGAGCGTTAAACCATCATTCATCTGTTTTCGCCATTGATGGTAGCAAAAATATATATAGAAGCACGTGTTAATCTTCCAAAAAGCATTATCACGCCCTACGACCTTGGTATTATTGGCTTGGGTGGTTCTGAAAACATAAATCGATAGCCAATTGAGTTAACGAGACCTGGTAATGGGTGCAGTTCCACAGTGCGATCCGATACGACAAGATACTTAGTCCACCAACTATGTAGGACCGCTCAGTGTACGACCTGAGTGGACGCTCGAGCGGGGCGAGGCCCCGTATGTCATATTAGTACCGAAGAAAAAACTGTAGCGACAAATGAAATTCTCACGTCAGTAGGCTTTTATCATAAATGATTTTAGACTCGCACATAGTAAACATTAAGTTGGTTATCAATACCACTTGATACATAAGACGGATTGATTTTTCAAAAAGTGGGCGTTGTGGGGCAACCTTTAACGTCAATCGTTGTTATCGTTCCATACATTATATTTCGATGCCTATGACCCAGGGCTCGGAAACCGGTATTTGCTCCATACAAAAATATCGGTATTTTTCCGTTCTTATCGTTCTTTGGTTTATTATTTCGTTTTTTAACCAGACAATCTAATAATACGATATCATGACTTAAATACATTACTGAGCTCTACATAAAAAACATAAAATAATTCAAAATATTGGGCTATTTCGGGGTTTTTGCAAAATAAGGTCGCGAGCCTCAGTAATGAGGGAACGATGAAAAAGAAGTCGTGACGTGATGACGAATTTAAAAAACTTTCCGCAAAGCCGAGAAATGGAAACACTCATGTGTTTCTGCGAACTGACCGACGTTTCTACCGTTTGTAAATGGTCGGGCGTCTATCTATTAGTAGTCTAGCGCAACATAATTATCTTTATTTTTTAGTTTTACCTGTTTTACAAATAGAACACTGTCCTGAAACTAAGACAAATCCCAATTCTTTTTCTCAAACAAATCTCGCTGTTCCATAATTTTCCTCGCTTTCTGATCCTGTTATCTAGGGCAAGTACAGGGGAATTGCTTTAGACAGGGCTAAACCGCCCCTAAAAATAATAGCGCGGTAAAGATTCAGGTTTATATCGTGGTAACAGTAACCTAAGGCGATAGAGTAGATAAATAACAGAAGATTAGGACAGCCTTGGACAAAAGTATTGAGCACCCGTGTATTTTTCATACAAAAGACGAACATTTGCTCGAGATTTTCAGTTTTTTTAATAAGAATCAGAAAATTCTTTACAGAAGCATAAATGAAATTTACAGTAGCTCGTTAGAAAATAAGGTCTTTTTTCACTTTAACATTTTTAACTAAATAAATACTATGAGATGACATTAAAGAAAGTTTCCTTGATTCGTAACTTTCGTAAGAATTTTATTAAATTGTGCGTGTTTCTTTATTTTATTATTACAAACAATATTTAATTAAAAAAAAATCATAAAAACGGGCAGGCTCAATAATTTTGACTAAAGCTCTACATTTGTATTATTTTGGTTATTTTGGTTAGCTATACTACGTACCTATGTAGATACTACCTAATATAGATTCGTTGAAATAAATTATTCGATGTAACGTTTATCGAAGAAACGACAGGCACTGCTAATCCCTATTGCATGCCCTAATCTTAACGATAAAAATAATTGCCGTGCCGTGCGCCGTGCAGGGCTCGTCAACATTACCATCCCCCATGACGAGAACCTCGTGAAGGCCGAGAAGGACAAGCTCAGCAAGGACCTTGACTTGGCTCACGAGGTTACCGCCATGTGGGATGTTGATTCGACGATCATTGTTCCGATAGTCGTTTCGGCCAACGGACTTATAGCGAAGAGTCTCGATCACCATCTCAAGAGACTCTCGCTAGATGGCTGGATCAAGGGTCAGATACAGAAAGCGGTTCTTCTGGACACGGCGCGCATCGTCAGGAGGTTCCTCTCTCTGCGGCCCTAACCACCGGTAGCCTGGGCCCCTCCCCGCTGCCGGCGGCACCCTAGGTTAGGTTCTTTATAATGTGTTTATATTTTGTAATTTCATTTCGTATTTTACATATATATATTGTAAAAAGCCTAATCTAAGAAAATAAAGATATACCAGGTTAAAATAATTGAAGAGTTTCGTTTTATGTTTGAACTAAAGTAATGCTTCTGTGTTTCTTTATATTGTGTTTCTACCCTAAATCCTTGATTATTTCGGTCAATTTTAGCAACAGCAGGATCTGGCAACGATTTACTTACATTAGACCTTTTTCTTGTCCCAAACGTTTAATGCTGACCTCATTTCTGACTTTACTGGAAAAGTTTTGCACCTTTGAAGCGAAACCCTTCAAATATTAATAAAATATCATTCATTTGGAAGGAAGTAAAAATATTACAAAATTAGTTAAATATGTTCATGTATATGAACATTCTTGAATGGGGATTGATTGGGGATATAAAACCATGCAAATAAATATAACAAACTACCACCAATAAATAATACAAAACTCGACACTCATTATTTCACAGTGATAGCACAATAATTACTTAGTTTAGGACTAGCTCGATTGGTGTAAAATTTTCCCTATACCATTTTTTGCGAAAACACAATAAACTATAGTTAAGTCTCAGTTGAATATAACGTACCCTTGGTAAAATAAAGCCGTATGTGACTTTACGTCCAAAGTGCTTTTATTACGCGAATGTTACACAAATGCTGTAAATTATACGAAACAAAAAGATTTAAACGCTTCCCCTGAAAAGTCGTCATTTTGCAGATGCGGCTTTATTTTACCAAGGGTACGATTTGTGTAACATTCGCGTAATAAAAGCACTTTGGACGTAAGGTCACATACGGCTTTATTTTACCAATGGTACGATAATTTAGTCTAGTTGGGTCCCAGTTTATTTATTTACCAGCCAATCTCGTGCAATCCCGGAAACTGGACTAAACTACACTGACACGAATAACCTCCCAGGGGCGCAGAATGCCCGCGGAGCTGCTCCAGTTTCGTTGCGTAAACGTTATGATGTTGTTAATATTAAAGTGTTATTGTGATTGCTGACGATAAGAATTTGTGTTTAGAACTTTTGCTGTTTTTGGGTGCGTTACCCTCAGTTATGGCTGTAGGTCAAGCGGTGTGACATCTCGATTCGGTGTATTCACAGAAATATATCGAGGTATGAGGAAATAGTACATTACATAACTAGGGTGGTAATACAAAGAAAGGCCGAGATCGCAGAAGTTTGCGGCCCGAGCTGAAAGCGAGGGACGTAAATGTGCGATCGAGGGCTTTCTTTATTACCTCCAGTGTTGTGTACATCATTTTATGTCTACACTTGGCCAGAAAGCGTTTTTTTCCGTACGCGCAGCGTGCGGAAAAAACCACTTTATGGCCAGGTGTGGCATAAAAGTGTATGTAGCTTTCGTGCTAAAAAGTCAGTTCAATTTCCGTCAATATTAATATCAGATTTGAAAATCTGATAATAATGGTATAATTAATTGATCAAATAAATTAATTTTAATCAGGGGGCCACTTTTGGAGGGTCTGGATAAGGATCTGGAATGAACTTCCTGCTAAGAGTTTCCCATTGCGCTAAAATATGGGTTTTTTAAAAAGGGTGTCATCAAATTTCTTCGAGACCGGCAACGCATTGGCGATGCATCTAGTGTTGCAAATGTTTATAGGCGAAGGTGACCGCTTTCCATCAGGTGGGCCGTCTGCCTGTTTGCCAGTCTATAGCAATAAAAAAAACACAAGAAAATAAAAAAAAAAGTTAGCAAACTATATTGTGTGACATACGTTTTAAATGAAAGGGCTCACTGTAAGAATCTCAAATATATTTTTTTATAATTTTTACATTAACAGTTTTGAAGTTATTTAAGAAAATAGGCCCTGAGCCTCCCTTGTGTAGGCTCCCCCCTCCCCCTTCTTCTATTTTGCGAGATTTCAGGTTCTGGGTTGAATCGACTTTTTACATCAGCTACGCCCCTAGCTCCCTAGCAGACTAACACGGCAATCTATTATCCTGTAAATTTCATTAAAAATATCATTCTATAAAATTCCATTAAAAATATTCTTTTCATTAAAAATATATAAGTACCAATAATATTAATTTTTTTGATCAAATAGTTTTTTAAGTTTAGTTATAATAAAGATCTAAGTGTATTTATTAGGAGATCAATATTAAAAGGCATCACACTTCATAATAAAAACTACCAAGTATTAAAAAAAAGCTCAATCATTAAAATAGAGTATCAAATATTATTTTTGTTAACCAATATTTGCAGTTAATTTATGATTCACTTTATAGCTCAAGTAATATAGACACGATAATAAATGTAAAGATTTTGTATATATAAAAAAGACATTTATTTTTTTGAATACTCATTTACGATTTTAAAAGCTCAATTAAATATTTTTCTTTAGAAATAAGACCGCCTGTATTATATCCCTAGCGTATGTATGTAATATTGTCAGACTTGCACCGTTTTTATATACTTAATGTTCAGAGCTCGGAATAGGTAGTGCCTATTTACCTAAACTTCGCGGGAGGACGTAACTAAGAGTGGTTACAACCACCAAAAATATATTTTTTTTAGCCCGGGATTTTCCTGGTTTAATAATAATACATTATCCATATAAATTCACGCTCAGGGTTAGATTATTAATGAAACACAATTGTCTAATGCAGAAATTTTGTATGAAGTCGATTTTTGAGTTCTCAATATATCTTTTATTTCATTAATAATTTAACCCCGAGTGTGAATTTATGTATGTATGTATGTAAACACTTAATTGCACATAAAATTTTACAAAAGCAATACAGAAATCAATGGTTATGTACAAAGGCGAACTTATCCCTTTAAGGGATCTCTTCCAGCTAACCCTTAAGCAAATGAGAAAGAACAACCAACATCGAAGAAGATAGACAAACTAACAAAATTAATACATTCTTACACAAAGAGAACAAAGCAGGTTTTGAATAAACATAAAAACTTAACATATTTACCTACTTAAATATAATATATTAAACATAAATATAATATAATCTTACTACATATATAAATATATACACACATATACATAATTATATATATACATATACACATACATATACATATACTAAGTTTTCAATCGTATAGACAACAAAAGAAAAAAAAATCTGACTAACAGTCTGAAAGCCATAGCTTCTTTAATTGTTCCTTAAATGATGCAACAGATTGTGCATGCCTAAAGGACACTGGTAGTGAATTCCATAATTTTACAGCACGGACTGTGAAAGACTTCCTATACGTACGGGACTTATTGGGCGGAATGGCAAGAGAGAGATTGGTAGGTACTCGATCGCAGACGGTGGCCACTGCCGACAGCCATATAGGTAAATCTTTCAGAGAGGTAGGAGGGGGATGCAGGATTGAAAAGCTGTTGGTCAAAGTAGAAATTAAATTTCGCTGTGAATTAATTCAAGATCAAACTAGTATTTTTTTCAGTTTTACTTAGTTTTTGGATAAAATACCATTTCTGTAACCTTAATTAACAATTCATGTTACCGTACACAAAAAAAAACTAACCTCGACACCTTTCCGAGTGCACACTGGCACTAATAATGTTAAAAACTGGGGTCATGTTAAGTTGGTTTGGTACCTCTTGGCCTGGTCTACCTCCAGGGTGCGTAACGATGGCTATAAAAATTTTTGGTATAATATTAGTCGCAATAACGCTCATTTGATATAATTATTAAATCATATAACAACACTTAATATATTTACATATGACATAATTATTATTTCTTATAATGATCATTTGATAGAATAACATTTAATATAGCATTCTTTAAGTATAATGCTTATTTCCTATAATGAACTTATGGTATAACGTTATTTTCATATAAAATACAATTGGCATAACCATTATTGATATAATGTATCAAAAAGTAGGTTAGGTTAGGTTTGAACTGCGTCTCCCAACAAAAACGAACTGCTATCAAAAAGTAGGTTAGGTTAGAACTGCGTCCCCTACCAAAACGAATGGCTATCAAAAAGTAGGTTAGGTTAGGTTTGAACTGCGTCCCCCAACAAAAACGAACTGCTATCAAAAAGTAGGTTAGGTTAGTAAATTATAAGGGCACAGAAGAAAAAGGGGGGACGGGGGGGCGAAGCCCCCCACAAGGGGGGCTCGGGGGGCGAAGCCCCCCGCATTAAAAAAAACTCAAACCATAAGTTCAATTAGGTTAGGTTAGGTTAGGGTTCGAACTGCGTCCCCCAACAAAAACGAACTGCTATCAAAAAGTAGGTTAGGTTAGGTTTGAACTGCGTCCCCCAACAAAAACGAACTGCTATCAAAAAGTAGGTTAGGTTAGTAAATTATAAGGGCACAGAAGAAAAAGGGGGGACGGGGGGGCGAAGCCCCCCGCATTAAAAAAAACTCAAACCATAAGTTCAATTAAGTTAGGTTAGGTTAGGGTTCGAACTGCGTCCCCCAACAAAAACGAACTGCTATCAAAAAGTAGGTTAGGTTAGGTTTAGGTCACAGGCGTTACAATTTCAAATATATAAATGGTAATAAAGATTTATATACCTATTATACCTCTTGATTGTTATATATTATGATTTGTATATAAAATGAGCGTTATACCATATAATCGTTATAAGAAATAAGCGTTATACCGAACGTTAAATATACGAAATAAATGTATATATTTTAAAATTATACCAAACGTTTATTATACACAATGAGTGATTATACCCTTTGAAATTATATCAAATGTTGATATATCGATAGAAAATATATTAAATATTTTTATATCGATCATTACACACCCCTACCTCCAGTGTCACTGTGACGTGTTAGTTTTGGGACACCCTGTATATGTAAATATACTTACACAAATACAATATAATATAATAAACCTACATAGACTACTTTACGTACCTAGTGAAAAACCTCATGCCGATAGTTAATTTCAGAGCGTATTGTAGAGATGCTTGCGCAGCATGCGCTTGAATGTAAATTTACTTTGTGCTTGCCTGATGGACAGTGGGAGATCATTCCAAAGCCTTACCATGTTACAGTAAATATATCCGTACCTGAGAGGCGTAACACTTTAAGTCCTATTGTTTTCCATACTTACTTGCAGTGTTAGAGCCATGTCACACTTGGAATTTGCAAGCGAGCTGCGGGCGAGTTAGAAGCGATAAGTTCCATATAAATATCGCATGCGGAGAACTTGCCGCGACTGGTTTTGTATGGAAACTCGCCTACAGCTCGTCCGCAAATCGCAAGTGTGATAGGCCCTTATGCTTCTCAGGTACGGATATGTTGCGTGGATTAAAAGAAATTCTTAAATTTCGGAATTACCCCATGTCCGAGTTTACCACAATGCACCTTACAGTCTTTGTATGCTCTCTATAGGAGTAATTTTCAAATTGTACATAATTAAGGGATTTAATTAAAACAAAACTTAATTTATTCCTTTGTGTAACGAAAGTTACCCATATAGTTTGTATGCCTAACTTTCGTTACACAAAGGAAGCGATCGTGATTTTGTTTTTATTAGGCCCTAAACTATGTACAATTTTTTTTGAAAACGACCCATAGATGTCCAGTTTACATGTCATCGATTTAACGTGTACTAATAAAGTCCGTAAAGTACAGTATTTATTTGATATGAAACAACACCTAATAACTACGATGATCGATGGACGGCGCCAGTGTTCGGAAATCGTCGTAAACAGCCAATTGTCTCTTTCCAAAGACTGATGTGCAATTTATTTGTTATTGTACCTACTTGAATTATATTGTGTTGTAAATTGTGGAATGTAAAAAAATCGTTAAGTATTATAATCCAGTAGAATTATTAGATAATTTTCAACGCTTTTGTAAGTTCATTTCACTTTTGTCTAAAGACGTAAAAATGTATGGTTTCGTTTTAACTTATTCACTTCAGATACTGACCACTACTGTCCGTGCCTACAATAAAAATAAACTCCGTAGTAGACTCTCGCTCTCTTTATGCTTTCTTAGTACCCCCTTCAAAATATTAAACAACCCTTCCGCGTTTTCCGCGAACCCGTGTCCCCCACAAGGACATGCGCCCGCAAATATGTGTAAAGTACACTTCCAATGTCAGTATCATTAACTCCACTCAGTTTATCGTCGCCTAGTATTCCGGGCAAAATATTAAACAGGCCTTCCGCGTTCAGGGTGACCTTATGACCTCGTTACCCAGTGGCGTGGCGTATAAGTTTTTTTTATTTATTTTTTATTAATAGGATGCGCGTCGAGGAAAAATCGTCCATCGGACGCCAGGGAAGGGAGGGCCCTGGCAGTGCCGGACTCCTACCGGCTAAAAAACCGGGACGCGCGTCCTTTACACTTTGCCCCTGTCGTGGACAAGGTCTTTGTTTACTTTAGATTTTTAAAGGCCAGTCTTACAATTCTTTTCCACAGCCTTTCCGCCGATTCATGTTGGGAATAGCATATTCCCGACGTCTCTTCTATCATTCATCGTCTTTCATCCAGATTTTGAGGGATGTCTGTTCAATAATTTATTTACTTTTTTGTTTTTTTTTTTCCATTTTTAATGTATTTTTTTCTATTTTATCTTTTTGTTTCTTTTAATATATATTTATAATTTTTTGCCCTCTTGTGACCTTATTTTATCTAGCATTTTCTATATCTTATACATAATATTTAACTGAGTTTGTTACATTTTATTTTTACTGTTACTAACAATGTTCGGTTTCTACTTGTATACATACCTACAGTTTTTAGTACTACATCTTTTATCATTTTAAAATCTGTAATAATTACCAATTATTAATGTCGTCCTATATATTACAGGAAAAATATAACGGTTTTCCTAATTATCGCCGTTTTTGAGAAATTTGCAAAAATCTTAACACATACTTATTGTCGTGACGACTTAATCCTTACAGCCGGCAGAGGTGAACAAGACCTTCGGTAGTGACTTTTGTTGTGCCAAAAACATATTTTTGGCGCAACAAAAGCCAATAGCCCTTCACTTACCTTCCTCGTGAAGAAGCATAGCATAATTCCAGCCCTCGGGGTCTTGACCTGGGGCATTATTACGGGAATAAACATTACACATTAACTATGATAGGCGACTGTCATTAGTGACATTAGTTTTGACGTCTGTCAGTGCCATAGATAGGCACTGACACTTATAGCGTTTAGTTCGTTCGTGATGTCTTGGGTTTATGTGAATAACAGGTCGTTTTTGTGTCGCTCCGAGCGGTATTCAACCGTAGACTCGAACACGCCGAGAACAAAACGCGCTGTCGAGTGACAGCAGAAAGGAGTTCCTTTTCCTGTCAGGCTCCGAGGCGACGAGTCGGAACCGCGTGCCTTGGTTAAGGTTATTTTCTGAGTCTGGAGTTTTGGCTGTTGGCGGCCTGTGCCGCCGATTGCGTCTTTGGTCGTACGTGATTTGCTAACCATCCGGCCCGCGTCGGATCGCGGCCCGGAACAGGACACCACTCCCGGCCCGGTCGCGCACGCCGCGTGGCCGAGGACGCCGGGGCACCGTGCGACGCGATGAAGCCGTAGGAGCTTCGCCTCTTCCTCCGTAGGCCCGGGATTTTGACGAGCGGTCTCGGTGCGTCGGCCGAGCAACGGCGCCGTGCTGCGCGTAGGGACCAGCGCGTTCGCCGTTGTTCCATCGACGCGACGCCAAGGAGGTTACGTCGACGCTCGTCCTTCGTAGCCGCCACAGTGCGCGGCAGAGGGCTCGCTCAGAGCCCCTCTTGTAGGCCTGGGGTTCATCGGAGACGGCCCCAGTGACGCCAGGAGAAGGCGATTCCCGTCGGCGCCGTGGGGCGCCCCTTGTGGCATAGCGCCTGCCCCGCGCTCGTTAGACCGCGACGCCGACCCGGCTCGCTTCCCACTGGCATAAAGCCAGAGCATCACATCTCCATCGCTGCGGAGCACTTCCCTGACGGCGTGAGTCTCGCGCGACTAGATTAGCCGCGCCGAGGGCTCCGCCGCCCTTCTTGCTTACCGGGCGCGCCAGCCTAGGGTTCGGCGACGCCCGTGACACGCCCCGAGCTGCGCAGCGAGTCTTCATTCTGTCACCGATACGTATGTGAGTGCGCAGACATTAATTTTCTCGTAGGGGGCCCCTAGAATAACGTTAAATTCACCATCAGTGCGCGGAGTGCGTTTACCCTTAAGTTTAGCGTTTAGAGTGCCTTCAGCACTATAATCCGCAGTCATGTCGCGCTACCCCTGAATAAACAGATTGTAACTTTACTCAACATTTTTGGCTTTCTCCGGTCCACCAAACACATCAACCCCAAAGGACGGTCCTTGAAACAAAAGGCCAGTGCCTCACGGCCGATTCCTATCCCGGCATTCATAGAACGACAAGGTCTGCAGCGAGTAGAAAAGAGTACACACTTGTATCTTATAATTTACAATCCATACAATCCATACTTTCTTTTCTTTTTCTTTTTTTTTATTCGCTACATTATTTACTCCTACTAAACTAATCGCCATATAGTTTTTCTTGAATTATTCTTGTATCTACTTATGAGTTTGTACGGAACCCTTGGTGCGCGAGTTCGACTCGCACTTGACCGGTTTTTTTTTGAAGGGTTAACGATACAAATCTAGAGGGGGCCTGTGGGTGATGTGGCAATAAAGGTTAGGAACCACTGACTTCGGAGAAAGTATTTATATCATCAATATTTTAGTTTTCAACATCTACTTTAGAGATATGTCATTTAGTGAACGTCAGCCTAAAACTGGCACTATAAAGAACCTTTTTTAGTGTTCCGTGCCTCAAAAGGAGAACCGGAACCCTTATAGGATCACTCGTCTGTCTTTTTGTCAGCCAATTTGGTCTTAAAGTACTAGTCCGATTGAGTTGAAATTTGGTACATATATTAAGGTTAATGACCCAAACATGGACATGTCACGAAAATATATGAATTTTAATTATGGGGGCCACTTTAGCAAGTTAGCGAACTATATCGTGTAATATATTAAATGAAAGGGCTTACTGTGAGAATCACAAATATATTTTTTTTATAATTTTTATATCAATAGTTTTGAAGTAATTTAAGAAAATAGGTAAAAATTTACCATTCCCCTCCCTTATCTTCAAAACTATTAGACGTAGAATTAAAAAAAAATGGAAAATAGTCCTACAATCTATAGATTACAGAAAATCATATAAGAAGTCTGTGCAATAAAGTATAATTGTTTTATATTGTTTTGAACGTACGGAACCCTCCCCACGCGAGTCTAACTCGCACTTGTCCGGTTTTTTCTTCTGTCTATTCCTATACGGAACAGACTGTAATAGATGGCGCTGACCTTTAAGGCCAAATTGCACGTTATTTTTGATTTGAGACATGTCATTTTGACATTGACAAAATGTATCAACTATAAAATAAGACACATTTCAACCACGATTGATGTTGTGGAAGCCAATAATGACCCTCTTTATGTTTGTATGGCAAACCGACCGACTCGAATCAACTTAAGTAGGTAGATACTAGCATTTGCCCGCAACTCTACGCTTCCTCAGGGGTAGTATGAGAGTTCCGTACCTCAAAAGGAAAAAACGAAACCCTTATAAGATCATTTTGTTGTCCGTCCGTCCGTCTGTCCGTCCGTCCGTCCGTCCGTCTGTCTGTCTGTCTGTCTGTCTGTCTGTCTGTCTGTCTGCCAAGACCCTTTATCTCGGGTATCATTTTAGGAAATTTTGTCACTTCATCCATAAATATATTAATGATATTCTGTATATGTGATGACTGTACTGTAGTACTCTAGTACACTAACTACCAGTGGCGTGGCGTCTCCAAAGAACTCGATTTCTACCGGCTTGCATTTGAGCACCTTATTCTACAGCTCTTAAGGAAAATGTACGCCCAATCTGCACCGGCTTGCCCAAGGATATCTTTTACGCCACGCCACTGCTAACTACTTATGTATGTTTCACCATAATGTGGTACCTATGGTTTTAAACTTTATAATTTTTTATCCTGTTTATTATATGCTAAGTTCAAGTTTCAAGAAAAGTGAAATACTTTTTCTTTGCGCAATTTTTAATCTCTGTGCTGTTAGTTTTAATTTATAATCTATATTTTCCCAGTATTCTGTTAGTACTAAAAACCCGTCCGCTATCCGTGACCTGCACAACCCTCGGTATCCATGTGTTAGTACATGGTGTAAACAGGGGTCCCCGTGTATGGACAACACACATGAACATAGTTTTCAGCATTTTGCGGCGCGAAACTCCTTTACGCATATTCTCTCCTGGTAGCTCAGTAGAAATATTAAACATCCCTTCGGCGTTGTCGATGTACATCCTTAGCGGCTTGCGCTTGGCACGTCTATCGTTTGCCATGCAATGGAGTGCACTGGTATTTACTGATTACATCCATATAGTAAATATTTCAGCGCTGCGTTTGGTTTCTGATTGCCTGGTAGTTCGTTCAAAACATCAAAACATCTCTTCCGCGTTGAAACCTGATTCGGAGCTGCCCGCTTAGTGCATATGTTGTTACGTTTGCGAAACCCTTACCCGGAGCTTGGCAAGAGTAAATCTCATAGCTGGTAAATCTCATTTTGCCAACGTAATTATAATTAGCGATCGTTTGTATAATTCGAATCACTCTCGTAAGTTATTGAGCCAAGTTGTCTTTGGTCTAACCGGTTTCGACAGATGATTGAGACTTAATACCAAGCCATAATTGAAAGATCAAACGAACTTACCAAAAGTGAAGTTCAGTCTTAATTATCTTTACTTCGGCGAAAAGATTTAAAGTCCCCATTTGTCCTTTTAATCCTTTCGATTCCCGATCCCGATAGGTTCACAAGTCGCTGAACACAACATTAGTCAAATAACGATTCTTTGAAATCTAAGAGACGAAGACAATATAACATAAAAAGTTGAAGAATGCTAACTAACAGGAGAGGAAAATCGACATTAAAATCTCGAAGCATGATAGAAATTTAGGCCCGTAAAAATCTAATGCTAAAGTCGCAAAGCATGATGTACTTAGTTCTGATTTTTTTGTAAGTTGTATGGATCAGTTAGGGTTGCGTGAATTACAAATTTGCAACTTCTAAAATGTTGTGCTAGCTAAGCAACATGCGAAAAACTACGCAATTTTTGGAACTTTATTTTTATTTCTGCCCTAACTATGCATTTTGTGATAGTAGGTATCTTTGGCACAAATGAAGTACCTATACGTTAGATAGTCCTTGTCTAGTTTTCTTTACATTTTCCGATCACAACGCCTTCCCTTCCTAGTCTCCTAGTAGCCAGTATCAAATATTAAACAATCCTTCCGCATTGGGGCTTTGACCTCTGGAACCCTCCCTCACCTGTTGAATTCGTCCGTCCCTATTGAACCTCCCTCGGTTGGGAGGGGTATATTCTCCCAGCGCTGGGAGGGGTAGACGCCCTCCGCGGCAGATGCAATTCGTTCCTCTTCCCAGTTTATGTGCACCTAGTATCCGAGGTCGCAGTGCGGAGAGATTTTTCCGCGAATACCGGTTTTTTCCCTAAAATTCCGCTTTCACCGACGACGGAACTAACCGCGATCACGATCATTCTCGGGAAACTCGGCACTTGTCCACTTAACTGTGTGTCTGTGTGTGTACGCAACACGCATTTCCAGTTTCAACCATTCTAATTTGACCCCTAAACTCGTATAAACTACACGAAATTGGAGGTTTATATGGTGGTCAAGTGTATTGTTGATAAAGGCCGTAGCAGGATAAGGGAAGAAAAAATGCCCTTGAATGATTAAGAGCTGTTTATTTTTTCTATAGTTGCTTTCATTTAGTTGTATAGTTGTGCAAAGTTTGGTTGAAAAATTCCCAGTGGTTCAGCCGGGAAAAAATAAAAACAAAATTTATGAAATTTCACGTATCTCTAAAACTATAAATCTTTATCATAATATCTTTAATTCATTTTGGTAAATTGATAGGTATGTATGCCTTAAAAGAAAATTGAGTCTCTATCTATGCAATTTCTGTAAAAAACACGTAAGTCAAAATTTCAAAAAAAAGTTTTTTTGATACCTGAAGGAGTGACCACTCTAAATGACATTTCTAAAAAAGCCTTATTTAACGATCTGTCAGTCATATAAGTTTGACGGTTAAAATCGAAAAGCAACAGTGTCAAAATTAAAAAACTATGTTGGTCGGATTCTGTTACATTTTATTCTTATACTATTCTAATCTAATACAGCCAAAGAACTTAAAAATAAATCTTCTTTGTAAGAAAATAAAAATAAATCAATTATTGACATTCCCATTAATATTGGCTTGAAAATATACAGGGTGGTTTTCGATAATCTGTACATATGAAAAGGGGTGAAATTTCGGCCAATTTTATCGGTAAAACTGATTTTAATTTTTGTTTGTGGTCATTCGTTTTTTTTTACAGATTTTTAAACTTTCAGTGAAATTTTCGGCAGTACATCTGTTTGCCACGGTATAACTTTTGAACTAATTGCTTAAAATTGTAAGAAAAAATTGCAGGGTCATGGCAATAGACACGTTATTTAGTAGCAATAACAATAAACCACCGACTTGAAGAAAAACTCGTCAAAAAAAATTATAATTGTGAAAAACGGCTGCAAAACTTCAGTTTTTTTTACGGAAAACACCGTTTTTCTCGAAAGTTTGCGAATATTGTCACCATTTTTTCATGCTTATCTTCGTTTAGCACTTAATTGTGATCTTACAAACATTTTTTTCTTACAGCTTTGAACAATAAGATCAAAAGTTATACTGCGTCAAACAGATGTACTGCCCAAAATTTCATAGCAAACTGTAAAAATCTGTAAAAATTTTTTTTTGCCCAGAAACAAAAATTAGTCATTTTTACCGATAAAATTAAATGGAATTTCACCCCTTTTAATATGTACAGATTATCGAAAACCAGCCTGTATTTGTATTAATTGTCGCCTTTTAACTTATAAAACCTTTTTTTTTCAAATAGGTAATCATCATTATTTCTAATTAAGCCTTACTTATCGTTTCACCAGATATATTCATTCGTAGGTAGGGTGTTGTTCACACATTGCCGCAATTGTGTACTACCTATCGCACGCAAGATATTTATCAAAAATTATTCAGCCTGCCGAAATTCTTAGTGGACCTTTTTTGAGAAACGGTATTAGTGTTACCGTTAATGAAGATAGCGATAGTGATTAAAATAAGAAGTAAAAGACATTTTTAAGTTGATACATATACGAGTAAATGCCATAAATTTATTTTATTTTTAGTTCTTAACAAAGAATATTTATGTTTAAGTTCTTTGGCTGTATTAGAATTGTATAAGAATAAAATGTAACAGAATCCGACCAACATAGTTTTTTAATTTTGACACTGTTGCTTTTCGATTTTAACCGTCAAACTTATATGACTGACAGATCGTTAAATAAGGCTTTTTTAGAAATGTCACTTAGAGTGGTCACTCCTTCAGGTATCAAAAAAACTTTTTTTTTAAATTTTGACTTACGTGTTTTTTACAGAAATTGCAAAGATAGAGACTCAATTTTCTTTTAAGGCATACATACTATTTAATTAACCAAAATGAATTAAAGATATTATGATAAAGATTTATAGTTTTAGAGATACGTCAAATTTCATAAATTTTGTTTTTATTTTTTCCCGGCTGAACCACTGGGAATTTTTCAACCAAACTTTGCACAATTATACAACTAAATGAAAGCAACTATAGAAAAAATAAACAGCTCTTAATCATTAAAGGGCATTTTTTCCTCCCTTATCCTGCTACGGCCTTTATCAATTCGGCATACACCCTTTTATTATAAAATGCACTTTTTATAGAAACTCCAAGAGTCAACAACGGCTGACTGATTTTTAGGGTGCCGTACCTCAAAAGGAAAAAAACGGAACCCTTATAAGATCACTTTGTTGTCCGTCTGTCTATCTGTCTGTCCGTCTGTCAAGACCCTTTATCACGGGAACACGTGGAGGTATCGAGTTGAAATTAAAACCATATACTCAAGTATATGGTTCCTTGAAGCTGTGAATAAATCAAGCTTTTAAGTTAACGTGAAAAAAAGATAAAAGCCGTTTATACCGCAAAAAAACGTAAATTCCGATACTCAAGGAAACCACAATTCAAAGGGTACTTTCCGTTGACCTAGAATTATGAAATTTGGCAAGTAATACGTCTTATACTAGAAGTATAGGGAAAAGTGTGAAAACTATACATTTTTAATTAAATAATTAAAAAAAAATTACGTTACTAAGGGAATCAAAAATGTATATACTTTAATATATGTAACTACAAATTCGTACGGAACCCTGAGTGGGCGAGTCCGACTCGCACTTGTTCGTTTTTTTTTAATACTGTCTGTTATTACGTTATACATATTAAGCCGAAAATCCGTCATTTTGATGTAATTTGCTACAATCATCTGAAGAGAACAAATTAAGAAGATGATTGATCGCCGACCGCTTTAGCTTAGTTGGTAGTGACCTTGCCTACGAAGCAGGAGGTCCTGGGTTCGAATCCCGGTAAGGCTTTTATTTGTGTTTGTGTGATGAGCACGAATATTTGTTCCTGAGTCATGGATGTTTTCTGTGTATTTAAGTATTTGTATTTGTTAAATATATCGTCGTCTAGTATCCATAACACAAGCCTCATTGAGCTTACTATGGGGCTAGTTCGATTTGTGTAAGATTGTCCCCTAATATTTATTTATTTATTTTTATTTATTAAACTGTTAAAAATTCAATTTCCTTGAGTAGCTAGTACTCAATCATAAGTATTTAAGAATTCATCTTTTCCACCGATTTACCGATTCAGTAAAATGGCTTTACAAAAATGTAAACAATTTACGTCCTTGCAATAAAAAGTCATCATCAATCATCTGCGTTCTTAAAACGCAATAACGCAACAAAGATCCGAGAAAATCCCGGATCAGCGACCCCGGCCCGAGATGGCAAAGGTCATACAAATCACCCGGCACTTACATCACTCATCTAAAATCACTTAATGCGAATCAAATCGCTTGGCATACAAATGGAAAGAAGGTTAAGAATCACTTTTACAATTGAGAAATTTGATTGAAGTGTGTTTCATTTCATAGGCTGAATATTTTTCTGATCGAAACAACATTGGAAGTCACGAAAAGTCAGGAAAAACGTGCAATCGCCTGTTTTTGGCCAATGCCATCTATAAGTATCATTTACGTCACACCTGGCCATAAAGTGGCGCTACGCGTGCGGAAAATCCCACTTCATGGCCTGGGGGAGACGTAATTTTTTTTACTTACCACGGGCAGTAATAAAGAAAGCCACAGATCGCATATTTTATCGCCTTGACCTTCGGCTTGGGTGCAAATACCTGCGATCTTAGTTTTACCGTCCTAGGTAGGGGAGACCGGGTATGGTTGTCTCACGGGGACAAAACGAAGGAATAAGTGCATCGATTGGTGAATTAGGGAAGGAGGTGAAGCTCTTGCGATCTTTTAACACCGAGCGATGCAATTATTCCTTCGTTTCGTATTATTTAATGGCTGCTGTGACAACCAACCCGTGAGACAACCATACCCGGTCTCCCCTAAGTACTATTTGAAACTACATTACACACTTAAATTACAAGTATTTTTTTAGAGTTTTGCGACTTTAATGTTATTTCACGCAAACAAAATTTCTCAAGCCAGACAGAAAACACATATCCGCCAAAATTGATGTCGTTAACAAGGATTGTTAACCCTCTTATTATGTTTGTATGGAGAAGTGAGTCTCTCGATTTACCTAAAAGTCGAAAGACACTATTTCATTTGCGAAGGCCAACGACCGAGTCCCAATATTTGAAATTCAACGGAAGTAAGAACAGCGGAAATTAATCTTTGTTTAATTTCAATAATAAATAAACGTACCGTAGCTGCTAAAACAATTGAGTCTTTGTATTCTATCTGACAGTATTACAATTGAAGCTTATACTAGTACATATTTAATAGATAACTAAAATGAGATCGAAATAATGTGCCTACCATGAGTTGAGTGTACGATCGGCGCTAGCGAGTTTCTCGTATCGAGAGTCAGTGAGCCTCTCTCGCACGCGCCAATAGTACGAAAGAGATAGACTGTCATCGAGCGCTCGATACTCGCTAGCGCCGATCGAAAAGTCAACTCATGGTAGGCACACTCGCAGCTTCCTCGCTCAACGCGTCAGATTCACAATCCAACGAGGAAATCCTGCCAGCATTTTCGGTACTGTAGGGACACAATACATGTAACGCGGCGATATAGGGGCGGTTGCACCGCCGCATAAGTTTAGTTGTAAGTAATTAGTCTGGAATAAACCATCTTACCGTTTACACGTTTTCTCATTTACGCAACCTATTGAGTAATCCATAAAGTACCTCAACCGTACATTGGTGACCCCGACGTGATCTGAACATGGGCCATGTTTAGATTTATTATAGTTTTGGTATTTGAATATAGATTAGTTTTAATTTATATTTACACTCTAAAAAAAATTGGTTGCTCCTAACAAGATTGTGATAGTTATAATCAAGCATCGATTCCATACGAGCCTAACAAGACGTTAGATGCACCAACTAAGATGATATTGATTGTTTATCATAGTTCAATTAACCATGTTCTGATTTGATTCAACAAACATTGATGTATAAGGTAACTAATAAGTACTATAAGTTCACCTTTGTACACATACCTTTATTTTGTAACCCTGTGCTTTGTATTATTTTGTGCAATAAAGAGTTTACATACATACATACAAATTAAACATGATCGAATCATACAAAGAAGAAAATAATGATAGAAACAAGGAATATATTTGTTAAAATTATCAAGAATCTAGATTGTTGTTTTAATCACTAATGAACTTGCTGTTTTAATTAATCAGCTTTCGTTGATATGTTTAATATCTTGTTTTTTTTATTTAAGTTAACGCCAACAAAGAGAAAATCTCTCTTAGTTGGCTCAGATTTTTAGAGTGTAATTTTGTTATAGCTACTATGTACAGTTTTATGTGCTACATTATCTTATCTATATTCCTTAACATATAATAAATCGCAGATGTTTGCGGCCCAAGCTGCAAGCGAGGGACGTAATTATGCGATCGAGGGCTTTCTTTATTACCTCCCGTGTTGTGTACATGATTTTATGTCTACGCTTGGCCAGAAATCGGCTTTTTCCGTACGCGTAGCGTGCGGTAAAAGCCACTTTATGACCAGGTGTGGCATTGTGGTATGGTTTAAGGCATTAAGTTCACCGTTTGTACTTTCCTGTATTGTGCAATAAAGTCTAAATAAATAAATTACGCACAGATATTTTACCAGACCGGTTTTGCTTATATGGGCTACTAACAAAAAACCGGTATGATTCATACAAATAAAACCGGTATTGCATGCCCTATGGGGGAGGTCATGTCCAGCAGTGAACGTCCATGACTAATAATACAATACAGGGTGTTCGGCACATGGATCGTCAAATTTTTTTGAGGTGTCAATAAGGTCATTTGCTACCATTTCACCTTTAAAACTTGGGTCTTAACTTAAGACCGACCGGACGTACCTCCATAACTCTTAGGCGTCCTAAGAGTTACGGTTATGGAGGTACGATTTTTTTATTACTTACTTTTTTTTGTGTGTGCTTTTACATGCATAATTTTTTAAATTGTTTAAGTCAACGTATGTGTGCTTAAAAATACTCATTTATTGTTGCAAATAACGCCACAAAATTAACACGTGGGCCATTTATTAACAAAAAACGAATGTACGAAAACATCTCTACTTCTGAATTCAATGAAAAAAAAGTTACAGCTATTAAGAGCTTCGTTTTATTTTAAAATGTTCTTTGGCTTATCACGTTTCTAAAAATATGCTATTGCGAATTGTGCAACGCACACAGGCGTCAAGGCAATAAATAACACTGCAAATAAGGTTTTAGTGAAGAGCAAAGAAAGTCTTAAACAAAAGGACGGATTTCAATAAAACACAGTTTTTTTACGATTGCTTAGGACCCAGGTCCTAAGAGTGAAAAGGTAGCAAATGACTCTACCGACACCTCAAAAAATGTTCACGGTCCATGTGCCGAACACCCTGTATGTAGATAGAATATTGTTGATATTAACTCCCATCATTCTGATGGTAATTTCTCACTAAGGCACTTTATTATGATGGTTACACTGAAAATGCTACCAAATTTACGACGTATACCTAATAAGGTATTTGACAACAAACAAAATAAATTCATTAATTCTAACCAGCAAATTACGCTTCCAAAACAGCCCGGATAAAATCATTCAAACTTATTTTCGTGCCACCAACGATTTTACAATGACGAAAACTAAAAATAAGGCACCATATTGAGCATGACGTCACAAGATAGTATTTCATACTAAACTGCATACTTTCGGAGCGTTTTGACACTTCATAAAAAGAAGCTGATTTGAACTGTCATCAAGTAGCCTATTATTTACATTTTAAATACAGCTTTCGATCGTTCATTGTAGAAGTCTTTGGCCAGACCTATGTACGGCAGTGGACGTATCAAGGTTCAAATGATAATGATCACAGCTTTCTGTACCCGTCCGTAAATATCCATATATTATTTCACAGTTTCATCAACCCCGTCAGCCATAATAACTACCTTCATCGTTTCCTTTCATCAAATTCAGGAAATCAACAAATATTTATCGTAACTACTTTCCTGGATACAAATGGGTCAACCGTGTGACAATACATAAATTGCAATAACCAAAAAACCTTCATAGCACACATTTAATTCAAAAGCGCATTACTAAAAGCGACCTTACTCCATAGGTATTAGAGTACAAAATCTAATGATATGCGGTTGTGAGACACGAGGTTGCGAAAGTATTATATACTGGTAATGCGAATGATCGGGGGCGAATAAAGATGATTGCGATATTTTGTCGCACGACTTGTGAACGTGCCGCGGATATCCACTATCCGGAGTTGAAGATCGACCCCCAAACTTAAGGAGACCAGTAACGGTTTGTGGGCTGGTATTCTGTACACTTTTCTTTTTATTTACGTAGTTAGTTGGTGACCACTTTACGGAGGTAAATATTCTTTAATGTGACCATTTAAAATTCATAAAGATTAAAATATCTTTATGTAAATCCTTTATAATGATGTGACATGTCCTTATGTGCGCGTAACTGCTCAAATGATACTGTTGTTGTTCTTTTTATAGTGTTATTTTTTGCGCAAAATAAATTATTTCTGTCTTTCTATTTATTAAATACCTACTTCAATCTTTATAAGATGTGTGTGACATGTTTGTGTCCACACCGAATGAAAATTATTGAAGTTATTTTGACTATTTTTATTTCTAATGGATATTTATGTGTATGTGTATGATACTTTTTACTCAACTACGGTACCGCGCTGAAGAGAAGGCTACGTTGTCATAGTTCAAGTTCTCATTTAAACAGTAAGCTTATGATGCTATGCTTTGTCGCGCGATAAATAAATGATAAAGCGTCCGTCACTCTCACACACTATTTGTCAGAACGTGACGGATGCTTTATCATTTATTTATCGCGCGACAAAGCGTAGCATCATACGCCTACATGGGCATTCCACGAAAACGTCTACTTTGTCGACTACGTGGTTACGTGACGGCTATGGCAGCTACCTTAAAAACAAATAAAAAGTCCTAAATGACATTATCAATTCAGAACCCAAGTTATAAAATATTGACATACCAAAAATGTACTTTCCTAACTTTGTTGGAAGTATGAAAAAAATGGCGTTACGTCGCCGAAATTATTTTGGAATGCCCCTACATGACTACTTTGGTATATAAACAAATATAGTAAAACTGAAAAAAAAATCATAATGTACAGAATTCCCACCTAACCCGCGGTTTCCCGAACACCTATATCACCGAAACTCAAGATAACTGGCACGACGACCGGAATCCCCTTATAAATAATCTCCATGTTTGGTTTGCGGTTGACACGTTTTCATGTACGATTTTGGGGCTACTTGAGACGGTGACACGCATCCGCATGAAATAATTTTGGGGTCAGTTGAAACGTCGCTTGAGGAAAATGTTTGTTTACTCATTTGTGGCTTTGGGGAAAACTATTGTGGTGACGTGACACGTTCATAGATGAAGCTAAGCTTCCAGGCCCAATTGCACGCTAATTCTGGTTTTCTGAATGATTTCGTGTCATTTCGCGCAAATAACATGTAACAAGTTATAAAAAAAAGCACAAATATAATTTATGCCACACCTGGCCATAAAGCGGTTTTTTCGCTTTCTGGCCAAGTGTAGACATAAAATGATCTACACAACTCGCTTGCAGCTCGGGCCGCAAACATCTGCGATCTCGGCCTTTCTTTGTATTACCACCCTAGTTGTGTAATGTACTATAATCCCGTAAAAGGAAACAATGGCCCTCTTTTGGTTTGTTTGTATGGAAAACCGACCGACTCGAATCACCTTAGGAACAATAGGAACTGAAGATTTGGATAGAATATGATTTTACCATGACATATCAAATCCAGATTTTCTATAAACTATAATAGTACATTACGTACGTACGTACGTAGTACGTTTCATGACGCATTGGTTTTTTTTACTGTAATGTCATGTTAATATGTATTAATAAATAAATAAATAAATAAATAAATAAATAAATTACTTACCTAGGGCGGTAAAACAAAGAATGTCTCAGATCGCAGGTATTTGACGCCCGAGCCGAAGGCAAGGGTGATAAATATGCGCGATAAGTCCTCACAAATAGTGTGTGAGAGTGACGGATGCTTTATCATTTATTTATCGCGCGACAAAGCGTAACATCATAAGGCTACGGCATCTTTCTAGGCGGATTTTTTTAGTATTAAAATGCCTGAGCTATAAATTCACAAATAAATACAGTTTGATCTCAATTCAATGACACCGATCAGATATGAATAATGTATGTATGAGGGGTGAACGTATGACACAAATTGTTATTTAGGCCCAGACGCCAATAATTTTTATTGCGACAATACGATATATTGAATTGTCCGTATATTGAGAAATTTTCATTAAGGGATGTTTTACATCTGTTTTCTTTTGAGTAACAAATATTTAAAAAAAACTATTGCACCTCAGCCGTAAATACCGTTTACCGCCCGCTACGCAAAATACGCGAAGAAATGCCATTTTTTGGCCACAGGAATACGGACGCAATAGTATGTTACGCACACTGGGCGGTGGACCATAGGTTCGTTATACCCAAGGACCTCAAAATAAAAAGCTGGACGCAGCCTCGCTAACAGATAACTGAAGCACCTCTAGTGAGCCGGTCGCTTTGTACTTAGGAGCCGCACGCACACATCAAGCGTAGTAGGTTATTACGAGCAGCACGCACACATTGACCTGACCAGCGTTAAGCGACCGGCTCAGTAGAGGCGCCTCAGTTATCTGCAGTGTTCGGATTAGGCAGTGCCATTTCGGGTGAATGACCTTAAACATTGAACATAACATGGATAAGACTTGGGATTCCGGGACTCGAAAATTTTCACAGTAAATATTATTGACATATATTTACTGTGCAAAATTTAAAGAAGACGCAAAAATAAACTTTAAACTTTTCATATATGAAATTCCGGGGTTAAATTAAAAGTTACATCCATATTAACGCACCCAAGTTCCGCGAAATGGCACTACCTAATCCGACCACTGGTTATCTCGGCCATTCTCACGAAGTATGACTGCGTCTAATTACCGCGTCTCCATACATTTAGTATGAAAACAGCGTCGCGGTAATTAGGTGACCGCAGACATACTTCGGGAGAATGGCCGATCTGTTAGCGAGGCTACGTCCGGGTATTTATTTTAGGGTCCATGGTTATACCGAACCGAACCCATTTTAACAACTCCGTTAACTTTAGCTGTCACAATCAGCTAATTGTATTTAGGTAAAAAGTTTATTGAGCCAACAATCAATCATCGAAATTGGCGGGTGTCCAAATCGAACTTTGAAATCGTTCTCGAAACTTCTCGAAGATTCGCTCGAGGTCGTCGCCCTTTGTCTTCGATCAAGGGGTAAATGATACTTAATTAATTGTATTTGCATCTTGCCGCTCATTTGTTTGTCTTTCGCATTAAATTTGATGTGAATTTAATAGCTCTAAGTCAGTTTTAGGCTTTTAAGATAATGCCTTTAGGGCAAAGGAGATTAATTGTTATAATAACTGATAAGTTACTAATAACGTTTAACTAATGACACGAGTTGAATTTTTAAAAATCAGTCATTAAACATATTATACTTACGGTTATATTTACGTTATTTAATCACTTTTGCCAAACCGTTCATCCCGTAAAACCTACACACACTTGCAAAATGCATCCCGCCTATTGGTGTACGTAGACCACCTGTCGATTGTCTATGTGTACGGCAGAGGGAGATCAGAATATTGGATATTGATCGGTTCGGAACGCTTCCTGGTGGCTCATGATCGCCTAGTACTTTCCGATCGGCTGTCCATTATTGGAAATTTTCGATACGTCATCAATAACTTTCCAATAAGTTACCCAATAACCTTTTTTCGATGCAAAATTTTTACAGTTAATATAGTATTTTATGCCACACCTGGCCATAAAGTGCCTTTTTCCGCACGCTGCGCGTACGGAAAAAACCGCTTTCTGGCCAAGTGTAGACATAAAATGATGTACACAACACGGGAGGTAATAAAGAAAACCCTCGATCGCACATTTACGTCCCTCGCTTTCAGCTCGGGCCGCAATCTTCTGCGATCTCGGCCTTTATTTGTATTACCACCCTAGTTATGTAATGTACTATTATGTAACAGTTGTATAAGTGGGTTCAAAAAATGCGAATTGCGTGAGTTGCGATACGAGCCGCGAATGCGGCGAGTATCGCAAATAGAGACGCAATGAGCGTTTTTTGACTTAATTATACAACGTTGCATACAATACTTTTTCTACGACTAGGTTTTAAATTATAAAATACAAAATTAATCATAACCTGGAAACAAGGCAAATATGACGTTTGACTGACAGTACCTGGGTAAGGCTGAAAAATTGGGCTTATGTAACATAAAAGTAACTAAAAATATATGTTACTGAGTAACTTAAAAGTTACATAAAAGTATTCTAAAGGGATATTCACAATGTCTACAATACAAACACTTTTTGTACTAAGTGTTTATTTAAGAGATCAAATAGGTATATAAGATCCTAATTTATTAGTTGCAGATATTTTTACAGCTGATAGTACTCGGTCTCTGGAGTATATTAAAGCATGAAACATTATAGCTTTTACGATGTTTTTTTGGAGAAAAAGGAAAAACAAATTTGCTACGTAATAACACCCTGTTAATGTGATTACTAAATGAAAACTCATTGAAAAGATTCTAGTAGCTCTTTTACGTACCACTTAACTGTAACTGGCCACTTCACGTAGATAAATTAAAAGACATTTGCAGTTTTCCCGCCGAACCGTTACGACATTTACGACAACAAATTGTTGATATGACAGATAGTGTTATTGTGACATGTGATAATGCACATGATGATTTATTTAGACGAAATTATAATAAATTTTATTGTTAGGTAAATGAAATCAGAAAAGTTATATGAAAAGATTTCTGAATTTCTATTTAAAGTTAATTATTTTAATGTAAAGTATAATGTGTTAAAATATCTGCAACTAATAAATTAGGACCTTATATACTTTGGTACATTTTTGAACAAAGATGAATAAGTAATTAAAGGCTGATAGCCACACAAAAGCTGTCTTCACAAATAAAATTAAATCATAATTTTTCCCCGGATTACTTGTTATAATCATTGTAATTATGTAAAATAAAATAAAAAACACGTTACTCTTCTTTGTGTTGCGCAGTTGGGTATAAAAATTAAAAGAAACCAAATATTTTAAACTCAAAAACCCGACTGCAAGAACTTGTAACTGAAAAGAAAGCGTGAACAAAGCTTTACTTTACTTTTATGTTACGTAACTTAAAAATAAATTAAAATGGTAACATATGTAACTTAAAAGTAACATAAAAGTTAACCTCTATTCACTTTCATTTGCATTATATAGAACAATAACAAACATATTAACTCGAACACGACACCTAGCTATAAACTAATATGAAGATTATATTAATAATGTATTACGTAATACAAAACAGAACAAATTTACCATGAAATTCACTCGTAACTTTTAAATTCCATAAAAAATCCTCGGCACAAGTTGAATCGACGCACTGAACTACCCACAAAATGGCCGACCAGTGAGAGGTATACCAAGACTAAAGAATAAATAGTGTTGCGGTTATAATAAAATCAAATTCCTCAAATCAACTGCTAAAATAGCAAGACAGAACGGTTACTTAAATTAAGTAACTTAAAAGCTTCAATATGTTGACTTGTCTTATGTTACACGTAAATTATTATTTTAAATGGGCAATGCTAATGTTAAAGCTCGAAAAACGTTGCATTAATATATGACAGTTATAAAAAAAACTCCAACATATCAGTATAATATCACAAAACTAAAAAACGATAATTACAATCTTTCAGGAACATTTTTGGGACATTTTTATTTGTATGGAAATCGATGTAATTGCATAGAAGAAAAAAAAATTGGAATACAAACACAGAGATTTACATTTGTTAGTGGACTAGAACTAGTAGAAAAAGTTTTGTATTTTGCACGGAAAATTAAAAAAGTAAAATTTTGTAATTACTTTTCGTAAAAACAATGCCGGACGCTTACAAGTCACGAAATCATCCCTTTTTTACGGCCTTACCCACCTATGTGTCTATGGTAAACTTTTTTTTTTAATTTAAAATATACTTAAATTAAAAATACTTTTTTTATGTTGTTAATTTAGGTCGGAAAGTTTTGTTTTTCTTAAAAACCGTAGGAATTTAATTGTTTGTTAAGTTGGTAGTTGTGCATTTTTACCGTAAAGTTAAAATTGAGCGCTAAATCCTTGACCTAAGTTTAACCTAGATTTAGAAGTCTGTGGCTGCTAGCAATAACGTAAAGTGACTATAACGGCACTAGTGCTGTTATGGGGAATAGAGTATAGACTTCTCTGAACTCATATTATGTATGTTCTTATATTTATAATAATTTTTTTCTCATGTATAAGAGTTACACAAATAGGAAATGTAAAAAATATAGAAAGTAAAAGTTGTTTGTTCTTATATTAGTGTTCGTGACCAAGTAAAATAACAGTACAAGAGTAGAAAAATTAATTAATCATTTCCTAAATAAACTTATTCATACGTAGGTACTTGGAAATTCAATCCTGATACATATCTGTAATTGCATAATTGGTAGTAATTTAACGAAGCTTATGATCATGACCCAATTAAATATCAATATTTACCTGATTGATCAACTATTAGCTATTTGAATTATCTAAATTCAAATGTTGTTTTGACTGATATAATAGTACATTATGATACGAGTGGGCGAAGTTGCTGTTTTTTCATGGTTCTTATGCGCGGAACGCAGTTTATTACACACAAGTGCTTTTTAATTTACATTACCGCACAAGTGCTGTAATTACCTCCAATTGGCCAATGAGAGCACGCCATGGGTGGGAATCGGCGCGCGGATATTATACCCGCGCAGCGTGTTCATAACTCTCAAAACTAACTCAGGGTGGTCCGGCTAGCGATCTGGTTCGACCCCAGGGAACGCCACGGCCGACCACCCGGTCCGACAATCGCTACGCCCGTGTATGGGTTGCGAGTTTGTCAGTTTCGGTCGGTCAGTGGCAGTATAAAAAAATAAATAAAAAAAATAAAAAAAATTTATTGGCGTGCGCCCGCACTACACCAATACCACACGACGAGGTGACGATAGACGAGGACACATATTTATTTAGTGGTAAACCACTAAATAAATATGTACAAAAACAGAAATTCTAAATGATAAGTATTCTTGTTTATTCGCAAGTGTGTTGAAAAACGTCGTATGACACTCGTGTCGTGGGCATTGCCCACTCGTATCATAATGTACTATTTCTAACTGCTACGACGCGACGTAGCATTCGTAGAACCTTCTCGTAGTCGTAGTGCGTATGAATCCTCATGTATCAACATGTTTACAAAATAAGAGGAAAATGGTCAGTGGTGCGGCCATGTAGTGTGCGGTCCGTCACACTTGTTATTCAGTATTTTTTCTTATTATGTATTAAATTACGTCATGTTTACTGTTTTAAATCGTGTATTAAATAGACATATTTTTCAGCTAATTGGTACGGTGTCCATGTATTTTTTTACACTACTCGCGGTCAAACTTCGACCAAAGTTTAAAACAATACTCCATTCCCAACTTTAAATAAAATTTTATACAAAATTACAGTGGCTACACGAACTATAGGTGGCAGCACTAAACGACAAAAGAGACACGGGTGGACAATAAAGGAAACTCACACCCCTGTCAAATCAAGCAGTCAATGTCAATGACAATATGTAAGTGTCAATGTCAAATATAGTAAGTCGTAGCTACACTGACGTTAATCGTCCTTAATCGCAATGAATTAACGGCGTTTCCGTCAATGTGACCCCATGAGAGGGTACTTAATTTAGATTGGCGGCACCAGTTGGCAGCACCTTCGTCGTGCACGTTCCCTATTGTACAGCCAATAGCACATTTATTGAAAATTATTTTGACATAAATATTAAATGAAAAATAAAAAAGTAAATTTTTAAAACAAAAAATAAAAACCGACTTCCAAAAACTTAAACTAAAAACCAAAAAAGAATATGTTAACTACCCCAAAGAAATGGATAATCAACGATTCATATATACATATACAGATATTTATAGTTTTTAACCTGTTATTTTTGAAGTTGGTGCCTGCCACGTAAAGCTGGCTGTGTTGAGCTCCTTAGCTGGCACCGACTTCAAAAATAACAGGTTAAAAACTATAAATATCTGTATATGTATATATGAATCGTTGATTATCCATTTCTTTGGGGTAGTTAACATATTCTTTTTTGGTTTTTAGTTTAAGTTTTTGGAAGTCGGTTTTTATTTTTTGTTTTAAAAATTTACTTTATTTTTAAATTTTTAGTGGCGCTGGAAAAATATTATTTTAACTAAATAGACTTAAGTCTATTTAGTTAAAAGAAAAAAAATCCAAATCGGTCTAGACGTTTTCAAGTAACCGAGGAACAAGCCTACATAAAAATTGCTCTTTATTTTGAAGTCGGTTAAGACTGGGAACTTATTTCTAATAAGAAATGAACGAGAAAGTAAGAAAAATACCAAAATCGCATATGTGTGCCTATGATATTTGAAGAGTTCCCTCGATTTCTCCAAGATCCCATCATCAGATCCTGATTTGGTTGCAATGTGTCCACCTCGGAGGTATACCCTTTTAAACAAAAAAAGAATTTTCCAAATAGGTTCAGCCGTCTTCAAGTAATCGGGGAAGAAACTTAGATACAAATTTACTCTTTGTTTTGAAGTCGGTTAACACTAAAAACTTGTTGCTAATAAGAGATGGACAAGAAATTACGAAAAATACCGAAATCGCTATATGTGTGCCTATAATATTTGAAGAGTTCCCTCGATTTCTCCAAGATTCCATCATCAGATCCTGATTTGGCTGCAATGGGACCACCTCGAAAGTCTACCCTTTCAAACAAAAAAAGAATTTTCCAAATCGGTCCAGCCGTCTTCAAGTAATCGGTGAACAAACACACAAAAAAAAAATAAAAAAAAAATAAAAAAAAACATACAGACGAATTGAGAACCATCCTTCTTTTGGAAGTCGGTTAAAAATAAAGTGATGTAAAGCAAAAAAACTAGGCGAGGGCATCAATTTTGAAAAAGAAAATACATAAGTCAAAATATCTCAAGAATGGTGACACTTTTACAAAACCTAATATAGGTTTTGTAAAAGTGTCACCATTTTTGGCTTTATTTGATAGACCTAATTGCCTTCTATCACCAGTTCACAGGTTATCAATTCACTACCTAACACCCTGTACACAGGGTGTCCCTAAAACCAATGTACATACGAAAAGGGCTGATAGACCAACTCATAAGACACCAGATTAAGTAAATTTGACCTCCGTAAAAATGTCTTAGTTTTCGAGATATTGACGTTTTTGCAAAATTCGTGCTAAGTGATACCCTGACTCGGTGTTTTGAGTGTCATGACATGACTAAAATATCAAGTATTTTTCAAATCTGTTTTTTGCTATGGGCTGCCAAATAACTATATGCTATTGAACGCAATTCCTATTTTTGTTAATTTCGTAATGCTGCGGACACAGTAGAATAACAATAAATATTTTTCAAATTTCATTACTGATTTCGAACGATGGTGGTGAAAAAAAAATTGCGCATTTATTCTAGATTCTCAAATGCATTTACTATAAGTACTGTAATTATTTTTGAGGTAATGATTCCGTACCGCAACCCGGAAGCGATATTTAATATTTCCAACGGGTTACCAGAGCGAAATGGAATCGATGTGTAGAATATAACTGAATAACTGGATATTTCTTTCTCACTCAGACCGTATTTTGTTTTACAGCTTTTTTTTATAAACTGCATAGCGATTGTCGGTCCGGAATGTGTCACAGCGATCTCTCTTCATCTAGGGATGAAAACTTAAGTGAAAATATTGGCATGGGGTGACTTCAACGCGGAAGAGATGTTTATTACTTCGATGTGAGTACTAGGAGAAAATAAACGGAATGAAGTTCTTTGTAGTGAAAAATTGCGAATGGCATTGTATGTGTTCAATATATGTACACATTTAGACATGTATTGTGCATCTAGACGAGAGGGTGGTTTCAGGATTTTACGGAGGGGTTGTTTAATATTTCGAACGGCCTACTAGGGAAATATAAGTTGGGGTACGTAAAACAGTGAAAGGTAAGTTACGCATCGAAATATAAAGGAACGATAACTAAACGCCTAACAAAACAGTCTTATGCATAGCCAACTTAATATTTACTATGTTTGAGTCTAAAGTCATTTATGCCAAATATTCAAATAAAGTTTGAATAGACGGCATTTTCGAATAGGTAACATATCATATAAAAGACAAAAATCTGTGATTAGTTTCAAACCTGACGTGAGAAATTCAACTTGGTATTTTCTTCCGCACTATGTTCTAGCTTCTAGCTCCACTCCCGTTTGAACACTTTGAACGTAGTTTTGAGCACCAGTTACGCTTCGAAATTTATTATAATTCGATGAGTAATTAAATACCGTATACAAATACGACGTATCAATGTTGCAAATACTAAGAGCTGTTTACTATGTTTAGGGGTAGCAGTTTCAATGCGGAAGGGTTGTTTAATATGTCTAACAGGTTACCAGGAGAAGATAAATTGAAAGCGGCGAAGGGGTGACTGGAAAACTACATCTAACGTTAATACATTGTTTGAAACATAGCATGATGTACATGTATACGTGAATAGGATGTCCACAGGGGTTGTGATTTCAATGCAGAAGGGTTGTTTAGTATTTCGAATATTCTACCAGGGGATGATACGTCGAATGTGGTAAAGGGGCGGATGGAAACTGTTTTCCATTGGCATGACCAAATGAGGGTTACTGTGAATGAATTTCGCCGTTAGAGGCGCTAGTGTATGTATGGTCTCCGAAATGTCACTGTTTGTGGAGAGCTACTGGGGTTTATTTGTTACTAGCATTTTCCCGCGGCTTCGCCCGCGTTGTTCCCGTTATTGTCCCAAAGGACCTCTTTACCGGGATATAAAGTGGTCTACTTACATGCCAAATTTCAGCTTGATCCATCCAGTTGTTATCCCGTTATTAGGTAACAAACATCTAAACATCCAAACATCTTCACAAACTTTCACGTTTATAATATTAGTGGGAAGTGGGATTAGAATAATACTATCAATATTTTGCAATATCTGAGATTATTTATGGCAAATATAAGTTACGGGTCAACAAATGTGCTTTGAGACAGTTTCAGGAGTTTCATCATTCGGAAACTTTTGTCCTCTTTTTTCCGAACTAAATGCAATACGGCATCCTCGATATTTTATGGTACGGTTTTAAGACATTAAATACGATTGAAATGTAAACTTCGTTTTCACACCAGAATTACAAACTGACAGCTATACTTCAGGACCCTACTTGACAGTGGCGCCAACTGGTGAGCACAAAAACGTTGTCCCTCATTGTCTTCTCTTAATCTACCTCTATCTACTCGTAATTAATTATACATATAGTAACATTGTAGAAATATTCTTAGATTTGTCAAATTTTTTTTACTCGGTGGTTTCTTAAATTTATAGTTCAAGTTTTATTTCATGCTTTTTAAGTGTTAAATTTTGTTCAATATTATTACGTAAAAATCTCCGACCTCTTAATTTCAATCGAAATTTGAAATCGAGTTCAGAACACTCTCGATTAAATCACTTTTCAAACAAAATGAAACTAAATGAAAATTGGTTCACCCGTTTGGGAGCTGCGATGCCATAGACAAACACATAGATGAGATGTCAAACTTATAATTATAACACACCTCAGAAATGAGGAGATACGTAGGAGAACGAGGGTCACTGACATAGCCAAACGGATAAGCTTGTTGATGTGGCAATTGGCAGGGCATATAGCACGTAGAACAGATGGCCGTCAGTGCTGAAAGGTTCTCGAATGGAGACCACGAATCGGCAAGCGCAGCGTCGGACGTCCACCAACAAGATGGACGGATGATCTGGTTAAGGCTGCTGGCTCACGGTGGATGCAGGTTGCTTCCAACCGAACAAATTGAAAATCAATGGGGGAGGCCTATGTCCAGCAGTGAACGTTCTATGGCTGAAATGATGATGATGATGATTGTTGCAACGGTAGTACAAACCCAACCCCACGTCCACATTTTATAGTTTCATTGAAATTTACCAAAATAATGAAAAAATCTAAAAATGCGACGTTGCGAAGTTTCCGAGAATAAACTCTCTTCAGTTCTTTTCCAGTACTCAACACGCCAAATCAAATTGTAACACGTCTGGTCCTGAATGCATTCAGTACAAACAATTCCTATAAATAATTTAATGAACCACTCAGACTTTAACGGAGGCTATTACATGCGATTTGATGCTTCATGCTGCATGATATCATCCAATATTAGCAATTATGACCAATTCATATAATTATTGACTGGAATGGGAAGTTCCTTGAATTTTCGACGAGAGAAGCTTGATATTAATTAGATTACGTGACATTTCGAGACTAATGCGTCATAGATAAGATAATTCAACACTTACAACGCCAGGAACCCACTCCGCGGGTGCTAGGCTCGTAGCAACTGCGAGCTACATACACGTTTCTCCATTTTATCAACCACGAGCGTAGTGCTACAAAATATGCTTATGTTTCCAAAACTGCTCAGAAAAAATCCAGCCACACTAATTTCCGTGTCGTTTAAAATAATAAATAAGGGTTCCTTTTGTACCATGTTGGTATGGAACCCTAAAAAAAACTGGAAATAAGGCACAAATATGTCGATGTTGAACAATGACGTCACAAGTCAGTTTTTCCACTTAACATGTAGATTTAAGAAAACATTTATTTAAGTAAAAATAGCTTACCAAATACAAACTACATAATCCACAACTCAGGTTTCGTCAAAATTCCCACCCCATGGTGGCAAATATCCGCAACAAGCTTTGTCAAAATAAATACAAAGAAATCCGCAACAGGCTTCGTCAAATAATAGAATAAAACCACAAAACATAAAAAAATATTATATCCCGGCCCGATACTCACCTGGTCCAAAAGTACCAAATATGCCAGCGGCATTGCCCCGCTGTATGGCCAGAGATGTATGTTGAACCAGGTAAGAACCAGACCGGGGATCACAGCCCCTATCCCTCAAACGACGCACTATGCCCTTTATTAACACTTTCGCGTGAGCACCAGCCTAGATTTACGACGTCTATAGACGTTGCTCACCTGAAAGTGTTAAATTCTTTGCCTCAGTACACCACGACCCAGCAGTCTCAACAGCAACAAAGCAACAAAGTCATACACTGGTTCCAGGTTCGCGTATTTACCATGCTTTAATTTGACTGCACACTCTGCCGCAGCACCTACCATCCTGCTTGTGTGACTGACATGAGTGGGCAAGCAAGCTAAGGCCCTTTGCCCACGGAACCAGTGTAAGACCGTCCAGTCTCTTGCCAACTATACGAAGCTGTGCAGGGCTGTTTTTCCTGAAAACTGCATATTAATCTGAGCGTTTTGACACTTCATAAAAATAAGCTTATTTAATCTGTCATCGTTGAAGAGTCGATAGCGGAATCGATTTGTGATTCGAGTCACTCCCGTGGAGTCAAGATTACAAATCTTTACACCATCTGGTTTACCAGGCTACCAGAGCCCTATCAGCAGCTACAAATGTTACCGGTCACATTCTTCTGTACAGCCCCATACATCACCTTAACCGAGTTAAGAATTACATTACAGTGATCTATAGAGGCTACGGTCAGCTAACATTTGAAGGTCTTTAGATCCTACGATTTTTACGAATCCTTCAGACTTTGGTGATCGTGTACATTGTGCAATGAATGAAAGGTCAATGGCATTCATGAGATTCATGGGAACTAATCATGCGCGTAGTAGGACGATCTTAGAGCTTTTATCTGGTTAGCTAAATAAATACCCTGAATACTTGTGCGACAGAGCAACGGTGAGGGGTGACTCCACACATTGAGCCCCTAGTGGCACCACAGCCCGGCTACTGGTGGCCGCCACAAGCTGTGGGCGAGTTTTTTCATACATTTCGTATGGCACCGGCTCACACCGGGCGTTCGAGTGGACGCGATCGAGCTACAAGCTGCGGGCACGGGCAAGGCTCTTCACACACATGACAACACACTGGCGATGCGGCGACGTTGCGACGACGCTGCGCGGGCGCTGACAAGACGATAACGCTCGAAGACTAGTGTGGGGTCAGCCTAACTGGCCTAAAATTATTCGACGGTCTACATGACAACCTTGCGATTCCGGTAACTCGAGTGTCGTCTATTCGAATCGTTTGGTCTTGAATTGATTGCCTCAACCTACCAAATTTCAGAAAATAGAACAAACAGTACTCACGCTATCGTCGGACAAATAATCATAAAAACGTAGAACACCAACGCACGCCTGTCGTCTCATAGACGTCACACGCTTCGCTCACCTATCGAATATTGAAATTACCCTAATTACCTTAATAGGTACATCACATTGTTTAACAGTAACTCATCGCGTGGGCCTGCATGATCGGTTTCCTATTTGCAGAGTAAACACTATTAAACTGCTGTCTTCCATGCCAATCTAAATATTTGTGTGGATATAGTTTTATGGGCCTGGCTAACGGACTTGGCAGAGTGGGCTGTCACGTGCTTTGACAGTTTCTGGAAACGTATTTAAACAATAACTTTTAATATAACGACATATTGAAAACGATGGGATTTGTTAGGTGGCCTTCCCGAACTCATTAGTTCTTCGAAGTAAATTTTCCGTTCGCATTTTTCCCCGATCGGTAAAATCCCTATGCACCATAATATACTTTTCGTTTTTTAGTCAGCAAGTACACTTTCCGTTCGCATTGTTCCCCGATCGGTAATCTATACTTCTTATTATAACGTAATATAAGATATGTATAGCTCTCAAAGACCTTATTAATTAAACCTACCTTAAAGCCGCTACAGACTGACTGCATTCTAACCGAAACATGTATGGGAACTCCGACTGCACGTTTTCTATACAAAATGCAGTTGGGTTGTAGTCCGTCTGTATCGGCCCTTAACCTATTGGTACCTAAACTATTTTTACAAATATAAAGTGACTGCCCCTGGATATCGGTAAGTATATAGTGAAAAAAGACGATAGTAAAATATGCTCATAGAAAAAAAGGAAAGCGGTGAAATAAAGGATCAGAGAACTATAAGACTGTAAAAAAATCTTTCGGGGAAAAATGCGAACGGAAAATTTACTTCGAAGAAACAATGAGTTCGGGAAGTCCACCTAACAAATCGGCAGATGTCGATGCAGGCAAAACACGTGCAACCGTTCATTGTGGAAGTTTTTAGGGGAAACCTACATTCAAAAGTCTTCGTGTTCAAATAATGATAATGATGATAGATAGTAACTCAGTATTTAGCCCATATTTCCAGCACCATAGCCCAGTAGAGTAAGATGCCATCAATCAACAATAGCCCTTGCATTTGGCGGGGGTTGTCTTTGTCTCTATGTGCGTCCCATGACACGGACAGAGACAGCATCCGCTGGGTGTACACTTTGCCTTCCATTAAATTGTCGAAAGGGCCTCTACGCTTTGGCCTCGGCTCCACGCACACCTCCCTAAGGTCCGGGACACCATTGTCCCGTGAACGGGAAAGACATACATGATGATAGCCAACCCTCTCTTCGGCCCATTTCTATACTACCGAATATACAATTACATTTTTTCAAGGATCCTTTTCTCGTGAGGTATAAAAGTACTATTCCTTTCCTGCCTATAAACGTTTGCTCTGATTCCGCCAGATCCCTTACTTAGCCGAGCTATTCTTCTGCATCATGTGACCCTAGTAACATGCCTGAATTAACTCTCCCAACAAGATTTACGCATTTTACTTATATCTCACATACAGGCAACAAAAATGACAAACTTACCGCGGTAGAGTTTCTTCACACCGATATCCTCGAACCAAGATTTTTATATTTTTATGCATCGACTCTGTCTCTCCAAGCTTGATCTTTCGCTTACTACACTCTAAAAAAATTGGTTGCTCCTAACAAGATTGTGACATTTGTAATCAAGCATCTTGATTCCATACGAGCCTAACAAGACCTTAGATGCACCAACTAAGATGATATTGATTGTTTATCATAGTTCAATTAACCATGTTCTGATTTGATTCAACAAACATTGATGTATAAGGTAAGGTAACTAATTAAACATGATCGAATCATACAAAGAATAAAATAATGATAGAAACAAGGAATATAATTTGTTAAAATTATCAAGATTCTAGACTGTTGTTTTAATCACATAATGAACTTGCTGTTGTAATTAATCAGCTTTTGTTGATATGTCTTGTTTGTTTTATTTAAGTTAACGCCAACAAAGAGAAAATCTCTCTTAGTTGGCGCTTTTTTTTTGAGGAGGGATGGCAGCTATCTAGAGAAAATTAAACTACAAACATCATTTAACCAGAATTATTCAGGAGACTTCGACACTGACATTGAAATAAAAGAACAAGTTTCTCGTCGTTGAAGGCAAAGTTTCTCGCAAGATGCTTGAGCCGACACAGTTGGAAGACGGTAGCTGGAGGAATCGCTAGAACTAAGAGCTGAATACACTGCCGATGCTAGGGAATGCATATCGGTTATTTTTTTTGTATGGGAAAAAGTCGTTTTCGGTTAAAAGTCGTTTTTTTTCCATACCAAAAATTTCAAAAACGCCTAAAAAAACTCTAAAATGTAACAATAATCCGTATCTACATATGCACCTATCTATTGGCCCTTTATAAGTTAAGTTGTAATATTTTGTTGCGGCTAACCAACCGTATCTGACATTTCGCGTGTATCGAACAAACGATCTGTGTGTTCCAGGACTGCCCTACTTCCGAGATTAAACCCCTTGCGAGATGGTTACAAGGACGTTGCCTAACTAAACTTTATACTGATTCATGATGGTGCGGAACTTTTAAATTCTTTCCTTCCTTTTCTATTTGGTGACACAATTTGGTGACACTTTTTTGTGATATCTACTTAGTATGGACACTACAACTTTGAAAAAAACAGGCACAATATTGTTGTAAGTTTGCTAAGAGATTATAGTCTCTTCTTAAGTTCTTAGTATATTTCCAGACGCAAGGAAATAAGCTCATGCACAATTAGCTAAACTTTTGGCGTTAGGTGTATTCGTGTCATTTTGTGTTTTATGAAACGGTTAATTTAAATTAGCACCTTGTTTATCCCATGAATAACACATTTGCCTTTTAGGCTGAATATCTACCAGAGCTACGCGAGGTAGCGTAGCGGTACGGTACGCAAAGAAAAACTCCACCAATCAACGTACCTAATCTCACTCAGTGCAGCTCGGGATTGGTGCATTTTGTCTCTGCACACCGCTCCGCTGCCTCTTGCATCTCTGGCCTCTGGCGGATAACTGTTCAACCTTAATCTCGCTAAGTGACTATGAGGCCGAAAATGTAGCTCGCCTATTCACTTTTGACTTGAAGAGTCCCAATATATTTATTCAATGTTTAACATACAGTGTTTTAATTTTCAAAAGTTTAGTTTAACTTTTCCAACTCTTACTTTATTTGGAAATACCATTTTATCTGTAATAGGTATAGATCGCTACATGTTCCGTTCCCAATTCCCAATTACAGTCAAACCAGTATATGACAGTCAAGTCTTTGAATTTTTTTGTCCGGTATGTCGTGTTATGTCAAGGTTCCGGTATGTCAAGTTGATATAAACGGTTTCTTGGTCCGCAAAATGTCGTTATAAACGGTCTCGACGGTTTGTCAAAGCATATTATATTTGCGTAACATGGATTTTCTAATAAAACATAGTGGTTTCGTTATGTAAATCAAGGGCGATCGTCTTCTTGCAAACCTATACCTACATATTCGATGATAGGTACCTACATTTAAGGGGATATTATTTTGTACCTATACATTAGAAGTTGACGAAGCATGTTGCGGATTTTTTTTTATTGTAGATTGGCTTTTTTTTTAGTGTGTATATATATATTCACAATGAGGGCTATCGAAATTTTACTACTGAATTTCACCACTAGACGCTTGTGTAGTGTGAGGTCTCCGAAATGTCAAATGTCACTATTCGTCGGGTCTAAACGGATTTATTTGTTATTAGAATAATGTTATCAATATTTTGCAATATTTGAGAATATTTATGGCAAATATGAGTTACGGGTTTACGAATGTCAGTGCTTTTGAAACAGTTTCAGCATTCGGAAATGTTGTCGCACTAATAATCATTAGGGTTATAAATAAATAAAACAAAGAATTAGAGTTTAGAACATGTCATATTTAAGATTTAATGTTAATTAAGTATAAAAGGAATGATTATGTTAAGTCAAGTTTCGCATGGAGGTTCGTAACCGCTGTGGCTCCGAATATTTCCGACTTTACCCGAGCGGAGGCGAAAACTTAAATAGGTAGTTGAGAACGGAGGGACGGGACACTTGGTTCTGAACCTTCGTGCTAGTAACACGTCTTACTTAGTGCTAACGTAGTTAAGCAGTACGGCTGTAAATTGGATATTAACTTACCTGTTATTAAACGGCATCTGTATCGTGACCACTTCTTTTACTTAATAGAAACTTTTGTCCTCGTTTTTCCGAACTAAATGCAATATTGCGGCATGCTCGATATTTTTATGGTATGGTTTTAATGCATTGAATACGATTGAAATGTAAACTTCGTATTCACACCCATAATAACAAACTGACAGCTTCAGGACCCTACTCGACAGTGGCGCCAACTGGTGGGCACAAAAACGGTGTAGCCCTCATCGGGTACTTTGGTACTTTCCTGACAGATCAAATCAGTTACTTTTCATGAAGTGTGATTCAGATAGTATGAAGTTTTTATGAAAAAAGTATTGTGACGTAATTTTTCTCAGAGGTTAAATAATTCCGTCATGTTTAACCCCCGACGCAAAAAGAGGGGTGAGGGGGGAGATGCGGTTTTTTATTTGAAAGCAGGTTTTTAGCGATGATTCTTAGATATGTTTCATTAAAATCGGTTCGTTGCAGATTATTTAAGTCAGGGTTATTTTAGTTTAAGTTTAGTTTATTTTTACAAATTTTCGAAAATATATTTTATGTTTAGCGTGAAATATAGCTTATATTGGCTACAGACTGGTGAGCACTTTTCCGAAAAGGATTCCAGTTAACTAGCGGTTAACGGCGGTGACAAAACTGACAGTTAATGTCAACAGCAAAGGTTTGGTTACAAAGTGGAAAGTTTAGACGGCATTTAAACACAACTTAAGTATAACCTATAACCTAACGTGACTTCTTCTCGGAAAATTGCTCAAGTACCCAATTAGTTTAATATTTTTTACGTCACACCTGGCCATAAAGTGGCTTTTACCGCACGTTACGCGTACGGAAAAAGCCGCTTTCTGGCCTAGTGTAGACATAAAATGATGTACACAACACGGGAGGTAATAAAGAAAGCCCTCGATCGCATATTTACGTCCATCGCATGCAGCTCGCGCCGCAAACATCTGCGATCTCGGCCTTATTTTACCACCCTAGTTGTGTAATGTAAGCTTGTCGTTTTAAACGATGCACGAGGTCGTTATAAACGGTTTCTTCTGTTTATCCATGCACTGTCTTCAGCATGTTCTTTCAGCTTCAGACAAAACATAGAGGTTTCCTTATGTAAATTAGGGTCGATGGCTCCTTACCGACATCGATATGCAACCCTTGTCAAACGGAGATGACGGGGTGTGAAGGGCGACGAACTTCATGTTTTGTTTGAACTTAATCAAGTGGATACTTTAAAGTGTCCCTTGTAACTTTTGAACCAGGATAAGTACCTTAGGTTCTTTATAGTACATTACACAACAAAGAAAGGCCGAGATCGCACAAGTTTGCGGCCCGAGCTGCAAGCGAGGGACGTAAATATGCAATCGAGGGCTTTCTTTATTACCTCCCGTGTTGTGTACATCATTTTATGTCTACACTTGGCCAGAAAGCGGCTTTTACCGTACGCGCAGCGCAAGTATGGCGTAAAGTATGGCGTATGGCATAAATAAGTTAACGTCTAATCTATTCTCTGATATCGATATTCGGATAGTGTTGTCTACAGTCAATTGCTTTTTAGGGTTTCCTACCTCAAAAGAAAAAACGGAACCCGTATAAGATCACTTTGTTGTCTGTCTGTCTGTCTGTCCGTCTGTCAAGACCCTTTATCTCGGGACCGCGTGGAGTTCTGGAGTTGATAATAAAACTATATAGGTCTACAGTCCCTTAAAGCTGTGAAAAAAACAAATTTCTACGTTAGCATGAAAAAAAAAACCGGTCAAGTGCGAGTCGGACTCGCGCACCGAGGGTTCCGTACAAAATCGTCAGTAGATATCTAAATAATTCAAGAAAAATTGTATGGTGGGACAAACTTAACTTTGCTCTTGTAAAACTGTTGTCCCCATACATCGACATATGCCGCGGTTAGTTTAGTAGGAGCAAATAAGGTTGTGTTACGATTTTTGCGAATTTCTCGAAAACGCTGCAAGTTAGGAAAACCGTTTTATTTTTCCTGTAATATTTAGGATAATATTAATAATCGGTAATTATTACAGATTTTTCTGTTCAGTAACTTCGGAGATAATAGGGGGGGAATGGTATTTTTTTAACCGTTTTTGGTCTTAAATCAAAAACTACACGTCTAATAAAAAAAAATAAAAACGGTTTTGAAATCTTCATATTAAGCCCTTTCATTTGATATCCCACTCGATATATTAGCTCAACTTTTGATTTTGGACATCCCATTTCGGTCCCCTTTAAAAAAAAAGAAATAAGGGTATAGGATTTTTTTTCTGTTCCATAGGCTCGAGTTAGCGGTTTTTAACACTATTCCAAATTTCGAGTCGATAGCATCAGTAGATCCTGAGATATCTTGCTGTGACAGACGGACAGACAGACAGAGAGACAGAGTCGCACCATAAGGGTTCCTTTTTTACCATTTTGGTACGGAACCCTAAAAAGATACGGTCGTTTATGCCGCAAATAACGTAAATTTCGACACTCCCATCATCATCATAGGCCTTTGCGTCTATTTACAGATTCATGGTGCAATGTTAAAGAGACATCAAGGGGACCAAAATTCAAAAAGTACTACTTACCTTTTACTTAGAACTATGAAATTTGACAAGTAATACCGTCTTAATCTTATACTATGAGTATAGGGAAAAATCTGAAACTATACATTTTTAATTAAATCATTAAAAAAAATGACTTTACTAAAGGAATCAAATTATAGGGTAATTATGTACCTAAAAATTTGTACGGAACCCTCAGTGGGCGAGTCCAACTCGCACTTGTCCGGTTTTTTTGTTACGGTTCCATTCTAACTTTTTTTGGCCTGCAGTATAGCATTATGCTATTGAATTGGGTTACACAAGTGTAACACATAATTCAATAGTCATAAATATTTAATCTGTTTTTTTTATTACCACCCTCCCATGGTGTGTGTGTTGAGTATGTATATGTCAACGGAAATGTATGTAATCCGTCATTGTATACAATTCCTAGGAAATGTATGTAATTCCTAAAATCGCCCGGAAATGTGTGAAATAAATTATATTACACAAATTTCCTAGGAAATCTATACATTTCCTAAATGGCAATCGGAAATGTATTATTATCAAGCCATAATATTGATGATTATAATTTTATTTTTATGTACGAAGAGGATCACTACATACCCCCATTTACTGTCCAAGATAAAAAACTGTGACAGTGTCACAATTAGGTACGACGACGAGCGAAGCGAGGAGGAGTGTTAGGTATCTTGCGATCACAACATACCTCCAAGATAAAAAACTTTTTATACATTTCCTAATACGATATTAGAATTATATACAATTCCTAGGAAATGTATACATTTCCCAGGATATGTGTGTAATAAATAATTTTTAAAACAACGTTTTATACATTTCCTAAATAGCTTCGGAATTGTATACATTTCCTAGAATTTGTATATAATTCCTAGATTTCATACATTTCCGGTAACATATACACAATTTTACGTCTTTCTCTGGCCAAGAAGTGGAAAAGGGTACTTTCCTGACGGATCAAATGAGTTACTTTTTATGAAGTGTCAAAACGGTCAGATAGTATGAAGTTTGTATGGAAAAAAGGAAAATGACGTAATTTTACTCAAACATCTAATATCTTCTTATTTATAGTTTTTGATCTTGTAAAAAACGTTTAAAACACTATATAGGTGAGGTTTAGTTTATTTTTGCACTATTTCGAAAGCAGATTTAAAGGCTAGCTAGCGTGTAGTAATTTATATTAACTACAGCCAAATACCCTATGTTCTTTATCTATTACCCATAGTAGAGTCTGTGCGGAAATAGAATAAGCGTAGCGAAAAACGAAACTAACCTAACCAGTATGGCAAATACGGCAAATACGGTAGAAAATCATTCAAGCGCCCCCAAATCTTAATCCTATTGTCTTTCCGCACAGACTCTACAAGCATTGTTTAGTTTGGCACTGGCTGGATTTGTATAGCATTGGCCTCCGATATTTATTGCTATTTATTGAACAAATCCCGCTTACACCATGACGTGACGTAAAAATGATATATTTATTTGTAGCTGGTGAACTTTTTTTTAATTCAAGCGCCCATTTTATCACTTTTCATAATTCCAATACAGCACCGTGAATCATTTTCGGCCGCCAAAAAAAAGCCCGGATCGGACGCCACTACTGCAAGCCTCCACACGTACCAGGAGCACATAATACTTGAACAGGTACCTGCATTCCAACGCTCCCATCCTTCCCATCGAATACCAGTCGGTCAATGAACGGCGGAATAGACAGGGACGCACAAGGGAACCGCCTGGATGTCTCTTTCACTCTAGACAATGCCATACAATACACATAATTTAACTCCAGGGAATATGGTTTAATTTTCTTTGACAGTGTCGCAGGATGCAGGCAGGTGGCTAAAAAATGAATGAAGTATCATTGAAATACGGTGTGCGCGGAAGGTTTCGAAATTAAAATTGCAATTTAATGATAATGATCTAATCCTGTTAATATTTAAAGACTCAATAATAGATTTTGCTATTGGCTTAATTATGTAAACAAACCATTAGCATATAGTTTTAACTACTGGTTCCGTTATAATTAATGACTTGTTGGTTTGTAGGAATTTCCGAATCATGCGTGCGTGAATGATGGGCAGAAATGTACGGCACCCAGCCTCATCACCAATACAATTATAACGGATGTAGATTTATTGACAACAGCATTTGCTATAATTGTTACCTCTATCCTTTTTGATCACAATGCCTACGCCGCAAGACGACTTTGAAGGATTACTCCTAAACAGCCATATAACTACGAAGCAAAATAACTAAAATGTAAAACGGCTATAAAGCAAAATGCCTCAAATCAATATCTCTAAAGTGGTTTGCATAATTTGCAATACATCTGCATTCTTCTTTGTCTAGGCAGCATAACGTCTCAAAAATTAAAATGACTTTAAAGGATAATACATAACATTCCAGACTAACAATAAGAAGCATAATTAATGTATGAATAAAATATATTACAGAATGTTCGTTTGTTTTAGATGTGGAGTTGCAATTACTGTAGTTTGTGAATTGAAGATGAAATAAAATAATACTATAAATAATACTCGTTGTTTATTTCATGAAGCAGGCAAGAAACAGATTTTTTTAGTTACATTTTATGAGGTAACCTCCGTCTTCGTAATTTGAACTGCAACCCAACTGCAAAATGGTAGTTCGGGTGCAGTTACGAGGCAATTAAAGAAACTGAAATGCTATTTTGCAGCTGAGTTGCAGTTCAAATTCTGTCCTTCTGTACCGGCCCTAGACCTGTTTTACAAAACACCAATTTCATAGGTAATGACCTAATACTAAACAATTCGTGACTGACAATTAACTATGCTTGTACCTTGTTTTTCGTCGTACGGAAAAAGCCGCTTTCTGGCCAAGTGTAGACATAAAATGATGTACACAACACGGGAGGTAATAAAGAAAGTTTCACCCTAGTTGTGTAATGTACTATATATAACTAGCTTTCACATGTTATGCATTAGATTTGTATTGGATATGGAGGCCAACTTGCCTATCATTCCATGTCGTTTTACAATCAGATAATGTAAAATTTAGTACATAATTTTTTTTATCGCAAAGTTGTTTACTAAATAATTAAAATAAATGATGCAGGTATTTATAAGGTGAAGGAATTTAATTTATAGTAAAAATTTGAACAAAAAATAGGGCATTGTTCAATTTAATAATACGAACCCAAGTCAATCCAGACTCATCTTATAACTGACTTGCTTTAATAACCACTCTGTTATCGAGGCCTTACGGTCTAAACTGCTTTACAATTTTTCCTAGTATTGTAAAAATGGGATAAGAAGCGTGAGAATTTCGGGAAGAAACTTCTTCGATGGTACCAGGACAACATATTGCGTTAGGATCCAATGTTCCCACGTTCCCTCTCGCCTTCGAACAGGGCTAAATTGTCCAGTTTTAAAACTAAATTGCTTAGCGGAGATATCGATTTTTACACGTACCATGCAGGTTAGCAGCTATGCCTCATTTATTGGATAACCGAAATTCTGTAATAAATTTTAGTTCGACTAAGCAATCAATAATTATGTTAATACGTCTGCTTTAATGACTTATCTTCATTGATTTTGCACAAATATTATTTTATTTTAATATGACTATAAGACATCTGATTATATACACATTACACAAGCAATTAGACGACGTTGTTAATGATAGCAGTGAAACTTTTATTTTGTAAGTCCACCGAACAAACGCCGCGCCGAGGGAGGGGAAGGGGAACCTATCGAACATTATTGGGAAGGTATTGGCAATCGCCGATAATGGACAACCGTTCGGAAAGTACTAGGTGAACAGGACACGCCAGGAGCATCGCCGAACCGATCAATACACCGATATCCCCTATTCCATTCCTATACCATCCCATAGACGCGAGCGTATCCAGGTGCATGCATGTGGGCGTTAGCCAGAGAATTGGGTGACAGTATTACGGTATTTTGGCCGGAATATTCAGGAAAATACGTCCACACGCACCTTTTCAATAATTCTATAACATCTGTTCTATTTTCAGAATGGGAAAACGCATTTTGCGACGTAAATAGGAAGTTCTTTTACTATTGCTTGGCAAATATTAATATTTATAGAACGCCTTTATGCTCTAAAAGCGGAGAAATGCCTTTGAGGCAAAATAAGGTTATTTCTGAATTGTCGTTGTAGATATTACTAGTAGAATTTGTAACGTGTCCAATACTTACTAAAAAGAATTGAACCTACCAAGTACCAATTTTTTTTGTAACATCACAAGTCACAACAAAATAGAGACATTACTATATATTTTATGCCACACCAGGCCATAAAGTGGCTTTTTCGGCATGCTGCGCGTACGGAAAAAGCCGCTTTCTGACCAAGTGTAGACATAAAATATTGTACACAACACGGGAGGTGATAAAGAAAGCCCTCGATCGCATATTTACGTTCCTCGCTTGCAGCTCGGGCCGCAAACTTCTGCGATCTCGGCCTTTCTTTGTATTACCACCGTAGTTGTGTAATGTACTATTAAGATACATCTTTAAGAGGAAACAAGAGGGCAGTTTTTCCATACAAACGTAGTCCCCTGTTTCCTCCCTGGATAATGCCAGTAGAGCAATAATTTTTTAGTCCAAAAATCTATGGCTACTATTGCTATGTTCCTATGTTTTCCTTTTTACGATAAATTGATTCTCAAAACCTAAAAAAAATGCCAGATTTTCCGCTGTGTTCACACATCCAGAAAACAAATTTGACTAGATTATTAAAAAAAAAGAAAACATAGGAACACGGCCAAAGCCTTTCTTTAATGTTTAATGAAAAAATTAGTTAAATAGGTTAAGTTTTGGGGAAGAAATCAGGGGACTACGAAACGTTGTTTTCATGAAATTTTAAAAGGTATTTTCGGTCCAAGCTGCAGTTGTCTCTATCGCGCTCTGCGGGGGAGAGGCGGGCAGTGCGGGACAGCGACACATTTTACAAATACCTAATTTTCAATTCTCTCGACCTTACTGTTTCCTCTTAATGCTCCTTATGTTTGTATCAGGTCTGTATGGAGAACTGAGCAACTAAATTTACCCTAAACGATAAACATTTCAGCAAAGATTATACATAAGTCACTTAAAATAGGTTAGGTTTGATTTGTTTTGTATTTATTTTAAAAAGTCTATCTGTAAACGCGGCAAGAACATTCGGGCGAACATAAATTCCGCTGAAATAACCTACACTGAAAAAAATATTTACTGTTTTAAAACAGTAAGAAATTTTACAGTTGAATTAACGTATATTACATTTACAATTACCTATTTCAGTCAGTACGTGTTACTGTTTCAAAACAGTTACGTGTCAAACAGTAATTTTAATTCATTAGACAGTAGTTTTTACTGACTAACTCATTATTTCTAACGGTTTTCCGTAATCAGTAGCAAAACAGTAGAATTTAATGATTACAATAGTGGTTTTCACTAACCGAAACATTCGTTTTTACTGGCTGGCTCAGTATTTCTAACGGTTTACCGCAATTAATAGCCAAACAGTAGAATTTAATGATTAGAATAGTTGGTTTCACTCGGCGAAACATTAGATTTTACTGACTGACTCAGTATTTCTAACGGTTTAGCGCAATCAAAATCAAAACAGTAAAGTTTAATGATTAAAATGTAATTTTCACTCACCTTAACATTAGATTTTACTGACCAACTGAGTATTTTTAACGGTTTACCGCAATCAAAAGCAAAATAGTAAAATTTAATGTTTAGAATAGTTATTTTCACTCACCGGAACATAAGATTTTACCGACTGACTGAGTATTTCTAACGGTTTACCGCAATCAAAAGCAAAATAGTAAAATTTAATGTTTAGACTAGTTATTTTCACTCACCGGAACATAAGATTTTACCGACTGACTCAGTATTTCTAACGGTTTACCGCAATAAAAAGCAAAATAGTAAAATTTAATGTTTAGACTAGTTATTTTCACTCACCGGAACATTAGATTTTACCGACTGAATCAGTATTTCTAACGGTTTACCGCAATCAAAACTAAAATAGTAAAATTTAATGTTTAGACTAGTTATTTTCACTCACCGGAACATTAGATTTTACCGACTGAATCAGTATTTCTAACGGTTTACCGCAATCAAAACTAAAATAGTAAAATTTAATGATTAAAATTATTATTTTCACTCACCGAAACATTAGGTTTTACTGACTAACACAGTACTTTTAACGGTTTACCGCAATCAAAAGCAAAATAGTAAAAATTAATGTTTAGAATAGTTATTTTCACTCACCGGAACATAAGATTTTACCGACTGACTCAGTATTTCTAACGGTTTACCGCAATAAAAAGCAAAATAGTAAAATTTAATGTTTAGACTAGTTATTTTCACTCACCGGAACATTAGATTTTACCGACTGAATCAGTATTTCTAACGGTTTACCGCAATCAAAACTAAAATAGTAAAATTTAATGATTAAAATTATTATTTTCACTCACCGAAACATTAGGTTTTACTGACTAACACAGTACTTTTAACGGTTTACCGCAATCAAAAGCAAAATAGTAAAAATTAATATTTAGAATAGTTATTTTCACTCACCGGAACATTAGATTTCACCGACTGACTCAGTATTTCTATCGGTTTACTGCTATCAAAAGCAAAACAGTAAAATTTAAGTATTAGAATGGTAATTTTCACTCACCTAAAAATAAGATTTTACTGGCTGTCTCAGTATTTCTAACGGTTTACCTTAACCAATAGCAAAACATTAAATTAAAGTGATAAGAATCGTTACTTTTACTCACCGAAACATTGGTTTTGTACTGACTTGACTCAGTATTTCTAACGGTTTACAAAACACTAAAATTTAATGTTTAACTAGAATAGTTATTTTCACTCACCGAAACATTAGTTTTTACTGGCTGGCTCAGTATTTCTAACGGTTTACCATAATCGATAGCAAAACAGTAAAATTTAACGATTAGAATAGTTATTGTCACCCACCTAAAAAATAGATTTTCTTGCTGAATCAGTGTTTCTAACGGTTTACAAAACTCTAAAATGATTTTTTTTACTACAATAGTTATTTTTACTCACCGAAACATTAGTTTAGTAGAGTAGGGAGGGATACGTGTATTTTGTGAATTTTTTAGTGTGCTGGATATTTTTAATACACAATATGGCCAAGATTGGGATTGTCCAAGCAATCCAAGTCATTTATATAACGAAAAAGAAGATAACGCAAGTATTGCAACACAAACTAGTAATGGTGAAATCAATGAAGAAAAAACTGCTTGCTGTGTTTCAGTAGGTACTCAGAGCGAATATATGGAAAACACAAGTAATCTTAAAGAAGCAAATACAGAGTTTGGTTTATTTGTAGCGCGTGAACTATCCAATGTTCCTCTTATAAAAAGAAGGCAAATTATGTGGCAAATAATACAATTTTTCGAACATAGCTCTGTTTAATTTATAATTCTAATTATTTGCCAGCTTTTGATTTATAATACGTACCGCAATCGCTTGGGGTGTCCTATCATCGCCTAGTCGATTTTTATAATTATCTCCAGGACAAGCTGCACATAAAACTACTAAATATCAAGTAACTTTACTAGATATTTATTAGTTTTATATGCAAATTGACCTAGAAATATCCAGAAGAAGCGACTAAGCGAGGATATGACACTAGGACAGGCGAAGTTGCGTGGCGCGACAGTGAGCAAGCTTTTGTAAAACTCTCTTCTTTATAATCTTTGTTATAATGGGTAAACTTAATAAAAAAACATTGGTCAAACATTCGTTTTATTATTGAAAATCACAATCCGTACGCGTGGCATACGGTAAAAGCCACTTTATGGCCAGGTGTGGCATAATAGTACATTACACAACTAGGGTGGTAATACAAAGAAAGGCCGAGATCGCAGAAGTTTGCGGCCCGAGCTGAAAGCGAGGGACGTACATATCCGATCGACTTTATTTATTACCTCCCGTGCTGTGTACATCATTTTATGTCTACACTTGGCCAGAAAGCGGCTTTTTCCGTGCGCGTAGCGTGCGGTAAAAGCCACTTTATGGCCAGGTGTGGCATAAAGAAATATATAAAAAGGCCGCACCGCCGACGCCACAGAATAAATTGTGGAATACTATAATGAAACGTAAATAACCTTGAAGGCAAGCTTCTTTTCGGGGGTCCAAGTATAATGGTCACGATCGACGATTTCATTTTCATAGGTACTTACTATCGAACCAGCCCTAAAGGTTGCGGGAGTCCGCTGGTTGCGGGTGGCGCAGGACCGGTCATTGAGGGGCTTTTTCAGAAAAAAATACCGGGGTAGCTACTTTCTCAAAATATGGACTTTTGAGGTTTTTCTGGCTCAGAATCGTTAGCACATTCGAACCTTATACGTAAAAAAAAGTGTCCCAAAATTTGTATGGGATTTTTGTCATTCCACTACGTCACGTTCATACAAACACTATGCAAAATTTTCCGACATCGTCGAGCGCGCACGTCTCCGCGCGCTCCGATAGTCTCTATTAGTGCCGTGCTCTCGCTCGCTCACGAAGTGCTATGGTGACTACTGGATTTCAGTGTTAACCTCAAGACTACTACTGAATGCGCCTGTATTCCCTGCATTCCTGCGATTCTGCAACAAAAAACGCGGCAAAAATCCAGCGTTAAGCTCCAACGCTGCGGTTAGCCCCGCCCAATGGGGGAATTGTGACTAATGGATCTCAGTGTTAACCTCAAGATACTACCGAATGCGCGCTCATGCGCCTGCATTCCCTGCATTCCTGCGATTCTGCATCAAAAAACGCGGCGAAAATCCAGCGTTAAGCTCCAACGCTGCGGTTCTTGTATCTGTCTGTAGGTATCTCTATCGCTCTTGCATATTCGAGCGACAGAGACCTGAATTATATACATATATTGCAAGCTTCGACTTTCGATTTTTGTGGAAGCACCTTAGTAGTCTTCACACACCGAAACATTATTTTTTACTGTCTAACTCGGTATGTTTTAACGTTGTGATCAGAAACGGTACTTTTCACTGGACAAACCATTAACATCGTTGGCGACTTGTCAAGGCCAAGACATAGGTCGCAAACCTTTTCAATTTCAACTGTGATGTAGTTATATTAAAAGACGTAATTCATCACTATTTCGCTATTTACTGTTTGGTTTGGACAAATGGCGAATTTTATGATCAAGTCTGTCACAAAAGTAGAACACAAGTTTTGGCACAATTGACAGTTTTGTTGTGGTGGCCAAAAAAATATCTCATTCGCATTTTCATTATAATTTCCACTCCTCACGTTTTTCATCGATTTTTGAGTCGATATTCCTACATCTCCCTCGCGCGCCGCCGTCGCCGCATGCGGAAATTATATCATATTAGGGTGTATTTTCGCTGGCGTAATTTCACTGGCCACCAATATTTAAAAGATTTCTCCTCACTGGACTGGCATTCGTTGGTTACTTGTTAGAACTTGACTGATTCTACATTGTAACCAAAAGTCCAATTCTAATAAGGCAGAATCTTCTCAGTATTCGCCAATATGTCATGACAGCGAAATTACGTTTTTGAAAATACACCCATTAATTAATGATAACACTACTAAACGATATATCTGGTTTAATTGTTCGCCCGTATTAGACTTACACGCTGTATTTACCCCCACAATATTTATTAGAATCAGACAGAATTATGTCATTTGGAGCCATTAAAAATAATTTCAAATCCATATACCTACTTATTTTTTCTACCGTTAAGTTTTGAAATTGAACGCTCGAAAATCAAAAATCGGTTCCTACTTTGATTTTCCAATCCATCAAATTAAATAGAAAAAATAACATTTAATTAATAACAAACATGGGCTTATATAAATATAACGTAATACATTTTCCCTCTATATGATTAATCCTTTTTTAGTGATCACTTTTTTAGCCAATACAATAAAAATGTTCGTGATGTCTGGTTCCCCCACCCAGGGACTTAAAGATGGCGCGCGCGCGCGCTTGTCGCCTCGCCACGCCACGCGTAAAATGGCCGCTGGCGTCGAATAGGCATGGTGTCTGTGTGTTAAATAAATAGTGATCATAATTTGTGCTTGACTACTACTCTACTAGTCAAGTTGACTACTGACGATGAGGTAAGTCATTTAATAGGTACTTACCGGAGGAATTGTCGTTTTTGGTGGTATTATTAGGCATATGCCGATGTCGGTATTCTTTGATTTTTGCTAGCGTGCTTTCTTTGCTGTCTGGTTATTAAAATTATGATACTGACAGTGGTTTATGCTGTGCATAACTTTAGAAGTGAATACTACTGCACTACCTATATCTGATATTTTTAGCGAGCGATATTGTTTCGTAAATAACTGGCCAAGAGCATGTCGGACCATGCTCAGTTTAGGGTTCCATAGCCGTAACTATAAGGTAAAATATACGATGTAAAAAAAGTACAACAACAAAAGAGCGTATCTTCATAGCAATTACGTCCTTTTGTTGAGAAGCGCAGTTTATCGGCAATAACTCAAAAACGGTTAATCCGATCTTGTTGAAAATAATTTTCGTTGAAAGTATTAATTGAGCGTTATTTTTGTAATTTTTTTTATATTTTTCGGACACACGGTTTAGATTTAGAAGATAGAGGGGGGGGGGGACACAATTTTCACAACTTTCGGTGCGATTATTTCCAAAGGTATTCACTTAATCAAAAACATTACTTAAGAACCTTAAAATGTTTTCAAAAGAGCTGTCGAACTATGTACCACACGTTGACATTTTGTGAAAAAAATTTTTTTTAGCTTCTGTTACATGTATGGAGTGCCCCCCCTAGATTTTTTTATTGTTATTATTTAACTACCAAACTTAGTTGCGGCATCTACAAGACATCTATATTCCAAATTTCATCAGTATAGGTCTTGTACTTTTTGAGTAAAATGCCTGTGACATACGGACGGACGGACGGACGGACGGACGGACGGACGGACATGACGAAACTATAAGGGTTCCTTTTTAGCCATTTTGGCTACGGAACCCTAAAAAACGCACTTGATATCGGCAGAATTGTGATTTCTCTTGTTTGCATTGCAGTTCATCAATCGAAGTAAGTGAACTTTTGAAAATATGGGGCTTCGAGAAATACGCCGAGGCATTTCTTGGTAAGTTGGATATAATATAATAATTCACGTCACGCTATTATGAGTTTCTCATACAGTTCTTTACCTACCTACCTGTCTTTGGACTTAGAAACCCGGTTTTTGGACTTATAAAAATTTTGATTACTTTTTTATTTTTCATTTTTGTTTAATTTTCTTTTCTTTTCGTAAAAAATGCTTAAAAATAAGCATGTTCTATTCATTAAACTTTTTCTCTCAGATCGATATTTACCGAAATATTTGGGTGCAGAGGTCAGTCATTTTAAACGGACTTAAAAAAATTCGGTATCGTGAAATTGATGTCAATAAAACACCTCATTTTTATAAATGGATCCTTGAACATGAACTGTCTCTGTGACATTCCGTTTTGGATAGATTAATGGTTATTAACCGACTTCCAAAAGAAGGACGGTTCTCAATTCGTCTGTATGTTTTTTTTTTATTTATTTTTTTGTGTGTTTGTTCACCGATTACTTGAAGACGGCTGGACCGATTTAGAAAATTCTTTTTTTGTTTGAAAGGGTATACTTTCGAGGTAGTCCCATTGCAACCAGATCAGGATCTGATGATGGAATCTTGGAGAAATCGAGGGAACTCTTCAAATATTATAGGCACATATATAGCGATTTCAGTATTTTTCGTAATTTCTCCTCCATTTCTTACTGGCAACAAGTTTCTAGTGTTAACCGACTTCAAAACAAAGAGTTAATTTGTATCTTGGTTTCTTCCCCGATTACTTGAAGACGGCTGAACCTATTTAGAAAATTCTTTTTTTGTTTTGAAGGGTATACCTCTGAGGTAGTCCCATAGCAACCAAATCAGGATGTGATGATGGGATCATGGAGAAATCGAGGGAACTCTTCAATTAACATAGGTACACATATAGCGATTTTGGTATTTTTCTTAGTTTCTCGTGCATTTCTTATTAGAAATAAATTTCCAGTCTTAACCGACTTCAAAACAAAGAGCAGTTTTAATGTAGGTTTGTTCCTCGGTTACTTGAATACGGCTAGACCTATTTGGTAAATTTTTCTTTTGACTAAATAGACTTAAGTTTATTTGGTTAAAACAATATTATTCCAGCGCCACTAAAAATTTAAAAATATAGTAAATTTTTAAAACAAAAAATAAAAACCGACTTCCAAAAACTTAAACTAAAAACCAAAAAATAATATGTTAATTACCCCAAAGAAACGGATAATCACCGATTCATATATACATATTATACAGATATTTATAGTTTTTAACCTGTTATTTTTGAAGTCGGTGCCTACTACTGCCACGCAAAGCTGGCTAATCTGGCTATGCTGAATTGCTGAGCTCCTTAGCTGGCACCGACTTCAAAAATAACAGGTTAAAAACTATAAACATCTGTATAATATGTATATATGAATCGGTGATTATCCATTTCTTTGGGGTAATTAACATATTATTTTTTGGTTTTTAGTTTAAGTTTTTGGAAGTCGGTTTTTATTTTTTGTTTTAAAATTTTTTTACGAACTAATCCAAAACCAGGACCAGGGCCCACTTTCCTATACTCTGACCGTCCAACTAAATACCATTTTATTCATGCAATCCAATTTATTTCAGAAAAATATGCACCTGTAACTTACACGGGTATAATCTAATTATTACCAATTTAAGCGGCTATCTACATACATACATATTATTGACATGTGTGTGGCACAGTTGATCATGGTAAAATTTATTTTAAGTGAATGTGGTATTGTGTAATCTTTGCTTGTGGTATGGTGTGGTATTTAATTATATTTAAGTGGCACTGTTTTATTTGTTTAAGATTGAACATAAAATTTAAAAAATATATTTGAAGAAGATATCTTAGGGCCTCCGCTAGCTAACGCGGATTGCCCGGAGCGGACGCCTGTCGCGCGGACTAGCCCGCTCCATGCGTCCGCGTCAGCTAGCGGAAGCCCTTAGGCCCAGGCCGCATTACGGGTAAAACGCCGCGGTTATTAACCACGTGACTTTGTAACCAAGTGAAACTAATGCAAGCGGCCGCACTGGCGGTTTTTTTTAGTATGCGTTCGGGCGGTTTTGCGGTTCCCCCTGCAGGAAAAAAACCGTAGTGCGGCCTGGGCCTTAAACCGATTGAGCTGAAATTTTGGGTAAAGGTAAAGTTTGGATGAAAATTCAATATTAGGGTACCATCGAGCTGATCTGATGAAGGAGAGTACTCAACCTACTTTTGGGACTAAAAACTATCTAACCAAAACTTGTGATTTTATGTTATGTTGCCTGCTGTTAACATTTTAACTGGGTATTTATTTACATATTTTCTAACATTCATAATTTGCGTTAGCTAGCTATTGCATTCTTTTTTCGATTTTTCTAGAAAACGAAGTCGACTTAGCTGCATTGTCTTTATTGGACGATGAGCAAATAAAACAATTGATCCCTCATATTGGCCCGCAAGCCAAATTTAAAAAATGTCTCTCTGATTGGAAATCTACTACTAGTTCCCAGGTATCTATAAATAATTAATGTCTGTATTCATCGACTCAACATTTGTTTTATTAGACTACATTTTTTAACGGAATCATACGATGATTCTTAATTGGTGATCAGGAGTAGACAAATATTAATATCTAGCTAAAATCAAATTTAATAGGCGAGGTCTCACACAACTACCGCACTGTTTAAGCAATTAAACCTTAAAACATAATTTAAACTAATAACCACTGGATACATGGTCACCTACATTAATTATTGAAGTAAAATCACGTGATCACGATATACGTCAAGTGCCATTGCTTTGCACTTTTACGACTTTGTTTACATACATGACAGTGACAAGTTATTACTCATAAATTATCATTGCCATTAATTTTTTAAAGAGGTTGTAATCTCACAGATACAGATTAGTAGGGTGACAAGGAATTTAGGATAAAACTGATTTCAAAATAAAAATTATTACACAAAAAAAATTGATTGGATGTAACTAATTACGACATCAACGTGACCGCCATCAATTACTGAGTTAGAAAAATTGGTGCCTGATCACCGATTAAGAATCATCGTGTAGAGTAATTAAAATGTCGAGTCTGTCACGCTGATATACTTACTCGATAAAAATTTACGCAACGGTTATTATAAATTGTATACTTATTGATGATTTTTCAGATAGACAATAGTATAGAAAACATTATAGAAGTATACGGAGAAGGTGTTGACGGGCTGACGCCAAGTGTAACTTCACCGATTAACTCTGCAGTATCTTCACCGATTAACTCTGCAGTATCTTCACCAAGTTCAACACATTCAAGCGCGCAAGAATTGAACGTAAGTGTACCTTTTCTACAGAAAAAACACCTAGACCTAGACTTGAAACCTATAGAAGTAAATAAATAAATAAATATTTGGGGAAGAAATCTTACACAGTCCCAAACTAAGCGTAAGCAAAGCTTGTACTATGGATACTAGATGATGATATACATACTTAATTACATAGAAAACATCCATGACTCGAGAACAAAATATTCGTGCTTATCACACAAATAAATGCCCTTACCGGGATTCGACCCCGGGATCTCCGGCTTCGTAGGCAGGGGCATTACAAACCAGGCTACAGCGGTCGTCACCTGACCTGAGGATATACCTGAGTCCCGCCTCCACAGTGGTCGCGATAGCATCCATTACTAGACCTACATTTAGATAAAAAATTATTTCTTCTGCCACATTGATACTTAATAATAAATATCTCATTTTTACTTTCCAGAACAAATGCCAGGAATTAATTTCACTACTCAATAGTACACAAGAGGGCAAACTGCTTCTTAAACAGCGTCTAAACCCTTTGGGGGATCAACTACGAAGAACTTTAACCAGAGAGATTGCGACAGAAATGGTAAAACACGATCCGAAGGCACCAATAACAAATTACATATACATGCATTGGATTCGAGAAATTGGTAAGTTTTTATCTTTTTAAATGACAACTCCCCGTGCCCTATTGGTATTAAAGTACAATTAACTATCCATGCAAAATATTATAAATAATAAGTATTAATACTAATTCAAGTGCGAAACAGTGTCTGTCCATACGGATGGTATACAGGGTGGCTCATTCAAAACGGTCAGTATGGGAAAGTCTGAAACTATAAGACATACGAAGATTTGTTCTTAGGAACCATGACACCGATTTTGATAAAAAGAAAAACTGCATAAACAACAATAAACACAATTTTACATGCCTGAACTTGTTGAATATTGTAACGGTGGTCACTTTGAACACCTACTATGATAAATTAAATTATGTGAAAACATTGCATTTTATTCATTTTAGACAACATGTTTCATAGAGACATTTCCTGCTTAAGACCTACACAATCGTTATTTAAACAGAAAAACTGTAAGTTTATTTTTTCAAAACAACCGGGTTCGATTCCCCAGCTGGGTACTGTAAGGTTTGTACCATACTATGCAAACCTTACCGCCTTGTATGACAGACTGGCAGCCTTTGGAACTATTAAATATTCAAATTTAATCGAATTGAGTCTGTCTCGCTCTAGCGGAAGGACAAATGATCACTTCTGTTGTAGACCTAGCAACGTACGGTTCAATAAACGAAAGTGCTAAAAATACCGCCTCGTATCAGTGCCAGTCCCCGAAGATTTCACAGTACACTTTTTTTTTCAAATATATGAATGCAGTTTTTCTTTTTATCAAAATCGGTGTCTTGGTTCCTAAAAACAAATGTTCGTATGTCTTATAGTTTCAGACTTTCCCATACTGACCGTTTTGAATGAGCCACCCTGTATATCCGTACAGGTAAATTACTTTCGAGACGTTTTTGCATTTGTAGTTGTGACTGAGCCAGACTCACACACACATATTATACTGCCTATCAGTTTGAAAACTAAACGCAGTTCTTAGCATTATCTGTGGAAGACTATATGAAAAAGTTGACAGTAAATAATTTTATTTTTGCCTTATTTTATTTTCCTCGCAAATGTGATGAAAAACATTGTGTGTACCACGGGTAGTAAGGGGATTACAAACTCGAGTCATTAAAAGGCCTCCGCCTACGGCGTCGGGCTTCTAATAGACTCTCGTTAGTAAATCCCTTCTTACTACCCTCGGTGCACAATGTACTATTGCTGGACATGGCGGGAATAAGTTGACAACTCGAGATATAAAATTTAAGAAACTTGAACTTAAAGGTCGGTGCCGTATCATACCATGACCGTGCTATGAACATATGTGTCAAATACATGAAAATGACGGAGCGGTCTAGTGGGTATGGTCGCATACTTTTTCACACAAAGAATATTTTTTTGCCTGTAGTGTAGTGTAGTGGGCAAAGACCTTTATGTAAACGAGCGAGCGAAGCGAACGAAGTTCATCGTTTCAGCTTGGGCCAAAATTCTTTGGTATGTCTGGATGTCCAGATTTCCGGCTGTTCTCCTCTACAGGGCACCGATTTTTGACTTTCGAGCGCTCGACTCTTTAACTCGAAAACTGTCAAAAATGATGCAATCCTATTTTGAAATAGCGATATAAAATTTTTGAATTGTAGATCCATGTTGTTTACCCCTTTATTCATGAAACTGCTTTGAATCGCTGCAAAAATTGGCCGTGTGTATTAAATATCGATACCTTTAGACTCAAAGGGCGTAAACGCCATTAGAATCTACGGCGTTTACGGCCTTTGAGTCTAAAGGTATCGATATGCAACGGATATCCGGCCACTATCCGGTATCCGGCCTATCTGGCCACAGTTTTACTATCCGGCCGAATACAGAATAGTGCCGAGGTACCCGGCCGGATTCCGGATAGTATTTTAGTCGCGTTGTTTATCCTCTAATATATCATAGTTTAATTATTTGTCTTTACACAACTATTGATCTGTTACAGAAAGAGTATTCCCGGCAGAAAATAGCTCTATTTATTACACTAGAGGACCTGAAGTATTCGGGCGAGCTCATGGTCGGCTGTTTGACGCAGTAACTAATCTGAAGGCTAAGTATCGCCGAAATAAAATATACCAGCCAAGGGCACGTCGTTCCTTAGAAAAAACGACAACAGCATCAGTGCAGTACGCTGCAACTAACAAAAGGACAGCACCGGTTAGAGAAGACCCTGAGACCACCTCTGAGAGTGAAGCGGACCTAGATTCTAAGAACACTGAAATAGAAGAATGCTTCGAGTGGCTCCGTTCGTCTGCAGACAATTATACACTTTGTGATGAAAAGTGGGCCATAACAAGGAAACGGCGCCAGCAGTCAGTCTTGTCAGACGAAGCATATCCATACCTTCAGGAATTTCCGTGCTTGAAACGATCTTGGGGATATTCTTTGGTAAGTTTACTAAAATAATTTATTTATTAATCGTATGGCAGTTTATAAAATAATAATAATTACGGACTATTTCTTCTGAGCCTCACTCTAGGTAGTAGGGTCTTTTACCCTACTACCTATAGAGTGAGGACCCTGACCGGAACCCTCCTTACAGTTTGGGCTGGTAGTCCTTATTTTTTCAAATATTAATACATTAACAAAATAAAGAAATAACATGTAAAAAACTTGCTTAATACAAAAATATGTATTATAATAATATAATAATAAAAGCTTTATTAAATGCCATACAGAATATCTACCTACATAAATAAATTTTAAATATTAAACATCATATAGCACATATCACATTATTAATTAAGGCATGCAATATATTTGTGTTTTAGGACTGGTTGCCCTGTATGGACCCCCTTCGGGTAAAAGCCTCCTCCAATGAAAGCCAGGTTTCTCTATCTTTTGCGATGTCTAACCACGTTTGTCCCGCTACCGCCTCTATTTCATCTGCCCACCTGGCGCGTGGGCGGCCTCTCCCTCTGGTGCCACTTGGTCCAGTCCACCCTACTGACTTTATGGTCCATCTATCGTCGCTATATCTAGCTACGTGGCCTGCCCACTTCCATTTTCTTTGTAGGGCGAATGTTAAAGCGTCGGTTACTTTAGTTTTCTTACGAATAGCTATGTGAAAACTATTAATAGAAAAATTATAAAAAAATATATATTTGAGATTTTCTCAGTGAGCCCTTTCATTTAATATGTCACACGATATAGTTTGCTAACTTTTTTTTTTAATTTTCAAGCTGACCCCCCAAAAGTGGCTCCCATGATCCGTGATTGGGTCATTAACCTTAATATATGCACCAAATTTCAACTCAATTGGTTCAGTACTTTCGGAGCAAATTGGCTGTGACAGAGAGACAGACAGACAGACTCACGAGTGATCCTATAAGGGTTCCGCTTTTTTTCCTTTTGAGGTACGGAACTCTAAAAAGGATATGTATACGTACATAACGATAGTATACAGACGGGCCAAAGGAGTTGGATCAAATCCAACAGTGACACGGAAGAAGCAAATTTTCCTGTGCATTATAACCTTACGAAAGTAGGCATTTAATTTAAATCTATTACGTTTTCTGAAATATTACTGCTTTAATGAGCACTTTTCCGAGAAGTCCGTTAGGTTATACTTAAGTTGTGCTTAAATGCCGTCAAAACTTTCCACTTTGTAACCAAACCTTTGCTGTTAACATTAACTGTCAGTTTTCTTGCCGCCCGCTAACCGCTACTTAACTGGAATTCTTTTCGGAAAAATGCTCTAATATCTTTTATGCCACACCTGGCCATAAAGTGACTTTTTTCGCACGCTGCGCGTACGGAAAAAGCCGCTTTCTGGCCGAATGTAGACATAAAATGATGTACACAACACGGGAGGTAATAAAGAAAGCCCTCGATCGCACACCCTGTTATGTAATGTACTATTAACACCATGTTAAAACACTTCACTTATTTAAATTAATAGAAAAGTAAACTTATGTTTTATTTAGTAATCACTAGCTATCTAAGCGAACTATGTTCCGCTTTAAAAAAAATTTAGGTGTTTTAATACTTAGTCATTCTGTTATTCGGGGCAGAGACAAACCCAAAAAATCAAAGATCATAAAAATCGGTCCACCCGTTCACGAGTTATAAATTATGTAACGAACAGTAGCGTGGCGTCCGAAGAACTCGATTCCTACCGGCTTGCCTAATATCAGGCATTCGAGCACCTTACTCTACAGCTCTTATGAAAAATGTCCGCCAAATCTGCACCGGCTTGCCCGAGGATATCTTTTACGCCACGCCACTGGTAACTAACCCGACTTTGTTTTATATACGTATTATGATAATCTGTCTTATCATGAAATAACAAGAATCATACGTGTTATTTCATGTTACAAGTGATTCTTGCGTTATACTTCACTAAATTCCTACAATTTGAAAAATATTGATTGTACTCACGGTTTTCATTTTAAAAATTAGTAGATAAGCACTAGTAAGCAGATTTGCACTCAAAAACCGACTGTGATTAACGATAAGTGAATGATACTTTTAAGTATAAAATTATGACTCAACTACCTAATTAGAAACCATTTGAACCTGATCTGATCATTACTGAACAGCCAGTTTGTCTAGAAAAAAAAATGGGGTTCAACTGTGATAAAAAAGTTATATTTTTTTAAGCGTTGGGTGTATACGCTAGCGTAGTGACTTAATCGGTAGGTATTTTAATAAATTGTAGGCGTGTGCGCGGGACGGGACGACCCTTCACCGCGGTTTCCAACTTGCCTGTAAACATAGAGCGCGTCACTCCGTAAAGATCTGGTGTCCTGTAAAAAAAATGTAAAGTTAGGTGACGTAGGGCCAATCGCCGCCGAAAACTGAGCGAGTAACAGTTAATGCGGACTGACAAGCTACAATGTGATCAATCGACCTTTCCAGATCCGCAACGTACTGCTACTCGCCCAATTTTACTTGCTTACTCGCTGGCGATGGGACAGTAGTGGCACAGTATAATAGCAGTAATTTTTCTTCCTAAAAAAAGGTACATCGCGCGCTTGAATGTGTGCGCGCCGTATATGAACGCACTACAAGCAAAGTATTAAGAAAGCGTATGAATGCTCCAGTATGGATCACACTCACACAGACGTACTATCGCGCGTCTGTGTGAATACGTGTCGCGCGCTCCTCAACAGCCGAAGTTGGACTACTTGTTCGTCTTTATACTTTGGTAGTGTGCTGTAGAACCATTCACATAGTATCGTTTAATCTTTACAATGAAAACTATCACAATTAATATAATACTGAACCATAAAAGAAGTATGATATAATTGTCAAATAAACAACTAATTAGGTAAGTACTTGTTCAACTAAACACGCTACTAGTTTAACCAAGGACTAGTTTAACTAAAACGAGGAACGTCAGCTAATGAATAAATTAAGTGATAAAAAATACATTAAGTTCATATTTATCTAAGTGATTATAAGTACAAATTAGTACACAGGTTCAACGTCATAATTTAAATTTCGAAAGAACCTAAAAAACTAAGTATAAATTGGTACAGTTTTTTTAGTTGATCATCACTCAGTTTTAAGACGTTTATCAACAAACTACTGTGATCATGGTAAGTTATTACAACTTTTTAATCATAGTTACAGTAAAGTTTTAAGTATGTTTAAGAAACCTTATTACTTTAATTTTTAATGTAAAAAGTAGCCCAACTAAGTTTTATTTTCGATGTCTCTTAACAAATTAACCAATTATTTTTTGCGAGAAATTCTACATTGCACTGTAATTCAGCGATTGATGTTGCGAAAAAACTTTCAGCCAGAATATTATGTAATATTAAACAAAACATATTAGAGCATTTCTTCCAATTTTATGTTATTTCTATTTAAAATTACGAGCTCTTTCCATCCCAATAGAAGAAAAAAAGTGTCCCAATTTTCCATACATTAACGTAACTTTGTGTTACCGTTACATAAAGTATATCGAAAAATAGTAATACAATAGGTAAAAATGTTAGGACCATTGGTTTGTTCCATTGGGATTGTAAAATACCGTAATTATAAGCAGAATAACATTGGCAGAAAATTACACATAAATAAAAAAGGAATTTTTTGTAATGCTCAGTAGCCCAAATTCAACTATCGGTATGTACATTCGCTATCACTGCTATCAGGGACTACTAGTCTCTACATCCTAGCTCTATTAATATTTCAGCTAGATGGTGCCATAATATTACATTCTCACCAAACTTATAATTAGTTTCAAATTTTTCAAAAAGCTCTATAGCACCTTAATTCTGTATTATTTTTGGGTCTTCTCGTGTCATTTCACGCAAACAAAATGTATGTAAAACGCATTTTAAACATAATTGATGCCGTGGAAGCAAACGATGACCCTCTTTATGCGTACATGGAAAACCGACCGACTTGAATCACCTTAGATAAATCTGGTAAAAGAACAGATTGACAAATATGACAATTTTGTTTCAGATTTCAAAAGCGGCGATACTGTTTTTGGTCGTGGTAACGACGGTGTCTGGCCGCATAATACAGCTGAGAACCAATCCGCATGAGATGGTTCTGATGCCAACCCTGTCCAATGGCTGTCCTTTGGCGTTAGAACCCGCGCCACTCATCTGCAAGTTCATGCAACCCGAAGACTTACACTATAAACCCCCGCTCATCGCACCGTCGACTTACATCCCGCCGCTAGTTGTCGAGAAATGTGACAGCCCGCAACTGGAAATTGAACTACCAGCGCCGGTAGAAAAGAAGCCCAGAGTGATTCCTTCAGCACCGGTCCTCCCACCGATCACCATCCCGAAGTTCCCAATTCCTGTGGTGATTGAGGAACCTATCCCGGTATCTGTCCCCATCGTGGAACCTTGTGAACCCGCTTTTATCCCTGAATCGCCTGCTATGGATATTCCTGTTGCGCCGGCACTTCCACCAATCGTAATGCCCACATTGCCAGAAATTGTCGTTCAACCGGAACCTTACATGGATGAGGTAGTTCCTGAAGTCCCAATGGTGGTGCCTCAGCCTCCTGAATTACCAGCGTTCATAATGCCAGAGTTGCCTGTCCTAGTAGAAGCGCCTATGCCTGAGCCGTGCCTTGAGGATCAGCCAATTCCTGTGCCAATGCCGGAGTATATCCTACCAGCGCCCATGCCACTGCCGATTGTTGAGCCCGCCTTCGTTCCAGAAATGCCAGTTTTGAATATCCCGGCAGCACCAGAACTACCACCGCTCGAAATGCCTGCTTTGCCTGAGATCGTGGTGCAACCGGAACCTTGTTTAGACGAAGTTATTGTACCCGAAATCCCGTATCGGCCTGTTGTAGTGCCGCAGCCGCCTGAATTGCCAACAGTCGTAATGCCGGAGTTACCTGTTCGAGTGGAAGCTGCTATGTCTGAGCCGTGCCTCGATGATCAGCTGATTCCTGTTGCACCGTTACCAGAGTATATTCCTATGCCATTGCCAGCACCTCTGCCACTACCTTTAGCAGAGCCCCGTGAACCAGTTTATATACCACAATTACCTGTCAACATTCCCATGGCACCGGCACTGCCACCGTTTGCAATGCCCGCTTTACCTAAGATCGTAGCGCAGCCGATTTTGCAAGCATTGAAACCGGAGGATCCTTGCTTGAATGGAGAAATAGCGCTCGTCGTTCCTCAGCCAGCGAAGTTACCTGAACCAATTGCGATGCCTGTGTATCCTGCATCAGCTTTAGCTGATCCTTGCGAACCCTCTGCAAGACCGGTGATGGCTGAACTACCACCATACTTTGTGAGACACCTTCCTCATAAGCCTATGCAGCCGGGCCATACTTTTTACCCGGGCGGTGCCTATATGAACGACCATTTACCTGCAATGGGTGCATATCCATATGTACATCATTTACAATGAGTTATGATGACCCAGTTTAATAATAAGAACACAAATGTTATGGAAGAGTGGTGTGTCCTGACACAAGCATAATTCATTGCTGAATAGGTGGCTTCAACCTTGTACTTTGTTATGAGGTATATGAACCAAATAAACATTCTCATTTAATTTCAGTTTTGAATAAATGAATATAAACATTGAATTATGGAGTGTTGGTTTATTTACGCATTTGCACAATAAGTAGGCAATTCTTCAGTAATATTATTTAGCTTTTAAACAATATTTTACTTGAATTTATAACCAACGTGTATCTGCACGTGTAGGTACACATGTGTAACAAATTTTGTTAAAAGAATACAACGGGTAACAACGTCAAACAAAAAAAGCCAAAGTCTATTTAAAAAACCGGTCAAGTGCGAGTCGGACTCGCGCACCGAGGGTTCCGTACAAACTCATAAGTAGATACGCGAATAGTTCAAGAAAAACTGTATGTCGATTTGTTTAGAAGAAGCAAATAAGTATATGTTATGATTTTTGCAAATTTCTAAAAAACATTGCAAGTTAAAACAGTTATATTTTTCCTGTAATATTTAGAACCTGACGTGTAATGATTCTATTTAATAGCAAGGACCATTAAATCAAGAGGACTGTCATTCTCCATACAAAAAGCTGTTCCCCGAATTTACAACGCCATCTATGTATAAGCTTGGTAAAATAATTATTTACAATTTTTCAACTTTGCAAACGTGACATAGTATTTAAATGTTAGAATTTATTTATTATTAGCTGTTTACGAACTAATTGTTGTTCAATTATAACATCGTTAAATCCCCTAGCGTGAAACAGGTCATCGCTTAGTTTTGCTACTCTCCGCTAGATGGATTAATGGATGGATTAAGTTTATGTAAATTTCTAAAAAAGTATTAAAGTTAGGAAGACCGTTCTATTTTTCCTGTAATGTTCAGGTTAATATTGATAATTAGTAATTGTGACACATTTTCCTGATCAGTAACTTCGGAGATAATAGGGGGGGAATGGTACATAAAAATGTATAAATCAAAAACTACTTAATTAAGAAAAAAAATAAAAATGGTGTTTTAATCTACAAATTAAGCCCTTTCATTTGATACCCCGCTCAATATAATAGCCCTACTTTCAATTTTAAAAGTCCCATTACGGAGCCTTTTAAAAAAAAAGTAAAAAAGGTACAAGATATTTTTTATGTCCAATAAGCTCGGGTTAGCTAATTTTAACAGTATTCCAAATTTCAAATCGATAGCATCAGTAGTTCCTGAGATATCTGGCTGTGACAGACGGACAGACAGACAGACAGACAGACAGACAGACAGAGTCGCACCATAAGGGTTCCTTTTTTACCATTTTGGTACGGAACCCTAAAAACGAGATTAAATACGTACTCGTATCAGTACCAGGAATGCATGACTCAGCAGAACACCAAAAATAGCTACCCGACAATTGGGTACTTGACTGTAACTGAAATTTGTAAAAATTATATAAGATCCTGTTAAAATAATCATAATAAGGAAATATGTTCAAGGTGTAACTTTTTGCCTCCAAAGTTGGGTGGGAAAATACATTTTAAAAGTATAAAATTATTAAAAATGATTAATTTCATTAAATAACCCATAAAATATATAGTAACTTTTGTAATGAAACCGTTACGATAAACGCAAGTTTTAACATAGTTGAAGAACAAAGTTACGTATTTGGGAAAGTCTAAATATGTGATTTTAACATTGTAGTATATCAGTAAGTTTTTATGATATTGAAGTGGTTTTTTCACTAATATTTCTATTGTTGAGAGGTGTTTCTATAACTTATCACAGAAAAAAGTTGTCAAGTAGCCAATTAAATTGATCGACAGATTAATTTACAAGTCTCCTTGTTTGTTGTACTCGTTTCAGGAGGCGTGTGTATATACCAGAGTAGTATAAACACGCTGCCGACAGATTTAAAACACTCTTAACAGGAGGTTTTGTTTCCATTGTTTCTGACGTCAAAATCTCATCGTGTTATGGTTAATTATGTATATACCATAGGAGCATTCCATACATTAAATAAACAAGCTAAATTATATTATAAGTTCTATAGGATGTGCATCAACTAAGTGGTAGCTTGGTTGACGCATATCTTATTATAATTAAATGAACGTGTTAAATTTAAAATTATTACTAAAATTAAAATTAATACTAAAAAAATGTATGGAATGCTCCTATGGTATATAAATCATTAACCATAACACGATGAGATTTTGACGTAAGAAGCGGCATTCGTACTCGATTTTTTCATTTTACAAGTCTGATACTCTTTGGATTTGAGTTTCAGTCATGGATTATTTGTGACATCTTGTATTTAAAAAACTCTATAATCTACTTTTACTATGTCAGTTGATAAAGAAATTAGGCATTAAAACAATCGCTACAACCAGAAATCAACTAAGTATGCAGCATAGGTTATGTTTTAGAAAATTTTAGCAAATCTTGATACAATTGTGTTTTTTTTTTAATAATACACAAAAATAATTAATGGGAGGCTGAAAATGGCCTGAATGGCTTCGAGAAAAAGAGAGTACGGCCGTGCCTTTGTTTTGCTCGATTTGGCGGGGGCACTACCGTGGCCCCTGATAAGAATTCGATTAATAACTACTATTAACGACGGGATATTTACCATGTATGTTTGTTTTTGTGAGTTCCCGATATTTTATCAATAGCCGTCGTTAATATTAGTTTATTATGTGAATGACCATGTTAGCTTAAAACCGTAGAATTCGGTTAACCGTTTTTGGACAAGTGAGAATCGGGTAAGAGTTTTTCGAAACTTCGATAGGTTACCAGTCATTTGGTAGTAGTAGTTTGTTGTATAATATCTGTATTTTTTGAGATTTTTGATAGGCGCGCTTGCCCCGTAGGCGCACTTGCCGCGACTGACCTAAGGTCTTGATGATAGCGTTCTTCAGCTCCTCAATTATCGTATTCATTATTTTCCAGGCATTATCAGAATCAGAATCAGAATTATTTATTTGTCAAACATAGGTAGGTAACATTGGTGTTTTTACAAATTTTGTATCACTATGTTTTGCCTCAAGGCATACAAATAGCTACAATAATTAGCATGCAGCATGCATTTTAGTATTAAATCAAACGTTAGTACAATTTTACATATCTACTTATACTAATTCTAATTAAATAGATTTAATAAGTCAAAAAAAAAATATATATATATTCATGTCATTGTGTCATTTAAATATTCTCTTACTGAGTAATAGCACTTTTGAATTAGGCGCGAGTTCATTTCTTTTTTAAATTGAGCATTATCAAGGGCTTTAATTGAGTCTGGAATTTTGTTAAATATTTTTACCGCCATGCCCAAGATACTGCTTCTCATCAACGCCGTGTTATTGTCATGCATATTCCTTAATTTACTTTGATATTTTGGACGTGTTGGAAATCTGCGGCTTTGTGCTATTTTAACAAATAGATCAGGGTTCGTCTTGACAAACATGCTTACCTCAAGGATATATAATGATGGAAGCGTTAATATCTTGAGAGATTTGAAATGGGGTACGCAGCTCTCTCTTACATATAATCCACACATTGCCCTTATACATCGTTTTTGGGCTTTGAAAGCAATCTCTTTATGTACTGAGTTGCCCCAAAAAATTACTCCATATCTCAGTATCGATGCTACAAGCCCGTGATATGCCATTAATACCGGCCATATGCCATTATCTGGTATCATCTGCCAGGCAGATATGATTGTATCTTGTATGTAGGTACCTTCTAATTGCAACAGATATTTTTGCATGGCCTGTTTCATTAAATATTATTTCCGAGGACTGTACTAAGACAATGTTTAGAAAGTCGGACAGTCAATGGTCATAATAGTATAGTGGAAACACTCTTCAAAAGGTAACGAACGAGACTCTGGGCGACCCTTCGTTCCAGGATAGTAAAAGCTGTCTCCGTTTTTACCCGACTGCGGCCAAGCCCAAAGGAGGGTTATGTGTTTGGCCTGTATGTATATATGTATTTATGTATGTATGTCCGTTTCTGTCCGCTCGTAACTACTCAACGGCACAACGGCACAACCGATTTTGATAAATGATACATCATTAAATTCGTCTTGATGGCGCGAGTGTCACTGGGTATGAATAAAAAAAATGCATATGGCAACATCACGAGAAAGTGGATTAATTAGTCTTGATACTTGGCAAATATCTTTCCGTTTAATAAGTATAATACATATTTTGTAATAAAGGGAAGAATTATTGCCAAGTACCACGATTCAACAATCCTCTTGCTGTAGTTTCTCCATGTTGCAATATATATGACAAAGCGTGGATATAATTACTAGTCAAAATCCAACTTAAAATGGAAATTAATAATGGAAACATGTTTTAATGATTTAAGAGCGGGAAATTCAGTATCCCGAATGGAGTTTTTCGTTGAACACTGAGACGCAATGACAATGTCAACCAGGGTTGCCAGCCGTACGAGGTTCCTCGTACAAATACGAGATTTGTGGTCTGCTGTACCAGGTACGAGGAAACTATCAGGCTCGTACGAAAATGTGCGAGGTTTTGGGTTAGGAAGTTTTTTTAACATTTTCACATACAAAATTTCGTTATAGGTGTCGTTTTCAGCCGAGGTATGTCAATAAGGTTCACATTCAATTGTAAATTATACAATAGTCGTTGGGTTGGCACTCCAACTTTAGTAATAGGGTCCACCCTAACAAACAAACACCCTTTGGCTACAGAGCCTTAAAAAAATTCAAAATCGGAAGTTTCTCTAGATGAAATGCATTATTATCGGGTATTGATCGTTTTTGTGCTGATTTATTTAAGAATTTCCAGTTATGTGAGCTACGACAAAGTACGCCTGAATATCAGGCAGTGGGCAGTTTAGTGTTGTTGGTAATTATATGCCGTCAGTAATTTAACGTTACCAGTATGTTCCCATTTGGGAATATTCCCAGTAACTTTGCATGGTTCCCGGTAACATTCCCAAAAACAGGTAATATACAAAACCTGCGCTCGTGCTTAAAATACCGCATTCCTGAAATACCAGATTTTTCAAAATACCAGATTCTCGATTTATCAGATTCCTATCTTACCACATTCCCGTTACACTAGAGCAGTGGTGCCTAACCTTTATTGCCACATCACCCACAGGCCCCCTCTAGATTTGTATCATTACCGCTCCAAAAAATAGGTAATACAGACAAGTATATGAAAGTACTCAAAGAAAAACGACTTAATATGAGTATTACCCCTGAGAAAACTTAATTTTACCCCTAAAGGGGTAATCACCCCCAGGTTCGGAACCACTGCACTAGAGTATAAAATCGTAGGTTACTCAGGGATCTAAAAGGTTTTCTTGAATGTATTATTTTGCATGGTATATCTGCATGGTATTTAAGGAATGCGGTATTTTGGGCATGAGCGGAATAATAGTACTACATACAGAAGTTTCTCGCTAACAAAACTGACATTTGCGTCGGACCACCAGACGGAACGCACCGGATCCGACCGTCTCTATCGCATAACGCGTGCTCTTTCTGGTCGCTGGCTAAGCCCCCCGGGCAAAATTTGGTATTAGTGGCCGCGCGGCGCAATCGCGGAGTGAGCCACTCTTGCCGTGACCCATATACGGGTCACGGACTGTGAACGTGTTAAGCCATAGGCCGTGTCAGATATTTATGCATACACCATTTCATTTATTTGGCAACCACTGGGATACGAACTCGGGACCTCACGGTCGCGTGTCCATCCCCCATCACTAAACTACTCACACAATTTGTGTTAAAAATAAAACACATGAGTAATGTCGAGTATATATTTTCCAATAAACAACATATTGACACTTAGACTAAAGGCAGTATCAGTAACAAAAGCACATGATTCCAGGTTATCCTGAAACAAAAAACATAATTATTGTAATAAAACCTACATTTTATCACATGGCAGAATTTTCGTAAAATCCGCATTCGTCATGCATAGTTAACAAATGATGGCTAGCCGATTTTTCCACCCCTGGACTTATACCTTTCGTTTTATTAATAAAAGGGCACTTTGACAAGTCATTTTACAAGGAAAATTGTGTATCTAGGAAATCTCCTTCGTTGATAGCGACGAACAGGTTTTAGCGACCTTTAAGGTCTCTGTCCACTACACCGTATCATACCATGGCCGTACTATGAACGTTTCAGGCAAAATAAAAAAAAACATTACGTCACACCTGGCCATAAAGTGGCAATAACCGCCCGCTACGCATGCGGAAAATCCCACTTCATGGCCTAGAGGAAGCCGTAAAATTGTGTGCTTACCACGGGCGGTAATAAAGCCTCAGATCGCATATTTATTGCCCTTGCCTTCGGCTCGGACGTCAAATACCAGTGAACTGAGATATTCTTTGTTTTACCGCCCTAAGTAAGTAAAGTACAGTATGAGACTATGCCCAACTAGCACGTTTCGTCATCGACCGGCATTTGTCATATCTCATATCATATTATACCGTGTCTGATACGTTCATAGCACGGTCATGGTATGATACGGTGTACCTACTGGGCAAAGACCTAACGTATGTAATATGGTTTCATAAATTATAAGTCCATTCACTCTATAAAAGCTTATCCGTATAGTACATTCGCCATCAGATACAAATACATTTCAAGGTGCTCAATAATATCTGAACATGCACTCTAACGCTTTGACAATAGTCTTGATCAGATGTTTAGGAGCGCCGTGTTTGCTACAGTGTATCTGACGGCGACGGTACGACGTTCGGTTAGAACAATCAAATATTGCTGGTCCCTTAAGAGTAATATCCGGATTCTACAATTATAGATTGAGTTGACGTCTGGTGAGCAAAAATGGAAAAAAATATTGAGCCATCATTAACAATTTCAATAAAATTCAGACATTATTGAAAGCTTTACACGTCCACAGTCCCAATTTAATTTGTATACCTTACTTGTAATAATGCTTGCGTGACCCATATGTGGGTCAAGGGACAGGGAACGTGTTAATGTAAGAGAAAAAGGAATGGAGACCTTAAACATTAGGTTTGATAGACTTGACGAAAGCAGACAGTTCCGATGTCCTTTCACAGCGTCTCTATTTCTTTTTTTTTTTACCTGAACAGAACAAATATTTTACATCAATACTGTAAAGTCAGGTTTCCATCAGGGTAAACCGAGTAAGTTCGCTCCAAACAAAGGCACATCGCGTACTCAGTAAATAAAGATGTTTAAAGATAGAAACATCTTTATTTACTATGTGTGTGCGCGGGCTGCAGAGCGTGACGACCGGCGTACCTTTGTTCGGAGTGAACTTACTCGGTGTACTCTGTTTCCATGGACCAATACATACAGTGTGTCCCTGGATAAATTGCACTAACAAATAGGGATGAACTAAATGTAATTTAATCGACAAAAAAGTAATAAAACGTTTTTTAAACCATTATTTACTTTTTTATGAGTTTTTAACAAAAAATATCTTATGCATTGGTCCGTGTCGGAACAAAGCAAGATATCTTGACAACTATAGGCTCTATAATTATAATCACAAAGGATTACTTATGTTAAAAAAATTTGGAAAAATCTGCGAAAATAATCCAAAAACAAAAAAAAACTGGTTTTTCCTACGAATTTTGTGAATTTTTTGTCTAAATTATCAATAATTTCTCGATTTTCTCAAAATAATGTCCATGTTATCACTAGTTATTATTATAAATAATGTTTGTGTATCTAATAACCTTGTATTAAAAAAAATAACCAGGTATCTAACGCGCATACGTGTCAAGATATCTTGCTTTGTTCCGATAATATCCACTGCATACGATAAGTACATTTTGTTAAAAAGTCACAAAAAAGTGAATAATTATTTGAAATTTTTTCATTACTGTTTTTGTCGATAAAATTGTATATAGTTTCCTCCCTATTTGTTTGTGCACTTTATCTTGGGACACACTGTATAAAACTATGATCCAAACAATTGAACGTCAACCTGTGTAAACACAAGTTTTACTATAGTTGTGTGAATTAGGAGCTCCGATTGAATTTATACAATGGATTATAATATGACTATAGTTCGCAATGGAGGCCTGGGAGTATACTCCGAAAAGCTTCGTTAGGAGTTCATATCGTGCCGTCTTACTCACTTATATTCTTTAACAAGAGAGCGAAAGAGACGTTATGATTCGAACTTCGATCGTACGAAGCGTTTCGGTTCGGAGTATACTAATACTTAGGATAGGTCTGCCATCTATACAAGAATGCATAGTTTGGACCATAGTTGTGCATTGGCCCATATAAACCAGAGTTTACGATAGCCATTTATAAAATTTCGTCTTGGTTTAGCGTTTGAACATAAGATACCTTTCATTAAAAAAACTTACTCGACTTTTTTAATCATTACTTAACAGAAATAACATCAGATTCAAGTAGGTATAGATTTTTTCCTTATTTCACAAAATAAATATCATTCCAGCATACGAGTAAGCCCTTTTTATTATGTTTTTTTTCGGTCTCGCATTTTCGCCACGAATACCAGTGTCTCATACTTTGAAAAGGTAACCTTACTTTGCGTCAGATTCCTTAAAAGTACCTATTTATGACATCAAAAGGGCTTTATTAAACATGTAAAGGACCCGGAATGTTCGCCATTTTACGAGTAATCTCTTTAAAGGGCACGTTTTGAGTCCATGTGATTGACCTCAGTGAAAACCGATGACTTGATGACGTCTCTCTCTAGGTTGAAGAACTTTCAATCGAAATCAGTACCAAAACAGCGTATATTTAGTGCATCATCAAAAAATGGCGCGATTGTTTCGTGGAGACGAAAGTTGGAGTTCGTTTACCTAAACATACAACCTAAGAACAAACGAAAACAATGGGAAAACTTTGTTTTCGGTCGTTGTACGAGTATTCAATTTAATGAAAACCTGATTCAGTGTCAGTCAGAAAATCAGCAGGGAAGAAGTCAATCAAAATTCAGAATCAGAAGTTACGTAAGCCTGCTTGAACGCGTGAAAAGTTGGGCGATGATAGGCAAAAGGCGTAATATACACTATGGGATACAGGGTATTGAACCGCGTTGAAGCGCCCAGAGCTAAATTTACACTAGGGGTATAGTAAAAATTATCTAAAGTGTCCGAATGTTTGTTCATTTTCTTTACGAACATTCGGACACCTTAGATAATTATTACTAATCTCGGGGCATAGAATAACTACTAGTACTATGTACGAGTACCTACAGAAGTTTCTCGCGAGTGAAGAAATCGCGGAGTGGGCCACTCCTGCTAGGGGCTAGTGCTCAGTCAGAGCGGCAAATTCCCAGGGGCGGCATAATAGGGATGTTGACTAATGTTGAATTTAACAACATAATATAGTCACATAAATAAAATAAATAAATAAAATATTAGGGGACAATCTTACACAAATCGAACTAGCCCATAGTAAGCTCAATAAGGCTTGTTTTATGGATACTAGACGACGATATATTTAATATTTAATAGATACAAATACTTAAATACATAGAAAACATCCATGACTGAGGAGCAAATATTCGTGCTCATCACACAAATAAATGCCCTTACCGGGATTTGAACCCAGGACCTCGTGCTTCGCAGGCAGGGACACTACCAACTAAGCTAAAGTGGTCGTCAAAACACCATCACATGGATTGGAAAATACTAAATTATCATAACACAAACGAAATAAACAAAAAATGTATAAAAAATATAAAGTTATGAGACCACAAAGTTTAAAAAAAAAAGATATTTTTTTATCGTCTTAAAAAAAAATTAAAGTCAATTTCGGAATGCTTAAATAACACTGGAAAAATAAATGTACGACAACTATGCGCTTGCACTTTTTCGTGCTCAAAATGGCAAAATGCTATTTTTTTCATACAGACTTAATACAGCGACGGAATGGATGACGTCATAAGTTCCTGCCGTTTTGTATAGAGCGTTTTCAATGCTCAGTGCGATCTGCTACTTTTGTGGCTGTTATACTTATACAAATGTATTAGGTGTCATATAGATATTAGTTCCTCACAAATAGTAGAATGGATTTACGACAGAAAAAAATCGAGTCAATAGGCGAATTCAGAGCTTGAACTTATTCTTTGGCTCCCGCGAGAAGGGTCTGTATCATTTGCTACATCTGCTACGTGGTTAATTCGGTACTGATACGGTGGTATCTTCACGGTACCCGGCGCCCTAGGCAGGGATAATACGGCTCTAAAAGCGCCCATCTTCAAGCAAACAGTGTCTTTACTGTGTTTGGATCGTCACGAGCAAGGACCATTAAAACAAGAGGACTGTCATTCTCCATACAAAAAGCTGTTCCCCGAATTTACAACGCCATCTATGTATAAGCTTGGTATAAGAATTATATTATTTACAATTATTCAACTTTGCAAACGTGACACAGTATTTAAATGTTAGAATTCATTTATTATTAGCTGTTTACAACTATTTTTTACTATACTATGTTTCTTTGTTCAATAGGGATGATGACTGGGTTAAAAATATGTAATTCTATTTAGTCCGTCAGTTAGATTATGGAAAAATATGGGACACGTATTTTTTGGTTTATCAAAATATTAAAAATCGACAAAGTTATAGATCATCAAACTTCTGGAGTGGGGGCTTGTGACGTCACTCTTGAGTACAATTTGTACTCAAGAGTGACGTTACTCGAAACTTCTAAGCACTCTATCCTCGTCAGTTTTTGTTTGTCAAACAAAACAAAAAATACGTGTACAATATTTTTTCATAATGTAACAGACGGACTAAACAGTTTTGTTTAGTCATCTAGCCTATTATAACATCGTTAAATGTTTAGTTTTTTAGCGCCATCTAGTTTTTGCCCGGAAATCCCCTAGCGGTCGGATTCCTCTTGTTTTAATGGTCCTTGGTCACGAGAAACATTTTTGGCACACGAGTACCAACAAGGTACCCACTACACAAGCATAACATAGTTTACGTAAGTTCTCAGATAAAGGTATCACTTTACTAGTTTTCAGTAAAGTCATTGCAACAGGCTACCGTTACGATAATACATTAATAAATCGTCTTTATTGATAAGCGTCAATAGAAAAACTATGGCTTTTTGTCTAAAAATATCACTTTTTTTTAAGTAAGTACTAAATTTTATAAGATCTTGGTGGGTGGATTCTTAAACGCACCGATTCCGGAACAAGAGGTCGACTAAATTGCTCGATAAATTGATAAACTTGCACGATAAAAGGAGCAACAAACTCTCACTCAATTAAAAGTTTCACCGAAGCGAGAGGCTCCTTAATGACAGTAGCTGTAATTTATACAGGGGATGTTTACATGAGGTACCCACAAAGTTTCGTAGTTATTATTTTGCTCGTTCGAGATTCACAAATCTCCTGCTTTTTTATACAAACTTTCATACCCCGTTTCAACTCCTTAAAGGATGAAATTCAAAAAATACCTTCTTAATGCAATTCTGCATGTCGGTTCTTTTGGTTCGGGAAAGAGATTTGTCTGAACCGTTAAGTAGGTAGTTAATCATTTTGACGCTTCGTCGAACATAAAAGTTGTAGGTAAATCGGGCGCTATGTCATATTCATAACAGTGTCAAACCTGAACTTTATACTGCGACTCTGGGACGGATTAATCAGTCGTTGGTGTCGAAAAGGTATAAAGTGGCTTTTTCCGCACGCTGCGCGTACGTACGCTTTCTGACCAAGTGTAGACATAAAATGATGTACACAACACGGGAGGTAATAAAGAATGCCCTCGATCGTATATTTACGTCCCTCGCTTGCAGCTCTGGCCGCAAACTTCTGCGATCTCGGCGTGGAACGCAGCTTATTACACACAAGTGCTTTTTACTTTACATTACCGCACTAGTGTTGTAATTACCGCAAATTGACCAATGAGAGCAAGCCGTGAAGCTCGGCGCGCGGTACGTGGGCGCGAGCCCCGCACTACACCGACACACCCAACGAGGTGCTGTTAGATACCTAACTCGCAAAATAAATACAAAAACAGAAGTTCTAAAAGATAAGTATTATTTTTTATACGCAAGTGTGTTGAAAAATGTCGTATGACACTCGTGGGCATTGATCATTACAGTCGAGGCTGTGTTGCACAGCCCGAGCCGTCAAGCGAGGGCTGTAATAGCCGGGACTAGACCGCAACATAGCCCACTTGGATCATAATGTACTATTCTCACATAGTTGTATATAAGTACCATACTGAAACTATAGATTTAGGTCACAGGTTCACGTGAGGTGAGCTAGTTTTCCACAACTCTACATCTAATAAAGCGCCTATTTTGTGTAATTTCATTTATTTCCTCTATAATGTAAAAGTAAATGTAAATTTTAGTACGATAACCGAAATAATTATTAATTTTAAACCTATTAAGTGGGCGTCAACTCTTGAACCATTTCATTTAACTCTGAAAGAGTAAAGAAGTCACTGGTAAAGTTCGTTTCTAATGTTTTGACAAGCGACCCGGGATGATTAGCTTGATGTACCTAATTATAATTTCTCGTTTACATAGGTCACATTCATTTAATCCTTAGGTTATGAACTCTCATAAATGTGATATCTCATTTGAAAGGCTTTAGAAATGTTGAAATACTTTCAAATGTGACCGAAGCAATTTTGAAGTAACTAGATAATACATTATATTTAGATATTACATTATATTTAGGCCAATATTAATAATAATATTTGGTTTCATTAGAGTTAAAATAAAAAAGAGTAAATTTTTGATTTTATCACGCATGGAAGACTACAATAAAAAAATATAGCTTGAATTTTGTAATTTCAGTTCACTCAATATTTTACGAACGAGTTGAAAAAATACATCGGTTCACACGTCAGTGAGGTCTATACAGGGCGACTTCAAATTGGTAATACAAAACACTTGATTATGGCTCAGTTAATGCCATGTAGTGTAACACATTAACCCCTATGTTAAAATTTGCTGTATTTAATTATTGCTAATTTCCTAACAAAACAAATAATTAAAGTCCTAAAGTGTGGTTACACTCCATTAAATACCTAAGTGTCATACCTGTCACTCGTATTTTCTTTGACAACTGACAATTACTAATCAAAACACGTTTTCTTCATAAATATTGCGGCATGTGACGGATAGAGATGGGCGCTCGTGGGTATTTACCCGGTAAATACCGGGTATTTACCCAATCCTCCCGGTATTTACCCGTTTCTTCCCATTTTGGTGGGTAGAAACTACTGAGGGTCAAGATAATTAACAATTGAATAAATTAATTTGTGCAAGGGATAAAATATTAAGAAAAGTACATTTGGTCGTTATCGGAATGATTTAATATAACTTGGATTGTTAGATAATGCACTGTTACCGTATATTTTCTGCAGACTTAGCGTTTATATCTGATTTGATTTGAACGTAACTAATAAAATATGTTTGTTTTATTAAAGGAATGATATTGAGTTTTTCTATAAAGTTTCGAAGTCAGATTTTAAATTTATTTTTTATATGAAAAATATATATATATATAAATAAGCTTTCCGTAAAGACTAGTACTAGTCCTCTCATCACATGCTGGTTCTATGAGATTCAAAAGGTTGTCCAATAATTTTATTTCAATTTCATTAAAGAAGTGAAGTTGTATAATTATTAAGGCTTTATTAAAGGGTTTTTTATAGTTTCGTGAAAAATTATTTCTGCGAAGTGTCTAAATAGGTAATTTATCGTTAACTTTTAGAATTTTTTTGAGGACTTAATATCCTACGAGTACTCTAGTAGTGTATACACGGTATTTTAATTTTTTTCAGATTCCTAGAAGCTTCTAGAAGATGTCTAGAAACGTCTAGAAGTTACATTAACCTCGTCCTGCCCAAACATATTTAAATAGACTTTCAGTTTCTGCCCAATGTTCTTAATTAAGCACAAGTTAATTTTGATGGGTTCTGCCCAAGACATTATTTGCTGAAATTTGTGTGTAAAAAGTAAGTAGGATTTTTTATATTATTTTTTAGGTTATAGGGGTGACAATGAAAATATTGAGTCTACGTAAGTCAAAGAATATAAATTCTTACTACAGGGTGACTTTGAATTGGTAATACAAAATGAACATGAAGTTTATTGTAAATAACAAATATAAGATTAAAAAAAACACATTATTTACAACTTAATAGCTACCTTAACCTAACTTAACCTATTGGGACCTAGATTATATGTACAAATGTCCCCTATGTCGCCTCCTGTGGGTAGGGTGCCCATAAGGCTGGCTGCGTTGCCTCGCTGGATGGCAATGCCTATCCGCTGGGCGAGGAACGAGCCAGCCCTATGATCACCGGAGGACCGGATAAGCAAATAGGGGCAAGTGCTGTACGTGTGGACGGTTTTACCTGTGGACACTACTCATACAGAGAAAACGAATAACCATAGTCAAATACCAATCACTTATTTGAAAAGTATTTTTTTCATATGGCAACACTAGCTAATCGCCATCTTTACTGATTACAGAAACTGTGTGTTTTGAGGCTGCCGAAAGTTTTTGTGACAAAAAGTAATTTTTTACCTTCTTTTAAAGCATGTTTTATGTAAAATCTCTAAATGTTGCGGGTGTCTTTGCAATGGCATATTAATTTATATGATGTAAACGTTATTTCTACAAGATTTCGTTAATCGTAGGTAGCATTTATAGTGACCGGTATGAATTCAAAATAAAAACCGCCGAAATTGTACCTGTGGATACCTCCGTGAATGTACCTGTGGACTGTCCATAGGTACAGTTATACTGAATGTTCCTGTGGACAGTAAAATTAATATACAATATTTTTGTTTGTTTTAGTGCCTCGTAGTAAAGCTGGGAAAAATAGAGACAAGATATGCCTAGACACTCTGACTGCAGCTGTTTGGGAAGTAGAAAATGGAAGTTCAGTAAGGAAAGCCGCAGAGAAGTTTAAAATCCCAAAATCGACAATCTTTAAAAACATAAAATTAAATCACTGTCAAAATATTGGTGAAGAAGGCTTAGAACTCCTAAAAAATGATGTCAGGAGGATATTTAGCGATACTGAGGAGCAACAGATATATGATTACTTAAAAAAGCAGCATTACTACACACAGCATATTCTTCTGCTGACAATGGAGGCATTTTAAAATCCCATAATTATACTTGAGATTTTGCTAAGAATATTAGATTTCAAGAAGAAAAAAAGTAACTGTGATATGCAGAGCAACATATAATTACATGTTGTTTAATTGTATGTTGTTAATTACGTTATTCTAGAAGTTTATTCTGTTTAAAAGTATGTTGTTGATTAATGTCCGTAGGTACGTTACCGTCCATAGGTACGTTTTTGGAGTCCATAGGTACAGACAGTAGATGTACCTATGGACAAAATGAGTGTTTTTTTTAAAATGCTTCTATCCGCCATCTGCGGATAGCTAGCGTAGAAAACATATGTGGACTTTGAAGATTGTTTAATTGTGATTAAAACAAAATAAAGAATTCATTTATAATACGCGTAGTTTTTGTCTAACAACTGATTAAAAGTCAAATTCTGGAAAGTGTCCACAGGTTGAGCACTTGCCCCTACCTTAGTTTTTTGAAAAGGTTTGTTGCTTCCGGTCCCCACGGACCCAGGGTCTCCACGGCAAACGCCGCAAATATGTAGTTATCGCCAAGGATTGCGTATTTACGGCGTTTTGCTGCCTCAGCTGCGGCAGCCGCTGCACCTGCCCTCAACGATGTCGTGCCAAGGTGGGACGGCGCTAGGGTATCCACGCACGTGGCGTCCCAGACTAGTGGCCGTCCCTGTTGCCAAGGCACGAGCGTCATTCCGTCAGGTCTCTTTCCATCGTCGCGCGCCAGGCCGTTCGGCTCTAATGTGGCCGGCACGCTGACGCTGGCCAGGGCCCGACGGATGATGTCGTTGAGACAGGCGTGGCGGGATAGCCGGCCAGCACTCTTAGTGCATGCGAGACCGTGGTGACCCGTCCGGTCAACCTGTGTCCCACAGTGGCAACGGTGCGGTTCCACGATATTGGCCCCTAGACGTAAGCCTACAGCCGACCTGAAGCTGTTGGGGTCCAGGAGGTTACCGTAGTTGGCCGAGGGGTAGGCATGCAGCCAGTAGCCTGACTCCTTCTCCGATATAGCCAACATACGGGCCTTTTCTGTGGCAGTTGTGCAGGTTTCCAGTATGTGGTCGTGCACCCGCCGGCAGATGGGTTCATCCCACAGTTTTTGAATGTCCACTCTGGAGGGTGTGTCTTTGCCAGGGCAGGCCATCTTCCAGGCGTCCGTAGCCTCGGACAAGCACGCTATCTCACAATCACCAAGTGATGGATTAAGTATTTAAGTATAGGGGTTAGATATTAAATAGACTGAGCTAGATATTTCGACGATATCTTATGTTCTGTATTAAGAACATTGGGCAGATTTTAGTAAATTTATTATCTTTGATTTGGCATTTATTAAGAACATTGGGCATGAACTTCATAATTAAAATATAGTATTTATTGAACAATTAAATGAAAATAAATTAAAGAGCCTGGATTTTAATTGATTTTTATCGTGGAAAATAATACATATACAGAACATGATAGTCCACAGTGGCCATGATTAATGTTATCCCATTGCACCTTTTCAATTACACACAGTTCAGATCTATGCTATTTCCTGTTTTTTGCACCGCAGTCTGGTTAGTTTTTTCAACACATACAGTCAAAATATCATCGTTTAATTGTTCAGTAAAGTAGTTCAGAATTGACCGACGTTCAGTGTGGTCGGGCAACAAATTAGGGACTGATACCTGTTCTGGCAAGTTAGGTGCAAATGAGTCATCACGCCACGCAGGAATTGGAACTGGTGACGACTGCAATGGCAAAGAGCCTCTGGTTGATCCAGCTTGTAAGTCTCTACTTTAACTACCTCTCTGCCACCACCTCGTCTACTACCATGTTGACCGTGAAATCTGCGACCACATCCATCTCTGACATGTCTAACTGTTTCATAGATAGAACTTGAGTTAAGCGGTATTGGTAGTCAGTTCTGCCCAATGTTCTCAATAAATCACACTTTTCGATGAGTTACCTTGAAAAATCTAAAATAAAAACTTTTCCAAAAATAAAGCTATTGTGACATATTAGAGCTATATGGCTTTACATCTATATGGTACTCAGTAAAAACTCACGGTTGATTATCAAGGTAAAGAGGGATGGAAGTTACCTCTCCAGCGAAATTGCACCATCCTTGACACGTGGCGTGACACTGATCGGCGAGTCCGCGGAAGTTCACCACAAGGGCTTGATTAAGTATTGGCTAATACTCCAACCAATCAGAAACAAGTAAATAAAAATCGCAAAGTGCGAAACATTTGCCCGCTGTGCGGCAAATTTGAATATGTGATTAATTGAGAACACTGGGCAGAATTCGGAAGTATAAATAAAAAAGCTTGGGCAGGAACTATCAAATCTAATTTGTTCTTAATTGAGAACATTGGGCAGGACGAGGTTAAAGTTTCTTCATGTTTTATGAATTTCATAGAAGGTTTAACCATATTTCTAAAAGTTTCTTTGATGTCCCTAAATGTAGTTTTGAAGAGAGAAACGTAATCGTCTGGATGGTTCTATAGGATTTATACAAGGATATAGGATTGATCAAATAACGACGCATGTGACTTTACGTCAAAAGATTTTTTATTGCTCAAAAGTCATGCAAATCATACGAACTACATGATGTCATACAGATCCTGAAAAGTTGTCATTTTGCAGATGCGTCGTTATTTGACCAAGGGTACGATTTACTACTTATTTCGACCGACTGTCGGAGGGCCGGATTAAACTCTCCCGCGGGCCCGATGGCCCGTGGGCCGTACTTTGCCCATCACTGCTTTAGGAGCACAAGATACGTATTCAAATCAAAGTCAGTAGACGCAGGGCTGCCGTCCGTCAGTTTTTTCGCATCCGGACACATTGCAGTATAGTGAGTAAATACGTTCACGATACATTTCGCGGGAGCGAGCGAAAGCTGCGACGGTGCAATCCCGACCGGAGCATTGCTAGTTGCTACGTTTTCCTAAAGGTTTGCTTATAGTGCGTTCGTACACGGCGTGCACACTTGCAAGCGGCGCGATATACCTTTTGTCGAAAGAAAAAGTACTGCTATTATACTATGATTTAGGTACTTCCAGATTGATCCCATTTTCTTTCAAAACCCAGTTCTAATAAAGGGGTCCACGAGGAATTTAGAGAATTCCTCAAATTTTATAGACACATGTACAGGTCGATTCTCAAGAGCTGGCACGAATGGATTGAGTGAATGATAATGTGCATGTGTGCCCAAAATGATTAAATACAGATTGATTCAATAAGGACGTGTTTTAGACAATCTTGTCTCAACTCCGTAATGCTGTCTGCATTGTGCATTTTATGAACAAAGAAAACCCTTATGTACCTTTAAGTATGTATAATCGCAACCTTTTTTGCACACTGACGGCATCTGACGCCGTGAACCGCGGAAATTGCAGTGAAACATTTCGTACGAGTTTCGCATATTTTCCCCATGATTTCGCACGATTGCGGCGTCAGTGCGTAAACAGGGTATAAATTAAAAAAACTTTATCATAGTACAATATTTGTAGCGAACCGTCAAATTTAGGTACCTTTGCAGTTGCGTGAAGATAATTAATTTTTTTTTTAATGTCGAAGAAGTGTTATGTACCTACATGTTTACTAAATATTTGGTTGGCGCCGCCCTTATAAGAGCGTCACTCAACGTGACAAGAGATATTACTTTCGTTCAAGCCATTCGTGCCAGCTCTTGTGAATCGACCTGTACAAGAAGATGTCTCGTGAATTTGCCAATGTCATAAATTTAACGTGTGAAGGCAGTTATTTTTTTTGGTAAAGGTATTTTAATGCAAAAAGGTATTGAAAAGGGTTTCTAGAAAAATTAATATTAGCTTAGCCGTCCGTGGGTGTCGCAGATAGAAGGTTCAGTAATGCCAGAAAGGGTAGAAAAATAATAACTTTGTAGCCGTATTTATTTTTGCGTGGGATGTTACCCACCTTGGCGCATACATTTTGTAAGTAGGTACAACTTTGTTCATATTTAACTAGTCAATCCGAGCTTTTACATTGCCTTTTTAAAACAATAATAATAAAAATTATGGTACATTACACAACTAGGGTGGTAATATAAAGAAAGGCCGAGATCGCAGATGTTTGCGGCCCGAGCTGCAAGCGAGGGACGTAAATATGCGATCGAGGGCGGCTATTATAATTAAACGCCACCCATGGGTGGTAATAGCCAGCGACCAGAAAGAGAACGCGCTAGTACGCGTTATGCGATATAGACGGTCGAATGCGGGTGAGCTCCGACCGGTCGTCGGACCCGAACGACAGGTTTGTTAGAGAGAGAAGCTTCTCTACGTAGTACTATAGCTTGGGAACTTCGTTGGTAACACTCACATGTGTGCTTTTTGTTATGTGCAGCCGTAACTACTTACTCAAGTTACCGCCAACACGAACGGCTGCTTGCGGAGGCTGCCTCCGTCGGTCGCAACATGCACGCACAATGTGAGTTTCACCAACGAAGTTGCCAAGCTATAGTACTTATTCTGTGGTCTCTCTCTAATTTCATGATAGCAGAATAGCTTATGAAATTCTTGCTATTTTCTTGTCACAGGCGCTCAAACGAAACATTATAATCATCTCATTAATTAGTTATGATAGCTACTACTATCCCAGTGTTTTATACGATTTTAATAGTACATACACTACACAACTAGGCTGGTAAAATAAAGAAAGGCCGAGATCGCAGATGTGTGCGGCCCGAGCTGCAGGCGAGGGCCGTAAATATGCGATCGAAGGCTTTCTTCATTACCTCCCGTGTTGTGTACATCATTTTATGTCTACACTTGGCTGGAAAGCGACCGTTTCCATTCCGTACGCGTATAAAGGCATAAAGGAATATTACGTTACGAGTCATTATTAATTTCTGATTCCATCGCACAGAGAAACTCCGAGCATATCCTGGGGTAAATAAATACACCCCCGGGGAAAGTTAGTCATGTCAAACCAAGCAGATTGAGACAATCGGAGATCGAGGCGTCTCATTGTCAGTAGAGAAGACTCGCTAGTTCCCTACCACAGAAATATATTGACGACCGCTTTAGCTTAGTTGGTAGTGACCCTGCCTACGAAGCAGGAGGTCCTGGGTTCGAATCCCGGTAAGGGCATTTATTTGTGTGATGAGTACGAATATTTGTTCCTGAGTCATGGATGTTTTCTATGTATTTAAGTATTTGTATGTATTAAATATATCGTCGTCTAGTATCCATAACACAAGCCTTATTGAGCTTGCTATGGGGTAGTTCGATTTGTGTAAGATTGTCCCCTAATATTTATTTATTTATTTTTATTTATATTGAGGTAGAAGGAAAAAGTGTATGCACCTCGCGTGCTAAAAAGAAGTGACTGTGACGTACTTTGAACGCCGTCAACTTCAGTTTCCGTCAATATTATTATCTGATTTGAAAATCTGATAATAATAAGCGCCCTACGTGTCCAATATAATAATGGATTTAGGATGTTGTTGGGGCTGCCACGCCATTGCAGCGCGTCGGGGATGTTTTGTGAGAAGCATACGGATGGCTTCCATGCCATAATGCGCAAGCGTGTAGCATCCCTGGCGAGCCGCCTGCGTGGCAGCCCGAACAGCCTCCTGCAGACCGTGGCGGCGCGCCTAGATGGACCCTTCCACTGCTACTGGGACAGCTTGGACAGAGCTGGGCCGTCTAGTGGACGCAGATAGGGAATTAGGGACTAGTGTGTGTGTATTACTAACATATTTATTAAGTATCATTGTTACTAACAAATTATAGAAATGCTTCCGAAATAAATAATTTGAATTTGAATTATAATGGTAAATTAATCGATCAAATACTACCAAATGAAATGAAAAATGTATGTTTTTCCCCGCTAAATTACACTTTTAGCGTCAAACGCCAAGCAAAAAACGTTACACGCTTGGTTGTCATACAAATCGACGAACTATTTCCGTCTATGGCGGATCTCACACTGCAGCGAAAATCGCGGCGACACGCGACTCAGCGATTTTCAACTTTGTATGTAGAATCATTGATTTGTATAGAAAAATCGCGGGGTGGCGCACACTGGCGCGTAAATCGCGGCGATTTCAGTGTGTTCTTCGCCTATCTCGATATACTTATGTGTTCCCTACTTACCTAAAGTTACCTCATATTATTTTTCATCACACTTGCTCGAAAATGGTGTCATTACACGTAGGTTTTGCGGGCCGTAAATGAGCTATTACGCCCTAGGGCGTAATGGTTTTCTTTTTAAATTTGAAACGCTGGTTCTGTTTTACTCTCATTTGTCATGTTCAAAGGAAACGCCAACGTACTTTTTTAACTTTCATTACTGAAATATTTATTTAAAGAGAACTGTTATTGCAAATACATGTAAACACATATTTCTGTAACATTAATTAAATGTTTAAATAGTGCATTTCAGTATTTTGCAAAAATAAAATCAACCATTTTAAGTCTTTACCGCTATGGTTTCCGAACGTGACGTGAATTCGCATTGTCTATGGATAATGTCACTAATGTCACTGTCAGTTTTACAATTTTATTTAGGTTAAGTAAGGTTATTTTAATCAGATTTCCTCACAAGTGTGATGAAAAACATTGTGTGTGCCACGGGCGGTAGAGGAATTACAAACTCGTGTTATTAAAGCCCTCGGCTTCGCCTCGGCCTTGTAACAAACACTCGTTTGTAATTCCTTACTTACCGCCCTTGATACACAATGTACTATTTAATCGCAACCTCAAGCGCAGTTACCGTAGCGACCCGTTACTTGCCTGCGCCTATCCTTGCAAAGTTGATTTTCCAAAATATCTCTAAGACTAAGATAAGTTGCAAATAAAACTACTAAAACATCGAATAGGTACTTGATATGTAGTATTTGGGTAAGTAAAGGCCGCGGAGCGTTTAACCGCCCTTTCCGTTGTGTTACGAAATATTCGTGTATACTATAACGAATGCATTGAGTGTAAATAAGAATAAGATCCACTAATCGTTTATCTATATTCCTGTAAAGTTGATGACACGTTTGGCTCAGTGGGAGTGCCACCGCCCACGGAACTAGAGGGCCCGGGTTCAAATCCTGGTAAGTGCAAATATTTGTGTGATGAGCACGAGTAGGTACTTATTTGTTCCTGAGTCATGGATGTTTTTTTATCTATTTAAGTATGCATTTATCTATATAAGTATGTGTATCGTCGTCTAGTACTCATAGTACAAGCATTGCTTAGTTTGGGACTAGGTTGATTTGTGTAAGATTGTCCCTCGATATTATTCCAGTATATCTTTTTTTCTTAAGTTAGGTATTTTATAATTAATAATACATATCGTCGCTATACTTACTCAACCACGTATCTACTCGAATAGTTTGATAGAAAACGCACCTGTGTTACGAGTAGAAAAGTGCGATTTTCCTATGAAACTATTGGAGTAGATACGTGGTTGAGTAAGTATAGCGGCGATATGTAAAAAGTAAAATACAAAATGTTTTTTTTTTATTATTATACATTTATTTTTTCACCGTATACTTATATGAATATTTCGTAACAGAACGCAAAGAGCGGATGAAACGTTCCGCCGCGCGGCCTTACCTAGTTAGCAAGAGAAGGCTTTGGGCTTAAAATCACTAAATCTCATAATACCTTATTTGCCAATACACCCTATTTTCAAATTACCATGAGCTCATAAAACCTAAATGTCAAATTGTAACATTCTTAAAATGAACGAAATTCATTATGACTTTGACTTAAAACGGCATATTCTCTAAATGCCTGAAGATTGAAATGCACAATCCTTCAATTACCGAATGACAGAAATGACAAAATATCAAAACAACTCAACCTCAAAATACCTAAATTTAGGCATTTTTCCTACCTACCTTTCCTAAAATACCTAATTTTTTTTACGTGTGTTTATTTGATAGTATAAATTTAGGTATTTTGAGGTTTGGTTGTTTTAAGCATATGTTGTTTTGCCATAATGCTGTTTTGAAGTTTAGGTATTATGAGCCTAAGGTATTTTGAACATCGGCGATATTAAGGTTTCGGTTGATTGTGAAAAAAATTTAGGCATTCTGCAATTTAGGTATTTTGAGGCCATGAAGTTTTGAGATCTGGGAATATTGATAATGAGGTAAAATGAAATTTAGTGATTTTAAGCCCAAAGCAAGAGAAGTAACGAGTTGCTACGTATATGCACATAATTTTTATGTATTATTGGTTTTATTGGGTATTATTGGTTTGAAAAATCTCTTAAACCATACATACGAACTTCAATAACTATTCGATTAGGTACCTACTGCGTTTTTTCCTGAAGTTAGTCAGATTTCATTTTTCAAATACTGTGATGAAATAAAGCTCTAATGTGTAGGTAATATAGTAGTACTTCGTACAACGTGAAGTCGAGGGCAAAAATAAGTAAACACCACAAAATCTCTTAAATATGTTATACCTAATGTATCTCTATACCTTATTAATATGACAGTAGACGTGTACATATTTTGAAACTTTGTGTGGCTTTATATCTTTTTTGCCTTTGACTGTAAAATAAATACAGGACTTCGATAATTACGGAAAATTAAATTGGAATAAAATGTAATGACTTATTACACCAGGGGCCCGTTTGACGAAGCTACAAGTTACAAATTACAAGCGGAAGTCTCTTTCTATCAAAAGGTATTGAAAAGAGACTTCCGCTTGTAATTTGTAACTTGTAGCTTCGTGAAACGGGCCCCTGGGCACCGTTTCACGAAGCTACATATTACAATTTTACAAGTCCAAACTAGCAGCATCGGTCAAATCAACCAATGGCGTTGCTGTATTTGATCAATGTTGCTAGTTTAGACTTGTAAAATTGTCGGGGCCCAGGGCCTCGTTTCACGAAGCTACACGTTACAATTTTACAAGTCTACACTTGCAACATTGGTCAAATACAGCAACGCCAGTCAAGAAATAAATTAAAAAAAAAAAAAACAGCAACGCCATTGGTTGATTTAGCCAATGTTGCTAATTAAGACTTGTAAAATTGTAACTTGTAGCATCGAGAAACGGGGCCCAAGTATTTGAGGGCTACGGATTAATGAAACAAACTACAAAATTGATCAAGAATATTATATTACTCTTAAATTATCAAAATACATTACATTACAACCTAAACTTGATTTTTATCAGAATAAAAATACGTATAAATTTATGTAAATAAATACCAACTGTAACATTATTAGTGATTTCGCTGTATATAAATAAATTAATGGTTACACCTACTATTTTTATAATCGCAATATCAATTTTTCTAAAATTTTATACCCATTTAACAACATGAGACAACTTTTAACTACACATATACATTAGGCAAATCCAATAATACGGTGATATTTCTACACACTAGTCTCAATAGATAATACAAGAGAACTACAATAGTTACTTCCCAAAATAACAACATCTAATTATCTGTGAAGCAGGATAAATTATTAAAGTAACCTTAAAGTAAATTTACGCTTAAAAACACTAGAATGACTTTTCGCGCCACACCGGCCATTTTAGAAATGGCGGTAAAATGTCAATTGCGCGCTATGGCATTGGAATTATGGATTCAGCCAGTGCGTTGAATCTATGTTATTAAATTTGTAAACCGTTATGTTATATGCCGGTTTTTCTATTTTTTTTTAAATAATTGTGTTTAATAGGCATGGTTGGCAACGAAAAGTCCGGCGTCACCGCTCGCACCTGTGACTGATCCAGCGACGTATTTGCCCTGAGACGCCTGTCCATTGGCCTGAAAAGAAAAAAAAAACATTTTTATGTCACTATAATCTTCCAGAAACTTGTTTCTTATAATTTAAGTTGTAGAAAATCTCAGCTTGATACTGAAAAACGCCTGTTAAAAGACGTTCGAGTCATTAGTATGAGCGTTTATAGTCGTTAACATTATAAAACAACTGATAAAGATGATTGTTTTCGAACATAAAAATAGAGTAGTGCCGTTTTAAAAAAATAATTAAACCGTCTAATAATCGGATGATTGAGGTGTTTTTCAAGAAAGTCATCGAGTTGTAATGTTGGCCAACCTGACTTTATATGATAAATTATTCAGTAAACGAGGTTATCGACCGATTGATGCCTAATCAACTTTTGTTCACGTTTAAGCGTTTTTTAAGTAGTATCGTCTATTGTAGAATAAACAGGTGTTTAAATGACGTAAGTAATCGTGTTTCACTCCAATAATTACTTACTCAGCTTCTCTCATTGCAGCAGAGCATCTCTCATTTCACATGTAGATGCGTACTAGGTACCTATTGGTTGGCTGATAAAATTGGCTCCTTTTAAACTATTCGTCAACAAAAAGACGTTTATGCCACACCTGGCCGCGCGTACGGAAAAAGCCGCTTTCTGGCCAAGTGTAGACATAAAATGATGTACACAACACGGGAGGTAATAAAAAAAGCCCTCGATTGCATATTTACGTCCCTCGCTTGCAGCTCGGGCCGCAAACTTCTGCGATCTCGGCCTTTCTTTGTATTACCACCCTAGTTATGTAATTTACTATTTATGTGTCATTCTATCAGTGATGTCTCTATCGCTTAGCCCGGTTTTTGCTACGTCTAGCTAGACGGTCCCAAAAGGCCATAATAAAGTAGTATATCCAATTTTGATGTCAATTTAATGCTAAGTCAAGAATTCTATAAAAAGTTTGATTTTTCAACACCAGATATAAAATTGCCTTCTGAAAACATGCATACGTTGACAAAACATCGTAAGTAACTGTTAAATTGTTTAATAGTCATCACTAAAAAGAAGTAAAAGATGAAAAGGCAATCAAATGGCAAAAGTAACTCGCCGGATGACTTTTATTTACGGATATTTTTTTTTTCACCTGGCTAATGCAAGAATATTCCATAGAACAGCTGGTTGTAATGAAAATTCATATATTTAACCTTTTCGATGCTTTCAAACATGAAGATTGCAAATCAGACGCCATTTCATAAGACTCAACACTGTCAAAACCGTGAGTGTCAGGATGGCGGGTGTACATCAACAAATGGAGCTGTGGTATACCTTAGGAGTTAGTGCTAGCAATGTGCCAAATGTGCGCCAAAATTGGAGCAATGTGCTCTTTAAACTCCAGAGATATTTAAGAAATAAATGAGTTGGCGGACACATTATATTGCTCATCGCTCTCTGACGCCTTTAGGTGTTCTTGGCGTCCAAAGGGGTTTACCCTTGAATTGTCGACAAACGTTTCATCGACATATTATTTCATCGAAAGTAAATTTTCTCTGTAACCATATTTTTCTAGAAATTAATATAAAACAAACCTAACCTAACCTACAGGATGACTCTTTAAAAAATCCTGAAAAGTTAACGGTATCGGAGAAAAAAGTCGACGAAACTAAAATTCGATGAAATGAAACGTTTGTCGGCGAAACAAGGGGACATCGTCTAAAGGGTCAAGGAGTAAAATCTTTACGTAAAATTTTAACTGTTTTTTATTTAGTAATTAAATGGATTAGCAGTGAGCACGAACCAAACTACTATGATATGACTTATAACTAAAAGAAAATAAAACACACAGTGTAAATAATTTTATTTAAAAAATATTAGTACGACAACATGCAAGCAAAATTAGAAACGGCTCCGCGGTGAACCAGTTTGTAACAATATTACAATTTCATCATACGATCTCGTCTTATGATTGCGGTAGCGTAGGTACTTTTTTTGGCAACCAACATTTAAGAAAAAAACATTACATTAGACTTTAAATTTGGAACGCTACTAGAAAAAAAAAACGTTTTACAAGTAACGCAAGCAGTCTTCGTAAACAATTTGTATGTAATAAGTAATAATAAGTTCAGTATACAGATTTAATTCTGATATGTCATTCTATACTTAATCGGTCGTGTGGTATATAAAATACACCACTTGATTCAGTGATTTTTCAATTTGATCTATATAATAGGATTTTGTCAACACATAATATTAATTCAGTCTCTTGAACGCAAAATTAAATCAAATATTTAACAAGAATGCAAAGAAATATATATCGCACCTTTTCTGCGTACGGATATAGGTACTTTAATAAAAAATGATCTTTAACCATTTCGACTAGAAAACCAATTCATGATTCGATATACTTTGTGCGTATTGAAATAGGGTTCAGAATTTATTGAACTTATTTTTTTTAATAAGCATGTGACTTGACGAAGTTCGATTTGCCACCAGCCAAAGATGGAATGGAGCCGGCTACATACTTGCCAGAGGCGGCCAGACCGTTGGCCTTTAAAAATAAATTGGCAAAACAATGACATTCCCAAATCGAATTTAGAAAACATTCGAAAACGAAATTTGAATTTAAATTTAGAATAGTGCGTCCCATTTCGTTGGCGTTTGAGATTGAGTATTGCAGGGTTATCGAACGTATTGTAGATGGCAGCATAGGTGCGTTGCGTCATCGGTGCAATGTGGGTGACGTGCAAAGAAATAAAACAAAAATGAAATTAGTACAAAACAAATCATAATAAAAAGGATAAACAATTGTCGATGGCGCCTCATTTTATAAAAACAAAGATAATTTCAACACTCGATGATGAACATGTTAAAATTATGCGCCAGCTCAACAATTCTTTGCCCTTGCGAAAACAATGAATATTAATATGAGAACAAAGTACGTTATCAAAATTAGAACAGACAGACAATGCATGAACAAGTAAGATTAAAGAATTATTCGCACATATTAGTGATAGTTTACAGAAATGATTTATACCGGGTGTTGCCTGTAACAGGAGCAAATAATTAAAACGTAAGATTCTACTCATCAAACAATAAGGTTTTTGTTCAACAACTTTTAAAATTTATGTAATTTTTAGATTTTACCTTATTCATACAAATGAAATAGTATTTTCAATGTATGTTGTGTATTAAGGAAGAGCGGTATCTTCCAACAGAGGCAATTTTTTGCTTACCGGAAGGTACGATCCCCTTAGATCACAGATGATGTACTTTTTAAGAAATAAATAAATTTGAATTTGAATGTTACCATCAGTCTAATTGACGCCAATTGTCACGCTACAAACCTAAAAAACATCGCAATACATTGCGGTTTCAAATAAACTTGAAAGTGTATTAAAATTAAAACATACGTTATTTTTAAATGTCGCTGAACAAAATGTTGTTCAGTTTGAGGAGTACAATCTACGTTTTAATTATTTGCTGCTAGTACAGGCAACACCTGGTATATGTGCAGATAATGCCAATATTAATAAACACAAAAACATACAACACAGAAAATGCAACTAAAAAAACTATAAAAGAAATCTATTTCCGAATACAAGATTCAAAAGTGATTTTTTTACACCACTGCGCAAAAGCAGTTTAGGTAATGTTTTTCACTGTCTGGCCAAGTGGCGTGGCGTAAAAGATATCCTTGGGCAAGCCGGTGCAGATTTAGCGTACTTTTTCCGTAAGAGCTGTAGAATAAGGTGGTCAAATGCCTGATATTAGGCAAGCCAGTAGGAATCGAGTTCTTTGGACGCCACGCCACTGCTGACCAGAATCTAGAATACCTACACCAATTGCCGTTCAATTAGATAAATTCAGTGTTATGATACCCTGGTATAATTCAAGTGGGTTAAACAAGGTTGATCACTTTAATCAGGTAAAACGGAGGTTAGATTTCTTTTAGAATGTGATTAAAAGCACGATTTACTAGTTAAGACTAGAATGAATTCGACCAAACAGGAAAAATGCTGATTGAGTGTTCTTCCTTAGCCGATACGACGCCGGCCCGGCATCCCGTATCTCTTTCACTCTACAGCCTCTATCGCCGTAGAGTGAAAGAGACAGAGAATGTCGACGACCACATATCGGCGCCGGTATTGGTAAATGAGAAAACGGTCTTCCCCAGAGTATACCACCAAATTCTGCGATGTTTTATCAGTAGCTGGAATAATCCTCCTCCTTTTTGGTCGAAAACAGTGTTAACCTTAACAGCTAAAATTATAAATAGCTAAGGACACACACAAATGGTTACTAGGACGTTTTAAACTATTGTGGATTGATTGATACCACTTATTATAGTTATATCATACTTACCTCAATTCGGCACATTTTCATTTATTTTAAAGCAAATACCACCACCGTATTATGGTATCCTAAACGCGCGGGCGACTTAAATAATACTTTATTAATTGAAGTGTCTGTAAGTAATATTTTTTATTTATTAAAATGTTATGTTTATGTCAAATAAACTACGTATAAATAAATAAAGTGTACGTATAAATCATACAATGATTTCGCTGCAACATTGGGTTCCAAGAAACAGCAACAGTCTCGTTTCACGCCTACAGCTCTTTGTATCTAGTGCCTTCTATGAGCCGTCAGTTTACTAGTGTGTGTATAATATTGTATGTAATACCTACTGTGATTATAAATAATCCTTATGTGCCTGATACCTCATGCGGTCCAGACATTATCAGTAATAATTACATCATTAATATTGTCATTCCTTCGTTCAACATATAAAATTCGTTTATTCAAACCACTACACTGTCAGTAGTGACGTCATTGGAAGATAATTACATTATTAATGATAATGTCTGAACTGCTTTAGTATGATCACAGCTAGTAGTCTCCCTTCGCTTCTACTTTATTGATCTACTTATTTTTCTTCTGCAGCCCTGGTTACCCACCGAAGCACGAGCTGCGAACTTGTTCCATCCAGCCAGCTTTTTTTTCTGAAGCCTGACAAACTTGCAACCCTTATTGGGCGTGGCAAAAGTCGTACCAGGTGGGGGCCGTGGCGTTCCCTGGGGTCGAACCAGGTCGCCAGTCCCGGCATCCAGCCAGCACGGCTGCAGCTAGTACACTATTGTACTAAGATACAAACATCAAGTCTCTCTATACTTCTACAGTCCTGGTAACTTACCTCATGATTGAGCAGTTTCCGTTGTCTCGCCACCTTTAGCTCGTAACACGACCTTTAGCTTTAATTAAAACTATGATCTACTCGTTTGCTCCTGTGGTCCTGGTAACCTTTATTTACTGACGCTTGACTAATGATTGCGTTGACTAAATGGACATGGTTTAGGGAAAAGGATCCAACCCACAAAGTCATCAGTGAAATGTCTTTTTCATCACACTTGCTCGTAAAGGGTGTTATAACACGCGGGCTTATAGACCAGCTCGAGCCGATTTACCTCCCGTGGGTTATAAAAATCTATAACTCCCACGGGAGGAAAAACTGTATGAAAATCTATAACTCCCGTGGGAGTTATGAGTTTAGTTTTAAAATATAGAACCAACCCGTACGTCACTTCAGACTAAGGAGGTTTCAAATCAGCCAAGGTTTATTTCACATCTTCAAAACTTGGCTACAAAACCAATTTTAGAGAATATAAAACTTATATGGTATATTTTACTATTATTTCAGTAATTTTTGCAATTATTTTAATGCAATTAAATTAATTTAGTTTAAAATTTTATTTTGAAAATCGGTACAATCTGGCGGCATTGCCCGTCAAGTTTAAAAACTAAACGCAGTTCTGAGCATTATCTGTGGAAGACTATATTGAAAAATGTTGACAGCTGAAGTTGTCTCTTAGCGGGTGCGTTTAGTTTATTTGATTTTTATGTTTTATTTTTTTTCCTCGCAAATGTGATGAAAAACATTGTGTGTACCACGGGCAGTAAGGGGATTACAAACTCGAGTCATTAAAAGCCCTCCGCCTACGGCGTCGGGCTCTTAATAGACTCTCGTTAGTAATCCCCTTCTTACTACCCTCGGTGCACAATGTATTATTGTTTAAGCATTTAAAAAGTCATAATGCTAAAATCGGTTCGTGTGGGTTGGATCTTTTTTCCTAAACGACTTCCAAATAGTCATCGTCATCTTTTTATACAGTCCTGGTAACTCACTCTAGTTCACTGCCCAGGTTTCAAAGAACATGTTGGTTCATTGAAATCTCTGAAACTAAATTATCATCCCCCTCTTCTATAGTCCTGGTAACCCACCTTAGCGCGACTCAGCAGCTCCTTCTGTCCAGCCAGTACGTTCTCGTTCTTGCCTCCCCAGGCCCTCAGCACGGAGGCCTGAAGGGCGCGTCCGTAGCTGAAGGTGAGCGACCACGGCCGCTTCAGTTCCACAGTGTTGATGGCGTTCAGGTTAACGGAGGCCTCCTCCTCGCTCTGGCCGCCGGACAGGAATGTGACGCCTGAAAATTCCAATTTAGATTAGCTATTTGTTTAGTTTAATGTGCTGTGTAGGTATACATTACTGAAAGTCACAATCAAAGTCAAGAACGGTCGCACGTTTTCTGTGGCTACCGACTTTCAGAAACCTTTACATGTCGTTAGTTCGTTTATTGGATAAATAAATAAATAAAAATAAAATAGTTTATTTCTGCAAGTACAAACGAAGGCACAGTTAAGTGACCATCAGTAGACCTTAACACATAGTAATAAGGGTGACAAGTGGTCAGTTAGCAGTGTCTTCGATTGTAGGCCCTCAAGGGCTCTTTTACAAGTCTGATTCTATTCTTTCTTTTGGCGCTTCGGGTAGTGACCTTCTGGTGAGAAGAAGCGCCGGAAGAAACTCACCAGTTTCTCATTTTTTTAATGATTAAATGACTTTGCATCCACCCAAAATCTCGCAATGCCTCGAGATTAAGACATTTAACCAGTACTCCGCACGTCATTAGACGTACGGAGTACAAACATAGCCGCTCCCGTGTAATCAAAAATTAGCTGATTCGGAGAACGATGTACGAGTAGGTTATCAAAATAGATCAGCCGCCTCAATTTCAGATGGGAAGGCTATGTAGCCACCAGAAGCGCAGAAATGACAACACCGAAAATGTCTTGTAAGTGAGGTTTCTTCATTGACCAGTAGGTTTTCCAGTGGCGTGGCGTAAAATATATCCTTGGGCAAGCCGGTGCAGATTTTGTGTACATTTTCCTTAAGAGCTGTAGAATAAGGTGGTCAAATGCCTGATATTAGGCAAGCCGGTAGGAATTGAGTTCTTTGGACGCCACGCTACTGGTAGGTACACCAAAATATTTTTTGAGTTTGAGTGCGCATTAACAGGTAATGGTTTACGGAGGAAGTTGCTAAGTGTCTGTTCAGGTCGAACTAAGAGTACTACTAAATTCAGTTTGTATGCTTACCGGGAACGGCAGCGGGGACGGTCCTGAGAAGAGCCGTTACGGTGGCGCGGCCGATGTCCGTCGCGGTGTAAGTCTTCTTGCAGGCTTGACCGGCGGTCACCTGTCAAAGATTTTTGTTTCAACCTTTAGAACGTAATGCGATCCCGTCCTGAGCCGTAATGACAATTCCTTACATCAGTATTAATTGATGTAAGGAACTGCCATGGTTATTTTAAGCTTTTTAGCCTAGTTGTACAAACGCTGATTAAAATGGGCTTTCGCTTTTTATCTTCAGTGTTAGTACTTAAAAAGCCTGTACTTGAATTAATGTTTGTACAACCTAATATTTGAAAGATCAGCTCAAGTATCATATTGTTTTGCCTCTGAACCTGTGAAAAGGTTTATCAATTTTGAAGGAATTTTCACTGAATAGGAATGACTGGCGACTGATTTAAACTTTCACGATTTTCACTCATTATTATAACAAAACGGGACGGTAAAAACGTGAGGGTATATACATGTTTTTACGCTATTAAATCACGTTTTATCATAATAATTACTGACGACTCCGCCTACAAGAGCGTGGACTATTAGTACAAGAAATATTAGGGTAACATAAACTGCGAGCACTTACCATGTTAGGCTTGAGGAGGGTACCCTCGAGGTAGACGTGGTGGTCGCTAAGAGCCTTGTATACAGCAGCCAACACAACTTCGGTCACCTTCTGGGCGCGGTCCAAGTCGTGTTCACCTGTAAAAATAGATAAAAAATGTTTAGTAGGATAGTAATGATCGGTATCTAAGTTTTTCGCCAAAGTAGCATTAAATTTACGTAAAAATCTAAAAAACTAGTATTGACTTAGAAAATCGAAATTTAATTCAAGGGGGACAAGAGAATTACCTATCAAGACTAGAAATGTCCTCAAGCGTTTAATTAACCATCAGGAAACACGGGTTGGAGTTTTGCTAGAAGTGTTTGCGTTCTCTGTTGTCCTCAATATACCAGGGCCCTGGAACGTGGACTTCTGCGTTGCTCTTAATGGAATATTGGAATCCCTAAGAGTAAAACTCACCATACTAGGACCTAATGAATCCTTACGAGTTCAACTCACTATCAAGCAATACTTCGGGCTCGACGATGGGTCCGATGCGCTGGCTCTGGCAAGATGGAAACATAATGGGCCAAGACGTCTCAATGTACCAGGAGCACATGAATGCCTAAGTGTTACTCACCATCAGGCAGCACCTCAGGCTCGACGATGGGTACGATGCGCTGGCTCTGGCAAGATGGAAACATAATGGGCCAAGACGTCTCAATATACCAGGAGCACATGAATGCCTAAGTGTTACTCACCATCAGACAGCACCTCAGGCTCGACGATGGGTACGATGCGCTGGCTCTGGCAAGGTAGCGTAATGGGCCAACCAAGACGTCTCAATATACCAGGAGCACATGAATTCCTAAGTGTTACTCACCATCAGGCAGCACCTCAGGCTCGACGATGGGTACGATGCGCTGGCTCTGGCAAGGTAGCGTAATGGGCCAACCAAGACGTCTCAATATACCAGGAGCACATGAATGCCTAAGTGTTACTCACCATCAGACAGCACCTCAGGCTCGACGATGGGTACGATGCGCTGGCTCTGGCAAGGTAGCGTAATGGGCCAACCAAGACGTCTCAATATACCAGGAGCACATGAATTCCTAAGTGTTACTCACCATCAGGCAGCACCTCAGGCTCGACGATGGGTACGATGCGCTGGCTCTGGCAGATGGAAGCGTAACGGGCCAATACGGTGGCGTTCTCCTGGATAGCCTGGTAGGACGGGGTGTTGCGGCCGATCTTCAGCACGCAACGCCACTTGGCGAAGTGGCAGCCGTCCTTCTTGTACTGGGCGCAGCGCTGGGCTAGGTCATCCAGACCTGAAATTATAAAAAAATATATAAATTTAGTTTTGTTCGGATATACGAGTAAGTAGTAAATTTAAAAGTAAAAAACAAGCCCTATCATAGGTATAATAAATGTACTAAATCGGTTCACAAACGACAAATATATGCACTAAAGTTTTCATATTTTTCCCGGCATTAAATGTTACGCGCCACGCATTAAATGTTTTGAACTTTAATCTAAAAGGGATCAGCATAATCAGAATCAGTTCAAAATTAGCGAAATATCATATAATAACAAATACAGCCGAACTAATAACCAGCCCCTTTTGAAAATTGGCTAAAAAGTCTATGGGAATATCTCGCATATTTTCCTTTAATGATCATGTAATGTTCAAGATATGCTATCCTATTATTATGCTGTCAACTTTATCAGCTTATTCAGATCCTCTTTGAGTAGAGATAAAGGATTATTGTATAGGCTTGCTTATCGATCGGTAACATCTGACACAATACATAAAGTTATTTCAAATCATGCATTGTTTTATTGTACCTATAAGAAATCACTTCAAAACGAAAAAGCAGTTTAAACCGTAAAATCTATAGATAAAGTTATTTATTTTAATTTTATTGCGCGTAACGGCATTTTGTTTTCGTCACAAATTATACTCTTGTGTATATTAAACGCACGTTTATTTTCGGCAAAATGTATTATTTATTACTATAGGAAACTACCTTAGTTTTGGTTTTCACTCGTCGATGTACAGTCAAGCAAGTTCATCATTATCTGAGCAAAGATTGGACCAAAAACAACTGAACAAGGCCCTATTGTCAGAAGCATAAGAACTTGATCAGATATTTTTAATCCGACCTTTGCTCAGATAATGATGAACTCGACACTAGAGTCTGTGCGGAAAGAGAATAGGTGTGGTGAAAAACGGAACTAACCTAACCAGTATGGCAATTTTTTTTTGCAAATACGGTAGAAAAGCTTTACAACGCCCCCAAATGTAAATCCTATTCTCTTTCCGCACAGGCTCTAATGGGGTTTTCGATACGTCATCACATCAATGACTCCTTATGATTCACACGAACTCATTCGTTTAAGCAGGTAAAATAAGTAAATTACCTACGCAGTGAAGTCGTACGTACGTTCATAGTAATAGTTAATATCTGTTCCATTAGTACGTAATGCTTGTTAATAATATCATTATGAAATATTAACAAATAACATCTAAAAGATATTTTAAGCCAAATGTCAACAAGTATTTCATCAATACCACCAACGCTTAATCAGTGACAAACAACATCAAAACGTGATCCTTTAAGCTTGGCAATAAGAACTACTTCATTAACTCCAATCGTTAACATAAATTATCAAAATGGACTTTGACATCATTATCTATTTGGAGATAAGTGGTCGAGCCCCTCAAAAAACAAATCGAAAACACACCTACAAAATCACTTGCAGGTACATAACATACGAAAAACAATCTGGGGATTTTATTACGTAAGTATAAGTCGCTGAATGAAAAGTTTCATCACTTTTAAACCTTAACATGACAGACCGACCGTACAACTACATAACATTATACATTTCTGTCATATTTTTTTATGATAACTGATATAGTCGGCTGTATCTCCTTTTGTATAATTGTAACCTGCATGTCAAAACCAATCAAATATGAGTGTAAAGTTAATCGATGGAATGCTCCTATACACTATTGTACTCTTTATCTATCTGTGGCTATACATACATAAGTACCTAAGAGCTGAAATAAGATTATACTACGTATTGGAATTTAGTTTGTTGCAAAGGTGCCCTTCGCTTTGTAGACGAAGAAAATAGCGAATTGCAACGATGGATTCGGTCATTGAAGGGTCATTTTCAAGGGCGAGCTGAAAAAGCTAATCCCGACGACCTTTCAAGGTTAAATTGAATCATAACATTGCATACACTTTACAACCCATTTCTGTTAGGTACTAATACTAGGTATACAGGTTTTTTTACATAGGACAACTCCGAATTTACATTGAAATCTTGACACGTAAAAGTGGTTAATGTGGTCATAGAAACAAGACGCTCACCATGAATGGGATCGTAATAAGAGCTCGATTGCTAAGTTAGGCTTATGTCAATGTCAATGAGTGGTGCATTCATTCAACCTCGGAGTGAACACACGTGCCGATCTTGGTTCCTATCCAACAGCCAGATTAGTGACAACGTCATCAATGCTTTGTTGTGTACGAATACCAGGCGACCATAAAATCAAGGAGCTCACCCTGGGTGGTGCATTCATCCTCGAAGGTAATGAAAAAGTCAACCCGTGTCGACCTTGCTTCTTCTCTAAAGCTGGCGACTGACTTGTAAGATTTCGGTGTAATGTAAGCGAGCCGACATGCACTGACTGCTGTAATGCTCCTGTTACATTACACCGAAATCTTACACTCGCTACCTTTAACACTCTGACTAGAGATTAAGTCGTCAAAGTCTCATGCTATATACCAGGCGGCAATAAAAGCTAGGAGCTTACCCTGAGTGATGCATCCTCTTTTGTGGTTATGGGCCTCGATTCTTCTCCAACAGTCCGACTGGAAACTATAATCGTCAACCTTATGCAACATACCAGGCGACCATAAAAGCAAGCTCACCCTGGGTGGTGCATTCATCCTCGGAGCCGAAGAGCGGGACGACACCCTTGTCGACCTTGATGCCGGGAATGATGCCACGCTTCTCCAACAGGCCGACCAGGGGAGTGCCATCGTCCGCCTTCTGGTACAACGTCTCGTGGAACAGGATCACACCGGAGATGTTCTCGGAGATCGCCTTAAGGAAATAAGACAAGGTTTCATTTAGCTTCTTGGCTTTTATGACAGGCAAAAATTAACTCCTAAGAACTTGGAAAATGCGTTTTTATAATTGCATATGATGAAATGGGGCATACAATAATGTCTGACACCACTACACCACTATAGCAATAAGATCGTGTCCGAGGTCTGAGCTTCATCATAAATGTTAGTTATTGCCGGTGACTCCCATCTCCCCAAACTGTTTGAACATGATAAAAGATCATTTCAAAAAGTTGTCATAAAGAAATTGGTCCCAATCTCGTATTTCATTGAAGTGTTTATTGTACTTAGGTACCAGGCAATCAGAACCTGTTGACAGTCTTTATTGGTCCGACCTTGGCATTTGCTTCGTAGATAACGGCGAGGGACACACGCCCATTCCGGTTTTAAAACTTGAAATTAATAATTATTCCATAAAGGGAAATGTTATTATACCAACACCATTTTTGTACATATTGTTTCTGAATTTTGTTTACTGCCAACAGTTTGTCTCCTTGCAGGCAACCATATAAGGCGTATATTCACATGAATTCTTGGATATTTTATGACTTCCTGGTAATGGCCACTTTATAAATACTATTATAATAAATAATAAACAATGCAAGGAGACTACACTGATCTGTCTATGTATAAGTCAGTGAGTGTCTGTTTGTGCTAAATAAGATACGTAAGGATCACAGACCACATAGAGCACCTGCTGTCACTTTCCGACACCGTAAGATAAAAAAATACAGTATTGCAGGTTAAGGGTGTTTGTGGAATTGATTTGCCAAAATATTTCCTCATAAACCACTTTTTGAATGGCTTGACGAGAAAACAGCAGTTCTTGGCTTGGTACTTTGCCTAGAAACTTATTTACTATTACTATCCCAAGGAAACTCTTTACCGGGACAAAGTATCCTATGTTTCAATCCAGGACTTCGTCTACTTGCATGCTAAATTTCGGCTCAATCATTCAATTGTCATATATAGTAACTACCATCCGAACATCAAAACTCCAAACATCTTAAGTACCAAACATCTTCACACACTTTCACATTTATAATATGTATTAGTGTGATGATGTGATGTGACACTACTAAGTAGAATTACACATGACACTTACGGGGTCAGTGCTGAAGAGCAGCTGGCGGTATTTGCGGCGGTTCTCCTCGGTGTTCTCAACGCCGATGTCCTGCAGACGCTTGCCCATGGTACCTGAACATCATAACACTTTAATTCATAATTTCCTGCTATAGTAACACTCTTTTAGTATATATTTATCTATATAAGTATGTATATCGTCGTCTAGTACCCATAATACACTGCCGCCTTAACGCAAAAGGGCACAACTAACATTTTTTTTTCGACACTGAGTTATATACATATTCGGAATCAGCGAAATTTACTGATTCCGAATATGTAAAAATCTTGGTGTCGAAAAAAGTTAGATGTGCCCTTTTGCGTTACGGCGGCAGTACAAGCATTGCTTAGTTTGAGACTAGGTTGATTTGTGTAAGATTATTGTCCTCGCAGTATTTATTTATTTTTTCTACTCCTGTACTGTTATCTGTCTTTTACTTGGTCACGAACACTAATATAAGAACATACATAATATGAGTTCAGAGAAGTCTATACTCTATTCCCCATAACAGCACTAGTGTCGTTATAGTCACTTTACGTTATTGCTAGCATCCACAGACTTCTAAATCTAGGTTAAACTTAGGTCAAGGATTAAGCGCTCAATTCTAACTTCACGATAAAAATTCACAACTACCAACTTAACAAACAATTAAATTCCTACGATTCATAAGAAAAACAAAACTTTCCGAATTAAATTAATTGATGCCAACATAAAAAAAAGTATTTTAACTATCGTCACATCGTGTCACCAGCCATATCAAAAAAAAGTTTACCATAGACACAACTGTCATGCCGGCTGTACACACTCGGAGAGACCGGTCGAGACACGCGTGACGTCCATGTATTTTATATTATAACCTAGTCGTAGAAAAAGTATTGTATGCAACGTTGTATAATTAAGTCAAAAAACGCTCATTGCGTCTCTATTTGCGATACTCGCCGCGTTCGCGGCTCGTATCGCAACTCACGCAATTCGCATTTTTTGAACCTTCTTATACAACTGTTGCATAAAATACTATAATTCATAGTTTCCTAGTACCGTTACCAGTAGAAACTAGCAGAATTTTTTTAATCATTTACTGCACTCAGAAAAATGTAAATTATTACAAAAGTTGCTATAAAATTACTTAATACCTCCAAGTTACTTCTAACTTTATTGGTCCAAGTTGATATGACATGCCTTGCATGCAGAGGGCAGCCCAAATAGTCCTAGACCGTGTTATGTGGATGGACATTACAGTAGGTTACAATCCTCAGTAATGAGAGAATCACGGACAAGAATTACTCTACAAAATAATTTATAAGTTCATAAGTTACCAGTGGACTCATCAGCAGCGAGGATGCCCTTGCCGGGAGCCACGATAGCCTGGGCAATTTTGCGGAGCTCCTCCTGCAACTCGGGGGTCGGGTACTGGAAGTATGTGGTCATGGTGCCTGTAACAAACATTTCATATAATTATACTATTCATATAAATAATTTTAATCATTCAATTGGTGTAAATTTTGGACCTCAAGATATATCTTACAATACAAACTTATTTAAAAACCATGGTATCTATATGCAACTGTACAGCGAAAGAGAGATCTGTTTAATACAATTGTAATTTGGAGATATTCTGCTCTTCGGATGCCTACAGTTACTTTTTGTTTAAAAATAACAAACCTACAAGTATAATAATTTAGATAAAGCTGCCTCTATTTTGATAAACTTGTTGAACTCATTCACATTAAGGAGTCAATTAGAAGCTCAATTGGTTATAGCAGACTCTAATGTGCTGCAGCAACAGTCATAGAGCCTATTGACGGAGATGCCTTAATAAATGGACAGCATAATTAATTTATTCACAAAGCGGTGTCATTCCTGAGAACAGCTCTCTGTCGAAAAAAAACTGCTCAGAAAAGTTTACAAGTTATCACTCAAATTTCGACATCAAATAGTAAGTAATATCATACAATAATGTACATATTATGTTAAGTAACTGATGTACCGTTATGATCTCACTCAAAATTTATCAGTAAGTAATAAAATTATTTTAATAGCAAAGGCAAAGTGCAAAGGGAAACAGTAGAATTATTTCACGTAAGTTGAATGAGAAAGTACAATTTCCTAACAATTTAAATACTAATGTAGGTATTATCTTTACTAATACGACACTGAAATGCATGGATTGTGAAGCAGAAACATACCTTTGGTCCCAAACCCAGGCATCCAACCTGACTCGGGAGGCCCCTTCTTACCCTTACCCTTCTTTGGTGCCATTTTGATTTAATTAAATGTATAAAATATTACTTAAAGGAAAATGCTATACCCCACATAATTTATGTAAATTTTCAAAAAGTCATAACAATCTTCCACTCACCGTAAACAAGCTGGTTTTCTTTTATTTTCGATTCTAGTTTCGAAAATCAAACTGACAGATGCGAACTGTCATAACATTTTTTTAAAGATAGAGATGTACCAAATTTATAATCATTATCTAAGATTACTAAAAAAACATTGAATCGTCTTTATAGATATAATTGAAACATAGATAAATCAACTTTAAGAATATTTCTTTTATAATACGAGTTTCTAAAATTATGATATTCTTAGATCTAAATAAGATTCAAATGTCCATTAGACATTTAATATTTTTACCACAAAGCTCAAAGAAAATACCAAAATTAAAAATAATAGTTATCATTTCAAGTTTAATTGGTATAATAATTACAACATACCAAAACCTTTCTTAATTTTGCGTAATGCTAATTGAAAATAGCCGAGCATTTTTTATTCCCTGAAATACTTTTACATCAGATGAAACTTTTATTAAAAGGTGACCTTCAAAGGTCACTGAAAACGAAGCGTCACAGACGTGCTCGTGGTCACATAATAATTAGGTACTATACAAAAATGCGACGAAAATAGCATTTACTATTTTAAGACATACATAACACAAGTATTCATTTATATGTATGCAGACACGTTGCATGCATTCATTTAATAAATTAATATTTAGAAATGAAGAAGTGTCAATGAACTCTGTCAAGTTCGTAGATAATTTAAAGTGGTAACTATAAGGACTTATAGAAATACCATTTTAAAATCCGGTCTATTATTGGTTTTTAGAAGCTACTAAACTAATGAAAACACTTTTAATTCGTTATATAATGAAAAGTTTAAGGAAGTGGTGCAATCTCAAAACGACTTAATTTAGCTAAAAGTAACAGGAAAATATCATTTATGTAAAGCCTACAATTTTACAAACATACTAAATCACGAATAAGACGAGTTATTTATCCAGAAATAGTTCAATGTGCAGAGGTTACAAATAGGTCAAGCCAATTCGGTAATTAATGCTTTACAGAATCAAGGTAATATAACAATTATTAAGTGTCATAAATGCAAGAAAAGTAAGAAATTAAATTTACTTACAGATTTGATTTTGTTATTTATCAGTATAACACGGACACTCCCGAACAGCTACACGGCTACTACTGTCAAAATGTACGGAGAGGACACGAATAAAGGTCATTTGAAGGTCCAATGATAACGTGACAGTTCGCAAAGTTTAGTCGTTGAGCTCAGCGCCACCTGCCGGAATTTGTTACATTTGCGTTGTAAACTCGTCTCTACATAGAGTCAAAGTTCGTGTAACGAAAGTAGTAGACACATACCTTGAACAAGAACGTCATATTAGGGATCAAATATAGATGGCGTTAAAGAAAACAATTGTTTGTATGCTTTATTTAGTACCAAACTAAACTAACCCATAAGTAAAAGAGATCAAACTTGAATTAGGTAGTACTACTACTTAAAACTTCAGTTTCGATTCTTGCAATCAGATTTAGTATTAGTATTCAGATTTATGACAAATCATTTCTATTTAAATAAAAGTAAACAGAAATGATTTGTCAAAATTTCATAATCGAACAAATTTCGATTATGTCAAATATAAATATGGTTACATCACTATTATTTATTTTTAAATAACAATCGCACAATATAGGTAACGGGCGATGAACATTTTCAGCCAGTAAGTAAAATAAACGAAAAATAAAATAAGTTTGTATAGCAGAACATTTTATGAATGCCACGGTGGCATTGCCACCTAATCTTCACCTTCGTGTCGCCGCGGGTATAAAATACCTACTATTGCGGTATATACACACAATCTATTTCGAATGTGCCTATTTCGAATTTTTAGGGTTCCGTACCAAAATGGTAAAAAAGGAACCTATGGTGCGACTCTGTCTGTCTGTCTGTCTGTCACAGTCAGATATCTCAGGAACTACTGGTGCTATCGATTTGAAATTTGGAACAGTTTTAAAAATCTTATACCCTTTTACCTTTTTTTTATAAAGTGGGATTATGGGAGGTCGAAAATTTTAAGATGTGCTATTATATCAAGTGGGGTATCAAATGAAAGGGCTTAATTTGTAAGTGCCAAACCATTTTTATTTTTTTCCTTGATCATGTACTTTTTGATTTAGGACGAAAAACGTTAAAACAAATACCGTTCCCCCCCTATTAGCTTCGAAGGTACTGAACAGAAAAATCTATAATAATTACCAATTATTAATATCATCCTAAATATTATTACAGGAAAAATATAACAGTTTTTATAACTTGCACAGTTTTTTAGAAATTTTCAAAAATCATAACACGTACTTATTTGCTCCTAGGTACTAAGATAACCGCCATACAGTTTTTCTTAGACTATTCACGTATCTACTTACGAGTTTGTACGGAACCCTCGGTGCGCGAGTGCGACTCGCACTTGACCGGTTTTTGTTAATGCTTAGAATACAAGGAAATTAAAAAATTTAAGGTCCCGTACTCAAAGCTGCCGTAAGTGTAAAAGGCGACTTTTAAGTATGATTTTCCTTTGTAAAAAAATCGCCTTTTAGACTAACACGGCAGAAATGGTAAAAGTGCTATCGAGACCCTATTTCTTAAACCGTTTGTTCATCCATCTATCACACACAGGGCTGTATTTTTTTTAACCGTAATAGGCTATATAAATCAACATGAGAAGTCTCAAAGAGCCAAAATATAACTATATTTGTTTTGACTAATTAAACATTTTGCTTCGCATTATGCTAATACAGGACGCTGGTGCATCAGCGGCTGATTGCATGTTTTATACTTTTTGGGGAGTGGGGACAAAATGTATCAAGCAATAAAATGAATTGGTTGTATAGGTAATTTCACGAAAGTTGAGGTCACGCACACAACAACACTGTCATGTAATGACAGCGGGATTTTGAAATTACCGTTCTTTTTTCGTACCGATAGCAGGTTCAACAGTGAATTGCAAGATAGACCAAAAAGTTTGTTTAAACTATAGCCTTGTATTTATTACTCACTCATTCATTTCATTCATTCACTTTTTTTGCAGTACTTCATGTAGCTGTGTGTGTAATCATTCACCTCAACTCTCGTGAAATTACCTATATTAAAGTAACCCTTTTTTCTTCTGTATGTAGAAACGGAACACCATCGTACGATATACTTCGGAAAGATTGTACATCATAACATAATAGATAATAGTTATCGCTATTGTTATGTCGTCGCTAGGTTATCTAAGTCATGTATTATTAAACAACTCTACAGCATGTGCTATTATTAAATAAAATCAATACTTACACGTAAGAAGTGCGAAGTTCTAGAACTACTTGGAAAGTTTCTTTTCACTGATAATGGGGCGTTTTCCAAAATAAATACAGGGGTACTTTCTCAAAATATGGACTTTTGAGGTTTTTCTGGCTCGAAATCGTTAGTACTTTCGAACCTTATACGTAAAAAAAAGTGTCCCAAATTTATTTCCCATTACGTCACCACTTTTCATTATGTTTGTATGAACGTGACGTAGTGGAAGAAAAAAAATCATACAAATTTTGGGACACTTTTTTTTACGTATAAGGTTCGAAAGTACTAACGATTCTGAGGCAGAAAAACCTCAAAAGTCCATATTTTGAGAAAGTAGCTACCCCGGGATTTATTTTGGAAAACGCTCAATGGGAAGCTATTCGATGTTTGAAATAGAAATTCTTCTCGTGCCGTCTGTCTCGATCTCTTATGACATCGTATTTGAGTGAGCAGGACGGCACCTAAACAAACAGGACTGACTAACTCCGCGATTTTCGCCACCCATGGGTGGTAATAGCTAGCGACCAGAAATAGCACGCGTTAGTTTTCAACATAACGCTTTATACGTGGACCGTCGATATATCGAACCGAAAGTCGATATGACGACCGCTTTAGCTAAGTTGGTAGTGACCCTGCCTACGAAGCACGAGGTCCTGGGTTCGAATCCCGGTAAGGGCATTTATTTGTGTGATGAGCACGAATATTTGTTCCTGAGTCATGGATGTTTTCTTATGTATTTAAGTATTTGTATCTATTAAATATATCGTCGTCTAGTATCCATAACACAAGCCTTATTGAGTTCGATTTGTGTAAGATTGTCCCCTAATATTTATTTATTATTTATAGAGGTAGAAAGAAAAATTGTATGTACCTCGCGCGCTAAAAAGAAGTGGTGACGACCTACTTTGCACGCCGTTAACTTCAGTTGCCGTCAACATTATTATCAGATTTGAAAATCTGATAATAATGATATAATTAATTGTTCAAATACCACCAAATGAAATGGAAAATTTATGTTTTCCATCACTAAATTAAACTTTTGCCGTCAAATTACACTTATGTTTCTATCTCGATATACAGGCTGCCCGTGAGCATTGCGAGAGACTTTAACAGGATATTCCAGACCAAATTTTAAGTTAAAAATGTTAATTAACGTTTGCTAAATTCGGCTCGGTTTTAGAGATATTTAAATTTTTGTGTTAAAATGTTGTAATGAAATCTCCAGTATTGAAACGCCTTTATGATTGCGACGTTGCGAGACTTAACCATCTAATTTGACTGTAAAAGTCAAATCCAGTTCGAAGAAGGTTTCTAAACTGTCATTAGAATAATTTATACCCAAAAGAAGAAAATCATATGACATTGTCTCTTTTACAAAAAAGAGATAGCAATAACCGACATTGCCAGCTCGTCCTAAAGCCACGTCTTCACTAAATTAGCAATTATTATGTATGAAAATATAAAAAAAAAAACAAAATTCGACCTAGGTTCATATAACATTTTTTTATTACTCCATATAGCCTCAGGAATTCGTGGTTAAAATCTCTCGCAATGCTCACGGGCACCCTGTATTTCTGTGTGCTCATCTAAGGAGAAGATTTGGGTGTAGATAAAATTAATTAAATTAAAATAATCTACACGCTGTATAAGGAATGTTACATAATCTTGTATCATTTATGGCGGTGGCTCAGTTTGTCTTTCAGTGTTACCCAGACTGCAGGTGATTATTATTTAACATTATTGTAATGGATAATTGTAATTAATGGGAATAAAATAAAAAACATGAAATGTTTAACTCGACGTTACGGCACGTCGGAAATTATATATCTGCCGTGCGATATCTAAAACTGGACTAACCCCTATACAACTCCATAGTCTAGTTTTAGTCATAGGACGGCAGATATGTACTTAACAATTCTGCCGTCCTTTGTCTAAAACTGGACTAACCTGAAATGTTAAGGGTTATCTCTTAGAATTGGCATTTTGTAACTTGTTAAGATTGCTATACCCTATCAGGGTGCATGTACCTAGCAATAAGCTTAGACATAAGTATTATGAAGTGTACATGATTGCAATAAATAAATACAAATACAAATAACCTCTATGGAGTTGTATGGGTTAGTCCAGTTTTAGATATCGGACGGCAGAATTTTGATGCTATAAATAATTCCTCGTTTTTGTATGAGAGCACAACGAGAGTTTAGTAGAGTGAATTGACTTAGTTCTCTTGTTGCAGAAACAACCTATTTAACATATTTACGGGGCAAGTATTCTCATGCGACATTTAATATTGAATCTATTAGCTAAGGCAATAGAGTTGATTATTCTGTGAACGGCCAATGTGGTTTTAAACTAAGTGCCTTTCGCTCGTGTTAACATGATGCGAACTAAACAATGTATGTAGTTTTAGCAGTTTTAGTCCAGTGCCTCCGGTGAATAAGGGAACAACTCAAAAATGGCACTTTTCAGGAGAGATAAACGATATATCGATATGCAGTGTTTAGAACTTGAACTTTTTAAGCATTTTTATACAAGTTATGACGCCACGTTTTCGTTCAAGGGGTTTGATTGTCTATTTTCCCAACGGTTATAGATGCGATGCACATATTAAACACGTTTTTCTTGTATATCATCTTGTGACTTCGAGGGTGATGTATAGGTAAAAGGTTCATTATTTTTACCCTGGTTCGCCTTTCAAGAACATACTTATTTGATAATAAGTTGTATAAGAATGCAATATTATTACGACTTGAAGTTGATCTGATGACAGAACCCCAGGCAGGTGACCACAGGTTTATCGAAATTAAGGCCTTTTTTGAGTATTGCACCAGCGAGCGTCACTTTTGTGGACACGTTTTTGTCGAAACTCCCTGAAATTTTAGTCTTATATCCAGCTAATTGGTATAGGTATATCCGGAACTTCTAAAAATATGTTGGAATTGCATTAAAATCTGCTGTAGAAACTTTCAAATAATTTCCCTTACATAAGAAAAGATAAACAAACCGTGTTTAAGCTCATTGGATTACTTTTGTTTGACACGCATTTTACGACTATACTTAAAAGTACAGTAGGCTATAAAAAAATAGTCTTAAAAAAATGTGAACAGAAACTAATCTCTTTTTTAGAAAAATGACTACGTACTTTTCATACCCGGATTTGGAGCTCCAAGCTGAGCTGAAGAGGACTGCTGAGGCCATAGTGGCCCCGGGGAAGGGCATCTTAGCCGTCGACGAAACCAATGGTAAGTCCACGTTAAGCTACATTTGCACCTTGTTTGTAAGCAACGCCATAGACACAAGGTGCAAAGTTGCAAACTTAGCTTATCCAGCAATGCTAGTACAATAGGCGTCATCCAATGCGTCACGTGATGTTTTTTCGAATAATTTTTATGGAAATTTAAAATAGTTTTTCTTGATCGTAGATACCATCACAGCCATACCTTTAGGTAAAAAACTCAAGTAATGCCCTTCTGTAACGTGTCCGTATAGAAAGTGTGATGTTTCAAGTTCAAGGCTTCTTGTGCCAATAATTTCTTTAAAAACGGATGTATAAGACCTCAATACCTGGGTACCTGTGAAAATGCTAATAAAAAAAAGTGAATCATCATCAAACCATTTATATGGTTGAGAATGCTAAACATAATTGAAATTATTTTCAGAGGGCATTGGTAAACTGCTGGCTGGAGTTGGTTTGGAGAACACTCAGAACAACCGACGGCGGTATAGGCAGCTTCTATTTACAACCAACGTAAGTTTTTTCATTTAGTTTTCATTCTGCAATCAGCCATTTAGGTTATAATCAGAAGTGATCAGGTATAAATTGGGGACCGAACACGTGCCGAATAGGTCCAGTGACATTTTGCCATATTGAGTCTTATATACATTATTGTCTATTTCATGATCTGTGCTCTTTTCAGTCAAATCAAATCAAATCATTTATTTTGCAAGAACATACACAATTAGTTATTTTTACATGTCAGTCATTAAATATAATTACATGTAGGTATGCATGTTCCGCCACAGTAAGGCATGCAAATCTTACAGATACCCATTTAAACAATACATTATTTATTTATTATCATTAATAAGAATAACAATCAGAGATTCATTTGTAATGTCAGTCAATTGTTTAAATATTAACCTTATAATCTTTGGAAAAATTCGCTTATCGAGTAAAAAGGTCTTATGAGCAAATACGATTTCAATTGTTTTGAAAATTCATTTAAATTATTACATTGTTTGATAGTGTTGTTGGTCGTGTCTGTACAGTGTGTTTCAACACATTTACATGTCCACTCAGTCGTTCCGTGTATGTTTGTCTTCTTTTTCGTATTGTTTCTTTGACCGTGTCTATTTCCAAATATTCGTGTACTTCATTGGTATTTATGAACCATGGTGAATTTGTAATGGTTCTCAGGACATTATTTTGAAACCGTTGTAGAATTTCAATGTTGTAGTGGTTAGCATTCCATAGGTCCATATGGGTTTTAGGTTAGGTTTCTGGTCGCTTTAAGTCCCTCCGGATGGACATAATTTGGTACTAGTAGCCGCGTGGCGAAATCGCGGCGTGAGGCACTCCTGCCTCTGCAGGTTTCCTTACAATGTTTTCTCTCGTCCCAAGGAAAATAGAATTTCCTTGGGACGAACATTTCGATTATGTTTATTGCTATTTTCGTCCTCGCCCAGTCCGTTTTATACTTAGACCGCAAGCATTCCACAAATTGCAGACCTTTATTAAAAGCGATCGGGTACAGCTATTTTGGGTCCATGTCCCTCAAACATGTCACGTTTTTGGTATTTGTGACGACGAATTCCGGTCATTTCTGATAAACTACGAATACTTACCTATGTCATTTAGGCGTAAAACACAGATTAGGTAATATTTGACCAGATATTTAGATAATTCCGTGCTCTTACACAAACATAGAAATACTCATTAACTCATTACAGCGTAATTGTATCCCAAAAGGTCTAACAGTATTAATGTCTTACGAAAGTGAACAAAAATCCGCCAAGTGCGAGTCGGATGCGCACACGAAGGGTTCCGTACCATCGTCGAGCAAAAAGACGCCAAAATACGTTTATTATTGACTTTTTTTTTATTATTTGTTGTTATAGCAGCAATAGAAATAGGTACCTACTTACATATTCTGTGACTATATCATATCAAGCTTCTACCTATCTATTACCATTTCTTGTTACAAAAACACGTTTCTTGTTTAAGGACCCCTTTGAATTCTTGATATAATTTTCTTTTTATTATTTGATCTTTTAGCGACACACATTTTTTGAAAATTTCAAGTCTCTAGATATCTATTACGGTCCAAATCATGCAGTCCTGTGACTGATCCACAAAAACATGTTTCTGGTATGGGGATCCCCTTTTGTTTGTTTTTTTATGTTGTTTTTATTATTTGTTGTTATAGCGGCAATAGAAATACATATTCTGTGAAAATTTTAAGTCTCTACCTATTACGGTTCAAAAGCTAGACGGAGCAGACAGACAGACAGATGGACAGACAGCGGAGCCTTAGTAACAGGGTTCCGTTGGCACCCTTTGGGTACGGAACCCTAACAACGGCCTATAAATGGGCCAATTGCAGAAAAAATGTACCTTTTACTTTTTTGTCTGATCACGAAACTGAGAAAAAATAAAATCTCAGGTTCGTTACGATTTTCCCCTATATTTAGTTTGGGCGCCGGGCGTAACGAAACTGTGAAATTCAAAATTTGTACGAAAAATTTGGGTTATTTTGCACTACTTTTTTTATTTCATAAATGAAAAGTGCTCGTGATTCTGAGTAAAATTGTACCTATAAGACACACCATGATCAGGCAAAAAAAGTAAAAGGTAAATTTTTTCTGCAATTGACCCAAATATAATTTATAATCATTCAACTCCCCGCGGAGCAAGAGCGAGTGAAATCAATCATTTCATTTTTGAGACGAGCTTTACAATGTTTGTAACATTGGAAGTTAATAAAATACTGTAAAACAAAACACTATACATTCTGGTATACCTATCTCCTCAGAACCTCTCCGAGCATGTCTCAGCAGTAATCCTCTTCGATGAGACAGTGTACCAGAAGACTGATGATGGTACTTCCTTCATCGACGCCCTGAGAAAGCAGGGCATCATCCCTGGCATCAAGGTGGACAGAGATGCAGTCCCATTGTTTCTATCTGAAAATGAAGTGACTACTCAAGGTAAAGTGATCATTATTGTCATCATCATCATCATCATGGGCCTTTGCGTCTATTACAGACGATTCATGGTGCAATGTTAGAGAGACATCGCTTTTGGTGGCTAAATAACCCGATGCGAGAGCGACATGTCCTACCGCAGGCCTGACAAGAGAAGTTTGCAATAGATGGCGCTGAGTCGCTTTGGTGTCTTTGTCTCTTGTCAGCGAGTGCAGCGAACCAGGTCTCATCGCTTAACATGCGACCCTTCACCACACGCCTCCGCCACTTCGTTCGTTTCTCCGCAAGCGTCTCCCAGTTTTGGTGGTCAATTTTAAAGGCGATCATGTCCCTTTTGGCGCAGTCTTTAAAGCGAAGTCAGTCATCAGCAGTCTTGCATTAATCATCTAGGTACACCAGAGTTTTTCAAACTATTTTATGGCACGATCCCCTTTGTGTGCGAAAATATTTCGCGTCCCCTTTCCTCCACGATTTCTAACCTGAATTTTATTCCGTTACACTTTTGAGCTTTTGTTTTTTTTTCCTTTTTGCCTGAGGATTCTCGGCCCTCGCGACCCCCTTCTAGAGGCTCTGCGACCCGCCAGAGGGTCGCGACCTACACTTTGAAAAACACTGTTCTAGATATTTAGCTGATTTGAGCATAGCTCGTCATACAAATATTTTAAGGTTGAAGTGAACTTATCGCTCTAGATGCAAAGTACGCTCGCTGTAAATATATTTACATAATTTTGTTCACATGTGACACCATCTAGAGTATGAGCTTAAGATCTTGGTACTAGAGAACCAGGCATGTTGTGGTGGTATCACATGGTGACGTGACAAGCATGTATTGTGGATATAAATTATCCGAGCAAATTGCGTTTCTTCAATTATTTGCTTTTAAAAAATTAAATGTTGAGCTGCATTTGACAGTATTATTTTTACCCAAATAGGTAGCTTTCTTGTAACATGCCTAAAATCAAGTGCCCATGAAGGCCCTGTCTCCGTGGCTGGTACATGCCTCGGGAGATCCCAGAGCTGGCGCCTGTGACTGGCGCATACCTCTCGCAAAGAATTGCCCTGGCTATTCAGAGAGGTAATGCTGCCAGCGTAATGGGTACCATGGCACAGGCGGTGGTGCTTGAGGTTGTATTCTTTTTTATAATATTTTTATTTTATTTTACGTAGTTTAATTTAGTTTTTAGGTCATATTTAGTTTTAGGTATTTTAAATTTTACCTTGTTTTATTGTATTAAGTATCTGTATGTGTTGGTACTTTATTAATAGGTAGGTATTAAAGTGCCAAACCAAAATCAAGTCAGTGAAAACCAGTAAATTAAGTAAATATCTATTCTAGGGCAGTCTTTACAAACAAATAGAAACTAAACTAAAAGCTAGCTTTTAACCTAACTTACAATACAAAGCCAGGTGAGGAAACTTCTTGTATACCGCTTCGAGTACAAAGTTTAGAGTAGAAGTTTTAGTCCTCTTGACCTCGGTCCACTTGAGCGCAAAGTTCCTGTATTGCTAATACAATGGCTCGGTGGCTGCGACATCATATCTCACTCAACATGTTGTGTCTCGAGCGAGATATGTAGCCATATTGTTCTAATCGTGCTGATAAATTGCTGATTCTACGATTGGTTATATGGCGCTGTCCGCATTATATATTGGTCCGCATTGGTTATATGTCAACGATCCCATATTAACTAGTCTAAGATCCGAGTATAGAACGACCTTCACCGAACTGGTTAATGGATGAAAAGTATTTTATACTAATTTAAATATGTTAATAAATATAATTATTGCAAGTGGGTTGCCTAAAAAATTTCAGTCCAGAATATGATAAATTAAAAATTTAAGTTAAATTTGCACCTGGTTGGTATGTGATGCTAAGGAAACGAGGTGCAAACTTAGCTCAACCGGTTAGTATGAGAAAGTTAGGATATAGATATAGATTTCGTAACGCAAAGGAATCGGCGGTTAAAACGCTCTGCGGCCTCACCCAGCCGCCTTACTGTGGTGCAAGGTTTAAAGACCATGACGATTATGATTACACGACTTATATGATGATGATTCCATAGGTCTTGACGATCTCAACAAACGCTGCGCCATTTACAAAAAACATGGCTGTCGCTTCGCAAAATGGCGGTGCCCTCTCAAGATAGGGCAGAACACACCGTCGGTTCAGGCGATCAACGACATGGCTCAGGTCCTGGCACGTTACGCGGCCGTGTGCCAGAGCGAGGGTTTAGTGCCGATCGTGGAGCCAGATGTAGTTTTAGACGGTAAGCTTTCTTTCTTTGTTTTTAAGCCGGACTAACTTGCAACTGCAAGCCTTTGACCGTAGCAAAAATCGGACCAGCGCAAAAATCGAACCCGAACAAAAATTGTACCAAAGCTTTTTTATACTAGTGTACGCTTATATAAGTGTGCACGATTTGTTAGATGAGGTTCCCAAACGCTTGTTTTCCCTGCGGCAAATTTTCTTTTCGCGGTTATTCCTAGTCTCATAATTTCTCTAATTTCCCTGTCTTACTATTTCTTAGTAGCGAATTTTTTTAATCGTATTTGTTCACAAACGCATTTTTTCACATTCGGTTTATTACTTAGTAGCATATTTTTTGCTCGCAATATTTCCCTAAAGCAATTATTAACATGCTCGCATTAGTGTACAAATGCGAACCTTCTCATTCGTTTTGTTACTTAGTTGTATAAAATTTTTGCTCCCTATAATTCCCTAGAGCAAATATTAATTATTCTGGGTGTAAAATTATTTAGTAATTTTGGCTCCGGAACGCTAACTCTGTGGCTCCACTGAGGCGGAGACGAGCGGAGCGGAGAGGAGACAAAACTAATGTGATTGGTCGATCGCTATACGACACTTCTCCGCTCCGCTCGTCTCTGCCATAGTGAAGCCGTAGCCTAATAGAATAGATCAGGTCCCCTGACTGCAAATAGCATAATATGTAGACCTGAATGTTATTTTCATCTTTTTACATTTGCATTTACATATCAGTAATCATACCTGGCCATAATAGTACATTGTGTACTGGCTGCGGGAAAAAAGGAGACACAGAAAAAACACAACAAGGAAAAAAAAAACAATGTAGAAATTAACTGCAGGTTAAAATTGAGGCGAAAAAATATGAGAAACGGAAACAACGCGACTGTGAAAATAAGCAGCAGAGGAAAAAAATGAATGGTGATAATCTATTTCGGGAAAAAATGCGAAAAGAAAAATTTCAGCAAGGAAAACAAGCGTTTGGGAACCACATCTAAGACGATGATCTGACAATAATGTAATGTCATACTTTAAGAAACCTTGTTTTTGTGGTTTACTCGGTGAAGGTTCGCCAAGTATCTTCCCTTGTAACTTAGGACTCCTGTAGGACCTTAATTGATTGGACCAAATCAATTTGTAATGATTTAAACTGCAATCCACCTCGACGTCGTCGTGCGCAAATCATATACCGAAATGCTCGCCAGCTCCCTAACTATTGATATTTATAGGTTCTTTTTAAATTACTTGATTGAACTTGTTAAAAGAAGATTCTGTAAGAATTGGGCTGTGTGTTTTAGGAGACCATGACATCGTAAGAGCACAGAAAGTCACCGAAGTGGCGCTTGCGGCGCTTTATAAGGCGTTGAATGATCACCACGTGTTTTTGGAAGGCACTCTTATAAAACCAAATATGGTCAGTATCTCCATTAGAGTCTGTGCGGAAAGATAATAGCCGTGGCGAAACACGGAACTAACCTAACCAGTATGGCAAATACGGCAAATACGGTAGAAAAGCATTACAGCGCCCCCAAATCTAAATCCTGTTCTCTTTCCGCACAGACTCTACAATCATATTCCTTCTGATAGAATATTCTACCACATCTTTATACAGGGTGTCTCAAGAACCATGGATAATCCTTTAACAGCTGATAGGGAGTCTCAAGACGGCCCAATATATCTGATTTTAGGTTTTGTAATAATTCCTTAGTTTTCGAGATATTCACATTTTTGTAATTTTGAAGAATAACCCATTATTGGCCTCACAAACCCACCTAGCGGGCTCTGTCGGCGTCTGAGGCATTGTTCGATTTTTTGTCTGAAAGTGTTAAGAATACAGCGTGTAAGTCTAATACGGGCGAACAATTAAACCAGATATAGCGTTTAGTAGTGTTATCATGAATTAATATGATTTTTTAAATTACACTTAATAGTGACCTCGTAATTAATTTTTGAAATTTTACCGAGCAGCAATGTACCGCATACATGCTTGTTATGACATTGCGAGATACGAGCTTTTTTAAAGTAACTGTCAACTAGCGTGTTTGTCAACTTGAATGTCTTGCATTACATTGCGGCCCGAATTATTTTGTATGGTAAATGTTTTCATTGTAGTTTTAAGCAATAGTTATCTAAATATGCTTCTTAGGTCCTATGCTGACCACCGTTTCAATATTCCCCCGTATTAGATTTACAGGCTGTATAAGTACATATGATAATGTGGGTTTTGTTCATAGGTAACTCCTGGTCAGGGTTATAAGAAAAAAGCAACGCCACAAGAGATTGCTGTCGCGTCTGTCACTGCTTTGCTGCGAGGAGTACCAGCCGCCGTGCCAGGTTTGTAACTGTTTTTAGGGTTCCGTACCAAAATGGTAAAAAAGGAACCCTTATGGTGCGACACTGTCTGTCTGTCTATCCGTCTGTCACAGCCAGATATCTCAGGAACCACTGCAGCTATCGATTTGAAGTTTTCGAATAGTGTTAAAAGTAGCTAACCTGAGCTTATTGGACATAAAAAAATCTTGTATATCTTTTACTTTTTTTTAAAGGGCTCTGCAATTGGACTTTGAAAACTGAAAGTAGGGCTATTATATCGAGTGGGGTATCAAATGAAAGGGCTTGCTTTGTTGATTAAAAAACCGTTTTATTTTTTTTCTTATGATGAAAAACGTAAAAAAAAATATCATTCCCCTCCTATTATCTTCGAAGTTACTGAACAGTAAAATCTGAAATAATTACCAATTATTAATGTCGTCCAAAATATTACAGGAAAATTATATAACGGTTTTCCTAACTTGCACCGTTTTTTAGAAATTTGCAAAAATCGCAACACATATGAAACACTACTAAACGAATCGTCATACAGTTTTTCTTGAACTATCTGTGTATTTACTTATGAGTTTGTACGGAACCCTCGGTGCGCGAGTCCAACTCGCACTTGACCGGTTTTTTCTTATTTTTTTAATCTTACACTAATCGATCTAGTCCCTAACTAAGCAATGGGTACTATGGTTACTAGATGACAATATACATACTACTTAAATATATAGAATACCTACATCCATGACTCAGGAACAGATAATAGGGAATATGCATGATTTTTTTTAACATATTTCTTAATACAGTTTGAAAATACCGTAAGATGATGAAGATGAAGGTGAAGATGAAAAAGATGACATACAGTGAAAATAAAATAAAAATCGACCGAGAAATACGGAAGATATAAACATTTTAAAGCAGTAATCAGACAGCGATTAGAGAGAGAGATCCGATATGGACTATGACGTCATAGTACACGGCCACCATACAATCTCCATACTATATTCTGTTTTGCGAGAAAGAGATAGAGATAAATCTTTGTTGTGTTATATCTTGGTTATTTTTATAGTTATTCGAAAAATATTTTTTTCCTACTGTTTTTTATATGAATGAGGTTGTATTAAAGTAAATAAAAAATATGATGCATATTCCCTATTGTGCTCATCACACAAATATTTGCTCTCACCAGGATTTGAACTCGAGACCTCTAGCTTCCTAAGCGGAAAACATTCGTTTCTAACTAACACTCGCATTACAATTATTGAAACACACCTGATCACTTATTAACCATGATGACATTTTCGATGTATTTCCAACAGCGTTACTAGCGACCTTTCCCTCAGAGTATGTTTATTCGGATCTATATCATACAACTCCTAATCAATCCCTTAATTGTATAAGCGGCTAGGAAATGGACTAGCAAATGCTACTTAGTCACAAATACCCACGGTTTCCAATCCAGGACTTAGTCTACTAAATTTTAACTGAATTAATTCAGTTGTTGCCCCGTTATTTAGTAACAAATATCCAAAGATCTAAACATCCAAACCTCCAAATATCTAAACATCCAAACATCTTCACAAACTTTTCAAGGTTTCTCCACATTTTAGGCATCGTATTCCTCTCCGGCGGCCAATCCGAAGAAGAGGCCACCCTGAACCTGAACGCCATCAACAGGGTCCAGATGAAGAAGCCCTGGACCCTGACTTTCAGCTACGGCCGCGCCCTCCAGGCATCTGTCTGGAAGACCTGGGCCGGCAAGGATACCAATGTCGCCAAAGCTCAGACAGAGTTATTGAAGAGGACTAAGGTACCAGGATTGAAGGATACATGAGAAAGTCGGCAAATTCTACTACTGAATTGAGATAATAATAAAACTGTACTGTCTACTATATGCTCCAGGCGAGGGCAAAGGGGGAAATGTTAAAGGGCATAACGTCGCTGTTTAACAGGGCAAGTCTGTCAGTGTCATGAGACACTTTTTCCTGTCTGACGCCGTCATGTCTCAAACAATAGTCCAGCTTCCTGTCCATATTTCCACCACCATAGCCCAGTAGATTTAGATCCCATCAATGCATAATAGACCTTGCATCTATCGGGGCCTGTCTCTGTGTGTGTCTCATGACACAGATATAGCATCCGCTGGGTCTACACTTTGCCTTTTATTAAATTCCCAAAAGGGCCTTTAAGCCTCCCAAAGGACCGGGACACAATTGTCCCATAGACGGGTAAGATATACAAAAATAATCTACTAGTCTGGCACAACTAGGCGTGATATCGCTTGTCGCGCAATAGACTATCATTCGTCACATGTGCATTATATTGGATGGATATCATAGGTGAAATTTACTAGGATAATTCCGGGGTACTTGGCCATAAAGGATTTTTTTGTGCTATCGAAATTCATAGAACTGTTGACTAGGTATCGTTGGTTACTGTTTAGTTAGCTTTGCGTCGTCCGTGGATACTAAGGTACTACCAAACATTTTGCGAAAAACAAACCAAAGCGGATAGATGGCCAATTCTATGTAAAAGGTTCGGTTCATCTTTCCGTCTGATTACGAATAGGAAAAGATAGATAAGCTTATTTCAGACTTCAGAGCACTTTTATTCAGGCACCCGCCGACCCCCGGCAGCGCCTGTGTGCAAACCTATGAAGCAACCTCTTTATTGTCGTCGTGTTTCGAACCTATTGCCTTGGCGCCTGTGTGCGTTGCACACTTCGCACACAGGGGCGGCGCAGCCCTGCTTTTATTTTCTGAATAATGTTGACTTTCTTCTCTGCTTCTGGCTAACCAGAGTGAGGTAGGAATTTTAAAGTTTTTTCTTTTTCAGGCAAATGGATTAGCATCCCAAGGGAAATACGAGCAAGGGTTAGTGACCTCTTCTGCCGCGGAAAAATCCAACTACGGAAAGGATTACAAATACTGAGCGGAATAAATAAAATAGAAAATAAATACCTTTTTTTTACTGCTTATTGTGATACCTGTCAATTTCAACCATCTTGATTAGTATGGTTTTTCTACGCTGGACGCCAAAGGAGGGGAGCTATATTTTTTATGCCACACCTGGCCATAAAGCCGCTTCCTGGCCAAGTGTAGACATAAAATGATGTACACAACACGGGAGGTAAAAAGAAAGCCCTTGATCGCATATGTACGTCCCTCGCTTGCAGCTCGGGCCGCAAACCTCTGCAATCTCGGCCTTTCTTTGTATTACCGCCCTAGTTGTGTAATGTACTAATAATCCCTCTACAGATGTAGAGTGAGAGAATAATGTTTTGCCATCGTACAACGAACTTATCCGTACTTGGCGTACGTGTCTGTTTATTTGTCACATGGACATATTTGAATGGATTTATTTTAACAGGGTAGCCAGTGTCATTGCAATGGTTTTTCGCTATATATATTTATTGCTATAGACTGGCAAACAGGCAGACGGCCCACCTGATGGACAGCGGTCACCGCCGCCTATAGACATTTGCAACACTAGATGCATTGCCAATGCGTTGCCGGTCTCGAAGAAATTTGATGACATCCTTTTTAAAAAAACCCATATTGTAGCGCAGTGGGAAAATCTTAGCAGGAAGTTCATTCCAGATCCTTATTGTACGCGCTAGAAAGGCTCTATTATATATATATTTTATGAAGATCCAGTCTGCCACTTCGGTGATAAAGAAAGACTTTTCAAATAGCAATTTAGCTTGTGACTGCATGTATTTCATATCAGGATTCTTTCATTTATTTGAAAAATGAATGAATATTTGGTAAAAACAAAATCCCCAAACTCTTCGCAAATATCTAATGTACCTATATTTATCAATCGCATATAAATGAAATGCTGTCATGATTCTAAATTAAAGTCCAACGAAACAAATAAAATAACTCTAAAGTGTACCAAGCGCTTTGATAAATGAACGCTTTGATTTTACAGGAAACAGTCGAGAAAAGAAACAGGGCATAAAAAAGGACAATGAATTTTTTCGTCACATTTTTAGGGTTTTTTTATTTAACTTCAGTAGGAAAATGTGAACGGGAAAATCTCAGATATTTTTGCAAAGGAGTTTGTAAAAACATCGTTATGTCGACATTTTTATGAGACAAAGAGAAAGTTTCACCTAATTAGAACAATTTCTTTGTAAAATATAATTCAAAGGCGTCCTTGAAGCGAGAAATGTGTGTTTCATTATCTACTGTATTGTTTTTAGGGATCCGTACGGCAAAACGAAAAAACGGACCCTTTATAGGATTATTTTGTTGTCCGTCTATCCGTCCGTCCGTCCGCCTATCTGTTTGTCCGTCTGTCAAGACCCTTTATCTCGCGAATATTGAATTGCAAATAACGCCGCGAGTACCCTCGGAGAAAGCGCAGCACACCTCTCGACACCCTGCAGCCCTCGGCACCAGTGTTGCCCCTAGGCCATTGCTCATAGTGTCGTGTGTTATGTGTCATTTAACAGGGGCCCATCAGCGGAGGGCAAGTCACGGTCTGTCAGTGCCGAGAAAGCCATGAGACACTTTTCCTTACAGGCACCATCATATCTCAATCCATAGTCCAGTATTTAGCAGTAGCGTCGCGTCCAAAGAACTCGATTCCTGCCGGCTTGCCTAATATCAGGCATTTGACCACCTTATTCTACAGCTCCTAAGCAAAATGTACGCCAAATCTACACCGGCTTGCCCAAGGATATCTTTTACGCTACGCCACTGGTATTTAGTCCATATTTCCATCACCATAGCCCAGTAGAGTTAGATTCCATCAATCAACAATAGTCCTTGCATCTGGCGAGGGCTGTCTCTGCGTGCGTCCCGTGACACGGGCGGCAGGGACAGCATCCGCTGGGTGTACACTTTGCCTTTCATTAAATTGTCGAAAGGGCCTGTACGCGTTGGCTTCGGCTCCGCGCACGCCTCCCAAAGGTCCGGGACACCATTGTCCCGTGAACGGGAAAGACATACAAATAATAATAATAATAAATCTTTATGTCAGACGTTAAACCATCCATATAATATTAGTAACAATTATTCTACGTTAGTATATAAGTACCATTTGCCTAATTGACTACTTAAATCTAAATTGCGCTACAGCCTTTATTTGACTGACCCAGTACGCTAGAATGGGGTAGTCGTACCTGTCAGCAATGACACATAAGATACCGCACCCTTGGTGCAATAAAGCAGCATCTGCAAAGTGACGACTTTACAGGAGAGCCATTTAAAGATTCTGCCATTGAAATTTGGCGGATAACTTTTGCACGCTTAAAGTAAGGCTTATAAAACTTTACAACTGTAGTTATAACGATGTACTCTATTTATTAAGAAGTTGTTTATGCCAATAATTCAATTATTTCCGAAAATCGTGGGTTGCATGTTTACTCACGGCTATATTGCACCAACCCACAGCAAGCGTAAGTAGATATCCGTCGTTTTTGCACGCACAAGTGCATGACGTACTGTTACATGCGTCGTTTTATTTCGTTTATTTATTTAAAAGGTAGGACGTAAGTGAAAGAAATAATAACAACTTTTTAATTTTGATGTTTAATATACGTAGCAAAATTGTTGGATAACGTGACAACAAACAAAAAACGTTATATAAAAAATAGCTTACACCATCAACGACACTTTGGATCATGTCATCGGTTATAACTTTTCTGTGGTTATTGTGCCGACCCCTTTTATCTTCTTCTACTTCAGTGCTGCCATCATACTTGTCCCACGCAGTTCTTATCATTCTGTCACTGATAACTAATGTATTAGTAAACATAATTTTACACACAGTAACAGCAGCAACTTGTATCCCTTGTGCTTGCTCAGTTAGAGGTAACTGGTATTTGAAGGTAAACTGCCGATTGTTTGGTGTGTCTTGATTAAGAGTTCTGTTTTTCTTCACTTTTTTTACATATTTCACCAAAAAAGACCATTGCCTTTGCCTGTCTCCTAAATTCCAAAACTTTTGAAATATGTCATAACGCTCAGCATTATTTATTTTGTCAAAACAACTTAATTTCTTGCAGTTGCATGGTGGTCTCATGATTTTCTTGTCTACAGTTTTCCCGTCATTCCGAATGTATTCTTGACCCAAATTTTTTAACCGTTTACGTTTATTCCGAGCCCATTCGTTTCTACCTTTGAGTTTTTTTACGGAGCCTCTAGGGGTTGAAACTTCACTTTCGATGGTGTCAGAAGGGCAATATGATTCCGTGTCAGAATTATGACTGCTGTTGACGTTGAAATTTTCATCATTTTCATCTTCCGAAGAAGGCAGGGATGCAATAGAGGGCGTGACAGACATCTCTCATTCTACTTGGATAACAGACCGCTGAGATGGTGAAAAAATTTTCTCGATGTTTCTTATGCACCTGCGTTTTACATTGTCTCTTTGTTCACGACGATTGCCAAACCGTTTTCGAGAAACAGGTGTAATATTAGTAGTAATCGTCGTCTCATCGTGCCCAACGCAAAATCCACTGGTACAAATATCCTCGCAGGTATTCGGACTATGTTCAGGAGATGGCATCGGCGTGGGAACATTTATATGTTTAATTACCAAGTTAGAAATGGACACTGATGGAGAGTTATCAAAGCTTGCAACTGATTCAATGTTGAATGGGGTGAGCACGCGACTTGCAGGTAGAGTACTATGAGGACTGCTATTTCTCTCATTCGCGTGACTTGGCTGTAAAGGTCTTGGCTGTGTTTCAATGACGTCTATGGATTCCACCAAGTGAGGCTTAGAAATGGACACTGATGGAGAATTATCAAAGCTTGCAGCTGATTCAATGTTGGATGGAGTGAGCACGCGGCTTGCAGGTAGATTACTGTGAGGACGGTTATTTTTCTCACCTGCATGACTTGGCCGTAAAGGTCTTGGTTGAGTTTCAATGACGGCTATGGTTTTCACAACGCGAGGCACATCAAAAATATTCTCATCTTCGTCAGATGATTCACCCCAGAAGCAATTGATGCTTTTAATACCTGAAAAGATCCATTATAGTAACATGCCAGCAGTGCTCTTAAATAAATGCTTTAACCTAAAAATAACTTATATATAAAGTATTAAATTGGTTAATGATGTCATAAACCAGATTGCAAACTAAACCCTATTACAAGTAGCTTTAATATAGTAAAAATGAAATACAACAATACGATTTTCATTACGAAATGGAGCCCTATAATTTAAGTTTATTTATTTATTTTCGTAAGGTAAGTAAGTATGTACTAGTCCACATTTTAATTTTGATAATGATACGCAGCGAATGTGTTAAAAGTAAGATTGTTTGAAAATAAATAAATATTTTTTACGCTTATATCGTTGACTGTACTTTTTTAAATAGTCATGTAAGTAGTTTTTGTCAAGACAAATTTAATGAAACAAACCCAAAACTTGTTTTATTTCAGTCCATGACCGTCTTTTAATTTCATCATAAGATTAAATAGCTATGTGCATGTCATCATAATATTCAGCTCAATCGGTTGAATATACTCGTATATGCTTCAGGATTGAGTTGCAAAATGCAGGTTGTATGTTGCATTCAGGTTTATAGTATAGTTGTTAGTTACATAGCATTTTAAGATAATTAAAATCTTACAAAGAAACAAAATCAGGCCACTAATTATTTTATAGCGTTTAAATGTAATTCCAAATGACATATACATGAAAATTTAAAATATTTCATTCAGGATTGTACCATTATTATGAGGTTAAAGTGTGCAATAACGACGTTTGTTTATCTATCTCGTGCAAAAACGACGCTTGTGTTCTTGCTGCTAGAAAAATGTCGTGCAACAACGGCATATGTGACTTTATATCTAGCATTTTTTTTACTTATAAAAATATGATTCCGGCAGTTAGTAACAACAATAATACATTATTAACACGTTTCTTGCCTAAAACTTGTTAGTTCCACTTATAACCGTAAAAAACGACGTAATTGCAATCAATTTGTAGTTCAACATAGCCGTAAATGCATATAAATACCATAATTGAAAAAACACATTTCAAAAAGAAATAAGTCTCTTACTTGTCTCTCCGGTCCTTCCCGAATCCATTTTACGCAATTTTGGTTCGACGTGCGAAACATCCTCCTCGCCCGGCAATACGATCGCAACTGAATATACGGCGGCGCGGGCGCGGGTGATCCATTCGGTTTAACTTCGGGCAATAACGACGGTTGTGCCGATGTCGCCATTTTGCAGGGTACGCCTATTCAATGCGTCGTTCTTCACTTGATACATTTCGGAAAGTAATAAAGATACAAGAAAAAAAAAATTTGTGTCGGATTGTAGACATCATTTGTGTAACTTTTACGTAATAAAAGCATTTTGGACGGAAAGTCACTTGTGACTTTATTGCACCAAGGGTACGATACTGTTAGGACTTCTCTTTCTGCACATAAGATGCTGATGATGTTAAGGAATAACCTATATTAAATGAATTGCACAAATAATCAACACTTCATTAATCTTGAAACTAATTTTGATGTTAGGCACTTTGTCCACGCTTACTGCAGTAAGCGTGACTCGTAACAATATCTCATGACTTTTTATAGAAATCTGTTGATTTTTCTATGGAATTTTCAATTCCTCATCTAGTAACCCAAATTGTAGGCGCACGTGGATTGAACGACTGATCGTACCAATTCGAAGTGCATTTTTTTGCGTTCTATAACGAATTCACAGACACATCCACGCGTGAAACAAAAAAATAAACCAAAACTAAAACAAAGAGCATTTTGGGCCTCTGTTTACTTATTCGGCTTTTATCACAATATTTTATCTAGGCACGTGACAAAAAACTATGTATTCCACGCAAAAGAATAATTTATTTGTTTTTGTCACGTTGGGCCGGTCGCCAAATAGAGATATTTTTTCCCGTAATACACTTTGTTGCGTGCGTGAGTGAATTTTTTACTTGGAAAAGTGAACAAAATAACATTGGCGCGTAACAAAATCTGTGTAGAGAATTATTTTTTCACGCCACTGCTCGGAGAGCTAGCAATAGATGGTCAGAATTCAGGCCGCAAAACGGTGAGTTCTTGGACAGTGAAGGAAAGCGCCTTTTACGATCGACAAACCAACAAATGTAATCAGACACGAAAGAAATAACATTGTTGGTCAGTTAACAACAACAATTTGACCAATCAGAGCACGCCGTATGCCTCGGCGACATTATAATAGACCAATCAGATCGCGAGCTGCGCTGCAGGCACGCCAGGCGACTCTGACAATACTCCATACAGCCACTATCGCGCTTTGTATATTTGGCAAAATTAAAAAAAAAAACAAGTGTCACTTTCGTTGGTATATAAGTTTCATTGTGCTCGAATTTTATTGAATGTCAAATATAAAATGGCTGAATATTTTATTCGTTTTTAATATTGTGTTATTTTCTCATGTAATAGGGTTTACAGTATTTGTATGGATACAATAATTGTTTGCTATTCGGTGTTGAAGAATGGAGAATGTTACTAGGTATGCCAAATCGCTTGAAATGTTATCTCAGTAAAGCCTGTATGTATACAAATACACTAGTTTTTGTTGTAGTCAAAAATACCTAGTAGTTTTGATTTTATAGGCATTCAAAGTTTCGAAAAATATAGAGTCCCGCTAACAGTCACGTGACCGCTTGTGACGTCATGTCACAACGCGCCGCGCGGGCCGCGGCCCGCTTAGTATTAAGTCGCCAGCGGTTAATAGTAGTAGGTGTAATTAGCTTGCGCAGTATTTTGTTGTGTTTTCGTCCGCGTATTAAGTTAATAGTCTAATAATAGTAAATATTATTCGATTAATAAAATGGATGAAGGATTCGAAAAAGGGCAATCGGATAATCTACCTAAAATAGATGGATTAATGGTTGCGCATTATTTATCAACAAATAGTGATTTCGTTGCCGCCGAAATGCGAGGAATAAAAATGCAAAGGTGAGTGAACTTTCCGTGCTACTACTTATGCTTAATAGTTTATCTGTTATAAATTGTTTTATCAAAACAAAATACCCAACTAATGTCATAATGGAAGAATGTAACTCAAGTAGTAGAAGTACCTACCTACCATTAAATTTTTACGTTAAAGAAACAAATATGTATTATAGTTTTGTAGCTATTAGTAGGTACGTTTGTATATATAGGTAGGTACCGCTTTTCTTAGTAAATTAAAATGAATACATACATTGATTTATTGCAAACTAGCTTCCGCCAGCAGCTTCGCCCCCGTTTCCCTCGGGAACTGTACATTTTACCAGGATTAAAAATAGCCTATGTGTTATTCCAGACTTTGTCCAGATCCGTTCGGTAGTTTTTTCGTGAAAGATAATAAACACACACACGCTCACAAACTTTCGCATTTATAATATTAGTAGGAAGTAGGATAGGTAGCAGTGGCGTGGCGTAAAAGATATCCTCAGGCAAGCCGGTGCAGATTTCGGCGTACATTTTCCTTAAGAGCTGTAGAATAAGGTGCTCAAATGCCTGATATTAGGCAAGCCGGTAGGAATCGAGTTCTTTGGACGCCACGCCACTGATAGGTAGGTACTTAGGATGTAGATGTAGTGGGTTGAACGTTACAGATGTACTAAACCTTTTTTTTATTTGTATTTTGTTTACTTACAAAATACGTAAGGCCATTTTACTTAACTTAATTTAATTTTTATTGCAAATATAGATGTTTGAACAGATTTACTAAACCTTTTTTATTTATTTGTATTTTTTTACTAACAAAATACATAAGGCCATTTATTTTTATTTGAAACTTATTTCAGATCGGCAAGAGACAGCTATGGCGATGATGCTATTGGTTATGTTCAAGTAAAAAGAGTAGGTGATGTATGTACGGTTAAATGTAGAATCACGCCAGAACACCGCGTACGTACCACACCTTATCATTGCAGTTTAGAATGCAATGAAAAGGATCAAGAAGTTTTAAATGTAACCTGCGAAGATTGTGCCGCCAGCAGAGGTGGCTGTAAACATACTATAGCATTTTTAATGTGGCTACATCGTCGAAGCGAGGAGCCTTCAACGACTGCTACCAAGTGTTATTGGAAAAAATCTAAGCTTTCAGGTATTGGTACCAAACTGAAAATGATTAAAGCTAAAGATTTTGGTACAAGTTGTATAACACTTCATATAGCCGGTCAGAATGGAAATATTTTTTTTGACAAAGTAGCATTAAAACTTAGAGAGCTTCAAATACAGTGTTCTCTTTCACATTTTATATGTGAAAAAAAAGAAGTTGAAAAGATGTCTATTCATTATTTGATTAATTGTTTCAAAAAATCCTGTGTTGATTTTGACGTCGAAAGTTTTATAACATTTTGTAAGAACGAAATGACGGAATCAAGATGTCTTCAAGTAAAAGAGGGTACAATAGCTCAATCAGATTCAAATTTGTGGTTTGAGATGCGCTACGGACGTATAACAGCTTCAAAAATGCACGAAGCTGCTCAGTGTACAACAAAAGATGGCTCTTTAGTTGAAGAAATATTTGGTGCTGTAACTTTTAATGAAACGAATGCTATCAAAAGAGGAAAATTATTAGAAAAGGATGTCATAAAGGAAGTCGCGAAGATACACAATATAAAGATTATGGAATCTGGTCTTTTTTTAAAGAATGAGTGGCCTATGATTGGTGCCTCGCCTGACGGGCTTACTGATGACTGCGTTATAGAAGTAAAGTGTCCAACCAAGGCAAACACTTTTATTACGTATTATAGTAAAGGTAAACTAGGCAAAAAATATTATGCTCAGATACAAACACAGATGGAAATGACCGGAAAAAGAAAAGCCCTATTTTGTATTGCACACGTTGACTTTGAAACCTCAAGGAATGTTGATGTGCATGAAGTAGTTTATAATAAAAAATATTGTGATGATCTTTTTGAAAAATGTGTAAAGTTTTGGAAGGAAAATATTTTTGGCAAATTAATAAAATAACATTATCCTTATGTAATATAGTTTTATTAAGACTCTATAAATAACACAAAAAATGGTGGAAAACGGAACGTACGTAGTTACGTCAAAATCTTATATTTTTAATACAATAAAATAAACTTAAATGTATTTTGCTTAAAACACTAGGAAGTTACTTTAAATGAAACAGACTGCTTTGAAGATTAACTATTCCACATGCAGAAATCACTACTGAATCTAGCAGATCGACTTGCTTTAGATCTACACAAGCGTGTGGCAACATGAACTCAAAGAATCTAAGTCTGCCGATAGCTCTTTCTACGTGTATCCGTAACGCTGCAATTTTTTTTGTCTCCAAAACTTCTTTTTTGGACGGTTTTACTTTAGTGCTCACGCTAGGAGGTCTGATCAGAGTATGTCCATTTTGTTGTAGCAAATGCGCAATATTTTTAAAACCTCTGTCTGCTAATACTGCTGATCCTTCAGGTAAAGTTTGCAAAATACCACAATCTTCAAAAATTAATGAATCTGTTGCTCTGCCGCCATACCCTGGTGAAATAAAATTTATTAACCCGTCGGGTGTTATTGATATTAAATATTTTATTGTGTTACAGTTTTTGTAATCCGACCACGTAAGAGCTTGTTTTACGGCATCAACAGGCTTTTCAATTTGAATCTCAAAACAGTCGATAATGCTTTGAACCTGATTGTATTTTTTTCTAAATGGAATAGGTAGATTCATCTGGACATCGGATGAAGGTGGAAAGTATACAAGTGATTTAAGTACAGATGCTATAGCCGGAACAGTAACCCTTATGATTTTAGTAACAGAACTAGTCGACAAACCAAAATCCAAGGCCAGAATAGTATTAGGTTGATACAAGCGTATTTTTTTTAAAGTTAACATTATATTTCGCGGAGTACATTTTGTTGTTTCAGATAACATATTAATACAAAAATAGCATTCTTTAGGTAAACCTAGCAACAGTTGTGGTTCTGTAGATATGGATAAAAGAGCAGCCTTTTGCATATAGTTTCTAAAAAAAAGTGTTTCGCATTCCGATTCCGAATCTGAATCTTCATTAGGGTTCTTTGATTCTTGATCAAGGTTAAACATTTCATGTGAAGAGGCGTTTGAAGATGTGTCGTTCATACTACCAAAAGATACTGCATCTGGTGAAAATATTATTTTCCTCTTTTTTTTTAAACATTTGTTAACAGTCATGGTTGATTTATGGACACCTTTAGCTTTCAGATTTACTTGCACTCCCTTACTTTTTTTTGATATTTCTAAACACTGATCATTATTTCCAAAACTTAATGGATCTTCTAGTACTATTTCGTCTTCACAGCTAACAACAAATATCTCTTCAGGTTTTTCTAACGTCGAAGTTTCATCTTTATTTAATAGTTTCTCAAAATATTCTATACGATTACGTTTTTGCACTGCAGATCTCTGAGGTTTATCTTCCTTTTCCTGTTGACATTTGAATTTGTGTGGAACTATACCCTGTTTTAGTTTAATTCTTCCCCCGACCAACTTATATTTAGTATAGTTCTCCATATCATTTTCAATCTAAAACAAGAAAAAAACTTAGTAGCCATATACACCTAGCCGACGCGAGCAGAGCAGTAGGCACAGTCTAGTATAGAAAACTTGTATTGAAAACAAAGGATAACGCAAAACAGCTGCATTGTTCTCAAGACATAGTTTTCAATACCGTTAAGTATTTAAGCTTGACGGTACGGTAAATACCGTTCAACATTGACCAAAATGTTCTGTAAAAGACACCGACTTTATTGTTTCTCAGCGCCGTTGTTCTACCCCTAGTCGTAAAGTAATTTCTTTTATAACATCGTAGTTTAGCTAGACCCATCTGCTCGAACAATAGGTTCAACGTGGGAACGATCCGGCTTGGCGATCCACCAAGGCTAGTCAGTCGCCTGGTGACGGGCTGGACTTTTATTCTATTTATCTAACTATCCCAATACTACCGTACCCAATATTGCCAAACTACAAAATATTATAATAGTAATGTCTTAGGTATGACGATCACTGTATTTTATAATGAAACTATTTTTAACCGGAGTAATCGCGTACTTATTGATTTTACATTTTTCCTGCCAATGTAAAATCAATAAACACGCTATCAATCCGGTTAGAAATTGTTTCATTATAAGATGAAAATAATTATTATTACTTCTGTACCTACATAAAATATGATCACTATACTTACGTCAAAATGGTCTTCACAACAATAAACTGTACTTTTATCTCCAAATGGATCTAACCTCTTCATAGCTTTTATCCATTTTTTTCGCATTTTAACCTCTTTTGGAACTATAAAAAACAACTTTTCCGGCGAATTGGTAGTTGTATTTTTACATTTAGGCACAACACATGATTTCCTAGTATTTGGATTGGACATTTTTAAAAGTATTTAGGTATAATTTCGGTGGAACGGGCGCGCGACTGCAAGCGGACTGAGTGAGCCAGACTGAGCGTGTTGTGCGATGACGTCACACCGTAACCAGCGGCCCGCGTCGTACGGTTACAACTTGTTTTACTTCTAAATCGGAAACTAATTGACGTATCGAAGTAATTCTTTCACTAGTATTTTTTATTTTTGACAGAGAATATGGAGTGCTAATAATCAAAATTAGTTAACATTCTTCATTGTCCACCGTAGGTACGAGTATATTGCCGAAAAGTACAAAATTGACTTAATTTTTTTTTGGTATGATATTATTATTTCGTCGCAGTAGGCGTGAAAAGCTGTAATGGGTTGATATGCATTTCGTGAACAATTCAAGAAAAATTGTATGGTGGGACAAACTTAACTTTGCTCTTGTAAAACTGTTGTCCCCATACATCGACATATGCCGCGGTTAGTTTAGTAGGAGCAAATAAGGTTGTCTTACGATTTTTGCGAATATCTAAAAAACGCTGTAAGTTAGAAAAACCGTTTTATTTTTCCTGTAATATTTAGGATAATATTAATAATCGGTAATTACTACAGATTTTTCTGTTCAGTAACTTCGGAGATAATAGGGGGGAATGGTATTTTTTTAAACGTTTTTGGTCTTAAATCAAAAACTAAACGTCTAATAAAAAAAATAAAAACGGTTTTGAAATCTTTATACTAAGCCCTCATTTGATATCCCACTCGCTATATTATCTCAACTTTTGATTTTCGACATCCCATTTCGGTCCCCTTTAAAAAAAAAGTAAAAAAGGTATAGGATTTTTTTTCTGTTCCATAGGCTCGAATTAGCGGTTTTTAACACTATTCCAAATTTCAAGTAGATAGCATCAGTAGATCCTGAGATATCTTGCTGTGACAGACGGACAGACAGACAGACAGACAGACAGACCATAAGGGTTCCTTTTTTACCATTTTGGTACGGAACCCTAAAAATTAAATGATTAATTATTTTATTATATTTTTGAGTCATGTCCACATTTTTTAGGAGGGATGACGCAAATTTGTCCGATCTCTGATTATGACAGATGATTTCATGGGTTGGTGAAATTTGGGTAGTGTTTGAGGATGATGATTGATTGCGAGGTGATTCTATCGCACAAGGATATGTTGTCGACGGTAATTTTGAAGCGATAAAGATAATTGGACTTAGTTATGCAATAACGTTCCAATTCACAAAACAAAGTATCAACCTTCTGTCTTTAAAAACAAAGTCCATAATCCAATAAATTTTGTATGTGGAATGGAACGTTATTGCATAATTACGTCCAATTATGATTTGTGATAGCCGTGTCCGGTGAGTAGGTAATTGAGTGAGATGGAATGAAATGTATGGCTGATGTCTCTCGGACGCCATGTTTGCTAAGTGAGTTTTAATTAATTAATTATGAATGTTACCAAGTAAAATGTAAAAGCATCTAGTGGCTGAGCACAACACCATCGGTGCTAGACTGCGCTGGTTTGGCTGCGTTGATAAAACGGCCGTAGAAAGACTACCCAATGTTACGCTGGCTTGGCTACGTTGATAGAACGGCCGTAGAAAGACTACCCAGTGTTACGCTGGCTTGGCTGCGTTGATAGAACGGCCGTAGAAAGACTACCCAGTGTTACGCTGGCTTGGCTGCGTTGATAGAACGGCCGTAGAAAGACTACCCAGTGTTACGCTGGCTTGGCTGCGTTGATAGAACGGCCGTAGAAAGACTACCCAGTGTTACGCTGGCTTGGCTGCGTTGATAGAACGGCCGTAGAAAGACTACCCAGTGTTACGCTGGCTTGGCTGCGTTGATAGAACGGCCGTAGAAAGACTACCCAATGTTACGCTGGCTTGGCTACGTTGATAGAACGGCCGTAGAAAGACTACCCAGTGTTACGCTGGCTTGACTGCATTGATAGAACGGCCGTAGAAAGACTACCCAGTGTTACGCTGGCTTGGCTGCGTTGATAGAACAGCCGTAGAAAGACTACCCAATGTTACGCTGGCTTGGCTACGTTGATAGAACGGCCGTAGAAAGACTACCCAGTATTACGCTGGCTTGGCTGCGTTGATAAAACGGCCGTAGAAAGACTACCCAGTGTTACGCTGGCTTGGCTACGTTGATAGAACGGCCGTAGAAAGACTACCCAGTGTTACGCTGGCTTGGCTGCGTTGATAGAACAGCCGTAGAAAGACTACCCAATGTTACGCTGGCTTGGCTACGTTGATAGAACGGCCGTAGAAAAACTACCCAGTATTACGCTGGCTTGGCTGCGTTGATAAAACGGCCGTAGAAAGACTACCCAGTGTTACGCTGGCTTGGCTGCGTTGATAGAACGGCCGTAGAAAGACTAGGTACTCAGAGTTAGGCTCGCTTCATAAGCGAGCCTACTTTGAGTAGCCTTTCTACAGCTGTTCAGTCGGACGACATATATACCGTTAGGGTGCGTCTCCACTGTCGCGAAGCTGGGTGGAGCAGGGCAGAACGGACCGTGAACAACCGAATATAGGACCGTGAAATCACATTGATCGACATCTCCACTCCACGATCGCGGAAACTACTTGCTGATTGCTAAGTAAGCAACGGACCAGCGGGAATGGTTGAAACAGTTCAACCAGTCATTATGTAGAGTGTATGATCGAACTACTGGAAATTTTAGTAGTCGGTAAAGTCCCATCACTAGTTACGCGTCAGTAGAAACGCATACTCAAACGGGTCCGTAAGTGTTTCATTTCATCGCTCCGTGAACGAGTATTCTACCATTACCATTAATGCAGTTTTCAAAGAGCTACATACCTAAGTAAGTTGTTCGGAACACGAGTTCTCTGAAGAAGCTCTAATGTTAAAAAGTTATGAGACTCGTATGGAGCGGCGGTTTCAAAGTACAAACGCCTAGCGTGGATATACAATAGCACAGTTAAAGTTACCTAGAGTAGCAAAAGTACCAGTGGCGTGGCGTCAAGGATCCGATTTCTACCGGCTTGCCTATTTTTTAAAGCATATGACCGGAGTATCTACTAGGTACTCCTAAAGAAAAAGTAATCCAAATCAGCCCCGGTTTTGTGTGGCTTTACTAAGAAAATATTTGACGCCACACCACTGAAACGATACATCAATATTATGTCAATCTACTAACATAAGATTGGCTGGAGGAGGTCGCTTATTGGTGATAAGACCACCTGTTGATTACGATTAAATAATTGCTGTTTTGTGAAATTATTTTTTTATGATCATTCGATTTGGTGTACAATAAAGAATTATTTTATGGAATGGACGACAAGTATGTCGCACGACTTTTTGTCGCTTTTGAAACACAGAGACCAGTTTCTCTACCAACCAGAGGTGTCGTCCGTCTAAGAGTCTCTTAACACGTTCCTCGTCCCGGTGCCCCCAATGTGGCGTCATGAAGGTTTTTTTCAGGAGACCGTGCTTCCATAATGGGGTCACTTCCCTATACTGATTGCAGTTGGGACTTGTGACATCGTCCGATAGTTTTATATGGGTCAGAGAACGTGTTAAGCGATTCTTTGTCTCTCATAAGAGACAGATACTAGTTTATCTGCAGTTAGAGGTACGGTCTGTGTCTCTCATGACTCATGAGAGACAGAGACCAGTTTCTCTGCAGCTAGAGGTACGGTCTCTGTCTCTCATGACATGGCCTTGCCTCGCATTCTCAGAAACTGCAGACAGACGAACAATGCAGCGTGGAAAGACGAGCCGCGCAGTTCAATGCTTTGAATGCTTTTCAGAAAAATACGAGCTTCGACAAGAGAGATAGCTGAATATAATTAGAAGACAGACGATTTAGTAGGAAAAACACCAATTTAATCGATAACTGGGTAGATAGTTGTGTCACAGACAATATGCCTACGTCAGAAGAGTACAAGCATCGACAAGAGAGTCGCTGAATATAATAAGAAAACGGATGTTTTTTCGTAGTAAAAATACCAATTATGGATAACTAGCACATATTTGTGTGTTTGTGTAGATATCAGGGCTTGCAGGACTGGTCGTAGCTGCTTGTCACGTGAGATACCATAGATCTGTTACTTTCGCTCTATATTTAATAGAATAGTAGAATAGTAGTAATGGTAGTATTTGTCGCCCGACTAAGAGTTTTGCAAGCACACACTATTGAAGCGTTTATAATGCTAACAATACATATACGTTCGGGTTTCGGTCCCCAGGCACAACACCCGCCTGGAGAGAGATCTCTCTATTGTCCGCTCTTCCACAGACTCTTTGTCTCTCATATGTCATAAAGTAAGACTTGATCTACGTGTATGCCAAATTTAATCCCAATCCATCCAGTTTATGCCTCGTTATTTAGTAACAAACATCGCAGCCTCCAAACATCTTTACAAACTTTCACATGTGTAATAGTAGGAAGGATAGGATACCAGTATCTGTTATAGACAATGTTGATAGCTTAAACCACACCAATGGATTGGTATGTGACCGCCTTAGGGGACCTATAATCTAGTTGGATGTTAGCTGACGGTGCATGCATGCGTCTGGCTCTCACGTTTGAGTGGCAGCGGGTTGCTAATCGATTTATCCCAATCGACATGGATGTTGGTTCTCTAGATGTGCCTACCTACTGGTATTCTTCTTTTCTTATATAACTTTATCCCTAGGACTCGTGGTCTCAGGTCATTTTAGCCCCGCTAGCAGAAGACGGCCGTGACGTGTCTCGCGCTCGATACAGTGCGTAACCAAAGTATAAGGAAAGAAATCACACTCCGGCCCTATAGGAGAGCGCGATACATATTCATGGCGCAGGGCTGTCGCCCGTCGGGTTTTTTCGCATCCGAACACTGCAGTAAGTATACGCGTTTACGATACATTTCGCGGGAGCGAGCGAGCGCGGCGATTTGTTTTTTTTTTTTTAGCAACTGACAAACTCGCAACCCATCCTGGGCGTAGCGATTGTCGGACCGGGTAGTTGGCCGTGGCGTTCCCTGGGGTCGAACCAGGTCGCTAGCCAGACCACCCTGAGTTGGTTGGACTGGGGCGGCGACGGCGTAATCCCGACTGACTACGCGTACGCATTCCTAAAAGGCCGTAGCATAGGGCTGCCATCTCCAAAATTTTACACCTAGAACAAAAAGCATAAATCCCCGGATTTTGGAGTTTAAAACTCGGACACGTCAACAGCAAGGCAGTTTGAAGAAGAAAAAATGCCCTTCATGATTAAGATCTTGTTTTTTTCTATAGTTACTTACATCTAGTAGTAGTATTAAGCCAATTCATCATTTTGTTGAAAAATCCCCAGTGGTTCAGCCGGGAAAGAAAATAAAATCCGAATTCATGAAATATGGGTTTTCTCTAAAACTATTAAACTTAATACCATCTTTTTTTTTCATTTTGGTTAATTAAATAGTAAGTATATATGTCCTGAAAGAAAATTGATTGATTGATTGTCTTCCTGATTACCCTCTAGATAAACGAGAAGTTCCTATGAGAGCTGAAAAGGTCTACGAGAATTCCGGCCTCTGGTCATTAGCAATCGAGGTTACAGGGTGTCAACAATTGGGCATTATCGTGTCCAGCACAATACCGCAGGGTGTCAATTACTGACAATTGGCGTGTCAAGCACAAGGACGTTTACTTTGTGAGAAGAGAGGACAATAGAGAGATCTCTCACCAGGTCGGTGTTGTGCCTGGGGACCGATGTCCAAAGAGAGTTGGTTGGAAGTTACCTATATTTATGCAACCTTAAACCCTAAACTTAGAAAACTTCGATAGCGAGATGTAGAATATGTCAGAATTGACAGATGAAAGGAGCGTCGCCACAACTTTATGTTTAGCCACATCCAGTAAAAATATAACATTTACCAATTTAGACTCGGCATCCATGTTTAAAATCCGTTTGAATGGGAAATGACGGGATGCAATTACTGGCAAACCGAAAAGCAAATTGCGAACTATTGAAACAGATTTACGTAATAGTGTTTACAGTTCAATTTGAACTATGCTGATGTACCGTTTATTTAACGTTAATTGGTTTTGGCTTTTGATCCTTAACTGTAAAGTAACTGACAAAGTTTGACGTGTTGCCGATTAATCCTAAAAATAATGTTCTATACTTGACCCAGTTTTTAACACTCGACGTAAAAAGAGAGGCGTCATATTAATTTAACTCCTGTGTTTATCTGTGTTGCTGGCTGAACCATTTTGAATGCAGTTTCAATTCATTTATGTTTTATAGGTTATTTAACATCTCCAGTTTAATTAACTCTGGGTAGTTTTAAAAAAAGTTTCAACCGCTCTTACTATCTTGATCGAATTATGAGTAATTTCTCCGTAGGTTCCGATTTCTATTTTTGGTTATTTTGTAGCCTGGACCTGTGGACCTCTGGAACTTTTTCAGTAAACCAGCGTCTCCATCCAATAGACCACTCGGTCGCTTTACCAGTCATGTATTTTCGATGTATTTGTAAGTGGCCGAGAGGTCAATATTTTGTCCCAAAAGGAATTAATATTTGTGTAAAATAATTGTGTATTAATTAATTTGGCAGCAACATTTTTAAATCCGTTGCTAGCCTGAGCTCATTGTAGCGTAGTGCATGAAATGAATTTCAGATAAGCGGGATCCCATTTATTATGAATGAAATAATTAATTGGACATGGTATGAAATGTTTTAACATACTAATTAAATATTTCATATTTACATAAGTTTTATTACCTAGGTACCATTCGCGTGCATTCCATAAATACACTGTCTGTCTATGTCTACCACAGAAATATATCCAGGTACCTAGAAGGAAAAAGTGTATGTACCTCGCGTGAAGTCGCGTGCTAAGTAGAAGTGACGGTGACCTACTTTGCACGCCGTCTACTTCAGTTTCCGTTAATATTATTATGAGATTTGAAAATCAGATAATAATAGTATAATTAATTGTTCAAATAATACCGAATGAAATGGCACATTTACGTTTTCCATCACTAAATTACACTTTTGCTGTCAAATGGCAAGCGAAAAACTTTACAAATAGCCATAAATATCCACGAAATATTTCTAGACATGCGCGAAACAGTGCCTCAAAAAGTAATGCTATATCACATCACTTTTCCAAAAACGTAATATCACACTGAGATATCACATCACTCCAAACATCACCCGTACATAGTCGATGACGATACGCAACAGCGAGCGCGGGCGCGCGCGATATACCAACATCACAGCTATCAGCTACATTACGCAGCGCGTGTTCTCTGGAGTCTAGGGCGGAGTTTTGAAACTATTACGCGCGTTTCACTCGGTCCTCGCTCTCACTCGCGCTCGGGCAATGTTATTTAGAGTGATGTTTGGAGTGATGCTTGATTTCTCGGAGTAATGCGTAATGCAACATCACGCGTTCGAGTTATATCTCATTTGTGATATTACGGGCATTACTTACACATGTCTAAATATTTCCTTCTACCTCGTTATATTTCTGTGCTATATACCCTGTACTTTGTATGCCTTTGAGATGTGATGCTGGAGGAGATATTGAGGGTTCCGTGGACGGCCATGAGGACCAATGACTCCATTTTAAAGGAACTCGGCATCACAAAACGACTCTCAGATATCTGCCGACAGTCTGTTTCTTTGGGCACATCATGCGCTCACCAATTCATGCGCTAGAGAAACAGATTATTCTCGGCTCTGTGGAGGGCAAATGCACCAGAGCAGTGGTTCCGAACCTGGGGGTAATTACCCCTCCAGGGGTAAAACGAAGTTTTCTCAGGGGTAATATGCATGAATATTAAGAGGAAACAATAAGGTGGAGAGAATTGAAAATTAGGTATTTGTAAAATGTGTCGCTGTCCTGCACTGCCCGCCTCTCCCGCGCAGAGCGCGATAGAGACAACTGCAGCTTGGACCGAAAATACCTTTTAAAATTTCATGAAAACAACGTTTCGTAGTCCCCTGATTTCTTCCCCAAAACTTAACCTATTTAACTAATTTTTTCATTAAACATTAAAGAAAGGCTTTGGCCGTGTTCCTATGTTTTCATTTTTTTTAATAATCTAGTCAAATTTGTTTTCTGGATGTGTGAACACAGCGGAAAATCTGGCTTTTTTTTAGGTTTTTGAAGGTTAATATCTCTTTTGAGAATCAATTTATCGTAAAAAAGAAAACATAGGAACATATCAATAGTAGCCATAGATTTTTGGACAAAAAATTATTGCTCTACTGGCATTAACCAGGGAGGAAACAGGGGACTACGTTTGTATGGAAAAACTGCCTTCCTGTTTCCTCTTAAGCCGTTTTAATTTGAGTAGTTTCTTATAAGCTTACAATACGTATTTTTTGGAGGGGTAATAATACAAATCTCGATGAGAATGTGGGTGATATGTTAATAAAGGTTGGGAACCACTGCACCAGAGGAAGAGATCCAGCGCGTTGGTACGCGAACAAAAGGGCTGCAGGGTGTCATAGATGTTTAAAGTCCTTTTTAAGTTATTTCACACCTACCTGTTTTCAGCTTCAAGGTGGCCCTGGCCTAGCGTCCTGGTTCAATCCTAGGCGCTTCGGCCCCCACCTAGTTCGACCCTCTCAAGGTGGACCGGGACTAGCGAACTGGTTCGATCCCAGGTGCCCCCTGCCCCCACCTAGTCCGTCCGTCAAAATCATTCCTAGTTTGAAGCTCACATATGGGAGCACTACAAAAATCAGATACTACGGCGTGCAGAACCGGGAAATTTTAGTATGAGAGAACTGGGAATTCTCGGTACTGCCATACTAAAATTTCCCGGTTCTGCACGCCCTATCAGATACGTACCGCATTGCAAGCGAGCATAGACATCTTCTGTCATTGCCGTTATACATTTCTCACCGGGTAGTCTAATACGTATATTTTTAGTTTTTATCATTTGGTGCTGAACCGTAAAAATCACAATCCACGCAGGAGCAAGCAGGTTAATAAAACAATTTACCCAGTGATTCACTATTTTTATTGGTCCCTAGCGGAATAAATCAAATTGCTTCGGATTTCTCCAAGGAATCAATCCAATATTTGACCCACGTAGCCGGTTCGTTTAAAACGACCTAATTTTCTGTAGAGCCGGCACAACTAGCGGCGACTTCGCTTGTCGCGCGACAGAGCATGCCCTGTCACTGTCACACTATATTGAATGGAAAGAGATAGGTAGTATTTATCGCGCCAAAAAGAGTCGCGATTCACAGTTATGCTAGAGGTACTGGAATTTCTTTGGGTTGCAATAGAATACCACGACTCTTCATTAACTGCATATCGTTTATTTTACCATATGGTGGTCATTGACGCAAATAGCCCTGAAAATGGGTTTTAGCAATGCCACAATAAGAAAAGGTTGAATCGCTTCAACTAACCCCACTGGTCCGTATGCTCACTTTGCGGTCAGTGAAAAGTGGGCGTACAATTTTTTCATTTTATTTATTTAACTCACACGCACTTGGTACATTTGTTTTCCTTTAAACTCGCCAAACATGCGTTTATTGGCGATAAATTGCACTCACATTAAAGTTAGTTTTGTAAATGTACTCTACCATCGTGGCATGCACCTAACGTAGGGGAGACCGGGTATGGTTGTCTCGCGGGTTGGTTGTCACAGCGGCCATAAAATAATACTAAACGAAACATTAAGTACATCGATCGGTGCTAAAAGATCGCAAGAGCTGTACATCCTTCCGTACTTCACCAATCGATGCACTTATTCCTTCGTTTAGTAATATTTTATGGCCGCTGTGACAACCAACCCGCGAGACAACCATACCCGGTATCCCCTACCTAACCTAATTTTGTACAAAGGCACGACTGAGCGACCGTCTGCATTACTACTCGTTTCAAAGGACCGTCGGCGGGTTGGATTAAACCTTCCCGCGGGCCGTAAAGCGTACTTTGCCCACCACTGCCAAAGTATTTAATAAAGACGAACAAATACTCCAACTTCGGCCGTTTAGGAGCGCGCGACACGTATTCACACAGACGCGCAATAGCAAGTCTGTGTGAGTGCGATCCATACTGGAGCATTCTTACACATTTTTAAAACTTACACATTCTTAAAGCGCGCGATGTACCTTTTGTGTGAAGAAAAATTACTGCTATTATACTGTGAACACTAAAATTGTAGTCCTAGCTGAAACAAGCAGGGTTAATAAAAATAAATAAAAAAATAAAAAATAAAAAAAAAATAAAAAAAAATAAAATTACAATAAAAAAAAAATAAAAAAATAAAATAAAATTTGTTTATTTCGGACATAATCCATATATTGTTAGTTACATGATACTTAATAGCTATGTTAGTACAGTACAGTAGTAAAATTAATTAATTCATATACCTACCACCCTCTGGAGCACCCGGTACGTGCGCATGCGTACGCACCCAGTGTCCCAGAATGGGGCAGTCCGTCCTCTCACTGATGAGCTTCAGGATGGTGTTGTGGCTCCCCCGCACCCTGCGCATGAGTGATGCGACTCGGTGACGAATCACCGCGCTGAACCCCTCCGTGTGCGCGTACGCAAACATTGCCGAGGCGCTGCAGTAGCGTGGGAGCCCCAGCAACACCCTGAAGGCATTATTATATTGTACTCGGAGGGCGTTGTAGGCTCGCTGCGTGTAATAAAAACCTTGCCCCTGTAATTCACTATTTTTATTGGTCCCTAGCGGAATAAATCAAATTACTCCGGATTTGCCTAAGGGATTACATTCGGCCTGCGTTGGCGATTCGCTTAAAACGGAATTTTATAACGGAGTTTCTATTGGATATGAGTACTACAGACAGAGCCACCCAGTGTTCGGAACTAAAGCGGACTACACTCACGGATTGGTGAATTCGGGTCATTATCTATATAATTGTTCATAGAAAATGACCCGAATATATAATGTATGGAACGATAAGGTTTAACAAAATTGACGTTGAAATTCGCCCCACAACGCCCACTTTTTAAAATCATTACGTCTTAAGGTGGATTTAGACCAAACGAATTCTAACACATTCTAACCCCACTCTACCAAATTCTTTGTGTACACACAAATTTGGACAGAATTTGGTAGAGTGGGGTTAGAATGTGTTAGAATTCGTTTGGTCTAAATCCACCTTCATGTATCAAGTGGTATTGATAACCAACTTAATGTTTACTATGTGTGAGTCTAAAATCATTTACTTATGACCAATGTGAACGAGTTTTAGAAAGCTCCATTAATCGATTGAATCATGTTTATTAAAAACAAAAATATTGCTTTGCTAATCAACAGCAACGAGAAACAATGAGGTGAGGTGAGGTTGGGTTTTGGTAGGTTGCATATCGTTAAAAAGACAAAAATCTGTGATTGGTTACAAAGCTACTGACGTGATTCACTTGCCGCTACAGTATTTTGTTCAGTACTAAGTACTAGCTCCGCCCCGTTAGTACGTATTCCGTAGGGCGATTTTGAGCTTCCGTTACGCTTCCATACTTATTATATTTCGATGGGGCTCAACAACGAACGTCATCGTTTGAAGTCTGTCTTGTGCCGTCTTTCTCGCTCTCTCCTATATAGAGCAGTGTTTTTAAGTGTGGGTCGCGACCCCCTGGGGGGTCGCAAAGCCTCTAGAAGAGGGTCACGAGGGTCGAAAACCCTCAGGCAAAAAGGAAAAACTTTGCTTGTAATGCGTTGGGAGTTTTTTACTACTTTTGTAGGGAGAAAAATTACTGCTGTGTCCTAAGCAGGTGCACTTCACTCGATTTTGGCCTCCCGCACGGTGATCGTAGCCGATCCGGTCACCGGCAACCAAAACGTCACAGTTTCACAACATAATTATCGTGACAGTACGCAAACGCCGTTGATGCCGGCCGAACGCCGCTAGCGAAAACTATGCGAGAACGTATTGTGCTGTGCGAAGTTTCCGTGCTGTGGCTGTGGCAATTCCCACGCTCGCGTCAAAACAATAGGTTTCGACACGAGCGTGGGAATTCTTGTTTTTTGTATGGAAACGCGCGACACTGAAATATCTGTTTATATTCTCTAATCTGTGTCCTAAGTCACATTTTGTACCACGCCGTGCGTTTCGATTGTCTATTATACCCCCAGTCCCCCACCATGCACATAGTCATCCCGGTATTGTCCATACTAAAATTACCGGTATTGGGTCTTAGTGACTAGGCGAGTTTTGTCGTACGTCAGCCCCGTTAGCTTACACATAGGTACCCTCGGTGTCAATTAAGTTGAACGCCTAGTGAACCTCTATTTTAGCGTCAACTTATAACCCTCATTTTGTTACCGGAATATATGAAACTGAAGTTACCCATGAGAATTACATTGGACCCGCGTAACTCTTTAAAATGACCTAACATTTATTACAAACTTATGGACATAAGCCATTTAAATATTCCGTCATCGCGAGTAATGCGGACGTTAAGTCACAGTAAATATTTTAACTGACACAGTATTTTAAATAAGCCCGCACACGCTCGCCTGACAGCATTTTTTAGGGTTTCGTACCAAAATGGTAAAAAAGGAAACCTTATGGTGCGACTCTGTCTGTCTGTCCATCTGTCACAGCCAGATGTCTCAGGAACCACTGCAGCTATCGATTTGAAATAGTGTTAAAAGTAGCTAACCCGAGCCTATTGGACATGAAAAAAAATCTTGTACCTTCTTTACTTTTTTTAAAGGGGTCCGTAATGGGACTTTGAAAATTGAAAGTAGGGCTCGAGCGGAGTATCAAATGAAAGGGCTTGATTTGTAAATTAAAACACAATTTTTATTTTTTTTCTTTAACAAATAGTTTTTGATTTATGATGGAAAAGTTAAAAAAAAAATAACTTTCCCCCCATTATCTTCGAAATTACTGAACAGAAAAATGTGTCATAATTACCAATTATAAATGTCATCCTAAATATTACAGGAAAAATATAACAGTTTTCCTAACTTGCACCGTTTTTTAGAAATTTGCAAAAATCGTAACACATACTTATTTGCTCCTACTAAACTAATCGCCATTCAGTTTTTCTTCAACTAATCATATATCTACTACGAATTTGTACAGAATCCTCGGTGCGCGAGTCCGACTCGCGCTTGACCGGTTTTTTTTCTTATTTATTTTGCTAAATTGTTAAGTTTATGGCTAATTTACTAGCTACAGGACAATTATATTATGTATGCCTCCTCTAAATACATACTGACGCTTAAATCAATCGCGTAATTACCGTAATTTGCGTAAATCAATAACGTAATTACCTACAGGATCGCTTTTAAAAGTATCTATCAAAACTGGAAGGATATCGACGACAATCGCACAGTATTTTTTATGTTGGTAAGCATTTGACTTCCATCTCACCTGTTGGTAAGTGACGATGGAGCATGTCTATATAGTGCTTATTCAGTCACTCTTACCTTAAAGAGATCCAAGTGATATTGTTCAGGGAAAAAGTATGCTGGAAGAGAATTTCACTCTCTAGCCGTTCTAATAAGAAATGTATAAGTAGAAGCAAATCGCTTTATGATCAATTGGCTCAAACTTGTGGTGGAGGACACTTAGTTCAGTGCATTAGTAGACAAAAGACTGAAACGACACCAAGGTGGCTTAAAATTAACCACTGCCAATGTCTCTTGTCAAGTCTGTGGTAAAATATGTTAGTCAAGTATCAAAAGATTGATGCTTTAGAGATGTGATGTTAGACATTGACCGCCAAAAGGACGAACAAGTATATACTGGAACAGCTAGAGGTCAAAACGAGACTCTCAACCATTTGCAATCAAAGAACTCTTAGCTATTTTGGTCATATTGCTCGCCGGCGACCGGATAATCTCGACAAGTTGATTGTGGTGTGCAAGGTGGAGAGAAATAACCTCGCGGCCAGTCTCTCAGCCGTTGGCGTGACCAAGTAACGACGATCACTGGTTCTCACGGTCACTGGTTGCAAGCCGGACTGGTTGGTGGACAGCCGAGACCCGAGCTAGATGGAGAAAGTTGTCGCAGGAAGCCACGAGAAACTTTCAGAGACACGGTCAAGAAGAAGATCCTTATCGCACCCTTAATAATAAACCGGGCTAACTCAAAATGATTCTGCAATTGAGTTGAAACCATTTGAATTCTTTTTAAGATTGAAAATAAATTGTCAATTTTTTTGAGTTAGCCCGGTTTATTATTAAGGGTGCGTTATGGTTAAAGTATTTTAGAAAAAGATGGGAGGTAAGCTGACATGCGCAAATTGACTAGCAATCGAGATCATGCGTGATTCCGGTGGGACGCGCGTCTGTATTGCTGCGTTTGTATGGACTTGTTTGACTGCTTTTTTATACTGTGGCTAAGCCGACTTTAGATAAATGTCCCTACCCTCAATTTATGTAATTATATGCGCGTAGGTTTCATGAGTTTAGTTTCTAACATTGTGCTTCGTAACGACGGTCCTAAATGGCGAAGTTATTGCCCGCATCTAATATCTAGGTACAGTCAGCGTCAAATTTGGCTTGGCAAAGTACGTTGTCAATTTTCAGATTTACATTCAACCATTTCGTAGCGCATCTGGCATGTTTGCTGATGCGCACATTGGCTAACTGACATTGACTTCTATGCGCCAATGCGCAACGAGGTAACATTGCTGATTAGCAGATTAAGAGGAAGCCCCAATAGTCTGCTGCAGGTTGCCGCAGGAAGGCTGGACGGCGCCGTGCTCGGCAGGATCACCGAGCTGCATACCGTGCGCGTGGCTTGCTGAACCGGTCGACGGGCGCACTCGTTAGATTATACAGTGTGTAAGTCTAATACGGGCGAATCTCTTAACGGTGGTTAGTATAGGACAAAGTGAAGGTAATTAGATAACATTTATTTAAAGTTGCAACAATAATTTTGTCCATACAAAATAATTCAGCCCGCAATGTAATGCAAACACACTCACGTTAAACGCTCGTTGACAGTTACGTTGACATTTCGGTACCGCCGTACCGCAACCATGTTTACAGTACATTGCTGCTGAGAAATTTAAAAAAAATTAATCATGGGGTCCTAATGAACTGCAACTTAAAAAACCTTTTACTTCATGATTACACTAATGAATACTATCTCCGATTTAATTTATCGCCCCTATTAGACTTACACGCTGTATTTTAATGTTACTATCTTACTAACATAGTCAATAGATCTCCTGTTTACTAACAATCTATGAACCGCACAAGTTGTCTGATAATAAAGATATTTTGGAGGGGAGGGAGGGAAGGAGGGATTGTCTAACCAATACTTGAAAATGTCGAGCAAATCTACCAGGACTTCGACATTATGATGCCACCGGTATCAATGCCACAAAAATCTGCTTAAAATTGTACCGCCATTACAATGGATTTGACCCAAATACATCAGTAAAAGTTACCTGAATAAACACGTGTAACAAAATTAAAGGCGAATACACAACTAAGGTTAATCCCATCATTAATCCAGCGTAACCGCATCCTTAAATCACACCACCGCACGAGCCCGCTGGAGCGAGTATAAATAACAGGGTAAATTTGCTAGTGTTTCGATATTTGTAACTGGTATTTACGTGTTAATTTATTATATTGAAACATTAGAACGATAACGTGTAACAAAATTGACGTTGAAATTTACTCCACAACGCCCACTTTTTGAAATCAATACGTCTTACGTATAAAGTGGTATTGATACCCCACTTAATGTTTAATTATGTTGTTTGTTCAACTATGTGTGAGTCTAAAATTTTATCTGCGCAAAATGACACGAGAAGTCTCCTTCATAAACGTTTTGATATTACTGTACAACATTGGTTTGATTACTTTAGTTGAAAAGATTCTCATTCCAAAGTAAAACAGACAGGTTGGGTGGGCTTCGCGATAGGCTTTCGTCAGCCCTGTTTAGGCATTAGAATATAAAAAGTGTATTCGCATTTAATTCCATTTATTTAGGATTAACTAAATGGCTACACAAAAACCCGAACCGCCCTTTGTGTGTTTTCTGGCCGAACAAGAAACCTAAGGGCATGGATGTTTTTTACTTAGTTACATTACTTTATAAATGTAGGTAGTTTGTAACAGCCCTAATAGTCTGGTACAGTCTAACATCGAACTTTTTAAATTCTTTTATGCCACACCTGGCCATAAAGTGACTTTTTCGCAAAAGTCGCTTTCTGGCCAAGTGTAGACATAAAATGATGTACACAACACGAGAAGTAATAAAGAAAGCCCTCGATCGCACATTTACGTCCCTGGCCTGCGGCTCGGGCCGCAAACATCTGCGATCTCGGCCTTTCTTTATATTACCACCCTAGTTGTGTAATATACTATCCCATCAAAAACATTACATGTAAAAAGATGCAAGTCTCGGAACGCAGTTCTCCTACAACAAAAAAGTTTAGAGATCTAAAGTTTTGCGATCTAAGGGTATCAATCAGGTCTGCTAGAAGTACCTTAGAATTATGATGATCATCAGTCAGTGAATCAGTGAATCAGTCAGTCAGTCAGTCAGTGACAAAACTAAGGAACTTTGACATGACAAACTACTCGTTCAAATTGAATGAAATTGAGAAAGTTGAGAATATATATAAGTCTTATTGTGCCCTATATATCCCTGAAATTTCAGGGTTCTAGGCTAGAACCCTGAAATTTTAGGGATATATATGGCACAATAAGACTTATCTAGCTTTAGCCAGTACAAAATTACCAGAGGCTGAAAATGGCTTGAATGGTTTCGAGAAAAGGATGGTACGGCCGTGCCTTTGTTTTGCTCGAATTGGCGGGGGCACTGCCGTGCCCCCAGATTTACTAGCTTTTATTTTACTTGCAATGTTCGTACAATGTAAGTATGTCAGTTGTGGTTTTAAATTTCGCAAACAATTTTCAATCACTTTGTGACATGAAATATTTACATGGGTGTAAAAATAAAGGAAAAGCGACATGGGATATGATCTCATCGACCATATCAAACCATGTAAATAAAAATGATATTAATGAAATTACATTTGATAATATTTTATATTCCAATCCCCATGACATTTGTAACATTTTAAATAATTATTTTATAAATTTGACTAACTCACAAAACCCTTTACCAAACAGCTCCAACTCTCCTTTACCGGAGAGAAATTGTCATACGATCTTTCTCAAGCCAGTTGACAGCAATGAGATCAACAAAATAATTATGGCCTTAAGGAACTCTAAGTCAAGCGGTTATGACAGTATCACAACAAGGATATTAAAACTATGTGCCAATCACGTGTGCCAGCCTCTTGCGCACATTATAAATTTGTCATATGTTGAGGGCGTTTTTCCACAGAAATTAAAATTATGCATTGTAAAGCCTCTCTTTAAAAGCGGAGATAGACAAGATCCTAGTAACTATAGGCCAATTACTTTAATTCCAATACTATCAAAAGTAATAGAGAAGGCGTTTTACGTGAGATTGGACAGTTTCTTGACTAAACATGGAATACTTCGACCCGAACAGTATGGTTTCCGAAAGGGTAGATCTACGGCACAGGCCTGTTTTGACCTTGTCAAATATATTACAGAGTGCATAAACGAAAGCATCCCAGTATCATCAGTCTTCCTGGATATGAGTAAGGCTTTTGATTTTGTGAACCATGCTAAACTTCTGAACAAACTTGAGGTCTATGGAGTAAGAGGAAAAGCTCTTGATTGGATAGAGGATTACCTAACAGACAGACAGCAATGTCTTGAAGTTAGCAGAGTTATAGACACCGACAGTAAAGCCATTCATAAAAGGACATTTAGATCTCAATTTCAGGTTATTAAAAAAGGAATTCCTCAAGGCAGCATACTCGGACCACTGCTATTTCTCCTTTATATTAACGACCTATCAAAGGCGACGGCACAAAAAACTATAATGTTCGCCGACGATACAACCCTTGTAGTGAAATGTAATAATAAGTCAACTTTTGAAAATGACATAAATAATTCATTACAGGAGATAATTAAATGGATGAATAAAAATGACCTACAAATTAATATAATAAAAACTAAATTAATTCAATTTACATCGTATAATTCTAATAGTATACCAATAAATATTAATTATAATAATATAACAGTAGATGAGGTCGATACTTTTAATTTTCTCGGTATCACAGTAGACAAGCACCTGAACTGGAAGGCACACATAGAAAAAGTCTGTATAAAACTTGGCCGTTTTGTCTTCGCGCTCAAACGATTAAGAGACACTGTTTCCGTTGATGCAGCACTAACAGCATATCATGGTTATGTGTCGTCTGTCCTTAACTATGGTCTGTTACTGTGGGGGAATGCAGTAGAGATTGACAGAGCTTTCAAGGTTCAGAAGAAATGTGTCAGGGTCATATGTAATGCGTGGTGGGACGATAGCTGCGTTCCCTTATTCAAGAAATTGAAAATACTTCCTACTTCTATCGTGCATTATTTAATTGTCATTAATTTTATTATTATTTGTGCACACGCCTTGACATTTTATTACTTTTATTTTGTTTGTGTTTTCTTTAATTGACTGTATTTTCCCATATTTAATTTTTTTGACATTGTATTTTCTTTTATTTTTTTACTCTTTATACTCGTATTGTGAACCATAATTTAACTTAGCGCGCTCTCATATTTGCACGCCTGCATGCAGGCAGAGTACACTGAACTATTACAATTATGATGACTATGTAAGACCTTTGTATACTGTACTGAAGCAAATAAACAATTTTGAATTTGAATTTGAATTTGAATTTGTGATATTCGATTGACTGCATATTTATGCATCTGCACTATTATCATAGTACATATTAACATACGAGTATGTAGAACTATTCAGGGTGGATTTCAGAGCATTTCAACCGCCGTCCCCAATCCCGATATTACGATGACATCTTTTTAAAAACTACATAATTTTTGATCAAATCATGAAAATAGTAGGTACTATTTTCGGATTTTATCAAAATAATGGGATACATTTTTAAAGTGTTTCGTCGAAATTTCGGGTTTGGTGATGACGGCGTTTAAAACGCTGTGAAATTCACCCTCACAAAAAACGTAGCTATTTGTACTCTCTGGCCGTTCGCTTGGCATCGCATTTCAAGAAAAGTGTAAAAGAAAATGAAAATTCTTTCCCTAACAATGGCGGCCGACACATTCCTTGTTTACGATCTGAATAAAATATTTGAGACAAAGAGCTTGCCCTTAGCATAGATTGCCGACCGAACAGTGAAAGACCAAACCAGCCTGAATTCGAAAACCGTTTGGCAAAAATAATTTTATTGCTAAAAGATAGCTTTGATTTCTTATTCATTGATTCAGTAATTGGCATAAATCCAATTAAGTTAGTAGCTTAATGTTACTTTGCTATTCCGCTAAAGAGTTTAGGCATCTAATTAAAACAAGTTGTGTTTATTTACGTATTTATTTTCATGTAGTTCTTTATAAGTTGTAATACCTATTATGATTGTTGTCGAGGTCAGGGGACCTTATTCATGCAATCAATACTAAAAACTAAAACAGAAGGTCCCCGGACAGTAAACAAAATATTACAACTTATAAAAAGCCAATAGATAGGTATGTTTGTAGGTACGCCTCAAAAGGAAAAAAGCGGGACCCTTATAAGATCACTTTGTTGTCCGTCTGTTCGTCTGTCAAGACCCTGTATCTCTGGAACGCGAAGTGGTATCGAATTAAAAATAAAACTATATACTTAGGTCTATGGTCCCTCAAAACTGTGAAAAAATCAAACTTCTACGTTGACGTGAAAAAAAATTACAGCCGTTTATGCCGTAAAAAAATTAAATTTCGACACTCAAGGAAACCAACATTCAAAGGGTACTTACCGTTGACTTCGAACTATAAAATTTGGCAAGTAATAGTAGTTAGAAGTATAGGGAAAAATCTAAATACATTTTTAATTAAATCATAAAAAAAATACTTTACTAAATCAAAATTTATAGGGTACTTTAATATACGTACCTACAAATTTGTACGGAACCCTCGATGGACGAGTCCAACTGGCACTTTTCCGGTTTTTACAGTTTTTACAGCAGCGCTTTCCAATTAGGTATAGGCATTTTAGTCGCACTACAGCAGCGCTGTATTGCGAATCCCTTCATACTTATGATAACGTTGCGGGCATTATCTAATTTTTAAATAATAATAATGCTCATTTTTTTTAAATACGCTAAACAAGCGAAAACATGCTCATTAACTTTAATTAAGTTGCTTTTATCAATAAAAAGTTACGCAAAACACCATTTATATGAAAATTATATCAACTACTTGCATCGTTAATGTAATCGCACACAAACATAATCTATATTAGATGAACACTAATTAATTGTACTATGCCGTATATATTCACATGATGGTAGCTGAACCAGACATTCGAAGCCATGGCTTCGTTACATCCAGTATTTTTCTTAGTAACCGTTGCGACCATTTTTTCGGCATCGTGGTTCCCTGGTAATTATTTTCTTCTAATTGTATTCGTATTAAGTACCACTTTCATCCCGTTGTTTAAGCTTATATAGTCCTTAATCCGTCAGTGTTAGACCTACCATATATAAACGCCATACCGCCGTAAACGCCGCAGGTTCTAATGGCGTTTACACCCTTTGAGTCTAAAGGTATCGATATATGTTTTTTTAAACCACAATTTTTGGTCTGTTTAAATTTGCTGAGGCATGATTTTTTGTACTTTTGAATTTTGACAAATTAAGGGCTAAGGGAAGATTTTTCAAAATTCCGTTCAGGCATGGGTCATTATTTGAGCGCGTCATTTTCGTGGACACGTTTTGTCGAAGTTCTCTAAGATTTGCGTCTTATATATCGAGCTGCAGTGTGAGGTGTGAATATTGCACCATAAAAACCTATTTTTAGGGTTCCGTACCAAAATGGTAAAAAAGGCACCCTTATGGTGCCACTCTGTCTGTCTGTCTGTCTGTCTGTCTGTCCGTCTGTCACAGCCAGATATCTCAGGAACTACTGATGCTATCGATTTGAAATTTGGAATAGTGTTAAAAGTAGCTAACCCGAGCCTATTGGACATAAAAAATATCTTGTAAAAAAAAGTAAAAAAGGTTTTTTACTTTTTTTTTAAAAGGCTCCGTAATGGGACTTTGAAAATTGAAAGTAGGGCTATTATATTGAGTGGGGTATCAAATGAAAGGGCTTAATTTGTAGATTAAAACACCATTTTTATTTTTTTTTATTTCTCAAATTACACAAAAACGCGTACGGTATTGTATAATACCTTTAAGTTCAATATTATGGTTTCAACAAGATGGTGCGACCAGTTAAGGCAAAACTTCGTGAGCAATTCGGAGACAAACTCATTTCGAGAAATGCAACACAACGGTGGCCTCCTAGGTCACCAGACCTTACTGTTCCTAATTTTTTTTAATGGGGATATTGCAAACAAGAAGTTTACACACCCTGACGTCGCAACATTCTTGCTTCATGTAATATTTTTGGATAACTTGAGTACTGTTTATGTTATACTTATAACTTGTTAGAAATAATAAACTAGGTAAAAATTTGTAAAATATGAGCGCTATCTCGCGATCAAACTGTCTTAGCAGTTTGGCGAGTACTTAAGTTGTAAACATTTAGTTATGTTCATCCATGTCCATTCTGAAAAATATTTTAAAAAAAAAAACAAGGATGTACTATGACAGAGATATTTTACTTCTATTGTGGTACGCCTCACCCAGTATTTGGTACAAAATAAATAAAAATAAAATAAAATAGTTTATTTCTGCAAGTAGGCCCTCAAGGGCTCTTTTCCAAGTCTGATTCTAAATTATGTATTAATTCTTTTGGCGCTTCGGGTAGCAGACCTTCTGGTGAGAAGAAGCGCCGGAAGAAACTCATCAGTTTCTCTTATTTTTCAAAAATTTTTAAATATAACAACAGGTATGACACTATTACATTCGATTTCATTAATATATAATAATAAACTTAAAACTACATTTTCAGAGATGTAAAAGGTCTCTAGGCGTCAAAAATACATATCAAAATATAAATCTAAATACATAGGTATCAAAATACATATCTGGGACTTTTAAAACATATTTTAGAATTTCATTAAAATCTGTAGCAACTTCGAGAAAAAAGTGTCCGCGTAAGTGATGCGCGTGAATGTGCTCACCGGCTCTTTTTGAAATCGCATGACCTTTAACACAGGCTTTTTCAAATGTTTAATTTAATAATTTGTTACAAAAATTAAATAATATAGTTCAAAAATAATTATAAACTTTGGTTTTTTTTTAATTTGGCAATGTGCTTGGCACGGCTCGGAACCGATATTTTGCAAAAACCCCGAAATAGCCGAATATTTTGAATTATTTTATGCTTTTTATGTAGGACTCAATCATTTATTTAATCAATGATTTCGTATTATTCGATTGTCCGATTAAAAAATCAAATAATGAACCAAAGAACGGAAAAAATATCGGTATCCGACCCCTGGTGCTTATTATTTGACTATTTTGTTGTTTTTTGGTCTGATAACCAATACAACCTTTCCAATAGTCTCAGCATCTGACAACCTAGGCATCGTGGGTGGCCACACAATATCCATAGAAGATGCTCCATACATGGTGTCCTTGTTTCATGAGCGAGAATTACTATGCGGCGGTTCTATCATTGACGAATGGTTCATACTGACTGCCGCTCATTGCGTGTAAGTATGAACATCTTAGTAACATCTAGTAATTAACTAGCAACTTACTTGAATTTTTTTCTGTAGAAGTTGGAGGCTTTAGTCACTTTTCAGTACTTTGGAGGTCAGTTTGTCCCAATAGGTTGAGATTGGGCAGCTAAAAAAAATACGTGTCTGAGCGTTTTCCAAAAAAAATACCGGGGTAGCTACTTTCTCAAAATATGGACTTTTGGTATAAGGTTCGAAAGTACTAACGATTCTGAGCCAAAAAACCTCACAAGTCCATATTTTGAGAAAGTAGCTACCCCAGTATTTTTTTTGGAAAACGCTCGTCTATTATTTTAGACTACTTTCTAACATATATCAAAATAAATTGGATCGGAGCCGGACAGTTGGGTACCTTTCCTTGTAAGTACTGGCTCCGGCCCATTTGCACTTATTCCGTGGGGCTGAAGCGTCAATTACGCTTCCATACTTATTATATTTCGATGATTGGTACAGAGTGCGGTCCTGCAGTGACGTGGCGTGCTAAAGACAAGTAGACACTGCCTACCCTATGATTTCTTCCCCACTAAGGGCAGGGAGGGTCGAAATTAGTAAGTAAGGCGGCATCTTGACACCTACCGTACCTTACTAATTTCTACTGCGGTCCTGTGAAGAGCACATCCATCGACTGCTCTTACTAGCACAGGAAAGTGGTTCAAAGTGGGAGTCAATCACTTAAAACATGATAATGATAAAACCTTATGTCCACGTTTCTGACATGTAACACTCGCCATCCGCCTCTTCAGTTTTTTGTTGACCATAAACGTCATAACTCGTTCGAAACGTTGAGTTAAATACGGGGTGACTCTGGTTACGTGAGCAGGAACAACCCTACGGATTCAGCAAATGTTAATGGATGATTTACCATCGTATTTAAATGAAACGCCCACACATTTTCCCTGTATTTTTACTTTTTGTTAAGTACAAAATTTAATTCTCTACAATCTTGGTCTCCCTACAACAACTAAAACTCATTTTGGCAATGTCAACGTTTACAAACATTTACAGGTAAAGCGAAGAGTATCGTTACTTCGGAAAGTATTCTAATTGTAGAATGACCATGAATGTCGTAAATAAAATTAACGTTAATCTTACGAATACTAGTACGAAACAGTAGCTTATAATTTACTGAATTTGTAGGGTTGATCCTGCTCATGTCTCCCGAATCATCCTGTATAGGAGCATTCCGCAAAAATGTTTCGTAAGGGACACTACCTTTTTAGGATGTATTTTCGCTGGCGTAATTTCTCTGACCACCAATATTTAAAAGATTCCTCCTCACTAGACTGGCATTCGTTGGTTATTTGTTAGAACTCGACTGATTCTACATTGTAACCAAAAGTACAATTCTGGTGAGGCAGAATCTTGTCAATATTGCCAATATGTCATGACAGCGAAATGACGTTTTTGAAAATACACCCTTTAATACTATTGACATGTAAAATTAGGAAGCTGAATGTCGGTTTAGTAATGGTATACCTTGGCTTTAAGATGGGGAGTGTTTCTTAGCAGCTAATAACTTTTATTGGGGTAGCTAGCGTTTCGTAAGGGACAAAAAGTAGATGTTTTCACGGAATGCTCCTATATCATGTTTTTATACATTTAGGCTGCGTTTCCAGAGGATGCGTAGCAAGGGATGTGTCTGTCATAAACCAATAGAAACACTTCATTTACCTATCTTCGCTCAGCGCAGCTTTAGTGAAAACAGCTCAGTGGAGCGAGAATAGGTAAATGAAGTGTTTCTATTGGTTCATGACAAACACATCCCTGGTGCCATTGCTAAAGTGCCATTTTGATAATAACAATCAAAGTCTTGTAGTAATAAAACGTTGCGGGTGTCTACCCACGACCACGACCACGAACGCTGAAAACGGTTACGAAACGTCGGGACTTAAAATGTATTAATATACGCGATTTAATCCGTTTAAGTTGTTTTATTACTATGAGTGATAATCGCGGAAACCGAAGACAATATTAACAAAGTCTTGATCAAGATTATTGTCACCATCACCATCCAATATAATTCACAGAGAGAGAAATGCCACGTATCAAGTCCTGATTGGTTCCGATAACTTGAACATGGGGGGGTTCTTCATCGAAGTCGAACAAGTGAATTGCCACGACGGCTACGATTCGTCGACCACGTCCACCGACGACATCTGCCTGATGAAGCTGGCGAGACCTATACCGATTGGCTGCGGCGGGAAGGTAGCTAAGATCGACCTGCCTGATCCAGACTTTGTACTGAGTCCAGGCATTATGGTCAATGTCACTGGTTGGGGAGATACCAAAGTAAGTTCTTTATTGTAAATATTTTACTTTATATGAAAGAAACATTTTGTATCTTCATTGGTTTTTTTAATACGGGTAAATTACACCACATTTTATGTTACATATATATAGATACAAGAAATCAAAGTACCTATATAGAAAAATTAAATGGCACTCACCTGTGTCCAGACCGGGAATCGGGGATTGGGAAAATTGAGGGCGCTTACTGGGTGCTCCGGTGGACGAGTGGTTGAGTCGCTGGGCCGGAAATCCAGAGGTACCGGGTTCGATTCCCGGTCTGGACACAGGTGAGTGCCATTTAATTTTTGTATGTACTTTGATTTCTCGTATCTATATATGTAAATATTTTGTTTAGCTTGTTGTTTTTTCGGATATGTTTTGATTTCATCCACCATTTTCGCCCACTAACGCACGCTGCGAGAAATGGCAACTTTAAAATTCTTGTACTAACGTAATAATAGGGATGACGACTGGGTTAAAACTATATAATTCTATTTAGTCCGTCAGTTAGATTATGGAAAAATATGGGACACATATTTTTTGGTTTGTCAAAATATTAAAAATCGAAAAAGTTATAGATCATCAAACTTCAGGAGTGGGGGCTTGAGACGTCACTCCTAGGTGAAAATTGTACCTAGGAGTGACGTCACTTGAAACTTCTAAGCACTCTATCCTCGTCATTTTTTGGTTTGTCGAACAAAAGAAAAAATACGTGTACAATATTTTTTAATAATCTAACTGAGGGACTAAACAGTGTTTTTAGTTGTCTAGCCCATTACGAAACTTTTTTTCTCGTAATTAGTGCGAGTGTGAACTAGGCCAACGATATTTATTTATATGTTTTTTTTTATTTTGGATGTGAATGCATGAAAAAATACGCAAGTAATTATGACGAGTTAGCACTAATTGACTAACACGTTATCATATCGCGGATTACCAAACGATATTTTTGTTTTAAGTTACATGGATTTCCGCAAAGTAACGCCTGATTCAATCAATTGTTTTTTTATTTGTTTTTAATGTGGCTAAATCACACTACATTTCTATGTAATCCCACTAATATTATAAATGCGAAAGTTTGTGAAGATGTTTGGATGTTTGGATATTTGGATGTTTGGATGTTTGGATGTTTGTGACCTTATAACGGGTTAACAACTGGATGGATCAAGCTGAAATTTGGCATGCAAGTAGACCAAGTCCTGGATTGAAACATAGGATACATTATATCCCGGTAAAGAGTTCCTTTGGGACAATAACGGGAGCAACGCGGGCGAAGCCGCGGGAAAATGCTAGTATATTATATATGTCGGCGTCGGGGGGTAGGAGACGTCAGGATGTCCATCTATTTGCCAATAATCCGTAGTCGAGTGTCGGTTTCCATCGGTTGGAGCTCGATAGTATCACTAACTAGTCATAATAAACGAAGAAATGCAGTAAGGTTGGTTGCGGGACGTGTTCCTTTGCCCATAATGCTCAGATCAACAATCACTGACTCCAAATCCTTGTTCAGCACAATTCATCATTTTCTGACATGCAAGACAATAACAGAACGTGCCAGAACTCCGTCAATTTTGAATAAACGTCATTGTACCGCAACCAAAGACACTCAAGCATAAACAAACTTGACATTCCTTCGTGGGGAGAACTCCGCACTGCGACATATAGATACAAGAGATCAAAGTACATAGAAAAATTTAATTACGCTCACCCATGGTCCACACCGGGAAACAGAGCCGCTCTGGACTGCTTCGCGGGTCGAATGGTTGAGACGCTGGGCCGGAAATCCAGAGGTACCTACCGCCGAGTTCGAGTCCTGGTGTGGACCATGAGAGAGCGGAATAAATTTTTTTTTGTACTTTGATTTCTTGTATCTATACAGAATGATTCGGCAGACGTGAGCGAAAACGCCTACGGATTCAGTAAACGTTATTGGATGGTTTACCATCGTATTTAGGTGAAACTCCTACATATTTTTCCTTTCTTTTTACTAAAGTACAAGATTTATTTCTGTATAATCATGATCACTTTAAGAGTAAAATAAATCATTTTTTAACTTTTCTGATAGCACTTTGATTATGAAGAAAGTAAATTGTCATTTTGATTTTTGCAATGGCAATGTTTAAAAACATTCGCATTCTAATTGTAGCTACAAATAGATTCTGCAGGAGGCTCGAAAAAAAACCAAAATGATTTCTAAAACTAATTTAATTAAAATAAATTACAATTAATTTAGGATGACGATAGTTCGAAGTATGAACATAAAGTGATTGAAATTACAACAGATTTAATTAGGTAAACGCGAGTCACATTCTGCTGATGCACATTCTCGTGTCGTTGCAATTGATGCAAGGCCGCTTTCCAGGTCAGCCCAATATCTGCTAGGTTGACGATCCTCTACTGGCAGCATTGCGTAACTCCTCCACCCGCAGACCAGCAACTATTTTCCAACACTCAGTGAAAATATTGCTGGAACATCTCCATTTTTCAAGCTTTCTGGTTCTTCTTGAGTACTTTTAGGTTTATGCAATCTCCATAAATTATATCTGCGGCCTGTCATTATAATAGCGAATGCGCAGGCACCGATGATGATTACGTAGAGAGGTATGGTTGTGTGGTAAAGAGCATTGGGAGAACTCGTGTCGAGTTGAATTGGGGTCTCGAGCATGAGTTTATTCTGGATGCTGTGCAGACTTGTCAAATCTGCAGATTTTAGTCTAATATATGTGGAAATTGCAGTCTGGTTTGCGACGTCCTGGGGAATCTTGGCGAGTTTTAGGGGATGGCCTTTTATGACGTCATTATCATTGGTAATTGTGAATTCTTCTGTCCGTAAGTAGCAGTTGAGTGGAATCGTAATAAGGTAGCTTCCATGTAGTAAGTTGTAGTCCTCCCGCTCACAGGTTAGCTGTACTCTTGTTGGCTGAGGAAATGACACCACGTAATGCTGGTCGTCGAGCTCCTCCATGGCAGGTTTTGATAGGGACACCGTAGCAAACTGGCAGGAATCCAACAGGGCTTGAGCAGTGATGAGTTGATGGATGCAGTCTTGTGCTGTGCGAAGCTGAAGGCTGATCTCCTTCTTGCAGAGATAGTGGTGACCGTACTTCGGGCATTCAGCCTCCATGTACACGAATGCATTCTCGTGAGTTGCTATGTAAGGATAGGAAGGGATAAGGGCCTGCCTATTTTTATTAGGTACTACTGAAAGTTTAAATAGATCGAAGATGTCTATCGAAACTATAGGGAACTCAAATACTATAACTATCTGTTTTTCTGTAAAATAATAACTTGGTAAAATTATGTCATAATATTCTCTTAAGTCTAAGTCTAAAATTCTATTTTTCCCATATATTATTTCTAACTTATCTAACATTTTTCTTAACACGTTAATATCGATCATAGAATGATGAGTGGTAGAGGCGCGAATGAAAGCTAAGCAATTTTCTACTCTTATCAGCTCTTGTCTTAAGTTTTCTACATTTTCACTTGAAATTACCAAAAGTTGGGCAAAATTTGTATACCTAATTAAACTATTTTCTTGATAAGCGCTGTTACTTAAAATTGTTTCCAATGTCGAGTTAATTTTCTTTTGATTTTCGATTAACGTTTCTAAAACATAGGTATGATGATTTACCCAATCTTTGCTTAGACTCACATGGCTATTAAATTGCGATACAATTTTATCCTGGTTAACTTGTAAGTTTTTTAACAAATTATTATAATAAATGGCATCTGATTGGTCAAGGTTACCGGTGATACTTTTTATTACTGAACCAATTCCGTCTACGAGACCTCTTTTAGTTCTTGTAGGTTCTAAAGCTTTTACTTGGTTTAATACTTGATCTAAGCTACCCAAAAGGTAATCTATCTGGTTTTCAAATAGAAGATAAGTATCGTTAATTAATTTCGTTTTATAGGTACGTAATTGCTCGGAAACCGAATTGATTTTATTTTCAATGTCGTCTAACTGAATATACTGTAAGTAGGTATGGTAGTGAGTCGTAAGTCGCATGGGTCCAATCTTGTATGGTAATAGTCCAGGTCCATCAGCCAGGCTCTCAAGTCTTATCTCCGTCGTGTTGGTCAAAGGCGTTATCAGCAACAAAAGAGTCCTGCAACAATTGAGTTCCTTTAGGGACGCGCTTAAGTCGGGATTTAGCTACTGGGTTGCGTTTTTTGGATGTATAAATATGTATGGGGAGATCTGCTTGTACGATGTCATGAGTATAACGAGGGGCGGTTTTTTGACGGCTTGCTAAGGGATTTTTTATAAATACCTGTTGCTGCGGGGTGTATTCTACTTCATCTTCCCGATTTTTATTTCGATTCTCTATTAGTGCTATCCGGTCGGCAAGTGAGGATTCATTTATGATGTCGTACACCTTTTTCATCTGTTCTCTGTGGTTCTGTACGTATTGTTGTAAAAGTCTTTCTGTCATGTCGATGTCTAGTGGATTTCTTGGGTCATAGTGTCCTGTCAGTAAGTCAAAAGGTCGGCATTTTGTAAAGCTGTGGATGGAGTTATTGTAGGCTATCAGTGCATATGGCATAAGGTTGACAATCGGCTCATCTTTTTGTCTTAGTTTAAGTATGCGAAGATGTTCAAGTAACGTAGAATGAAAACGCTCGATGATCCCATTGTCATTAGGGGAATGGGGTAATACTTTGTGGTGGTTGACCTTGTGAAGGCGCACGAACTCGGAAAATAATTGGTTGGTAAATTCTGTGCCGTTATCTGTGATCAAAGTAAGCGGAACTCCATGGTGTGTCGCATAGTGCAACAATGCCATGAGTACGCTGACGGCGGTTCCATCTCGTAGATGGTACGCTTGGCCGTACTTAGTGAAAACATCCATTAAGGTAACATATTTTTCGTTTTGAACTGTGAATAAATCCATATGGACCGTCTCGAAGGGTTTGGTGGCTGGAGGTACAACGTTAAACTTAGGTCTGATAGGGTTTCTATCATACTTAGCCTGTCCGCAAATGATACATTCGTTTATAAATTTTGAAATTTCATTTTTTAATTTGGGCCAATAATACTTTCGGGAAAGGGCTAGGTAACACTCAGTAATACCACGGTGGTTAGTTATACCCTCATGGTAATGCTGTATTATTTCTTGCTGTCGAAGATAATCTTTGACGTTTTCTAATTCAAATTTAGTAAGCATTAGGTTTAATGCGGCACTTTTAAAGTTATCTTGTATAATCGGTATGATCTTGTACATGGCTAGAGGGGGTTGGATTAGGATTCCTGTTTTAAATTTTGGCGTGACATATTCTTTAATAGCGTTTATTACGTCGCGTTCTAGATCAGAGTGGGATATCTGAATCGCTATGCGGGTGTGCGTGTCAAATGGCTTCGTAGTAGTGGGCTTCTTCTTTACGTCATCTACCATGGTTAAGATTATTTGCTTATGGAATTTGTTGAGGGGCTCATCAGTTATGGGAACCTCTAATATAGGATGTTCTTGACTTGTATGGGCGGTGGCTGTAGAAGAGGTTGCCACAGATCGCGGTCCTATTGAAGGGTTCGGCAAGATCGAACAGAGTTCATCAATTACTATGGATTCGGTTTCCTCATTATGAATTTGAATTCTGGATAGGGCGTCGGCGTTAGTGTTCGACTTTCCTTTTTTATATATGACTGTGAAGTCATATTCACTGAGTTTCAGGCGCCATCTGGTCAGCCGTGAATTGGGTTCCTTTAGGCTCATCATCCACTGGAGGGGTCTGTGGTCCGTTAGGATTTTAAACTTTCTACCAAAAAGGTAAGGGCGGAAATATTTCGTGGCATAAACTATGGCCAAAAGTTCTTTTTCTATGGTACTGTAGTTAAGTTCGCTCTCGTTGAGGGTTCGAGAGGCGTAACATATGGGTCTATCTGACCCTACGGGACCTTGGGACAGTATCGCTCCAATAGCGACATTTGAAGCATCCGTTGTGAGCAAGAACTCTCTGGTAAAGTCCGGGTACTGAAGTATGGGGTCGTTGGTTAGGAGTGTCTTACATTTTTCGAAGCAATTAACGTATTCAGGGTCAAGGATAATTTTTCTGCCTTTTTTCAAGCAGGAAGTTAAGGGTTTCGTTATCCGGGCAAAATCGGGAATAAACTTTCGGTAATAACCGAGAAGGCCTAAAAACTGTTTGATTTCTTTCGGAGTTTTGGGCAAGGGGTATTTCTGTATTGCTTGAATTTTATCAGGGTTTGGTTTGATACCATCTTTACTGATCACATGTCCAAGGTATGCAGTCTCAAGCTTCAAAAACTCAGATTTATCCATCTGGATTTTAAAGTTTGATTCTCTTAACCTTTGGAAAACCTTTTCCAGGTTAATTATGTGTTCTTGTAAGGATGTACTAAACACAATTATATCATCCAAGTAAACGAGACAAATCTCGTTCTGGAGGCCTCTCAGGACGTTGTCCATGACGCGCTGAAAGGTACTCGGACTGTTCTTTAGTCCCATGGGCATTCTTAAAAATTCGAAATGTCCATGTTCTACGTTAAATGCCGTTTTGGAAATATCCTGGGGGTCCATTTCTACCTGGTAGAAACCGCTCGCTAAGTCTAAAGTCGTGAAATAATGACATTTCCCTAATTTATCCAGGACATCGGTAATATTCGGGATAGGATATTTATCGTCAATGGTTTTATCGTTCAATTTACGGAAGTCAACTACTAATCGCCACTTCTGCCTACCAGAGGCATCAGCTTTCTTGGGCACTACCCAAATGGGAGAACTCCAAGCCGAATCGGAGGGTCGTATGATACCCTGCTCCAACATCTTAGTAATCTGATCTCTAACTTCCTGTCGGTGTACGAAAGGATAACGATAACTTTTTGTGTAGACTGGTACTTCGTCGGTTGTCCTAATACGGTGTTTAATTTTATTTGTGAAAGTTAATGATTCTCCTTCTATATAAAAAACATCGGCGTACCGGGAACAAATTAACTCTAAGTTGGCCTTTTCCTCTTCATTTAAATGATCGGTCCGTAATCGTGATATGACGTCGCGCGCGCGCGGCGTAAGTTGATCGGTGCGCATGCACTCGATACTATAGAGCTCAGCTTGCGCTGGGCGGTCGAGCGAAAAGATGACGTCATTCGGAGATGGGTTCTCGACTTCTATGTAGCCGCGGTTATTTTTAACTAAGGTGAAACATTCGTGAATTAAACAGTTACTTATGGTTTGTTCTCTTACTAGAACCTCACCGTCAGGGGTATCAATGGGGATTCTTATTATTTTTGACGAACCTGCGGGAATAACTTCCTCATAAAAATTTGTGTTACATGAATTGTACATTCGAATCGGGTTACTTGACATACGAGTAACTAATTTTTTCTCTTTGAGGTCAATCTTCACCTCCCATCTCGTGAGTAAATCTAAACCTATAAGGCCGTCGAAGTAGTCGTGGAAATGGTAAACGAATAGTTTAATATCGTCGGGGTCTTTAAACTCTGAAAAACATGGCAACGTTATCGAGTAACTGCTTCTAGTGGTTGCATGGACATTTGTAACCTCGAATGGGTCATTGTTTAAGGGGTGCTGAGGAAAATAGCGTTCCACGGCTTCGGGACTGATAAAAGATTGGTTAGCGCCAGTGTCTATAAGAAATTTAAGAGGGGGTTCCGTGATCTGAATATAAGGTAATTGCCTTTGCGATTGCAAATTCAACTCTATTTTGGCTTTTGTGACTTGTGGTCCTTCCGAAAATAAGGACGGCTATCATCGTTGCTGGTACTGGGCTGGGGTTGACCTTCCTCAACCGATGAGTAATTCATATTTGGGTCAACGACATTGTATTGCTCAATGTCGTCATATTCATTAAAGTCTTCACTGTAGGTAGGGCACGCGCCGTTATATGAGTAGTACTCCGGTTCCGCGTGGTATTCATTATAATTGTAATACGATTCGTAATCGTAGGGTGCGCATTCATTAATGTGCATTTCTTGGGACTTATAAAAGTTATTGCTTGCTTGGGGCAGGACTTTTGGAGTAAAATTTTGGACTCCACTCATGGGTTTGGAACCTGTGTTGAAAGGGGGGTTGCCTCTGGGCTTTAGTCGGAACACATTACTTTGAGGGTTGTAATTCGGTGGTAAAGCTCGGAACATTTGTTGAGTTCTACTAGGCATATGATTACGGGGTTGAGCTTGCATGGGATTGAATTTAAAAGGCTGAGGTGCAGGTGGTGGTGGACGTTGTCCTGCTGGGGTTGCCCAGTTAGGTATCTGAGGCTGATAATTCGGGCGTGGAGGTAAAAATCCTACGCTCGGAAATGGTGTGGTCACCTTAGGGGTCTGTTGAACCTTAGACGGGTCAACGCGCTGCTGTAAATACATTACATTTAATTCTTCTTGAACATATTCAAGGGCTTTTTCTATAGTTTCGGGGCGCATGCACCTAACACGCGACCCTAGGGGTTCGTTTAAGCCTCTAACGAAAGCTTGCATTGCGACTTTTTTATACAGGGATCGTTTGGCCTCTACAGTGGTGTTTAAAGATTCATGTAAAGAAACATAAGTCATTATGGTGCTTAGTAAAGTCTGGCAGTGTTCATAAAATTCCTGTGGGGTCTTATTACCTTGTCTGGCTATTGAAAGGTCATTATAAAGGGCGGTTTCATCTCGCTGGTCCGAGAAATTATTAATAAGGGCTGTCCGAATACCTAGCCAATTATCAGGAATGCCATTAGAATTAATAGTGCATGATGCTGTTCCAGTGATTTTATTCAAAATTCCATTTATTAAGCACAGATTGGATAATTCTCTACCCGGTTCGTTACTTAAAAATTCGGAAACGATTTGGTCGCATATTCTAATAAATCTAGTAAGGATGTTAGGGTTCCCATCGAAGTCTGGGACCATGCGAAGGGCCTTGTAAATGGCATCAGTTCTATCCTGGGCCATTATTCCTTCTTCAAATAAACTACGTACGTCTATAACTAAATCTGAGTCGTCTAAGTTCCTATTTAAATCTACTCTATCCCGGCGAGCCTGTCGCGATGCAGGTCTCCGGTCTCCCGAATTTCTGGGATGGAAAATTTTGAACTAATGAATAACTACAGGAGAGTAAGGGAATTAAGCAACACGAGAACGATTCAAGTGTACTTACATAAGTTTCATTTCTGGTCTTCTTCAGGAATCGATTTCTGGATTCGCCTTCGGGTCTGCAGTCCTCAGGTTCTTTCTGATGTCTTGATGAAGCTTTGAAAAGCCAGCTGCCCGCGATCGCACGCGCACGTTTGCGATTTTGATTTTCGGCGGTCGCGAAAAGCCTCAAGATCCTACCGACTGCGCCACAAATAGATTCTGCAGCCGGAGGCTCGAAAAAAAACCAAAATGATTTCTAAAACTAATTTAATTAAAATAAATTACAATTAATTTAGGATGACGATAGTTCGAAGTATGAACATAAAGTGATTGAAATTACAACAGATTTAATTAGGTAAACGCGAGTCACATTCTGCTGATGCACATTCTCGTGTCGTTGCAATTGATGCAAGGCCGCTTTCCAGGTCAGCCCAATATCTGCTAGGTTGACGATCCTCTACTGGCAGCATTGCGTAACTAGCTTCATCATGACAGTCGTAAACAATTTATACCTTCTCGTCTTCAGCACCAAAAAATGAACGTTAATAGAAGTAACATGATAATGACTAACATCCTCTGGATCAATGTTGTATGTATATATTTTTTGTTTTTGTTTGTTTTTTTTTTTATTTATAACTAACACTGGTACGGAACAGCAGCTTATAAACTTATAATTGACTGAATCCTGCTCACGTCGCCTGAATCATCCTGTATAATATACTATAACTTGTAAATTTTCAGAATAAAGATGAGTTGGAAAACAGTCTACGGCAAACGACGGTACCGATAGTAGGACACACTTGCTGTAAACGCATCTACAACGACTTGACAGACGCTGAAATTTGCGCCGGAGCACGTGGCCACGACTCCTGTCAAGTAAGTCTCAGTAAATGTTTTAATAGGGAACGTGCTTTAGTTCGATACACAAGTTCACATAAGGACAGAATGACCCGAGTCATCCTTCCCGCTGGTCCGCTGCTCACTCTGAGCAATCAGCGCAAAGTCAAGGTGGCCCTGGCCAAACGACCTGGTTCGAGTCCAGGCGTTCAGCCCCCACCTAGCCCGATCATATCGAGGTGGACCGGGACTAAGTGACCTGGTTCGACCCCAGGCACTCCCGGCTCCCACCCAGTCCGACCAACTCAGGGTGGTCTGGCTAGCCACCTGGTTCGACCCCAGGGAACGCCACGGCCAACCACCCGGTCCGACAATCGCTACGCCCAGGATGGGTTGCGAGTTCGTCAGTTGCTAAAAAAAAAAAACGTGCTACCGAAATCGGCGCCAAACGAATATTGTACTCTATCATGCTGGGGCCACATTAACGGGAAACGCCGTTTTTATTGCGATGAAGGACGATTAACGTCAGTGTAGTGTCGGCCCCGCACCTCCACCATGATGTAGGGGGACTACTCAGGGGAGTTATTTGGAGAAAAATATTCACTTTTTTTGCAATGAGTACTTCATGTAGCTGTGTGTGTAACCATTCACCTCAACTCTCGTGAAACAACCTATACTTACGGTATTTCTGTGTTAACCTCATCGTTTTGTCTACAGGGTGACAGTGGCGGCCCTCTGACGTACAACAATGTCCAGATTGGCATAGTATCCTCGGGCATAGGGTGTGCCGTCAACCCAGGACTATACACCAGGGTCGCCAGCTATTTGGACTGGATCCATGACAAGATGAACTATTATAAATATTTGAACTGATTGGTGGAAAAAAAAAGTTTAAAAAATGGTTTGCCTGTAGCCGAAACGAAAACAGAAAATACTTTTTCCTAACCTAAAAACCGTATTTCATAACATTGCCTCATCTTAGTCTCATTGCTCTAGTTACTTTATTTTTTTATACCTATTATATACAGGGTTCTCATACTCCGGGAAGCATTTTTTAATTTTCAAACTGCAATCAAAGATTTTCTAAAATTTGCTTGTCTTTTGTATGAGAATTGATGATAAAATTAAATTAATGAGAGATTTCACGATATTTTTTATTTCTAAGACCAAATGTTTATTAGAGAGGTTTTATCCTGAACAATATTGCTATAGATTAGTGGAATAAAATAGCAAGTGTTTATTTATTTTTAGCTGGTTTGATTCCCGGTGAAAGAAGTGAATTTAAGAAAATTTTTGAATGCAGTTTTTTAGGGTTCCGTACCCAAAGGGTAAAACGGGACCCTATTACTAAGACTTCGCTGTCCGTCCGTCTGTCACCAGGCTGTCTCTCAAGAACCGTAATAGCTAGACAGTTGAAATTTTCACAGATTGTGTATTTCTGTTGCCGCTATAACAACAAATACTAAAAACAAAATAATAATAATAAATTATCACGTTTTTTGTATGGGAGCCCACCATTATTTGCTCGTTTACCTTGAAAACCTCGTATCTCGGGTATCACATGAACTGAGATAGCTAGACAGTTGAAATTTTCACAGATGATGTATTTCTGTTATAACAACAAATACATAAATAAAATAATAAATTAAAATTTATTTTTTTCAGAACATTGAGCATTCCATACATCATTATTACCCTACATAATGTTTAATGTTTAATTTTTCTTTTTCTTTTTCATTGCTATGATCTCAGTTGGTCGAAATAAAAACTTTTTATTTTATTTTATTTTTTTTTATAAAATACATGTTTAATAAAAAAATAATTTAAGGTTTTAAGGCAGATTACCTCCTCTAAAATGTACACTGTATACCAGGTGTGGCCTGTAATACGAGCAAAAAATTAAACCGTAGATTCTACTCCTCAAATAATAAAACTTTTGTTCAACCACTTTTTAAAAATATGTAGTCCTTATATGTTGTCTCTTTTTCATACAAAGTAATTAGTATTTTCAATGTACATCAAAATCCGTCTTATTAACATTGCTCGTCAATCTTGTCACCCTACAGACGTAATCAATTTCGCAATACATTGCGTGTTCGGATAAACTTTAAAGTGTGCTAAAAATCAAACCACAAGTTATTTTTAAAAGTCGCTGAATAAAAGTTGTCTAGTTTGAGGAGTAGAACCTACGTTTAACTTTTTTGCTCATATTACAGGCCACAGGCTGTATACGAAAAATATAAATATCAACTGCTTAAAGCAAAAAGCAATAGTCACAATATTGTTGAAAACTGCATAAAATAATAAAGTGTTATTAGCAAACCACTTGTTTCAATGTGTATGTTTCAATAACTAAGTATTTATATTTAACACGAAATTTACATCCATAAAAAAGGAAAGCTGAGAATAGGAAAACAATCAAAACGCTGAAAATTAAGCCTAACGAGCTAAACAGGGAACTCAGCGGTGGTACAAATACAGGCTGAATTTTAAATCGTGAATCGAAATATTTTTTTCGGAGTGCAGATATGACTAACAATTACTTGCACCGGCATTAACTAAAGTAATTATGTTTATTCTTTTCTATTGTAATTTGATTCAGGTATCTTAATTTGCTTTTTTTCCAATTAAGAAGTTAAAAATGCCTCATACGTATTCTTACATAACCATGCAAAAGCTTTATACGGCGTCTTTTTCGCTTAGTTAGACGGTATTGCTCCAATACCGAAAAATATTAAGTTAATTCATAATTACTCAAGGAGCTCATTAATTGTAAATAACACTAGTACTGTTAATCTGACGCAGCATTATCGGAGAACGTAGTTTTGATTCACCATTTAAAGCCCACTCTGTATAAACAAATACATGTTTACACAGCAAACATAACGGAACCCTGTTGTAAGTACGTTTGAACGGCCCCATAATATTACAGCTTTATTTCAATTTACATAAAACCAATTTTCTTTTGAATTAGATAATCCGTGTGCCTTTAAAATCAAATCAGGTTCCAATTTGAATTTCATCGATTTTCATTAAGTTGCCCGGTAAACGATTGATTGATTGTTTTATGATTTCAAATGATTGTGTAGGCATCATACAGTTTCAAGTATGCAGTGGAAAGGTAATTTTGTTTAAGCGCCAATGGGATCCTTTGATGGGATCTTTTAATTCTTTTGATGGAATTTTTTCATTACTTTTTTATAGCCTACTTTGCCAGCCACTGGTGGTCAAAGGCCTCCCCTCTTTAATTTTTAATCTTGAATTCCAACGCCAATTCCCAGCTCCCACCTAGGGGGTCATCCATACAGTACGTCACACCCATGGGGGGGGGGGGGGGGGGGGCTTCGCCTCGGCCTTGTAACACTTGTAACAAACACTCGTTTGTAATTCCTTACGCCCTTGATACACAATGTACTATTTTTGCGGCCATATACGGCCGTATCTTTTTGTTAAGTTAACTTAGAAATTTGATTTTTCACAGTTTCAAGGGGTTGTAGAGCGTAGTAGAGCTATCGAGTTATTATATGGTTTTATTTTAACTCGATAACTCCACGCTATCCCGAGATAAAGGGTGTTGAAAGACAGACAGACGGACGGACAGATAGACGGACAACAAAGTGAAGCTATAAGGGTTCCGTTTTTTTCCTTTGAGGTACGTACGGAACCATCAACATTATAATTTAGTTTCAATTTAAAATTTGGCGTACCTACAAGTATACTTCCTGGATTGAAACATATGATATGTTATATCCCGGTATAGCTAAGGACTGTTCCATAACTAGTCATAATACCATCACCTCTTTAGCTAAAACTTTTCTCATTTCCAAACTATCCTGCAGAATATTCACCCTCTCTGCAATTTCTGGTGCAGCGCACTCGGCAGGCAAAAGCAGTGACAATATAATTATAATTTTTTCTCAAACATGCAATGAAATGTTGACATTACGTGCCTTATAATAGGCGGCAAAATACCTCGTTTCCGGTGCGGTTTGACACTTGGCATATAATGGAATTTCATACAATAGTCATATTTGGGGCACGGCATCACGGCGTTCAGCCATTAAAAAAACAATAAACATTGTTTGCTATATTTTGCAGTTTTATTTATATAAAAATCGCCATGAACATAACAAATAACACATTATAAACAATTTCCAATAATTTTAAATTGCAAACTTATAAATATTCGCGGTAAAAATGTATACTGAAAAGAAAGAAAATTGAAAATGTTTCATTCTGTAATTATATCTTTTGTCTACTTTACTTTTAGTGTCTCTAGAAAATAAAGTTTGATTTTTTGGAGCGTTTTTAATTGATTTCATTGCATATTTGAGAAAAGCACTATACATACCTCGGCGTGAAATGGGGTTGCCAGCCTCGTAACTATCTGGCCTCGCTTTCGCTCGGCCACCTATATCCGCCGGCAATCAATCACTTCCCGGCCTCTGTAGTAATATAGTACATTACTACACAGAGGCCGGGAAGTGAGGGGCGGAGGGGTGCTTTAAAAAAAACTAAAATCCTTTTTTTTTAGATAACAATATCCATTGTGCTGTTAGTGAAATTGTTTACTTATATCTGTACCTACACATAGTCTCTGTCACATAGTGTCTGTAATATATATTGTTACAATATGAAGGATACACGGAAAAGAACATGTCTGCAAATGGGCAAGGTGAACGAACATAAAGCTTGAAAGAGTACCCCTGCTTTTGGAATTCCATCAAATTCAAAACCTTAAATCTCGATAACTATCACACTTACAGTAAAAATGAATATAACCAAATTTATAGCATATTGTAGTTAATTGTGCTACAAGGATATTACTGCCAAACCATGCATATTTAGAGCAGATATTCAAAAAAGTTAAAAAATTGCGTAGATTTTCGCGTGTTGCTCACTACCCTCACTGGTTCATATAACATACCAAAAAACCGGTCAAGTGCGAGTCGGACTCGCGCACCGAGGGTTCCGTACACACTCGTCAGTAGATATGTGAATAATTCAAGAAAAACTGTATGGTGGGACAAACTTAACTTTGCTCTTGTGAAACTGTTGTCCCCATACATCGACATATGCCGCGGTTAGTTTAGTAGGAGCAAATAAGGTTGTCTTACGATTTTTGCGAATTTCTAAAAAATGCTGCAAGTTAGGAAAACCGTTTTATTTTCCCTGTAATATTTAGGATAATATTAATAATCGGTAATTATTGCAGATTTTTCTGTTCAGTATCTTCGGAGATAATAGGGGGGGAACGGTATATTTTTTAACGGTTTTAGTCTTCAATTAAAAATTACATGTCTAAGAAAAAAAATAAAAACTGTTTTGGAATCTACATATTAAGCCCTTTCATTTGATATCCCACTCGATATATTAGCTCAACTTTTGATTTATGACATCCCATTTCGGTCCCCTTTAAAAAAAAAGTAAAAAAGGTATAAGATTTTTTTTCTGTCCCATAGGCTTGGGTTAGCGGTTCTTAACAATATTCCAAACTTCAAGTCGATAGCATCAGTAGATCCTGAGACATCTTGCTGTGACAGACGGACAGACAGACAGACAGACAGACAGAGTCGCACCATAAGGGTTCCTTTTTTACCATTTTGGTACGGAACCCTAAAAATCAGAACTACATCATGCTTGGCAATTTTAATGTTAATTTCCACGGACGTAAAGGTAACGAAAAAAATACATGAACGGTGAACTGAACTACAGAAGTATTAAAGTATATGAATCAAAACAGAACTAGTGAATTTTTTATGTTTATTTAGTTTTAGGTTTTGTTTTTCCTTTTTACTATCTATATTCTATACATTTACTTTTTACTGTACGAGTGAATCATTTGTTCATAACTTCATTTAAGTCATTCATTCAGGAACTTTAATTTTAATTAACTGGCCAAGAGCATGTCGGACCATGCTCAGTGTAGGGTTCCATAGCCGTAACTATAAGGTAAAAAACCGGTCAAGTGCGAGTCGGACTCGCGCACCGAGGGTTCCGTACAAACTCATAAGTAGATACGCGAATAGTTCAAGAAAAACTGTATGTTGATTTGTTTAGTAGAAGCAAATAAGTATATGTTATGATTTTTGCAAATTTCTAAAAAACAGTGCAAGTTAGGAAAACAGTTATATTTTTCCTGTAATATTTAAAACCTGACGTGTAATGATTCTATTTAATAGCAAGGACCATTAAATCAAGAGGACTGTCATTCTCCATACAAAAAGCTGTTCCCCGAATTTACAATGCCATCTATGTAATAAAACAAAATAAAAAAAATCAGCCATCTATTTATAAGCTATTGGTAAAATAATTATAGTAATATTTACAATTATTCAACTTTGCAATCGTGACACAGTATTTAAATGTTAGAATTTATTTATTATTAGCTGTTTACGAACTAATTGTTACTATACTATGTTTCTTTGTTCAATTATAACGTCGTTAAATGTTTAGTGTTTTAGCGCCATCTAGTTTTTGCCCGGAAATCCCCTAGCGTGATACAGGCCATCGCTTAGTTTTGCTACTCTCCGCTAGATGGATTAATGGATGGATTAAGTTTTTGTAAATTTCTAAAAAAGTATTAAAGTTAGGAAGACCGTTCTATTTTTCCTGTAATGTTCAAGCTGATATTGATAATTTGTAATTATGACACATTTTTCCGATCAGTAACTTCGGAGATAATAGGGGGGGAATGGTACATAAAAATGTATAAATCAAAAACTACTTATTTAAGAAAAAAAATAAAAATGGTGTTTTAATCTACAAATTAAGCCCTTTCATTTGATACCCCACTCAATATAATAGCCCTACTTTCAATTTTCAAAGTTCCATTACGGAGCCTTTTAAAAAAAAAGTAAAAAAGGTACAAGATATTTTTTATGTCCAATAAGCTCGGGTTAGCTACTTTTAACACTATTCCAAATTTCAAATCGATAGCATCAGTAGTTCCTGAGATATCTGGCTGTGACAGACGGACAGACAGACAGACAGACAGACAGACAGACAGACAGAGTCGCACCATAAGGGTTCCTTTTTTACCATTTTGGTACGGAACCCTAAAAATACGATGTAAAAAAAGTACAACAACAAAAGAGCGTATCTTCATAGCAATTACGTCCTTTTGTTGAGAAGCGCAGTTTATCGGCAATAACTCAAAAACGGTTAATTCGATCTTGTTGAAAATAATTTTCGTTGAAAGTATTAATTAAGCGTTACCTTCGTGATTTTTTTCATATTTTTCGGACGCACGGTTTAGAAAATAGAGGGGGGGGGGGGGGACACAATTTACACAACTTTCGGAGCGATTATTTCCAAATACATTCACTTAATCAAAAACATTACTTAGGAACCTTATAGTGTTTTTTAAAGATCTGTCGAACTATGTACCACACGTTGATATTTGCTGAAAAAAAATTGTTTTACTGTCTTTAACATGTATGGAGTGCCGCCCCCTAAAAATATTTATTTTTATTATTTATATACCAAACTAAGTAGCGGCTCATAAAACACACCTATATTCCAAATTTCATCAATATCCATCATGTAGTTTCTGAGTAAAATGCCTGTGACATACGGACAGACAGACAGACAGACAGACAGACGGACGGACATGACGAAACTATAAGGGTTCCGTTTTTGCCATTTTGGCTACGGAACCCTAAAAATTTGAAAAGTGATACTTTTAGTGTAAATATTCCAATAATTAGAGTAATATCTCAATTTAAACATCATTAGTGCTTTAAATCGTTTAGTATTTTTAATGTCATCATCATCCATCCTTATCTCTATGATCTTGCTGATTATGTACTTGGGCATAATTTCACATTAGAAAAGTGGATTTGAACTCTATAATTATAATTAGAGGATGTTCCCGACTTCGTTTGTGGTAAACGTACTAGTGCTCGATAATTGTATGTATGTATGTATGTATGTAAACACTTTATTGCACATAAAATCATAATTGCGTAGGTAATTAAATTAAACAGAATTGAATAGTATATAAATTATACATAGCTCGAAGAACCGATGGCCGTTGGGGCAGAAAGGTTCTCGAGTGGAGACCACGCACTGGCCAGCGCAGCGTGCGATGGCCAGTGGCCACCTGCAAGGTGGTCGGATGGCCTGGTTAGGGTTGCGGGGATTCGCTGGGTGTGGGTCGCTTCTATCCGGCCCATCTGGAAATCTATTGAGAATGCCTGTATCCAGCAGTGGTCCAATGGCTGAAATTATGATAATGATGATGATACTTTAAACAGGTCGTAACGGGTCACGATATATTTTGCAGCTGTAATAATTTTACATTAATGTCTATTATGTGTGGATGTCCAGTATCTACTCGGATCTTTTGTCAATCATCCTATCATGATTACATTAATCATCGCTAAGTACAAATATGTCATTTTGGCGCGATCAAGGGGCCTGGTAAGCCGAAAATATGCTTCGTGAAAATATTTTAAACAGCATTAAGGTTTTTGGTTGCATTTGTATTTTTATTATTTTCGTGCATAATGTCGGGGTGCATGGGTATGAGGTAAGTTGCTTTTCTTTTTCTCCATTTAATAATACCTTAACACCTAAGTCTCTTTCAATTATATAGCTTTGTAATCCGGTTAACTTAAGGTTGTGCCTCGTTTGTACGTCAGGCCCTGGATTTCAGCTGCAAACTTCACTCAACCGCAAATGGTCTTCCAAAACTTTATCTGGGTACCTACAACTTATTTTTGTTGTACTAAAATACATAAAAAGGTACAAATTAGGCACTAAATCTTAGTGTAAAATATTCTGCATATGACACCTACAACTAGGTGAAACCGAAGTGGTCAGCCATTCTGACGGTCAGGAGGAGCTATGGCTATAGAATGGCTATGGAATGGTTGCAACAAAATAAATTAAAAGCATAATTGGGTTCCTATACAAAAATAAATTGTTAGTTAAATTGACTGTAAGTCGGTTAGTTTTTTTATTTCGTAGTAATATTTTTATTGTATGTTTTACGGCGGCAATAATCTTTACGTGCATTTATTAATGATTGCAGACACTCCGGTTAATGCAGGAGCGAGCTATAGTAAAGTTCGCGGATCCGGCGTACATAACGAACGTAAAGGTGTTTACTTCTCGACGCCGGCGCAGCGATCCCTACATGACGAACATCACTGCAACTATACACCAGGCTTGGGGCAACAATGTCACGGTTTGTACAATATAGTATATTCAATTATTGTAGACACTCTGGTTAATGAAGTAGCGACCTATAGTAAAGTTCGCGGATCCGGCGTACATAACGAACGTAAAGGTGTTTACTTCTCGACGCCGGCGCAGCGATCCCTACATGACGAACATCACTGCAACTATACACCAGGCTTGGGGCAACAATGTCACGGTTTGTACAATATATTACAATAAATGATTGTAGACACTCTGGTTAATGAAGGAGCGACCTATAGTGAAGTCTGTGAACCCGTCGTACATAACGCAGGTACAAGTGTTCACTTCTCGTTGCCGGCGCAGCGATCCCTACAATGACGAACATCACTGCAACTATACACCAGGCTCGGGGCAACAATGTCACGGTTTGTTCTAGATCTTCGACAACTCCGGTTAATGCAGGAGCGAGCTATAGTAAAGTTCGCGGATCCAGCGTACATAACGAACGTACAGATGTTCGTCCACTTCTCGACTGTTGAATTTATTATCTTATATTGTCTTGAATGTATCATAGATGCCCCGAGTGTCAATTAATATTAATTAATTAATATTAGGGGACAATCTTACACAAATCGAACTAGCCCCATAGTAAGCTCAATAAGGCTTGTGTTATGGATACTAGACGACGATATATGTAATAGATACAAATACTTAAATACATAGAAAACAACCATGACTCAGGAACAAATATTCGTGCTCATCACACAAATAAATGCCCTTACCGGGATTCGAACCCAGGACCTCCTGCTTCGTAGGCAGGGTCACTACCAACTAAGCTAAAGCGGTCGTCTAAATGTCAATGTACTGTAATAGTATTACTTGTTTTCAGTCTAAGATTTCGTACATTTTGCCGACTGGGAACACGATTGATTTGAGCAATCGAATTTGCGATGCCGTTAACCTGCCCTGGATGATGGACTTCGTGAAGTTGTACTCCAACCTTACCGAGTGCCCCGTACAAGCTGTAAGAAAATTCATCCTTTTTCTATTATTATTTCCCTTTATAGAGACGGCTCGGTGTCACACAGCTGGGCTCCCAGTCCGATCCACTCAGGGTGGTCCGGCTACCGACCTGGTTCGACCCCAGGGAACGCCGCGGCCGACCACCCGGTCAAACAATCGCTATGCCCAATAAGGGATGTTAGTTAGTCAGTCTTCAAAAAAAAATGCTGGGCAAACGAATCTGTCTTAGACTACGAGTAAGCCCCATTTGGACGGGATGAGAACTCTATGTGATTTTCATTTCACTGCGGCGATTAATCCATCAACTGTATAGGTACTTTCACGAGAATTGAGGTGAATGAGTGAGTAAATAAACACAAGGCTATAGTTTAAACAAACTTTTTGGTATATCTTGCAATTCACTGTTGAACCTGCTATCGGTACGAAAAAAAGAACAGTAATTTAAAAATTTCATTACATGGCAGTGTTGTTGTGTGCGTGGCCTCAACTCTCGTCAAATTACCTATACCGGGTGTGGCCTGTAATACGAGCAAAAAATTAAACCGTAGATTCTACTCCTCAAATAATAAAACTTATGTTTTTTTTAATTTTAGGTTTTGATTACATTTTTACTTTCTATATTTTTTACATTTCCTGTGTGACAATGTATATCTATTATATTTTTAGTATTAAAAAAACTTATTCCTGGAAAAAAAAAACTTATGTTCCACCACTTTTTAAAAATATGTAGTCCTTAGATTGTCTCTTTTTCATACAAAGTAATTAGTATTTTCAATGTACATCAAAATCCGTCTAATTGACATTGCTTGTCATTGTCAATCTTGTCACCCTACAGACGTAATAAATTTCGCAATACATTGCGTGTTCGGATAAACTTTAAAGTGTGCTAAAAATCAAACCACAAGTTATTTTTAAAAGTCGCTGAATAAAAGTTGTCTAGTTTGAGGAGTAGAACCTACGTTTAACTTTTTTGCTCATATTACAGGCCACACCCGGTATATTGGGTATTTTTATTTTAAAAAGTACGTTTAGGCGAAACTTAAGCTATGTTTAAATACCGTCTAACCTGTCAGTTGGTGACAAAATATATGCAGTTTGACACTAATCGATACTTGTAGTTCAAAATCCCGCTGTCATTACATGACCGTGACAGTGTTGTTGTGTGCGGTGTGCGTGGCCTCAACTCTCGTGAAACTATACTCATCGTACAATTGAACACACTGTTAGTTAACTGTACAGGTGTACATTTGTAAACAAATGTCAACTTTATTGTAACATGTTAAAGTCTATGGGTGGTCAGTTAATGGTGGCTTTGTTTGTACCTGGGTAGCCCGCAATGTAATCAAACTCGTATAAGAGTTCTCGTATAGCGTCTAAATGGAGCCTAATTGTTCAATCGAAGGCGACTATTTTATTTAAGACATCTAGGAAGTGTATAAAGGTTAGTTTTAAATATCAAAGTAATAAATATGTGAATACTTAACAGCTCACACTGAGAAATATTTTGATAAATACAGACTTGGTCCAAACGTGTAGAGCACCCGTGTATTTATCATAGAAAAGTCGAACATTTGCTCGAGATGTTCCGTTGTACATGTATATTCTTTTATCGAAATAGTAGTTTAAGGAGATATTAAAGAATATATGCGTAATTCATAAGAACTTTTTAATATTTTGTGTACTTGTATATTTTTATTATTACAAAATAATACATTATTTATTTTAAAATATATTTTACAAAAACAGCTATGCCCAATATGTACTTTTGGCCAAGGCTGTACATGTACAGGGTGGAAAAAATCTATGGGCACTGGGGGGAACTACCTTAATAGAGAGATTTGATCCTGATCAATATTCCTATCGATTAGTAGATTAAAATAGTGAGTGCTTATTTTTTGAATTTTATCTGGTTTGATTCCCGAGTGAGACAAGCGAATTTTAGAAAATCTTTTAATGCAGTTTTGTTTCTTTTTAAAAATAAAGGAATGTTTCCTTTCAGTAAAATTAGCTAACTAAAGGATTTAAGGTAGTTCCCTTCGGGGCCCATATATTTTTTCCACACTGTATATCGTCTACGCTTACACTGTATCTATTTATTATTAATAGCTATTTTTTTTTTCAGGGCACATACCGCTATTTCAACATTGTGATCCCCCCCAAGAACTTCCCTCTGCCCCTTCCCCCGGGGCTCAAAAAGGGAGATACGAGCAAAATAAATATTTACATGCTCAAAACGGCCAATAAGCAACTTATTCTGGAGATATATGGCACTGCACGAGTTTATTAAACAGTAGGGAATATGATACTTTTAGTTCACTTTAATAAAGGCACATTCATATATAAAACAGTAGGAAAAATATCCCATCAAAAACATTACATGTAAAAAAGATGCAAGTCTCGCAACGTAGTTCATCTACAACAAAAAAGTGTTGAGATGTAATTTTAAACCAAGTCAGTACCGGGGGGGTGTCCAAAGAACTCGATTTCCACTGACTTGCCTATTATTTACCCGTGGAGGGTTCTTTATTTGGGAGGTATAAAATGTGTTCCTCTCCGGTTAAATAATAGGCAAGTCGGTGGAAATCGGATTGGTAAACTTGCATCTTTTTACATGCAATGTTTTTGATGGGATCTAATTCCTTTTTTTCAGTGGTCTTCCTTTATTCATTACATTCCAAACCATCCAATTCTCAATTCTATTTCCAATTTGAACTAAAAAACGAACTTTGTAATCGCATGTATTTGTGTAGGATTACAAACTTATGTGTGCAGTAGTGACTGATATTGCAATATTTTTAGGTTTTGTATGACTTGATAGTCTAAAAATTAACTATGTTTAGAATCTGGAGACCTACAAGAGGTCTGCTAGAAATACCTTAGAATTATAATGATCAGCAGTCAGTGAATCAGTCAGTGAGTCAGTCAGTCTCAAAACTAAGAAACTCTGACGTGCAATAGTTCTTAAACTACACGTTCAAATTGAATGATATTGAGAATATATTTAGGTCTTATTGTGCCTTATAGGTATGTATATCCCTGAAAATTCAGAGTTCTAGCTTTAGCCACTACAAAATTGCGGGAGGCTGAAAATGGCCTGAATGGCTTCGAAAAAAGGATGGTACGGGCGTGCCTTTGTTTTGCTTGACTTGGCGGGGGCACTGCCGTGCCCCCAGATTTTTCGAATAATTCTAAAAATAACAAAGATATAAGCCGTCAAAGATTTATCTCCACCCCTTTCTAGCAAAACAGAATACAGTATGGAGTTTGTAGGGCAGCCGTGTACTATGACGTCATAGTCCATATCGGATCTCTCCGTCTAATCACTGTCTAATAAATGTTTACATCTTCCGTGTTTCTCGGTTGATTTCAACTTTATATTTTCACTTTATGTCATCCTTTTTACGGAATTTTCATATTTTGTTAAGAAATGGGTAAAAAAAATTCAAGCATATTCCTTATCCTGTGTTTCACAAGTTTTTTTGCACACATGATTAAATAAAAATAAAATAAGTTTGTGTTATTATTTCAATCATATTTTTTACTTTAGCAACATTTCAAATGTAGACCAGGCCCCTATTTCACCACGCCGACAGGTGCGACAATTGTCACCAAAAAGTGACAATTGTCAAGAATTCGTGATTATTGTTGTTTCACTAGTTTCGACATTTTACAAGCGATATTTCACCACGCCGACAGGAGCGACAATTGTCACAAAAAAGTGACACTTGTCACAAAAACAGTGACATTTGTCAAAATGTCGTGATTATTTTTGTTTCACAAGATTTTACAATTGAACCGTATGTCGAAAACTGCCAGGCACAGACCATTACAAAATTACAAGACCTAAGGTCATTCTAGTCGGTCGGTTCTCCACACAAACGAAAAAGTGTCATCATTTGCTTTCACGACAATAATCATGGTTGAAATGTATTTCATTTTATAACTTGTTACTTGATACAGTTTGTCTGCGCGATACATCATGTGACAGTCAGTGCCACCTACGAGTAATAATTAACATAATTTGTAACTAAACTCATAAATATTTTATTTCGTTTCGCGGAGACTATAAAATAAAACATTTCGAACATAATTAATGCTGTGGAAACGAATGATGCCCCATTTTTAAGGTTCCGTACCCAAAGGGTTCCAATGGAATCCTATTCCTAAGACTCCGCTGTCCGTCTGTCACAGGGCTATCTTTTGAACTGTAGTAGGTAGAGACTTAAAATTTGCACAGAATGTGTATTTCTTTTGCCACTATAACAACAAATTAAATAAAAAAGGGTCTAAATACAAGAAACATGTTTTTTGTTTTTGCTCGAAGGCGGTACGAAAATCTTCGTGTGCGAATCCGACCAAGTGCGGACTTAGCCGGTTTTTATTTATATGAAAAACCAACCGATACGAATGACCTACATACAAACAAGAAGAAGGTATACACTTTATGACATCTAATGTTGTTGAAATAGTTTCATACATTTTGTCTGCGCAAAACAACATGAGAAATCCCAAAAAGCCACAAAAGCATGCAATCGGCTGTTGATGCACCTACGAAACTAGAATAAATTAAAAGTATTTTCTTTTTTGCCTTTTGAGACTTCTCATGTTGTATCGCGCAAAATATCAAGTCAAGAAATAAATCACAGTTCAGTCAAAATTTATGATTATGATGTTAACTTTCATTGTTCACCTTCTTATTATTTGTATAGTGAACCGAACGATTCGAATTATTTAAAACTTTTTCTACCGTTCTAGTCTAAAAGGCGACTTTTTGCTATGGAAGTTCATAGTAAAAACCTTTTTGTGTGTTGATGAAAAGTAGTCAACGGTAACCCTAACCTTACCCTATGAAACGGAAAACTCAGCAGTCTCTTGTCATTCAATAGAGTTTTTGACAGCCGTATCTTAGGGAATAAGGGCTAATTTATTAACAATTTGTAAGAAACGTCGATTGTAGTTCTACGTCGATTGTATATTTAAGTATCTGCTCACTATTGTATTCAGTTGTATCCTACGTTAAATTAGCCATACACATAAAACTCTAGTGTGAATAGGTTAATTTTTTACTTTACACAGTTTCTGTTTGCTACGTTACCTAATTTTAACATTATATAAGACTTTGTGTATTAGCTACATATGCTTAAATTCATACATTCAGGAAACTATAGGTCTATTGTTGATCATGTATTCTTTGACATTGTTTATGTACGACTGTTTGTTTCTTAATAAAAAAAAAAAAAAAAAAAAAAAAGAAACTATCGCCTTAACGACTTTAGTGCTGCAATAATATAAAGTACCTATTTTGCTCGCAAAAAAGCGTAAGATGTATGAATCCTGCGGCGCTTCCGCCTTTCTCGAGCGAAAGCAGAAACCATTTTACCAAAAACGCGTAAGATGTATGAAATCCTGCGGCGCTTACTGTTTTTTCGAGTTGGTAAAGTTTGTATGGGAGAACAATACCGTGTGTCCGAAAAATATAAAAAAAAATTACAAAGATAACGCTCAATTAATACTTTCAACGAAAATTATTTTCAACAAGATCGGATTAACCGTTTTTGAGTTATTGCCGATAAACTGCGCTTCTCAACAAAAGGACGTAATTGCTATGAAGATACGCTCTTTTGTTGTTGTACTTTTTTTACATCGAATTTTTTAAATTATAGTTACGGCTATGGAACCCTACACTGAGCATGGTCCGACATGCTCTTGGCCAGTTATTTAGTATATCACTCGATTTAGTATTCACCGTTTAAACCTTCCCTTACTACACTTATTTCAAGACCAAAATTAGCCAAATCGGTAAAGCCGTTCTCAAGTTATAGCGTGACCAAGAGAAATAGGGGTTCATTTATATATATATATATATATATATTTGAAAGGCACATGTTCGAACTACTCGGTTAATATAGCGCGCATTAGCTTTTCGGCGAAGGAAAAACATCGAGAGGAAACCTGTAAATGTATATAAAGAAATACAAAGGTGGATGTGATGTACCCGCACTGGGCCAACTTGGGGACTACAGCCCATTCACTCTCATCAATGGGAGTAGGCCTGTGCCCAGCAGCGGAACATAATTATATAGGCTAATGATGATAAGTTTGTGGGAAAGGGTTAGTTTTTACATTTAGGTATCGGTATTCGTATATGCATGTTTTGTGTAGTTAGGTGATCTAGAAGTTCACCGATTATATTTATCCAATAATTATACTTCGCTAATTTTAGCGACATGAATTTTTTCCTTGAATGTAAAATCGTAATATTAAAAGAAAAGGTATTTGGAATCTATATTTTCCTATGTAAGCATTTTCACCAATATCATTATCGCCATCGCCGCTGCTACTTTCACAGAGGAAAGCCATTTTCTGCGTAAGTTAACCACGAAACACTATAATTGTCACAAAAGCCTGACACAGCTCTAACCTCATGTCAAGAATTACAGACAATTGTCGAAATATGACGACTTGTAAAAAATTATGTTGTTTCACAACATAAATGTCATAAAATGAGGCAGTGACAATGGTAAGAAATTGCCTGTCACACTTAAACTACAATTGAAGACAATTACGAATTTTGCCATACAATAAAATGTTTGTGAAACGGATAATTGTCAACGCTGACATTTTCCATACAAATAAATTTGCGAATATGTCGACTTGTCACCTGTCACTGACAATTGTCAGTCGACAATTGTCGAATTGTAAACCGACATATGTCACTGACAATTGTAAGCGTGGTGAAATAGGGGCCAGGTGAGGAAATATCAATCCCGTCAAAAACATTACATGTAAAAAGATGCAAGTCTCGCAACGCAGTTCTCTTACAGCAAAAAAGTTTTGGGGTTATTTATGTTATGGTTATTATTAACGAGGGTGTTACTGTGTTCCGCTCTGCAAATTTCTTCATAATAATATTTCAGTCTCATAATGGAGCATTCCACCAGAATCTCCCGCACAAGACGCCATTTTTTTCATGCTTCTAACAAAGTTAGGAAGTAAATTTTTGGCATGTCAATATTTTATAACTTGGTTTCTAAATTGATAATGTCATTCAGGACTTTCTATACATTTTTAAGGTACGAGTAGCTGCCATAGTCGTCTCGTGCGGGGCAAAGTAAACGATTTCGTGGTATGCTCAACGAGTATCATGAAATTTTGCACCTTGCAACAAGACCCGTTCAGAGGATTAAAACTAATTGAATGTTCGTTAAAAATGATATTGGCCTCCATTACTGACATAAATTATGTATATTACAGCGTATTGGGCAATTCTCTTGAGGCTAGATTCAGCCAAACAGGGATACGGTTAAATGATGTTGATGAAAAGATTTTTGAAGGTTTGGATGTTTGTTACTAAATAACGGGGTAACAACGGGGTCGCGGGTAGACCACGATCAGGACCGCGACCACGAACCCTGGAAAAGGTTAGTTACCTTACATATAAACACGATACGATATCGCGTCGTGCTACGACACGGCATCGTGTCACGATGTGACGTCGTGTCGTGGAAAATTATATTTTCTTCCCTTCGGCCGGAAGGCGTCACCTTGCCGGCCGCTGCGCTAGACGAAGATGCCCCTTTCTTGCTCCATCGCACAGAAAAATAGTGTACAAACCTTGGCCAGTAAATCCCAAGGGCTCGGATCACATGTTATTCAGATTACATGTGATCTGAGACATTTCTTACTTTACTGGCCTCGGTGTGTAATGTACTATTTAATTTTTGTTCTTACAGCACTGACATAAAGTTGTTTTTTGATTGAATATTTTCCACGACACGACGTCGCATCGTGAAACGATGCTGTGTCGTAGCACAACGCGATATCGTATAGTGTTTATGTGTTAAGAGCCCTTACGAAACGTTGGGTCGTGAAAATGAAGCAATATACGCGATTAATTCAGGTCGGAGTACATTTCACATCCATCATCATGAGGTTGTAATAAAACAAGTTAAATGGATTATTAAGTTGTTTTATTACAACCTCATGATGATGGCTGTGGAATGAACTCCCATCTGAGGAATTCCCAGCGCGCTATGACATGGAGTACTTCAAGAAACGAGTAAACAGGGCTCTCAAAGATTGGCAACGTATAGGTAACACCTATGGTGTTGCAGATATCCATGGGCGATGTTGACTGCTTTCCATCAGGCAGCCCGTCTGTTCGTTTGCCACTTATATCATAAAATAACTGGCCAAGAGCATGTCGGACCATGCTCAGTGTAGGGTTCCATAGCCGTAACTTTAAGATAAAAAAACGATGTTAAAAAAGTATAACAACAAAAGAGCGTATTCTTCATAGCAATTACGTCCTTTTGTTGAGAAGCGCAGTTTATCGGCAATAACTCAAAAACGGTTAATTCCATCTTGTTGAAAATATATTTTGTGGAAAGTATTAATTAAGCGTTACCTTCGTAATTTTTGTCATATTTTTCGGACATACGGTTTAGAAGATAGAGGGGGGGGGGACACAATTTACGCAACTTTCGGAGCGATTATTTCCAAATATATTCACTTAATCAAAAACATTACTTTGCAACCTTATAGTGTTTTTTAAAGAGCTATCGAACTATATACCACACGTTGATATTTGCGGAAAAAATTTTTTTTAGCTTCTGTAACATGTATGGAGTGCCCCCCCTAAAAATATTTATTTTAGTTGTTTAACTACCAAACTAAGTGGCGGCTCATACAAGACACCTATATTCCAAATTTCATCAATATCCATCATGTAGTTTTTGAGTAAAATGCCTGTGACATACGGACAGACAGACAGACAGACGGACGGACACGACGAAACTATAAGGGTTCCGTTTTTGCCACTTTGGCTACGGAACCCTAAAAACCTCTATTTTTACCTAAAACTGAACTAGTTTGAGATGGGAAACAGTACGTAAGTACTCCAACGTGTATTACGCGTGTTGCCCGAAAGAGATATATGCGGGTGGGGAATAATGTATTCCACTACGTTGTCTTATACCACTGATATGTTCCGAATGCGGATAACTGGGACTGGTAGCAAAAACATCCATGAAAACCTGTTTAAAAAAGCGTTATACGCAAGAATTTCACTGCACAGAATAATAATAGTACTACGTACAGAAGTCTCTCTGTCTAACAAAACCCGAACGACAGTCGGGTCCGGCAACCGGACGGAACGCGCCGGATCCGACCGTCTCTTTCTATCGCATACTCCTGACTTAGGTAAGATCACCTAAGCGATAAATAGTCGATGATGGAACATTATTTACCTAAGTGTCGTATGTATCTAGTGTCTATTAGTGTCTATTCGACTCGACTTGAAGAGTCGACTTGAGTCCGTACCACCGTCGAGCAAATATTCACCAAAAAAGCACGTTTCTTGTATAGGGATCGCATTTATTTTATTTTCATATATTTTATCTCCTGTGAAACTATCAAGTCTCTACACATTACGGTTCAAAAGATAGAGCCCTGTGATAGAGGGACAGATGGAAATGGGAGGATTAGTAATACGGCTGGGTTCCGTTTGCACCCCTTTGGTACGGAACCCTAAAAAAACATACTAAAATGCTTGAATAGAAAAGTATCACTTTGATTCGTCGATCGAGGTGAATTTTTTTTTTATGGGTATGTAAAATATATCAAATAAACAGTGATTCTGCGCACCGTACGTAAGGTAAGCCAGACATTATGTTTTCGTTACATATCAAAGAAGGTGCGGAAACGCTCCCCGCAAAATTGCCTTTGGAAGAAAAATCGTCCAGAAAACGGGCACTTTCCTCCCTTATTTTCATGGAGTTTCGTAATTCTATAACAATTTGTCTTGCCTTTCTTATATCATGCGCAATAAAATGCCTTTCGGGATTTGGGTGTGTTAATGTACTTAGGTAATGTTTGTTCATTGCTATTTCTGAAAAGCCTCATATAAATTTTAATATATTTCTAGAGCAGTGTTTATCAAACTATTTAATGGCACGATTTGTATGCGAAAATATTTCCTCCACGATATCTATCCTGAATGTTATTTATTTTACACTTTTGAGAATTTTTGTTTTTTTTTTTCCTTCTTCTGAGGTTTCTCGACCCTCGCGACCCCCTTCTAGAGGCTCTGCGACCGTTAGAGGGGTCGCGACCCACACTTTGAAAAACACTGTTCTAGAGTCTACTTGTTTGTAGTAAGGTTAAGTAATTGATTGAATCAGGCGTTACTTTGCGGAAATCATTCATTCCGTCAACGGACGCCGGACCGTCAACATCTCCATCAGCTTCTCCTGAGGATGCTTCGGAAACACGTATCGAGTTTTTTATTTTTGGTGGTTGTTTGTTATATTTATTTGCATGATTTTTTATTTTGCATTCACATGAAAATATGTACGCAAGTAATAGGCTTGTGTCCTAAATTTTGTAACTGATGTTAATGGATTCTACTATTTATGAGGAACAAATAACAACCAATAACAGCCACAAATTGCAATCGAAAGTAGCCGACCGCACCGAGCGTTGAAAACGGCCCATACAAACGGACGCACCCTGTGACGTCATCTCTTGTCCTCGCTGTGCCAAGTCTGTTTTAATTGTCGGTGTCGGTGTTGTGCCATTTTGAGCACGAAAAAGTGCATTTAAGTACATAGTTGTCATACATTTATTTTTTCAGTGTTATTTAAGCATTCCGAAATTGACTTTAATTTTTCTTTAAGACGATAAAAAATATCGATTTAAAAAAAACTTTGTGGTCTCATAACTTTATATTTTTTGTGATAAGTGTGATAAGGCTCTTACCCTCCCGATTGCTCTGTCTAAACATTGTCGTCGCTCGACTGTATGCTTAGACTCTACCAGAACTTCAGAACGCCGTACGGTGTTATCTCAAAGTTAAACTTTTCATATTACGCAATTCCCAGTCCCGACTAGGGATTGCAGCCAGACTCGAAAACCGAAAAACGAGTACTTTTCGATTAAACTCGAAAACCGAGTTCGGTTTCGATTTTTACTCGAAACTGTCTGAAGTAGTTTTAATTTATTTTTGTGTAATGATAATGATTAAATTAGTTTGTAAACTCGGGATTAAGTAGGGTAGTAGGGTAGTTTTTAGGGTTCCGTACCAAAATGGTAAAAAAGGAACCCTTATGGTGCGACTCCATCTGTCTGTCACAGCAAGATATCTCAGGATCTACTAATGCTATCGACTTGAAATTTGGAATAGTGTTAAAAATCGCTAACCCGAGGCTATTGGACAGTAAAAAAATCTTATACCTTTTTCCTTTTTTTTTAAAGGGGACCGTAATGGGACTTTGAAAATTGAAAGTAGGGCTATTCTATTATATTGAACGGGGTATCAAATGAAAGGGCTTGATTTGTAGATTAAAACACCGTGTTTATTTTTTTTTCTTAAATAAGTAGTATTTGATTTATAATGCCAAACGTTAAAAAAATACCATTCCCCCCCCCTATTATCTTCGAAGTTACTGAACAGAAAAATCTGTAATAATTACCAATTGTTAATGTCGTCCTAAATATTACAGGAAAAATCATAACGGTTTTCCTAAGTTGCACCGTTTTTTAGAAATTCGCAAAAATCGTAACACATACTTATTTGCTCCTACTAAACTAATCGCCATACAGTTTTCCTTGAACTATCTATGTAGCTACTTGAGTTTGTACGGAACCCTCGGTACGCGAGTCCGACTCGCACTTGCCCGGTTTTTAATCTATCCATCAGAAACCGTCAAATTGTGAACGACCTTGCACTTACCGACAAAGAGTTTACAATCTGTCGGATTTCCTAGAGGATATGGCACCATAGACCACATACACACACAGTGAGGCAGATAATACAGAAGACTGAGGAGTAAAATCAGCCCCTGTGCTTAGCATTTGTGGACTATGAGAAAGCTTTTGATTCTGTCTGGTTCTGGAATCCTTGCAACGTTGCCAAATAGACTGGCGATACATCCAAGTGCTGAGATGTCTCTACGCCGTCCAAGTACAGAACCAGCAGACTAAGCCCATTCTCCTGCTGAGACAAGGGGATGTCATTTCCCCCAAATTGTTCACGAATGCACTGGAGGATGTGTTTATGACGCTAGCTTGGGAGGGTCGTGGCATTAATATAAACGACGAGTACATTTCACACTTGCGATTTGCAGACGATCCCGTCATTTTGGCTTGAACTTTGCAGGATTTAGAATACATGCTGAACGGTCTAGCTGCTTTTTCTCAACACGCCGGTCTTAGGATGAACTTGGACGAAACGAAGGTTATGTTCAACGATATTGTTTTACCGAAACTGACTGCAGTGCAGGACGCCCTTCTCGAAGTTGTTCAGGAGTACGTTTACCTCGGGCAAGTTCTGCAGTTAGGTAAAAATAACTTTGTAAAAGAGGTTAATAGAAGAATACAGCTGGGTTGGGCTGCGTATAGGAAATTACGTCGAGTCTTCTCGTCGTCCATTCCACAATGTCTGAAGACAAGGGTTTTCGATCAGTGCATCCTACCCACCAGTCTTGACATACGGAGCCGAAACGTTGTCGCTCACAGGAAGGCTGAGTACCTACGTAAATTTAAGGTCACTCAGCAAGCTATGGAAAGGGCCATGTTGGGAGTATTTCAGAAGGATCGTATCCGTAATGATGTGATCCGACAGAGAACTAAAATCGTCGACATAGCCCAAAGGATTAGCAAGCTGAAGTGGCAGTGGGCTGGCCATATCTGCCGCAGAACCAACAAGCGCTGAAGCAAGCGTGTTCTCGAGTGGAGACTACGGATCGGCAAACGTAGTGTGGGGCGCCCTCAGACAAGATGGAGTGATGATCTTCGCAAGATGGCTGGCAGAGGTTGGATGCCAGTGGCCGCGGATCGTGCTCGATGGCATGACATGGGAGAGGCCTATGTCGAGCAGTCGACTAATACGGGTTGATGATGATGATGGTGGTGCGTATACACAACGTATTTCTATCATTTTGCTTTTCTGTCGTTTCGCGTGTGTGTCATTTTGCGAAGTCAAAATAAGTCTTTATCGAATTAAAGGCATTTTTTATGCAGTAGTCAGTTATTACGACGATTACTTACGTGTTACGAAACTTAAAAACCTATTTTTAAGGTTTACTTAAGTAAAAATATAAAAATCCGTAATATTATAAGGACGCAAAAAAACTCGAAAAACCGCGGTTATTAACCGAGTTCTATTTCGATTAAAACTCGATCGAGTTACTCGGTTAACCGAGTTTCGAGTAACTCGTTTGCAATCCCTAGTCCCGACTCAACCCCGATGAATGTTTAATTAGAGTTCGGGTGAGTTTCCTAGCCGGGTATCTTGATTTTATTTCTCCTTAAGCTGCTAAAAAGGTGATTACGTAGCTTTCCACACGTCCTGACCGCATTTCTCCACTAGGGCGCAAGTTACGAGATGTGTACGAAATAGTACATTGTGTATCAAGGGCGGTAAGGAATTACAAACGAGTGTTTGTTACAAGGCCGAGGCGAAGCCGAGGGCTTTAATAACACTCGTTTGTAATTCCTTTACCGCCCGTGGCACACACAATGTTTTTCATCACACTTGTGAGGAAATCTGATTAAAATAACCTTACTTAACCTAAATAAATTTGTAAAACTGACAGTGACATTAGTGACATATCCATAGACAATGCGAATCTCAAGCCACGTTCGGAAACCATAGCGGTAAAGACTTAAAATGGTTGATTTTATATTTTCAAAATACTGAAATGCACTATTTAAACATTTAATTAATGTTACAGAAATATGTGTTTACATGTATTTGCAATAACAGTTCTCTTTAAATAAACATTTCAGTGATAAAAGTTAAAAAAGTAAGTTGGCGTTTCCTGTGAACATGACAAATAAGAGTAAAGCAAAACCATCATTTCAAATTTAAAAAGAAAACCATTACGCCCTAGGGCGTAATAGCTCATTTACCGCCCGCAAAACCTACGTGTAATGACACCATTTTCGAGCAAGTGTGATGAAATAGTACATTGTGTATCAAGGGCGGTAAGTAAGGAATTACAAACGAGTGTTTGTTACAAGGCCGAGGCGAAGCCGAGGGCTTTAATAACACGAGTTTGTAATTCCCTTACCGCCCGTGGCACACACAATGTTTTTCATCGCACTTGTGAGGAAATCTGATTAAAATAACCTTACTTAACCTAAATAAAATTGTAAAACTGACAGTGACATTAGTGATATATATCCAGACGACAAGTCACGTTCGGAAACCATAGCGGTAAAGACTTAAAATGGTTGATTTTATATTTGCAAAATACTGAAATACACTATTTAAACATTTAATTAATGTTACAGAAATATGTGTTTACATGTATTTGCAATAACAGTTCTCTTTAAATAAATATTTCAGTAATAAAAGTTAAAAAAGTAAGTTGGCGTTTTCTTTGAACATGACAAATAAGAGTAAAACAGAACCAGCGTTTCAAATTTAAAAAGAAAACCATTACGCCCTAGGGCGTAATAGGTCATTTACGGCCCGCAAAACCTACGTGTAATGACACCATTTTTGAGCAAGTGTGATGAAAAAACATTTTTCGTCACCCGCGGTCATAAGTGGCCAGGGCTCGAAAACCGGTAGGTATTTGCTCCAGACAAAAATACCGGTATTCTTGTGGGTACAAACTGCAGGGAGATATTCCAAATAATTACTCCCTTTTCCACATAGTAATATTAATATATTTTTCTCAAGAAAAAACCAAAGGAATAACATTGACACAAAACAGACAGCGACAGTTCTAAATAGACAATACCTTAACCTAACTAACCTACATATTTACATCACTAAAAAAGGTGTCGCCTCATTCTTTTCGTTCTTTGGTTTATTATTTGGTTTTTTTAACCAGACAATTTACTGAGCTCTACATAAAAAGCATAAAATAATTCAAAATATTGGGCTATTTCGGGGTGGCACTTGCGCCCGTTAGCGGACAGAAAATCCCTGTTCCTGACCAGAGGACGACATAAAATTAGGTACTGTTGGAACTTAATTTAAACTCTTTAGTTCATTGCACTGGCATTTAATTTTTAAATATTATGCTCCTTGCTTATTTTTGTGATAAGTGTCACATTTTTTCTTTGGTCTGGCGCTACATTGAAAATTATCTGTCTATTATGTAATACTCAAACTCCTTTATTGATGATAAGTCATTTGCTTACAAGCGAGGGTACAATAACTATATAGGCATATTTACAATATTTATCGAAATTCAAATTATACAAACATATAAAGAACATATATATAGTGTGTAGCTCTGCTTAAAAGTAATAAATACATTAATAATTAAAGACTCTGCAGTGGTTAAAGTTACCTCTAGATACCACAGGTACGTACCTCGGGCGGTAGTAAAGGAAGTTGCAGACCGCATGTTTGTGGGCCCTCCTTGCGACTTAGGCCCCTAAAATCTGCCATATGAGTCATACATTTATCTCGATTTGCGGTATTTCCATTATACATGACGTATAATTAATACTTTCTATATGCCAAGTTAGCCGTCTGTTCGTTTGCCTTGGACAGTTAAAACTGTTACTTTTGCGGGTTGTAATTCGCAACACGCGTTCGTGAGCTGGGCAGCCTGAAGTGAGTACGTGACGGATCAGGTTTATAGACCAGCGACCCGATCGGTATGTTCCATCCTATCACGGCTTCATTTGGAGACCATTACTCGCAGAGATGTGACAAATTATCAGTATCCTTTCGATTTGTACCGTAAAACAAGTTCTATTTTTCTGCCATATTTGTCTGGTTCAATTCCCCACAAAGGCGGACGAATTTCTTACAATATCATACCTACTGTAATACTTTATTGCACACGAAAAGAAAACTACAATAAAAAGAATAGTAAACAATAGGCGGCCTTATCCGCTAAATAATAATATATTAATTTATTGTTGTCAAATATAAAAGCAAGTCTCCTTGGCGTAAAATTAGTTTTTTTTATAATACCATAATATGGTTCTTGTCAGGCCTGTGGTAGGATATGTCGCTCTCGCATCGGTTTATTTAGCCACCAAAAGCGATGTCTCTGTAACATTGCACCATGAATCGTCTGTAATAGACACAAAGGCCTATGATGATGATGATGAATATGGTTATTACCATTAATGTGGAGTTCGTTTTTTCCAACATAAATATAGTTTTATTATTTATTTTCTAATTTGATAGGTGATTTCCCATTCCAAGGTGGTTATTACTTAGTTCTTTATTTTACCACCAATATTTGTTAAAAGTACTTGCCCTTCTCCTTTCTCATAGACCGCTTTAAATTGGTTCCATTCTGGTACGAGATAAAGTAAACTTAACAGCACTACGCTCTCAGTCTATACTACGCGAATTAGCCGTTGATGCCTCAGGCTTGATGAACTCCTGGTATCATTGATTCGATTTCAAGTAGGTAATTAGGCGAGTTTGGGCGGATAGATCAGTAGATTTGTCTGATTGTCCATGTCCATGAACCTATCTAGATAGGTATACAGAATTGAGTACGTTACTCACAGCGATAGGTCAAGTCGGTCTCTTTTTTTTTTGCTATGAAGTGCGGTTTCTTTAGTCTATTAATCTACCGCCCGAATTAGCCGCTGATATGCTCAGGCTTGATGAAATCCTAGTACCATTGATTTGGTTTCAAGTAAGTAGGTAATTAAGAGGGTTTAGGCCGGATAGATCACAGTAACCTAACTCTATTTAGATACCTATCGCACCGTTAGAATGAAAACGACCTAATTCAAAGATTTTAACAATTGCATTAGGTCGCTTTCATTCTAACGTTGCACCGTTAGAATAAAAACGACCTAATTCAAAGATTTTAACAATTGCATTAGGTCGCTTTCATTCTAACGTTGCACCGTTAGAATGAAAACGACCTAATTCAAAGATTTTAACAATTGCATTAGGTCGCTTTCATTCTAACGTTGCGCTATATGGAATAAGGTACGTTCCATGACAGGACGACTTGATGCATGCAACCGATACGAGGCTAATTTAGGTAAAATGTATGACATTGTATAGCATAATACTATACTCTCATATAATATAACATAATAATACCTATTCAGTTTTCGACCAAATATGTATATGGAAAAGTGTCAAAAAAATGTATAGGTAGATAGTCATTTATTTGTATGGGAATAACTTTAAAACTTGTACACAATTCAATCTCTTTAAATTACTTATTTTAATGGATCCTTGTGTCATAAGAAAGTAAAATGTGTCGATAAATTTATATCGTTGGGAAGTCCTTACGACAATTTTATTCGTGCCACAGAAACTTCTATGGCTGGCGATTGTACAAAAAAAGTATAGTTGGCAAAATAAGTTTTTGTCAAAAAACAGTTTTTTTGACAAAAACTTATTTTTATTATGAAGTGCGATTTCCTGTGTCCATTAAGCTACTGCACGAATCAGCCGCTAGACCATTCGTAAACAATCTTATTATAGTAAACTGATTATATGTATTATGTATTCTAGTTTCAAAGTACACGCACTTAGACTAGCTTCTTGTTTTCACCAACGTCTCGTCGCTTCAACCCTCCCAAATAAGATGGTCAACAAAATAAGATTATCTGTAAGTACCACAAAGGATGGAAAGGGTCAGCGTGCGACCGCTTAGCTCTTTATTTTATGTGCTGAATGCGCCGCGGGCGTGACTTCTGGACTTAATGTGGGATTGGACTGAAATGTCGTCGAGGAACTGACGTATTTAAAAAGGATACGAGTAAGTAACTCAATTTCATAGAAAAATATTCTACGTGCATTCTACGAGGCTACCTCAGTCGGTCGCCGTTCGTGTTGGCAGTAACTTGTGTAAGTAGTTACGGCTGCACATAACAAAAAGCACACATGGGAGTGTCACCAACGAAGTTGCCAAGCTATAGTACCAAATTGCCCCGTTTCCACTTGCTTCTACTCGGTTCTACTAGTGGTAGGAGCACGAGGACCAATATGTCCTTATGCTCCTACCGGTAGGACCATAAGGATAACCATATCCCCGTGCTCTTACTAAGGGACAGTCACGTACAACGAATATTGTCACTTATTAATTACTAATATCATTACGAGGAACGCCTTTACGCCTTTCAAGGATATATTTATAAGGTAAATTCACCAGTAGCCATGAACATTTTTTGCTGGTTTGAGTATGACAAAATTAGAGGAATGTGAATTTAGAAGTTACTAACTACTGAACCAACAACGTAGCCGAAAGCTGGAACTCAACCCTGGACAAAGAAATCCAAAGAAATGTTACTTTGCTCCGTGTGCTGAACGTTCTTCGAAAAGCTACAGCCGACAAAGGTATTCCGATAGAACGGCGTCGAGAGGATCTCGTAACTGATACTTTAATTATGAATACTCAAATGTCGCTTCTACATGGCGAAAATACTGTAGGTAATTTTTTGGAAATACTAAGATGATATTATAAAATTTCGACTGCATAAAATATTTCTTTAATTCCGTACTTAAGTGTACTAATTTCATATAAAGTCACGCATAAGGACATATCTATTAATCCGGTTACTTTATTCAATAACTAAATAAACAATAAAATAACAATAACAATAAATTATCCTAAACTAAACTAAAACCCTAAAGTAGAAACAAAATACACCTAAAATAAAAGCCTAACGTAACAATTAAAATATACTTACCCGAAACTAAAATATATCTAAACATATTTCTAAGATGGGCCCCTGTGGCATTGTGCCGAGAGCGCTGGCAGCATTTCCTCGCTGAATCGCGATGCTTATGCGCTGAGCGAGGAAGATATGTGTATGCCCTTAGACAAATCAGTAAGGACATATTGGTCCTCGTGCTCCTACCAGTAGGAGAATCGAGTAGGAGAAAGTGAAAACGGGGTCAAATTGTGCCCTTCGGGAGGGCTTAGCCTAGCCAGTGACCAGAAGGAGCACGCGTTATGCAGTAGATGATCGGATCCGGTGCGTTCCATCCGGTGGCTGGACCAGAACATCAGTTTTGTTAGAAATAGAAACTTCTGTACATAATACTATTACGCCTTCTGTGGTTTTGGCAAAGAAACCCAACTAGGTACCGCTGTATAATAAAATGAAGTACCTTTTCGATGCTACGTCGAACAGAAAAGTTGCAAACCAGACGCCATGACATAATAGTGTCTAAACTAAAATTGAACTTTATATTGGTGCATGTAGGTTTATAAGAGTTGGGCAAAAATTTAGTTGACTAAGAATAAGAATAAAATTCCAAATTTTATTCTCAATCAAAATATTTGAGTAAGATTGAAAATCATGAGCAAGTTATTCTGATTTGATTTAAAATGATTAAATCATTTCATTTTTATTCTGATTTGATTTTAAATGATTAAATCATTTCATTTATATTCTAAATGACAAATCAAATTTTGATTAATTTATTCCGACAGACTATTAGTTAAACTAACGTTTTAGTTGACTTATTAATATTTAGAATAAGATTGATTTTATTCTTCTTATACATTTAGTTCACTGATTTTCAGTTTTTTAATGTTCAGTTTTTTTTAACCATGAATAAATATGACACACAACCTATGGCATAGTAATTAGGTAGCTTCGAGATTATCTGATGATGAATGGAACCAGGAGGTAGGTAGTGGAACTCTTCAATGGCTATTGGTAAGACCTTCAATTCAAGTATGGATTAATTTCGCTTGTGGTAAAGGGTTCTATACATAGTATAGTATACATTACACTATACGGCGATGGTCAGCCAGCCAGGAGGTGGGTAGTGGAACCCTTCGTAGAGTCTTAGTAAACCCCTCGAGTTTGGGCTTATTTGATTTGTTGTAAAGAGTCCTATGCATTAAATCCTGTGGTGATGGTCTAGTGATGGATCCAGGACGTGGGCAGTGGTAATTTTAGTAAATCTGTCAAGTTTGGGCTCATTTTATTTGTTGTAAAGAGTTATACTCGTATGCATTACACTCTATGGTGGTGGTCTGACGATGGAGCCAGGTGCTGGGTAATGGTACTCTTTGAAGGGTTTTAGTAAACCCCGCGAGTTTGGGCTCATTTGATTTGTTATAAACAGGCCTTAACTTTTTGTGATTTTAACAAGCGTGACGTGTATAATTTAAAATGTCTTTATTATTTAGTACAACACTAAAAAATAATGATTGTACAACCAGAGATCGATTCAAAATATCAATCGTCATTTTTTAATGGCGATTAATTTAGTTGCGATTAAATTAGTTGTGAGAATGGTCGACTAACAATTAAATTAGTTTTAGTTTCAATCGACTAAATTTCACGGTTAAATCTATATTAAATAAAACTACGTAGTCGCTCGTTTTTGCATTTTTTATTTAACTTGCAATATAGATAACTTGCAATATGTAACTACGACGAGTGGGTATGTACATTGTAGGTACTCGTATGCGTACGTTGTAACTATGTTGGTTTGGGTGGAATCTTGCAACTTATATTGAAGCAAATATCTTCAACCGATTGAGCTAAAATTATGTATACAAGTTTAATTTGAAACGCTTGAATGAAAATGCAATATAATGGGCCTTAATATTACGATAAATAACGAAAAACTGCAATGCACAATGTTTACAAGTCGCAAACAATAGTAGGTAAATAGGTAGGTAGGTGCTCTATTCATAATTATTTTGATACTTTCAGTACTAGTTCTATACGATACTGAGTAAATCTTAGATATAGATATTATCAATATTTTGTTGTCTCGGTCATTAGTAAATCTCTTTTTAGTGTCACGCGGCGACAAAACAATGGGATAATCCTACTTACTTACCTGGAAGTTGTTTGTTGCATTTTGGTGCAAGTCTGCCGCCATAACGCAAAAGGGCACAACTAACATTTTTTTTTGACACTGAGTTGTATACATATTCGGAATCAGTGAAATTTACTGATTCCGAATATGTATAGAACTCAGTGTCGAAAAAAATGTTAGATGTGCCCTTTTGCGTTATGGCGGCAGAAGTGCCGACGAATCTTCTAAAAATAACACGTTCTACTTCTATTGAATGAAATATCTGCATGTTGTTTTCCGTTCAATTTGCTTCTAACATTATTTGCGGAAAAATAGTCTAACTAATAAGTCGATTAAAAAGTTTAGTTGACCGAAATCAATCGGCAGCTAATTTAGTTGCAACTAAACTAGTTGCACTCTATACAACTAAGATTGATCAGTCGTCGTTTTCAATCGTCCGTCGCAATTAATTCTGTTAATCTCAATCGTTAGTCGATTACATTTTGCCCATCTCTGTGTACAACTTAGTTTTTTAGAGAAGAAATAAAGTAGTTTTTCTTACAATTATGAAGGAGGTAACATTTTTCCAAATCGGTCTAGCTGTTTTAAATTAATCGGGGAACAAACCTACATAAAAATTGCTCTTTGTTTTGAAGTCGGTTAAGACTGGAAACTTATTTCTAATAAAAAATGCACGAGAAACTAAGAAAAATACCAAGATCGCTATATGTGTGCCTCTAATATTTTAAGAGTTCCCTCGGTTTCTCCAAGATCTCATCATCAGATCCTGATTTGGTTGCAATGGGACCACCTCGGAAGTATACCCTTTCAAACAAAAAAAGAATTTTCCACATCGGTCCAGCCGTCTTCGAGTAATCGCGTAACAAATATAAAAAATAAAAATAAAAACATATAGACGAATAGAGAACCGTCCTTCATTTGAAAGTCGGTTAAAAATGCATAGAACTCATTAAAACGGGCCCACTTCCATGTTCCATCATCAGTTCAGTTCAGCTTGCTGATGTGATGCCTGTGTGCAGGAGTGAGTGAATAGTGGAACACGAAATACAAGATATTGCTACTACATTACTTACTAAGCCTATAGACGGGATAACAATTTCAATTTCGATAAATAAATCAATCAGAGGAATTCATTTTAACTAAAAAAATCATGATTGAATTTATTTGATTGGTGATTAAATTAGTTTTACTCAAATTTTTGAGTGAGAATAAATCTTAAGTGATTTAATCATTTCAAATTTAATCTGATTGAAACTGAAGTGATTTAATCATTTCAAATTTATTCTGATTGAAACTGAAATGATTTATTCTCACGATTTTTTATTCTGATTGACGATATTAGTCATGAGTGCCCAACACTGGTTATATCGCTCTGCGTCCTGTGACGGATTAATCCGTCGGTATTGAACTTGTGGTGCGGATATATCCGTCGTCGGCGTCTGAAAGGTTAAAACTGAAAGCACTAAACGATATGCCACTTAAATGAAAGTGAAAATTGAAAAATCGTATGTCCTGAGCAGGATTTGAATCTGCATCTCCAACGGCTCTCCAGGCCAATACAGGCGCACAATAGGCTAAAAAGACGACTAAAAAAACTGTTTAGTCCTTCAGTTAGATTATTAAAAAATATTGTACACGTAATTTTTCTTTTGTTTGACAAACAAAAAATGACGAGGATAGAGTGCTTAGAAGTTTCGAGTGACGTCACTCCTTGGTACAAATTTCTCCTAGGAGTGACGTCACAAGCCCCCACTCCAGAAGTTTGATGATCTATAACTTTGCGATTTTTAATATTTTGAAAAACCAAAAAATACGTGTCCCATATTTTTCCATAATCTAACTGACGGACTAAATATAATTATACATTTTTAACCCAGTCGTCATCCCTATTGTGCCACCGAAACGCTTACCCAAGTCATAACAATATTCAACCAGTTTTCTCCTCTTTTTTATATGCCTTTTTATATCGCCTCATAAAGTTTGCTATGCACTTCTCTTTCAGCAAGTGATTGCGTCACATAAATTTGCTTTTATGAAAAACTAGCTGTCCCGGCGAACTTCGCTTTTTTTAGATGTTTTAATAGTTAATCTGCAATAGGCTACTTGACAGGTTTCTGAAAAGTCAATCCGATTGTTTAATAATGTCTATTGAGCACTCAGAAAGTGGTAATTTTTAATTCTTTTGTGTATTTTTTTCGAAAAAAGCAAATAAAAATGCACTTTTAAAATTAGCCGCCAAAACCGTTTCTCGGACAATATGGCGTCTATGACGACACATGATAGTAAACCGACAAATGTCAACGAGGATCGCATAACGTTCTACCTTTAAAAATAGGATTGATAGATGCCACAGACCACTAAATAGATGCTGTCGATGCTGTTTACTATGGCGTGACGTCATCGGCCAATCCAAACCGTTTTCGATAAAATGGCGACAGATAAAAAATAATCAATTTTCATCCGAGTTTTATATATAAATTATCCATTTATTTTTAGTAATATTGACGTAAATTGGTTTTAGTACTTATAATTAATACATATATCCATAATTCTTCCATTATTTTTCACACTGTCAAGTAGCCTATTCTGTTATTCGAAGCAGAGACAAACACAAAAAAATAAGAATGATAAAAATCAGTCCACCCGTTCTGAAGTTATAAATGGTGTAACTAACCCGACTTTGTTGTATGATAAAAAAAATAGCTAAATAGTTATTACTATAGCTTGGCAACTTCGTTGGTGACACTCACATGTGTGCTTTTTGTTATGTGCAGCCGTAACTACTTACACAAGTTACCGCCAACACGAACGGGGGCCTCCGGAGGCTGCCTCTGTCGGTCGCTGTGCATGTTGGCGGTAACTTGTGTGAGTAGTTATGGCAGCACATAACAAAAAGCACACAGGTGAGTGTCACCAACGAAGTTGCCAAGCTATAGGCTTGAAGGCTATCTTCACAGTGGTGGCAAACTTATGTTGCGTAATGTGCGGTTTATCTTTGAATCGCCGACAAACCTTTAATAGAATATTTGATTTTATCGATATAATATCATTTCATCAATGATTTTTTTTAGGGAATAAAGGTTCTCTTTACTACAACGTATCATACAATAACCGTACTATGAACGTAGCAGACACGGTATGACAAATGGCGGTCGGTGACGGAACGTGGGCATAGTCTCACACTTTTCAATACTGATGTTTTTGACTTTGTTTATTGAAGTGACATAAAGACATCATTGAGAATATAGTGAAAATGTAAAAGAAATATAAATTCAAATTTTGATTAGCCAGTAATGCAACATACTCCCCCTTAATCAAAATAAGATTATAAACATAAGCCTATTCCTTTTACACAACTCTGATGCTTTATGCGAGGTAATGGCTTAGTGAGCACGTCAGCCCACATCTCCAAAGTAGGAGTATAAACGACACTAATAACGTTCTTAGCTAATAAATCACGTATAAAATGAAATCTAGTGTCAATATGTTTGGTTCTATTGTGGTGGACTGGATTCAGTACCAACTTCTGGGCAGACTGCGAATCATTATTAATGGGAACAGTAATTGACTCACCAGTAAGTTCAAATATCAACCGCTTGAGAAACACAGCATCCTTTGCCGCACTCGACAAGCACATGTATTCCGCTTCACTAGATGACAGTGCAACGGTAGTTTGCTTCTTACTCTCCCACGAAATTGCTCCACCAGCCATAGAAAAGTAAAATCCAGTATAGGAACGACGATCTACAGGACAGTTAGCCCAATCCGCATCCGCATAGCCAACTAAACATCCACCGCCTTTCCTGTAAGTAATGCCCAAATCGATAGTTCCTTTTAAATATTGTAACAGTCTTTTTGCTGCAATCCAATGCGTCTTATCATATTTAGTATTAAACTGGCTTAAATATGACGTTGCATAAGCAATATCAGGCCTGGAATTAACGGCGAGAAACATCAAGGATCCAATCAATTTCTGATATGGATATAATGAAGACTCATCAACATTACCTTTCTCACACGGCAACAACTTTTTAGTATCCAAAGGAGTGGGCATAGCCTTACAATCCGACATGTTGAACTTTTGCAACAAATCGCGAATATAGCTTTCTTGCGATAATTTGATCTCGTTAGGTTTACAGTGTATATTTAAACCTAAATAATAACTTAATGGGCCTATGACTTTTAGGCTGAAATAAGTCTTTAAGTCAGATATGACATTATTGAGCGTTTTATTTTCTTTTTCTACTCCTGTACTGTTATCTCTCTTTTACTTGGTCACGAACACTAATATAAGAACATACATAATATGAGTTCAGAAAAGTCTATACTCTATTCCCCATAACAGCACTAGTGTCGTTATAGTCACTTTACGTTATTGCTATCAGCCACAGACTTCTAAGTCTAGGTTAAACATAGGTCAAGGATTAAGCGCTCAATTTTAACTTTACGGTAAAAATGCACAACTACCAACTTAACCAACAATTAAATGCCTACGGTTTTTAAGAAAAACAAAACTTTCCAAACTAAATTCATTGATGCCAACATAAAAAGAGTATTTTTAATTTAAGTATATTTTAAATTAAAAAAAAAAGTTTATCATAGACACATACTGTAAGTCAAACGTCATATTTGCCTTGTTTCCAGGTTATGATTAATTTTGTATTTTATAATTTAAAACGTAGTCGTAGAAAAAGTATTGTATGCAACGTTGTATAATTAAGTCAAAAAACGCTCATTGCGTCTCTATTTGCGATACTCGCCGCATTCGCGGCTCGTATCGCAACTCACGCAATTCGCATTTTTTGAACCCACTTATACAACTGTTGCATAAAATACTATTATAGAATATGACAATGTCATCAACATGGAAAGCGAGTATTATTAACTCTTTACCAACCTTCTTGGTATAAATACATGCTTCGGAAGGAGTTTGATTAAAACCAATGCAATTTAAGATTTCCGTCAACTTCTTATACCAAGCTCTCGGAGCTTGTTTTAGACCATAAAGCGAACGCTTCAGCAAGAGTACCTTATCTTCTTGACCAGGTATAGAGAATCCTTCTGGCTGATTCATGTACACCTCTTCCTCCAAATCTCCGTTCAAGAATGCCGTATCCACGTCGAGATGGTGCATTTTCATTTCTGTTTCTGCGGCCAACGCGAACAATAAACGAAGCGAAGAGTTTCGGACGACAGGAGAAAAAGTTTCCGAATAATCAACACCATAGACTTGATTAAATCCTTTCGCGACAAGCCTTGCTTTATGTTTAATAATATCACCATGCGCGTTTTTCTTCAACTTATATACCCATTTGCAAGGAATGACCTTCTTATCTGGTCTGTTAACGAGAACCCACGTATTCTTCTCCAGCAGTGACTCATATTCATCCTGCATAGCTTGAAGCCATTTATCCCTATCTTCTGTATTCATAGCCTGTGAATAGCTTGTAGGTTCATCCATAACTTGAGGGGATGAAGTCTGCATGCATACACAATTGGCAGCAGAATTGGGTTTTCTAGGTCTCAAATTGTACCTTGGTTCTGCGACTTCAGTATCGGAATCAATTTCTTCTGATGGAGGTGCAGTACTGGATTGAACCGACTCATCTTGAGTAACAGCATTATACCACGGTTCTGCAACATCAGGCTCAAAATCTTCTGATACACGCGCAATATCGGGTTGAAGTTGAATTTGCTCATCTTCGATGACCACGCCAGTCGATTTAGAAGTATTTGACGAATGTTCTTGTGAACTTAGCAAAAGAGGTGCAAATGCTGGTTGAGTTAAATCAACATCAGACTTACGAACACAACCTTTACTTTTCAAATCTTGAAAATCATGTTCAAAGAAAGTAATATCTCTGCTTTTCACAAGCCGTCTGGGATATTTAACGTCCCTAAAATAATAACTTCTTGGATCATCAGAATATCCAACGAAAATGTGTTCAGATGCTTTCATATCCAATTTCTTCCGACTACACTCGGGGACATGGATAAAAGCTCTACATCCAAATACACGCAAATGAGATAGATTTGGTATCTTACCATACCACTTCTCGTACGCTGTCTTGCCTTCGAGAGCTCGGTGAGGAGATCTGTTCTTGAGATACACAGCCATCTCTGCAGCATCTTGCCAGTAGGCAGAAGAAAGAGAACTGTCAGAAAGCATTGACCTTACTTTCTCCATAATAGAACGATTTGTCCTCTCTGCAATTCCATTCTGCTGTGGACAATAGGGAACTGTTGTTTGATGCTGAATTCCTTGACTTTTTAAGTAGCTCGAGAATTCATTGTTGACATATTCTTTCCCGTTGTCACTCTTCAAGGTCTTAACTCTGGCTCCCGTTTCCCGCTCTACTGAGAGCTGGAAATTACAAAACATTTTCTTTACTTCCGCTTTTGAAGGAATAAAAAAGACAAAAGTCATACGAGAAAAATCATCTATAAAAAATAAAATATATTTATTGCCTTGAAATGACGTTTCAGGCAGGGGTCCACAAATATCAGAATGAATGAGTTCCAGAACTTCTGTTGATCTTTTTTGTGAAACTTTCTTAAATGGTTTCCTGTTTTGCTTACCTTCAATACAAGGGATGCATGGCTCCTTGTCAACTTCTGTGTAGTCGACGGCTACCGCGTGTCCTTTCTTGAGCTGATCCATACCGATGCGGCATAAATGACCCAGTCGCCTATGCCAAAGCTTGAAGCTAGAAACATCGGAGTGTGTCTCAAAAGCGGATAGTTGACGCGTTGGGTTGACCGTACAATCTAAAGAATACAGTCCGCCACAAATAGAACCATGTAAAATTACATCACCTTTACAAGAAAAAGCATCAGAATCATAAAAGTTACAACCATTTTTATCAAAAACTACGCTAAAACCTTTATCTACCGCCTTCTTGACTGAAATAAGATTAGATTTCAAGTTCGGTACGTGAACCACATCTGTAATCTTCTTTACATCTGTATTCTGACCGCAACTGTTAATAGAAATATCTCCAACACCTTTGCTAGGCAATACTTCTCCATTTGCAATGGTCACAGTTCCAGAAGATGAATCTCTCACATTCTCCATCCAATCATCTCGTGACGTCATATGGGCAGACGCTCCAGAGTCAATAAACCATTTGTCACGCTCTAATCTGTCATTGGCATTCAGTGCACACAGAGAGTTTTTGTGATTAGTGGGTTTCTTCTTCTTGTCCTTTTTGTGGGGACAATCTGGACGCTTATGTCCTGGCTCCATACAGTCATAACACACTATGGGTTTCTTGGATTTGGATGTAGAAGGTCTGGTTTGGTTCATTCGAGTACGAAGAGCAGTATCTGGGTTATCTAAAGCTGGTTTATTCAATTCATTCAATAATTTGGTCTTTATCAGATCTACCGTAATGTCTATATTGGAATTTTCCAAAGCCATTACTAAGGGTGCATATTGAGGACTTAAACCTCCTAGAAGAATCGCAGCTATTGAAGCATCTTCCATTATTTTGCCAATATCGGCTAAATCTTGCACAGTTGTCATCACAGCATTTATGTATGTCTCAATATTGCAGCCAAAATCTTCAAGACAGTATCTATACAGTTTTCTCTCGAGGCTTATACGTCGCCCTAATCCTTTGTCCTCGTAAGCGGACGAAAGAGCATCCCACGCCTCTTTGGCTGTCTTACATGATCTCACATGGGTGATGGCCATACCGTCTACAGTGAGGCATATTTTCGATAACGCCTTTTGATCGTTACGTACCTTTTTATCTGCAGAAATGTCGTTACCATCAGGGTATCCGACGATGGTCTCCCATAACTCTTCATGCATAAGGTACATACGGATTTTGAATTTCCATACGGAATATCCATCTCTATTTATAAGTGGTTTTATACCAGAAATAGAATTAGTTGACATATTTACATATACAACAGCTGTTCGATGTCACAACAAAAAAATATTCGAAAATATACGTGAACTGTTAAATATTTTCACGGATTTTCACAAATTTTACACGTACACAAAATACAAACTTGCCCATTCACTTTTAAATGCACAACAAGCAAAATAAACGTATATTTCTAAGTAAAATTAGAATATTCGTGCTGATAACGAATGATGTTTTTGACTTTGTTTATTGAAGTGACATAAAGACATCATTGAGAATATAGTGAAAATGTAAAAGAAATATAAATTCAAATTTTGATTAGCCAGTAATGCAACAAATACAAAGAATATTTATTTTGCCTGCAACGTTCATAGAACGGTCATGGTATGTTACGGTGTAGTGGGCAGAGACCTTAAGTAGACTGTGGGCCTTAGGCCGTTCGCCACTTGAACTAGAGAAGCAACCTCACCTCTTAATAGTCCAAAACGTTTTATTCCCCTTGGCACTCGCACCCTCCGGTTATAAAAGTGTTCTCCATTTTATCGCAACTCTGATCCGCAGTAAAGCGAGCACGTGTCCTCTGATAGCCGATTACGCGGCTTTTCCCATTTTTATGTCCAGTAAAAGTAATGGCAGATAAGACTGGAATTATAAAGATGCCTGAAGCAAGTGGAAGCAGCTGGTAAACTTAAGTAGGTATGAGCGGAGCTGGCTTAATATTAAGGCCCGGTAGGACCTGGCTCGCATTTCACATACAACTAGGGTCGGGCGGAATGCAGATTATTGCAGATTATCTTCGATTTCTAACATAAAAGTATACGTTATCAACCCAAACATGAGAGGATGCCCTGCATGACTGTGAAATCATGATTGTCAGGTATTAATTTTGTCAGAAAAGGTAACTGGTAATGAATAAAATGAAAAAAATAAACTGGTAATGGACAAAATGAAAAAAATGAAAAAAATACTTTATTTTATAGTGTTTTCGCGCTACTTTTCTACCGAGCGAAGTGTTCGCTATCGTGTTCTAAGTGAGAGGAAGCCCTAGATACAGTTCTGAATATTATTATATATGTTTTACAGTGACCTACGAGTCAAATAAGTGCTCTAAAAATGATTTGGAAACTTCTTCATGCTTTGCTTCAGGCTTCCGTGCCTGATTCTGGTCTAGCCTCGCCTTAACCAAAAGAATTTAGGTACAGCTCTGCTCCCGGTTAAGGGGAAATGGGTTATTACAACTGTATTCTATATTTAATAGTGGACCGCTCGCGACTATTTTTTTTACGTCATGCGAAAGGCAAACGAGCCCACAGGTCACCTGATGGTAAGTGACTTCTGAGACCCATGGATATTTGCAATATTAATATTACAACTGCATTGCGAGCCTTGAGAACTAAGATAGCATGCCTCTATGCCAGCACACCCAGCCAGTATACTTACTTCCTGCCTCGCACGACTGAACTGTGGAATACCTAAACTGTCGCCTGCAGTGTTTCCGGACCGATTCGACCTTCAAACCTTCAAGAAAAGAGCGTACTCCCACCTGAAAGGCCGGCAACGTACTTGTGACTCTTTTGGTGTTGCAGGTGTCTATGGGCGACGGTGATTGCTTACCATCAGGCGATCCGTCTGCTCGTTTGCCCCCTATTTCATAAAAAAAAAGTAATTTCACTGGCTGTCTTATCACCACACCGGAAAACAACAGTGCGAACACTGCTCTTTGGTGGCAGGTTAGTGGGCAAGATTTACGCTCTTTACTTATTTTTAACAATCGTAAGTGTACAAACACAGTTTTTCTACGATTTTATTACATGTATAGAGTTAAAAAATATAGTGTTTTTCTTTACAACCATGCCACGGGGGCCCTTTTTAGATATAATTTAATAGGTAGTTATATCTTTAGTCTTAGGTTTATTATGATTATTGATCTCTTATTTCCCAATTTGCAACTTGGTTTTTACGTATGAAAGCGGTGAAACAGGTTTTCTTCATGCAATCAAATTACGATTTGAATGAACGAACAGAATCACGGATCGAATAACCGTTAGACGAGACTCCACGTTCCGTTTCAAACCGATACCTTTGTACTTTGCCTGGCGGGTTAGAAAAATGGTCAGTTTTATATGCGTCCTCTCTTTTCACTGTATAGCTAGAGTTTGCATTGCAAGCGATATTGTCGAAACTTTTATATTTATGTAAACCGAAGTTAGGATTCTAATTGCAATCGCCAGATATTAATAACGACACTCATAGATTCACTCGTAGTATTCACTCTCGCCTGAAAAAATCTGTGATTGGTTACAAAACTATTGACGTGTGAATTTCACTTGCCGCTATAGTTTTATTGTTTAGTGCTAAGTACTATAGCTTGGCAATTTCGTATATGACACTCCCATGTGTGCTTTTTGTTATGCGCAGCCGTAACTACTTACACAAGTTAGCGCCAACTTGTGTAAGTAGTTACGGAGGTAGCCTCCGTCGGACGCCGTTCGTGTTGGCGGTAACTTCAGTAAGTACACACATGTGAGTGTCACCAACGAAGTTGCCAAGCTATAGTGACGACAACTTTTGATTAAACCCTCGATACCGTCTAAATATCGTTTAAATTAAAAGTTAACTGTGATCTCCACTGCTAGCTACTACTTATATTTACTAGAACATGAATGAAAAAGCCGCCAACTTTTTCATCACACTTGCTCGAAAATGGTGTCATTACACGTAGGTTTTGCGGGCCGTAAATGACCTATTACGCCCTAGGGCGTAATGGTTTTCTTTTTAAATTTGAAACGCTTGTTCTGTTTTACTCTTATTTGTCATGTTCAAAGAAAACGCCAACTTACTTTTTTAACTTTTATTACTGAAATATTTATTTAAAGAGAACTGTTATTGCAAATACATGTAAACACATATTTCTGTAACATGAATTAAATGTTTAAATACTGTATTTCAGTATTTTGCAAATATAAAATCAACCATTGTAAGTCTTTACCGCTATGGTTTCCGAACGTGACTTGTCGTCTTGATATATGTCACTAATGTCACTGTCAGTTTTACAATTTTATTTAGGTTAAGTAAGGTTATTTTAATCAGATTTCCTCACAAGTGTGATGAAAAACATTGTGTGTGCCACGGGCGGTAAAGGAATTACAAACTGGTGTTATTAAAGCCCTCGGCTTCGCGTCGGCCTTGTAACAAACACTCGTTTGTAATTCCTTACTTACCGCCCTTGATACACAATGTACTATTACAATACCGGCAACTTGTGGTAGGTAGCGTTATGTCAATATGTACTAAGCAGACTTAATCATGCATCATACGTGGTAGCTTGACGTCATTTTTGTCGGTGATATAATTAAAACAAGAAATGATATTTAACCCTTAATTTATATTGAAAAGAAAGTAAACTTTATAATAACAATGACATTACGAAAATTTGCATAGCAGAAGAAGAAGTGTTGCCAGATAGTTAGGTTGCGTTCATATTCCATCATCCTCCTCTGGACGCAAACCCATTGCCCTGGTGAAGGCACCATGTTTTGGTTGATGAAGAGCTTTTGTCAGTACATCGGCCACCATGTCCTGAGTCTTCACGTGCTTTACACAAATTTGATTACTTGCAATCTTTTCTCTCACAAAATGATGCCGGACGTCAATATGTTTAGTTCGAGCACGGTATGCTTCGCTATCTGAAATTTTTATGGCACTTTGATTATCACAATATATCGTTATCGGAGACTGTGAAAGCTCTGGCCAGATGTCATCTTGTAATTGCTTTAACCAGAGTCCTTCTTGCACAGCTGCAGACAACGACATGTACTCTGCCTCCGTAGTTGACAGTGCCACAGTCTGTTGACGTTTGGAACACCAACTTATGGCAGCACCCTGAAAGAGAAATGTGTATCCTGTACACGATCTTCGGTCTTCAATGTTGCCAGCCCAATCTGCATCACAATAGCCATCAATATTGTTTTTGTTGCTACTGAACGTTAATTTATAATTTATTGTGGCCTTTAAATATCTTAAAACTCTCTTCAATGCAGTCCAGTGTTGAGCAGTCGGCTGACTATTGAATCTACTTAACGAGTTGACAATATATGCTATGTCGGGTCTCGTTCCTTGAGACAAATATAATAAACATCCAATGGCTTCATGATATGGTATGTTTGTCAGAATTTCATGATCACTTTCAGCTTTTTTTAATTGTATATTAGCTTCACTCGGAGTCCATATAATTTTGCTTTCGGACATGCCAAAACGACTTATTATTTTTTCTATATAAATTGATTGATCCAGCGATATATCTTTATTTTTATTTTCTGAAATTCTGAATCCAATACATTGTTTAGCTTTACCCATATCCTTCATTAGAAAATTTTCTCTTAATTTTTCTTTTATTTTGTTCGCTGTTTCCTCATTGTTGAACATACACAGTAAGTCGTCAACATATACTGTGATGAAAAGGATATCGTTTGCGTTAATTATTCTGTAATAGATACATGGATCAACTTTAGTTCGGATCAAACCAATTTCTAGTAAAACATTGTTTAATTTTTTGTTCCACTGTCTACTTGCTTGTTTCAGCCCATATATCGCTTTGTTTAAACGACATGCCTTGCCCTCATCTTCATAGTAAGGCGGTGGAGACATATATATTTCTTCCTCAATGTCGCCTTGCAGGAACGCTGTTACAGCGTCCATTTGGTGTATTTTTAATTGGTATTTTGCAGCTAATCCAATTAAATATCGAATTGACGAATATTTCACCACAGGTGCATAGATCTGGTGATAGTCAATCCCTTTTCTTTGCTGATAACCTTTAATAACTAGCCTTGCTTTATAGCGTGTTACATCTCCATTTTCGTTCATCTTCGTTTTAAAGACCCATTTACATGGTATGACTTTTTTACCGGCTGGCAAGTCCACTAGCGACCAAGTATTATTTGTCATAAGTGATTGATATTCTTCTTGCATCGCTTGTATCCACTCTTTAGCTCTATCACTTTTAAGGGCTTCATCTAAATCTTGTGGATCACTGTCGAGTAAACTTGGTGTGGATTCGATGTTCATACACATGTATGTTGTTGGTTTCAATTCACTAGATTGTTTATTACAACGTGGTCTAAGTTTTATTTGATACAACGGCGGAGTGTGAAAGCTCTCACTCGGTAAGTATGTTTCATCTTCAGTATTGTCATCTACTATAGAACTTGAGTTTGACATTTCCGGCTCAGTCAATGTTCCCGGTGTAGCTGTAACATCTGAAAAATTCTCATAAACAGTGTAGTTTGAGCTTGATGCGTCTGAAATTTCCGGTGTAGTTTGTTCATCGACCTCATTATCATCACGATTTTCAGACCTCGATTCAGGCTGTTCCGTTAAAGGTAGGTATATCTCATTTTTCTTCATATTTACTGTAATATTTTCAGTTTTCGATTTTATATGCTTAATTTCTTTTGTCTGTGTTTCAGGTGTGGAAGGAACTACATTTCGTTTTATACTTGCTTCGAGAAATACGACGTCTCTACTCATGACAGCTTTTTTAGTTTTAAGATCTATGAATCGGTACCCTTTAGTACATTCAGAATAACCAACAAAAATTAACTCACGTGATTTCGCATCGAGTTTCTGTCGTTTCTCTTTGGGTATATGCACCATTGCCTTGCATCCAAATATTTTCATGTGGCTTAAATCTGGTTTATTTCCGGTCCATGCTTCTTCAGGTGTGATGTAGGCAAGTGCACGAGTAGGCGAGCGGTTTATAATGTACGCCGCTGTGGCCACCGCCTCTGCCCACAGGTAGTTCTGTAAACCAGCATTTAAAATCATACATTTAGCACGTTCAATGAGAGTACGGTTCATCCTTTCACTTAAACCATTTTGTTCCGGAGTGTAGGGATTTGATGTTTGGTGCATTATACCATGCTTCTTTAAATAAGCATCAAAATTCTTATTGACATATTCCTTACCATTGTCGCTTCGCAACACCTTTATCTTTTTATTCAATTCATTTTCTACACGACTTTTAAATTCTATAAATTTATCGAATACCTCGGCTTTGCTTTTGATAAAATACACAAATACTTTACGTGAATAGTCATCAGTAAAAGCTGTAAAATACCTGCAACCTCCAATCGATGCAGTCTGTAAGGGGCCACAGACATCAGAGTGTACGAGCTCTAGCAACTCGGTTGCCCGGGAGCCGCCACTTGGGAACGGTTGCCTCGTTTGCTTTCCTTCCAAACATGAAATGCATACAGAACTTCCAGACCGCTGTGACAATTTAACACCAGTAGCACAGTTTGGTATTTTATCGACATCATTAAAATTTAAATGGCCCATTCTTTGATGCCATAAGTAGGTATCAGTCTCTGTAGTAGCTGTCATCGCTCTATATTCACTATTGAAGACATTAAGTCTGTAGGTATCATTTATCAGATTAGCACAAGCTAACTTTTGGCCATTTTGGTTTTTTATCAGACAGCCATCTTTATTAAATTCTACTTTACAGCCTGCTTTAATAATTTTGCTCACAGATAGTAAATTTGTAGATAACTCTGGTATGAACAAAACATTTCTCACCTGGATAGCATCGCTGCTGCCACTCTCATTTGGTACCTGTATTACCACATCACCGCAGCTTTCAACATGTAATACCTTGTTATCCGCAATACGTATGTTGTTAACTGGTGGAGCAGTCTCATTTGTTAACCACTCTCTGTGCATTGTCATGTGACATGATGCTCCAGAATCTACATAAAAATTCATTGAATCATTCACCTGCATGGCTGAAAATGCTGCTATAAAACCATTATTTTTATCTTCAGACTTATTCTTTCTGTGCCAACAATTTTTACTTAAGTGACCATACTTATTGCACTGAAAGCATCGGGGACCTTTTGATTTTGACTGATTACTTTTTTTGTAATTACTTTTAGAATTTGTGTAAAAAGCGGTAGTATCTGCTCTTGTAACCTCTTGTAAAAGCTTGGTTTTTATCAAGTCAGCACTAATTTTCACACCTGAACTCTCTATCCCCATTATCATGGGCTTGTAAACATCCGGCAAGCCCGCTAACATCAGTGTTCCAAGCCACTCATCATCCACATGAAATGATATATTTCTCAACTTATGAGCAGATGACATCAATTTGTTTACATAATCTTCTACACTGGCGCTTGTTTCGAGGGTTGTATTTATCAAATCTTTTAGTAAACCAACTTTCCGGAGTAAACCCGAGTCTTGAAAAGCTTGCACTAAATTGTTCCATACTTCCTTTGCCGACTTTGCTTCTTGTATGTGAACATATAACATGGGGTCCACTAGGAGAATAAGCTTAGATTTCGCTTTCATATCTTTCTTTTCGTCTACATTTTCTCCTTCGATACAACACCATAATTCTTCAAGTTGAAGATAAGCTTTCACGGCAAAACTCCAGCTCGTCCAGTTGTCACGGCCAGTAAGTCTTTCAATTGTCATCATATGACCGCTTGATGCCATTTTAAAGCAGTTTTGTAATAGCTGAAAAACAATTCCGGCGACCGCGAGTAACTTTTTGAGGTTAAGTCTACTTGAAATGATTTTACTTTAAAAACTTTTACTTAATAACTTTTACAGGTCGGCATTGGCCCATAACCTGATATAATTAAAACAAGAAATGATATTTAACCCTTAATTTATATTGAAAAGAAAGTAAACTTTATAATAACAATGACATTACGAAAATTTGCATAGCAGAAGAAGAAGTGTTGCCAGATAGTTAGGTTGCGTTCATATTCCATCAATTCGGTACAAAGAATTCGCGCCGTAATCATTAGTGATTTAGGGTTTTATTAAATAATAACCGCATTTTTACAAAAAAATACCGACTGCGGTGCAAATCATACCGTGCATTAAAGTGCATAAATCCGCCATGTTGTTTTTTATTATAAATGTTACATACCCAGTGACACTCGCGCGATCAAGACGAATTTAATGATGTACCATTTATCAAAATCGGGTGTATCGTTGAGTAGTTACAAGCTGTCATAGGAACGGACATACTTACATACAGGTCAAACACATAACCCTCCTTTTGAGCTCCGCCGCAGTCGGGTAAAATATTGACGTTTGATTTCACGGACATTTAGTATGAAAAAGGGCCAGATAAATGAGGTGACCGCAGACATATTTCTGGAGAAATGCCCTCACAGAATCAATAAATACACTCATCAACGCATATGTATATGCGTAAATTGAATTGCTTGGGGATTTACAAAAGTGTGATAAAAATTGTCGTATTGAGATATTTTACTAGAACCTAAAAGTTTTAAGTTCAACTTAAAGAAGGCTAGCAAGAAAGGAATTTATTACTTAAGTATAAAGTTGCTTAAAATTCAAAGCGCTGTGTAAATAAAGCAAGATAAATTGAGATTGTGTTCTCTTGAAATTAAGTGTTAAGTTTGTCGTTTTGCTTTGCCGCCGGGGTGTTCTTGAATATTGAGGGCCCTTGGGGAAAGTTTGTTTTTGTGGACTCAATCGATTGTATCTAATTTGTTCGTCGGAGTAGACATTTTATTTATAGATTTAGGCGTTATTATTCGGTCTCAGCACAGTATAATAGCAGTAATTTTTGTTCCCACAAAAGGTACATCGCGCGCTTGAATGTGTGCGCGCTGTGTACGGACGCGCTACAAGCAAAGTCTTAAGAATGCGTAAGAATGCTCCAAAGAATGTATAGATATGCTATTGCGCGTCTGTGTCCGTGTGAATACGTGTCGCGCGCTCGTAAACGGCCAAAGTTGGAATACTTGTTCGACTTTCTACTTTGGTCTTAGTGTTTAGTCTTAGTTTTTTTAACGTTTTTTGTCTGAAATCAAAAACTACATGTCTAAGAAAAAATATAAAAACGGTTTTGGAATCTACATATTAAGCCCTTTCATTTGATATCCCACTCAATATATTCGCTTAACTTTTGATTTACGACATCCCATTTCGGTCACCTTTAAAAAAAAAAGGTAAAAAAGGTATAAGATTTTTTTTCTGTCCCATAGGCTCGGGTTAACGGTTTTTAACACTATTCCAAATTTCAAGTCGATAGCATCAGTAGATCCTGAGATATCTTGCTGTGACAGACGGACAGACGGACAGACAGACAGACAGACAGACAGACAGACAGACAGACAGACAGACAGACAGAGTCGCACCATAAGGGTTCCTTTTTTACCATTTTCGTACGGAACCCTAAAAATGATACAACACGGGAGGTAATAAAGAAAGCCCTCGATCGCTTATTTACGTCACTCGCCTACAGCGCGGGTCGCAAACATCTGCGATCACGGCCTTTCTTTGTTTTACCACCCTAGTTGTGTAATGTACTGTTCTCAAACATGCAATGGAAATACTGACGTTACGTACCTTATAATAGGCCGCGAAGTTTCCAAGTTTCCGGTGCGGACTGCGGCTGGACGAGAGGTCTTTAAATAATGGAATTTCATACAACATTGCCGATCTAAGTCTTTTTTGAAATTTCCAATCCATATTTATTTGTGTCACAGCATCACGGCGTTCAGCCAAAAAAAAACTATAAGCGATATTTGCTTTTTGGTTCAGTTTTATTTATGTAAAATTGTCATGAACATAACAAATAACACGTAAACGATTTCAAATAATTTTACATTTACACGAATTTACATTTAAAATATTTCATTAAAATAGTAGCGGTAAAAATGTATACTCAAACAGTTTTTTGGAAGAAAATTAAAAACAAATCATTCAGTAATTCAATTTTTTGTCTAGTTTACTTTTAGTTTCTTAGGGTTTCAAGTCCAAGAGAGTCCAAGGAGTTTACATACTACAATACTACCTGATACAGTAACGTGCAAATGTTTTATGAGATCTAAAAAAAAAGATTTGTCTTAAAAACGTGAAGGTGATACTTATGTTTTAATAGGGTCCAAGTGCGGAACCCTTAAAATGAAGCCCATCGATGTTTCCTACGTTTTGTTATTTTTCTACATTGGCAACGCTGTGTGCGATGTTTCCCGGCAGCCATTTTATTTCACTGATGGCGGAGCAATATCGGAAATGGAACCGTTCAATCACGATAGTGTAGCCATGTTTTATGATATTGTATGTATGAAATATCGTTCAGATGAATCATCAAATATATCTCCACAAAATATACATTTCGGTGATTTTAGGGGAAACTGTATTTCTTCGGAAAATTATTAATGAAAACACTGTTTTTTATTAATATTCTGTTTTTAACCCCCGACGCAAAAACGACGGGGTGTTATAAGTTTGACGTGTCTGTGTGTGTAAATGTGTAAATGTCCTTGTGGCATCGTAGCTCCCAAACGGATGATCCGATTTTAATGCGGTTTTTTATGTTTGAAAGGTATATCAGTTGAGAGTGTTCTTAGCTATGTTTGGTGGAAATCGGTTCAGGTCTTCAAGGTCATCAGGTCGTTTGTTATTTTTGGTCGGGGGTTTTTTAAATTTTTAATTTAGGTTAGGTTATTTGTCTGACGGTCTATTCATATAATAAGGAGGATTAAAATGTAATTTATGTTGATTTGAGTAGTTCGGTTAGCTTCTGCGGTAATTAAAATGTTTGAAATGTATTTTATTATAAACGTGGAACGGTATACTTTATATTTTTAACAAAATTCGTTTAGGTTTTAATGGATTTTAATAGATGGCACATACCTTAAACAGCCAATTTTAGCAGCCTTATGTTCCTTTGCGCCGACAAAATGTAACAAGCTATAAAATGAGATACATGTAAACCATGATTGATTTCGTGGAAGCGAACGATGACCCTCTTTTCTGTTTGTATGGTAAACCGACCGACTCGATTCACCTCAATTTAAATCCTCCTTCTACTACTAATATCAAAATAATAAACTATATACATAAAAGAAATTTGGGTTATCACCATTTATAACTCAAAGAGGGGGGGAGGGTATGGAAAACTGACTTTCAACGCAAGCTGTTCTCATCTAAACACACTAGCCTTTGATAGTCCACAGGTCAGGTTCACAAAGCTTATTGCATTTCGCAGATACCTGGTGTCACCTAATCAACTTAATGAGGCACTCGGCAGTGTTCAGGCCAAGTTCTAGTAGACTTGTACATAAATTCTAGTCGGTAGGGAATGGTAGTAAGGGTCGACTCACAAGAGGCGCGGATTGAGTATGACATAATAAAACACTTACAATACAACACAACACACATACACACACACTTACATAATGAATACTTAGGTGTTAAGCAAACTATATAGGTTAAAATGGGTATATTAGGTTAAGTTAGCAGCTATTAAATATTTGCTTGACTTATTTAAGTCTAGATTATAAGGATTCATGTATCAGATTTCAAGACCACAAATGTTACCAATCTTTAGTAATTACATTTCATTTCATTTCATTTCATTATGCACTCGCTCGCTGCATACAATATCCTCGCCAGCATGTCTGTGAAGTTAGCAGATTAAGTTCCAGCAGATCACGAAAAAGTTGGAGTTCTATTCGCTTGCCACATAGTTCTATAGTTCCTGATACTTTTTAGACATAGTTCTATTGAATTTACGAAAATATCTCAATCTATTGTTTTCAACCAAATGATCTGCTAACTAATTTCACATAGCAGATCAATTGTCTCCAAACTAAACCAAACGAGGTTATTTCGTCTCAGCAATGACTATACTAGAGTTCTAGTAGCTGTATAATATATCTATCATTTAACACCAATTTTGAAGACCTAGACCTTTTTTTAATTTTTTTAGGATTGAATTTCAAGTTTTATTTTACATTTTTTTTTTAAACTTGCTAATTTTTTACTAATTAAAAGTAGAGGAGTATTTTTTTAAGTACTAGGAACTCTAGTATAGTCATTGCTGAGACGAAATAACCTCGTTTGGTTTAGTTTGGAGACAATTGATCTGCTATGTGAAATTAGTTAGCAGATCATTTGGTTGAAAACAATAGATTGAGATATTTTCGTAAATTCAATAGAACTATGTCTAAAAAGTATCAGGAACTATAGAACTATGTGGCAAGCGAATAGAACTCCAACTTTTTCGTGATCTGCTGGAACTTGATCTGCTAACTTCACAGACATCTCGCCAGCTCTGATGAATCGATCTATTGAGAGGAGAGAAATTATAAGTGCCGTAGTGACCCCTAAGTTCGCCTAGGGTGCCTATCTTTGCCTAGTTGATTTTCCTAAACTTGCTTTACGACAAGCTACACTTAAACCTATTATCAAGTAATGTATAAGTACTGAATATTTAATAGTTTTATGTGCAGCTTGTCTTAAAAGATATTTACGAAAATCAACTAGGCAAAGATAGGCACCCTAGGCGAACTTAGGGGTCACTACGGTGCATTGAGATCTTTTGAAAAACATGTATATTGGGGGACAACTTTATACCCATCGATCTAGTCCCAAACCGTACTATGGGTACTAGTTAGACGAAGATATAAATACATTATTTAAATACATATATATATATATATATATATATATATATATATATATAGAAAACATCCATGACTCACGAACAAATAATTCGACTCGTGCTAGTGTCCGAGTGAAACTAATTTTCACGGCAGGAACCGAATTTCGGCTTTGATCTCTGAAACTGAAACTTCTATAATAAGGTCATGTAGTCGTGAGAAAAAAAGTCAATCGTAATCAGTCAGTCTTTATTTTTAAATAACATATTAAATTAATCATTTACTCCCTGATATTTGATGTAATCATTAATATACATATAACATATTATAACTTCTTATTTCAAATAAAGTATCAGTGCTTTTTGAAATAAAGATTGTCTGATCGCAGCGCGAAACCCCTCAAGTTCAGTTTTGGTTTCGGTCGTAGTTTCGGCTGAATGGCAGCCAAAACCGAAACTGAACTGAAACCGGATTACATATCGAGGGTTTCAGGCCAAAGGGGCGTATACGCAAAGCAAAACGCTTGCTTATACGCCCCTTTAGCATGAAGCCCTCGATATGAAAGAAACATGATGTTTCTGTATTTGTTTTTAATGTGGGTAAATTACATCACATTTTAAGTTACTTATATAGATACAAGAAATCAACGTACTTAGAAAAATTTAATGGTACTCACTAATGGTAATTAATGGTCTCTGGCACGGGTGGTAATGGTCTCTGGTATGGTAGTGGTTAAGGCACTGGGCCGGAAATCCAGAGGTACCGGGTTCGATTCCCGGTCTGCACCACAGGTAGTACCATTTAATTTTTCTATGTTGTATTTATATATGAAACCGGATTTTTAGCCGAAACTAAGCCGAAACCGAAAGTTCGGTAGGACTCTAACTCGTGCTCATCACACAAATGTTTTGTCCTTACCAGGATTTGAACCCGGGACCGTTAACTTCGTAGGCGTTGTCCCTCCCACTAAACTAAACGTGTCGTCAAAGGCAGTGTACATCTTATCGTTTACTCCAAATAAAAGTACTCCCACCTGAAAAGCCAGCAACGCACTTGTGACTCTTTTGGTGTCGCAGGTGTCTATGGGCGACGGTGATTGCTTACCATCAGGCGACCCGTCTGCTAGTTTGCCCCCTATTTCATAAAAAAAAAGTTTTCATCATAATTCTGTACTTATTGCATATTTGACAGAATTAAATTTCGCGTAATTTTCTTCGTAATGCACTTCTTTTTTGACACAGGTTCGTTTCTGTTGAAGTTTCCGTTCTAACCTAACATTTTTGCCGTGTTAAATTGAAGTGATAAATTAATGTGTTAAAATGTTGAAATTGAGAAGTTGTCCCAGTTCAACTTTATTTTCATAAAAATTTTACTTGTACTTTTTGGACAGTAATTACAAAGACGACAACGGCGAAAATAAAACGCTGTAAAACGCTGAACATTGGCCCAGGGTTTCTTATTATTAAAGGTCCATGAATTCAATTGTTGAAGTGCATTTCAAACCGGATGTATTATTCAGTTGAGTCGATGGAGCGACTCCAGAGCCCCGAGCGGTTTCCCGACATGAACTATGAGAATTTTGAAATAGGTTGTATAATTTCTGCATTTCGCAGTTTGTTTAAGATGATTCCAGTCGCTCAATTCTCCGTACAAATGAAAAGTAGGTTATTATTATTATAACGACTTCAAATTTGGTTGAAAGTTTTATTTTATAACTTGACACTTTGTCTACACAAAATCTCATGACTCTAAAAAAGCCATAAAACGTATATTTTGATTAACCAAAATTGAAATTTATTAGAATGATGCTAATGGCGCTGTCACATCAATAACCGATTGCAAGCAAGCCTTTGTGTTTTTTTTTTTAGATTTCGCATATTTTTTGGCGGAGAACCTAGTGCCTGGAATCTTGCTCGTTCAGCCGTGAACGTATTTTATCTGACAGTTGATATAGTTGTCAAGTAAACTACAATAAGAATAAACATTACAATCAGTAGGTAGCTAAGAAAACACGAGACATAAAAAATCCTGGAAAATTAACCGCTTTATCAAGTTGCGCCTTTTGTCTCAGGAAACTTCATAAACACATAAATTAGGTACGAAATACTCTTACTCAGTTTGAGAGCGTCTCAGAAAAACAAGTTGCAAAGAAATCAAAATACGCCGCATAAAAAACTTGGCCGTCTTTTTACTGAGCTCGTTCGGGCGCTCATTACGGCAGGCGGCCCCTTAAGGGCTCTCTTTGAGCACTTTGTATCGTTATTTTTGTAAGATAATTTTATGTAATTTAATACGATGTTTTTGAGAAAATATATTTTCACATAGTTGTGTTATTTTCAGGCAGTTTGCTGCTTGTTAAAAAGGACGGTTTTTAAGGTTCCTCTCATTTTGGCATAATTTTATTCGTTATACTCCATATTGTTCGTCCGAATACTCTTTTTGCGTAATAGGTTTCATAGATACCTTGCATTGTCATTTCTGAATACTACTATAGCTTGGCAACTTCGTTGGTGACACTCACCTGTGTGCTTTTTGTTATGTGCAGCCGTAACTACTTACACAAGTTACCGCCAACATGAACGGCGACCGACAGACGCAGCCTCCGTCGGTCGCCGTTCATGTTGGCGGTAACTTGTGTAAGTAGTTACGGCTGCACATAACAAAAAGCACACATGGGAGTGTCACCAACGAAGTTGCCAAGCTATATTTATACTTGTGAAAATCATTTTCCGAAATGGCTTCGTGCCTTAGACCATATTATGACAGGAGTCGCCATCCAGTAGCTTTCCTCTCTGCCGAAAACCTTGCACGATATGCAAAAAACATATAAAGACAATTTCACAATCGAATAATAGTTATTCATAAAATCACTTCACAAGAGGGAACACCGATCATAAAAATGCCCGCATGTGCTGAAGCAAAAGTAATAAACGTTCAACCACTTCAAGCTTAGAAAAAAGGGATACATAGCGTTTGGATGTGCAAGTCGCAAAATGTGCAGGCTACGCAAAATGTGCATATCGCAAAAAGTGCAGATCGCAAAATATGCAAGTCGTAAAATGTGCAAGTCACAAAATGTGCAAGTAGCAAAATGTGCAGGTCGTAAAATGTGCAGATCGCAAAATGTGTAAGAGCGGCCGCACATTGGGCTATTAGGGGCGGCCACTAAAAGCGACCACAAATAGCGAGCGCGGGCCACTCCCGCAACTTGTGCCCTAACAAGGCCACGAGCACGCCCGGTGTGCGCCGGTATCATACAAAATGTATGAAAAACCTCGCCCGCAGCTTGTGGCTTTTGGTTGTATGGAAAACCGACCCACTCAAATCATGTATTTAGGTATTTTTCAGAGAATTATCTAAGAACTGCCCCTTTCCTTCACGAAACGAGAACCCTTAACGGTTCGGCAGGTGGACGTACCCAGGGACCCTTTTCGTCGATCCCGATAATAGGAGTCTTTTTCATCCTCACTTCAGATGCAGCAATAAATTGGCAAACCTGCGTGGCAGGCGGAGCGCTGGGTTGACCTGCCTGCAAGACAGTGTCATTGAAGTAACTTCGGTTGCTGTCTCGTTTCCCCGCCGTCCCCCCGAGTTTTGCGATCTGCACATTTTGTGATTTGCACCTTTTGCGATTTGCACTTTTTGCGATCTGCACTTTTTGCGATTTGCACTATGTGCGATCTGCACTTTCTGCGATTTGCTCCACTGCACATTTTGCGATTTGCACATCCTGCTATGTACCCCGGATAGGACAACCGTACGCAGTGTCTTTCTCAACTCCTTTTCAGCAGTATCAAGTCACCGTTAGAGTTAATTCATGAAAATTACATATACCCAACATATGTTTAACATTCTAAATATCAATAGTTATTTAATAAAAAAATCTTTTTCGACTCTAAATACTGTGTAATGTCCCAAACAGCTAAAACAGTCAAATTAAGAACAGCCATATAACACAGGTAAGAAATGGCTCCCGTAATCAACCCTCAGCATCTTTACCCTGTCATAAGAATTGAAATTTACAGTGCGTATTTAATAAAAGTTACAAAAGTGGAAACCATAAATTCAATTTAGGAAGTTGCTATTCTTTTTTGCTGTTATTTATATCGCAGCAAACGTATTATCTTCAGTATTTTAACTGGGATTTTTGAATTTTTGAGGTGAGGTTGAGGCTTACACGTTCGCTCGCACTCAACCAAAGAGTAAAGTAATATCGATACCTTTAGACTCAAAGGGCGTAAACGCCAGTAGAACCTGCGGCGTTTACGCCCTTTGAGTCTAAAGGTATCGATATATAGTATAGGGTAAAAAGAGCCATCTTGCGGGAATGACTGGTACCAAGGCGACACAGGGGGTTTTAGGCAGTAAACATTTCGCCGTCACTTAATACCGTAAATTTTCATTTTATTTTGACACAAGCAAAGTATTGACAGTAAAACTGAAAAAAACAAAATTACTCAGAAACCAAAGAGTTCACTAAGAAGTTTCGTTTATAACAGCTGGAACGTTTCATTCCACGTACATATCACATGTGTAATTAATAAATCTGTTGTTAATTTTAACTAATTATCATTATAATAGATATTTTTTAATGAAACTATTAAAACATGTCATCAGTGTCAAAGAAAGCATGATGTAAAACGTGCTCTGCTTATAACGGAAAAACACAAAAGGTGTGATTTTTTTAATTTAAACTTAATGCCATAGGGCATTCTCTACCAGTTAACCTTAGGGCCAAGCAGATAGCTTGTGGGCGGTGCAACTAACGCTGATTGATTGCTGGTTTTTGACATGGGTTGTCAAAAAGATCTCTCTCGCTACACTGCGAAATGGTGGAATTATGATTTCTTACCTACCGAACTTGTCAGGCCTGAAAAAAACATGTTGGTTACAAAAATGTCAATGTCAAGTCAATGTGTGGCTTCACTGACGTTGAAAAGTGGCCCTGCAATGATAGAGTGCACCATTAGAATTGGAGGCACCGTTGGCAGCACCTTCGTTATGCACGTTACCTTTAGTCGAGCTATGTTGTACTTCGTCTCTTCAGCTCTCTATTAGGTTGTATGTTTTTTTTTAAAGCCTGACTAACTCACAACCCTAGTGGGCGTAGGGATAGTATGACCGCGTGGTCGGCCGTGGCGTTCCCTGGGTCGAACCAGGTCGCTAGCTGGACCACCCCGATAGGTTGTATGCCTGAAATACTGCTGTCAGCCGTGTGTGCGTCATTTCCGAGCGTTTGTATGCATTTGTTTTACTGCTTTAGCTAATTTATTTACGGCGCTTACACACTGAAGTTGGGGAACGTAAATTCCCTTGTGCAATAAAATAAAAGTTAATGTAAATTGCGAGTGAAGCGTTCCTGGGTGTTTTTTTTTTAAACTCGAGGTAGCTTTTTTACAGAATATCGACTTGAATTTTTTTTGGCTCAGAATCGTTAGTACAGTCAAGGAATTTAATTTCCTACCCTTTTCATTGAAATGTTGTTAAGCATTCACAATGCATTAAGGTCGAAATTTCTATTTCAGTAATAGTATTTAAATGTCAATACGTATTATTTGTCACTGCATATTAAAGATAACCTCTTTGCGAAGTAATTTGCTCATCTAATTACGAATACGTGTCAGTTGGTGTCAGTGTCAATCGAGAACATTTTAAAATAATAGGCTATAAATACTTGATGACAGTTCAAATCAGCTTCTTTTTATGAAGTGTCAAAACGCTCCGAAAGTATGCAGTTTAGTATGAAATACTATCTTGTGACGTGCTTGTGACGTCATGCTCAACATGGTGCCTTATTTTTAGTTTTCGTCATTGTAAAATCGTTGTTGGCACGAAAATAAGTTTGAATGATTTTATCCGGGCTGTTTTGGAAGCGTAATTTGCTGGTTAGAGTTAATGAATTTATTTTGATTGTTGTCAAATACCCTATTCCGAATCCAGACTCCGGAAAGTCTACCACAAACGTCGATAATCTAAATTTCGTTATCTGCGTTCCTTTCATTCGAATATTGCAAGAGCGAGAAAGATGGACTTTCTTCGAATTTCGATTCCGCGGTTGTCGACCTTTTTTGATAGTGCCTTGACGTTCCAAATTTCAGTTCACCATGTCAACGTTGTTAATCTGTTACCTAGTTACTGACACAAAACAATGCGTGTGATATGTCAAAGTAACGTCGTAGTCTAGCTAGCTCTTATGATGACAGTATGCTATACGATATTGGACCTTAGGTGGGTTGGAAATTAAATTCCTTGACTGTACTTCCGAACCTTATAAGGTGCATTGGGGTATCCGAACGTGGGGTAATTCCGAAAATTAAGAATTTCTCATAATCCACGCAGCATAGATTTACTGTAACGAACGCTAACATTGTACAGTCGCCATCGGCTCCGCTACTGAGGTGCGAATGATGAATGTGCGATGAACGTTAGTGCGACAGAATTTTTATGCGACAAATTTTACTTCGAAAATACTTCACTGCGACAAATTTTTTGCCGACAAATTAAAGTCCGACGCACGTTAGTGCGACAGAATTTTTATGCGACAAATTTTACTTCGAAAATACTTCACTGCGACAAATTTTTTGCCGACAAATTAAAGTCCGACGCACGTTAGTGCGACAGTCGAAGTATCGCATCATATCATATCGCCTTTAAATTCTGTCGTAACGCACATAATACAGGTAGATATGAGCGCCGCGCCGGCGCGCCGCCGCCGCCGTGAGTTATTGCGGCGCGCCGCCGCCGAGGAAAACAGGCGGCGTTAAGGCTTGCTTTCTCGCTCGCACTCGTAGCATTTGCACACTCAGTCACGTCGAGTATTTAGTCGAATGAACGTATGTTTGTTTATATCGTCTCCAATTGATGTTTACAACGCAAGTAAGAGACATTCACGTAACAAGTATGAAAAATCTTCCACGACACAAAAACACACAATTTTCAGTGTGAAAGGTCCATGGGCATTGTATAGGCAGGCAGTGTCCCTAAGACCAACAGAAATGAGTCAGACATGTGTCAGTCAATAGACCTTGACAACACGATGATTTTTTACTATGGCGACGATCACCCCAAGAATGGCCGCGTTCTCCGTGCTCCCCTCGTGTTGGTTTGTTTCCTGGGCAGTACGCATATTTCACTCAAACATGGAGATCACACGGAGGTTCCGTCGCTAGCGTCGCTGCTGTCGTCCATGATGGTAGGATCTTACTAATCTTACTGCGAAAGCCGTCCGACTGTGACTCCTCTGAGGTCTTGTTAGGACGGCTTTATTCTGAACGGTGAGTGCGCCAATCCACATGGGGGCCATACAGAGCCATGCTGCACAGGACATCGGCATTGGCTGTTGAGCCCTCGAATATTAATCAGCAGCAGCCAGCGAAGAGGCCTAGAGGACCTTAACAGGGATCCATGGGGACGCCCGTACCGAGTAGCGCGCAAAAAACTACGTGCTGTATGTACCTCACCAACGGAAGCCTCTAGAGCCAGCCATCGTGAAGAGAGTAGTGGAAGAATTGTACTGTGGAACATTGACGCAGTATAACTTTTGATCTTATTGTTCAAAGCTGTAAGAAAAAATGTTTTTAAGATCAAAATCAAGTGCTAAACGAAAATAAGCATGAAAAAATGGTCACAATATTCACAAACTTTCGAGAAAAACGGTGTTTTCCTTAAAAAAACGTTTTTCGCAATTATAATTTTTTTTGGAGGATGTTTTCTTCAAGTCGGTGGTTTATTGTTATTGCTACTAAATAACGTGTCTATTGCCATGATCCTGCAATTTTGTCTTAAAATTTGAAGCTATCAGATCAAAAGTTATACCGCGGCAAACAGATGTACTGCCAAAAATTTCACTGAAAGTTTAAAAATCTGTAAAAAAAAAAAGATAACCACAAACAAAATTAAAATCAGTTTTACCGATAAAGTTGGCTGTCACCCCTTTTCATAATTATGTACAGATTATTAAAAACCACCCTGTATACTAAAATATTGACAGTTAAAAATGTATAGCGTGACGAATTATTTACTAACCAAACTATTCAAAATTCTCTTTCAATGGATGTTAATAAAACTCGGTCAAATAATTGAATTATTTTAATCAGATATTTATTGATATTGTTGGAGAATAATACCAAAGTGATAACATAACTTACCAGTCAATGTTATCCACACTAGTCAGTTAGTCACAGGTAATGAATCGTATTCGCATAAGACTTATGCGAATACGATTCATTTGTATTAATTTAAAAAAAAACAATTGCACTAACGTAAAATTATCGTACAAAATCCATAAAGACTTATATACCATTTAAGCTTAAGTCAAAGCATATTCCATAATTACAAGTATTTAACTTGTGTAGATACAAAATTTGCATAGAGTACCCTTAATTAAAATACAATTAATGAGGTTAAAAACTAGTGATTGTTCCAGCTAAACAAACAAATGAAAATGAACATTAAAAAAAAAATTGTACAACATTTTGTACGGACATGTTAACTGTCACAAAAGTCGTTAGTCGATTTGTTTTCTTTTTTTATGATAAACGATACTATTATGAAAATTATCTTCTATATATATAAAAGGCAAAGTCCTGACTGACTCATCATCGCACAGCCGAAACTACTGAAGCGAAGAACTTGAAACTTTCACAGTAGAATGGTCATATGACGTAGGTGAGAGATAAGAACGGATTTTTTGAAATTCATCCCTTAAGGGGTTCAAATAGGGGTTCAAAGTTTGTATGGAGAGACTACGATTTTATAAGTAAGAGGTTTGAAACTTCGTGTTTAGATTCTTCATTAAAATAAAAGAAAAGTAATTTCACCGTTTTTTGAAATTCATCCCCTGAAGGGTTAAAATGGGGGTTGAAAGTTTGTATGGAGAGTCTGCGATTTTTAAAGTAAGAGGTTTGAAACTTCATGCTTAGATTCTTCATTAGAATGAAAGAAAAGTAGTTTCACCGTTTTTCGAAATTCATCCCCTAAGGGGTTAAAATGGGGGTTGAAAGTTTGTATCGGGATTCAATGATCTTTTTAAGTAAGAGGTTTGAAACTTCATGCTTAGATTTGTCATTGGAAAGAAAGAAAAGTGGTTTCACCGTTTTTTGAAATTCATCCTCCAAGGGATTTAAATGGGGGTTGAAAGTTGGTATCGGGACTCTATGATCTTTTTAAGTAAGAGGTTTGAAACTTCATGTTTAGATTCTTCATTTAAATCAATAAAAAGTAATTTCACCGTGTTTTGAAATTAATTCTCTAAGGGGTTTAAATGGGGGTTGAAAGTTTGTATTGGGACTCTACGACCTTTTTAAGTAAGAGGTTTAAAACGTCATGTTTAGACTCTTTATTAGAATACTAGCTGTTGCCCGCGACTTCGTCCGCGTGAAATTCGAATACCCATGTGGGATTGTGGGTGGTTAAAGGTGCATTATACCTATTTTACCGCAGGCTAATTACTATTAGCCTGCGGTAAAATAGGTACTACTGTACCGCTTTCTACATTACCAAAACCACGTAAAACTGGCCGTGCGCGAAGCAGTAACTACCCCCTAAGAAGTAACCCCTTTTGTCCCCCTGGGTTTCTTTTATTGAAGAATTTTCTTGGCTCATTATAAAAAGTATATCTATGATGTCTTAGATCTCCTATTGTAAAAATCACATATTCCCGATACAAACTCTCAAACCCTATTTAAGCTTATCGGGGATGAATTTCAAAAGACGGTGAGAATACTCTTCTTTAAAATACGGTAAAATAGGTATAATGCACCTTTAACCACCCACAATCCCACATGGGTATTCGAATTTCACGCGGACGAAGTCGCGGGCAACAGCTAGTATATAACATAATCACAAAAATGTATTAATAATAAGCTAGACGAGTACAAAAACTGTTTAGTCCGTCTGTTACATTATTAAAAAATATTGAACACGTATTTTTTCTTTCGTTTGACAAACAAAAACTGACGACGATAGAGTGCTTAGAATTTTCGAGTGACGTCACTCCTTGGTACAATTTTCACCTAGAAGTGACTTCACAAGCCCCTACTCCAGAAGTTTAATGATCTATATATAACTTTATCGATTTTTAATATTTTGATAAACCAAAAAATACGTGTCTCATATTTTTCCATGATCTAACTGACGGACTAAATAGAATTATGTAAGTATATAGTTTTAACCCAGTCGTCATCCCTATTACGAATATTGCTATTCAATAAGTACACACTAACGTTTAAAATAGCAAATGTGAGCTACACTTCGCAGATAACTAAGCAAGTCCATATTTTTCCGATTTTTCAATAGTTTCCTTAGTTTTTTGTTTTTTTCATTGTATTGTCTTTTGCTTTTGCTTTTGCGTTGTAAATGTTTTTTTTCAATTCTATGCTCCGTTTTATTTTGTTCTTTGATTATTTCTTCCAAAGTTTTATAAATGTTCCACTTTTTACGGCTCATCAGCCCATTCCAACGGTGGTGCCAGTTTTCCACAGAATTCTGTGTTGTAGGGTAGCCATGTTTCAAGCAATCAACTATGGACCACAATTTTGGTAGGAACCTCGGTTGGTGCTTTTTGAGAGATAATTTTAGATTATTTGACTTTGGTCCATATTTGCGATAATAACCATTTACGTAATACTCGTTAAACCAATCGGTTAAATCTGCAGCATTATTTGGGATAACTGAATCGCAAAGCACTTTGAAAGCCGACTGAATTTCTTTTGGGTCTAAGAATGCTAAAGCGGCCAATTGTCTTAGTTTAAGGGCAATCTCGATATTTGTACTATATTCATCAGCGAGCCCACTTGACTGTATATGCCGCCATATGCTTTGTTGGAGATGGAAAAAGCAGCCCTTGTTTACTGTTTCAGGAAAAACACACTGCACGGCATTAATTGCAGCTAGTTCAAAATCCGTGAGAATAAACTTTGGACATAGTTTTATTTTCAATTCATTATACACATGTCTGCGAATGATTTCAAGAAATATTCGGTAGCATTTTTCGCTCATATGTGACAAAAATCCATAAACTAACGGTACTGTAATTTTGGATGAGCCCTTTCCGACTAGCCCGTGGACGGTGTATAGTTGGGAGAATAAATCTGGACAGCACATGAATGTACCATCCATTATCCACATCGATGATTTATGAAGACGTCGTAGGTTTTCTGGTGTGGCTAAAACAATCACAATATCTTCACCTTCCACGTACTTGCCAATTAAAAATGGTTCATTCTTAATAACAGCAAATTTTTCAGGAATTTCAAAATCTTTCGGCGATTTTGGTAAATATGGTAAATTTTTTACCCGAGCTCGATGTACCGTCATACGCATGGCATCGTCATTTGGTAGGCTGGGAGCACATGCCGGAGATATATTCTTAATGCAATCCTGAATAATTTGTGCAGGAGTGTCCATCGAACTCGTGGCTTTGCTCTTCAACGCAGATCTCAAATTGACGAAATCGTTTGTCGTCGGATCCGGCTCATGATTATGCTTTTTAATCTCTTTATTCAAAATAACATAAGAGCCATCTCTTTTTTTGGTACGAATATACACAGTACAATTTGAACAGTTTTTTTTTACACAACACCAGTACTGACAATCATCACGACTTTTGTTCAAGCAATATAAATAACTGTTCACAAGTAACATGTCTCTATCACTTTTTGATTTCACAACCTTACACTCTGGGATCTCCATTTTTTTAAAGATTTATATAACAGCGCACGAATGTGATCGATAGCAGACATTTGACAGAATAACAAATATGACAGACAGTTCAGGTACGTAAGTATATACAGCCACTTTGTAGTTTTTTGAAACCTCTTTTTTAACAAGTGTAGCATTGCAAACAAGAAACATGGAAACATTACATGTAAAAAGATGCAAGTCTCGCAACGCAGTTCTCCTACAACAAAAAAGTTTTGAGATGTACTTAAAGTTAAACCAAGTCAGTACCGGGGGGGTATCAACAGAACTCGATGTCCACCGACTTGCCTATTAGATCTATAAAATGTATTCCTCCACGGTTAAATAATAGGCAAGTCGGTGAAAATTGAGTTCTGTTGATACCCCCCCGGTACTGACTTGGTTTAACTTTAACATCTCAAAACTTTTTTGTTGTAGGAGAACTGCGTTGCGAGACTTGCATCTTTTTACATGTAATGTTTTTGATGGGATCTCATTTCTTTTTGTAAGTGGTTTTCCTTTAATTATTACATTCCAATTAGGGATGTAACGATACCGATACCGAAATACCGGTATCGCCGATTATATACCTACAACTATTACACTACAGCTATTTGAAGATAAATAAAGAAAATAATCTGCAAAAAATAATTTCAATTACTGACTTTATTTAATATATTGGTCTATTACCTTGTGCAATAATAATTACTATGTTAATTATATATTTGATTCATAATAAAAAATAAAAAAATTGTGTTGACAATTTATTTATTTTTACTTACTTTACACCTTCAAGGTTGACTCTCTGTTAAATGTAGCCAAGTTTAAGGTATAATAAGGACACAAATAATAAATCTGAAGTTCATACTTCATTAGTTAGCTAAGAATCGGTAACGGTATCGCCGATAATTTACTACAAATATTGGTATCGGTATCGTATCGGCAAAATTATGTATCGGTACATCCCTAATTCCAATCCATTCTTTTCAATTTGAACTGCAAAAGTTACTTTGGAATCGCATGTATTTGTATAGGATTACAAACTTATTTGTGCAGTTGTGACTGAAATTACAACATATTTAGGTTCTTAAGGACTTGATAGGCTAAAAACTAACTATGTTTAAAATTTGGAGCTTGTAGGTCTGCTAGAAGTACCTTAAAATTATGATGATCATCAGTCAGTGAGTCAGTGAATCAGTGAGTCAGTGGCAAAACTAAGGAACTGTGACATGCAATAGTTTTAAACTACACGTTCAAATTGAATGATATTGAGAATATATATAAGTTTTATTGTGCCCTATATATTCCAGGGTTCTAGCTTTAGCCAGTACAAAATTACGGGAGGCTGAAAATGGCCTGAATGGCTTCGAGAAAAGGATGGTACGGCCGTGCCTTTGTTTTGCTCGACTTGGCGGGGGCACTGCCGTGCCCCCAGATCTTCCTTCAAATTTTCTAGTAGGTACTACAAAACGAAAGAACAAAAGACACCTGTCAAGTGCAAGTAAAACTTTAGCAAATAAGTATTGATTTACACATAAAAAATAATTAACTGAGTTTTTTAACATCCATTGAAAGAGAATTTTGAATAGTTTGGTTAGTAAATAATTCGTCACGCTATACATTTTTAAGTGTCAATATTTCAGTATACATATAATGTGCGTTACATTAATAAGTACGACAGAATTTAAAGGCGATATGATATGATGCGATACTTCGACTGTCGCACTAACGTGCGTCGGACTTTAATTTGTCGGCAAAAAATTTGTCGCAGTGAAGTATTTTCGAAGTAAAATTTGTCGCATAAAAATTCTGTCGCACTAACGTGCGTCGGACTTTAATTTGTCGGCAAAAAATTTGTCGCAGTGAAGTATTTTCGAAGTAAAATTTGTCGCATAAAAATTCTGTCGCACTAACGTTCATCGCACATTCATCATTCGCACCTCAGTAGCGGAGCCGTCGCCATCAGATATATCTGAGCTGTCAGTGTACTCATAAATATCTGAACACGGCTCTATTTTCATAGCATTAGAGCCGTGTTCAGATATTTATGAGTACACTGACAGCTCAGATATATCTGATGGCGACTGTACAGAACAAGAGCGCTTTTGCTAATTGTTCACTTCAAAAAAATTTGCATGGTTTGGTAGAAATTTTTTGTTCGTTCTTTGCGATTCGTTGAAATACTTATAATTGGTTTTTAATTAACGGGGGCTACCAAGTTTTAACTCACCAGATGTTGCTTTAGTAAATAGCTGTAATGATAAATGGGCATCTTGCAAAATGATATCAGAACTATACTATGTACTTTTAGGTACTTAAAAAAGGGTAAACAAAAAAACCACGTGACTAGGGTCCTTCAGCCAGTGGTTTTGTGCCACAGATACAAAACATTACTTTGATTGGTTGAACGACCCGAGTCACGTGTTTTTTTTGTTTAGTACCTGAAAGTACAGAGTATACAATATGCCTTTTTGAAGCGCCGCTAGTTTATAAGGTTAGGGTGTTAGGCCCTTCTGGCATATGTGTAACCGTCTTAACAAATGCACATCTGGCAACACCTTTATTTTAATTTCGATTTTTTAAAGTGGGTAGTCTGCACAACGGTCATTTCGACAGCGAAAAGTTATGTCTTTCTCAGTCTACCCGCAACCGTGAACACCGAAAGGGTTACCGATCGTCGGGACGTAAAAGTGAAGTAATATACGTATTTTATTCATTAGAGTTGTTTTGTTTTATTACAATGATATTAGAACCGTCAGTGTATTTAGGTATTTTTCGGAGAATTATCTAAGAACCTCCCTAGTGAACGTAGGACATTTTTACACTGAGGCGTATAAAAAAGTACGTCAGCGTTAATTTAGGCCAAATCTGCACCGGCTTGCCCAAGAATATCTTTTACGCCTCACCACTGCTAGGTAGTTTTGTTTCTTTTAAAAACAAAGTAATGTTTCCTTTCAGTAAAATGATCTAACTTTAGCTTTAAGGTAGTTCCCCTCCAGACCCCATAGATTTTCTCCACCCTATATATGTACTCGGCCGGCAACCCCTCATTTCCCGCCCTCTGTAGTAATTCTCTTAAAGACATAAAGAAACGCCACAAATTAGCAGCGATCAATACTGGTAAATAATTAACTATAAATAGCCTTAACAGAAAGGGTCTAAGTCACAAAGAAAATAGAGGAACAAGTGACAGTTTATTTTTAAAACCGCTTTGTCTATGCCGTACTCGGCGATAGGGCCACGTGTCTTTTCCATATGCTTATTAATTCAATTGCCACCTATTCAATCAATATCTGTAACCACTAACCAGTGACAAAAATATTTGGGTTATTCTTCAGAAATATGTCTGCGGTCACCTTATTCCTCTGGCCCTTTTCCATACTAAATGTATGGAGACAGAGGAATAAGTCGCAGACATATTTCTGAAGAATAACCCATTTATTACACTTTAAGGAGATTCGTGTCGGTCGGTTTACCATACAAACGTAAAGAGGGCCATTATTTGCTTCCACGGCATCAATTATTTTTAAAATATGTTTTTCATCACACTTGCTCGAAAATGGTGTCATTACACGTAGGTTCTGCGGGCCGTAAATGACCTATTACGCCCTAGGGTGTAATGGTTTTTTTTTTAATTTGAAACGCTGGTTCTGTTTTATTCTTATTTGTCATGTTCAAAGGAAACGTCAACTTACTTTTTTAGCTTTTCTCACTGAAATATTTATTTAAAGATATTTGTTATTGCAAATACATGTAAACACATATTTCTGTAACATTAATTAAATGTTCAAATGGTGTATTTCAGTATTTTGCAAATATAAAATCAACCATTTTAAGTCTTTACCGGCTATGGTTTCCGAACGTGACTTGACAATCGCATTGTCTATGGATTATGTCACTAATGTCAATTTCACTGTCAGTTTTACAATTTTATTTATTATCAAACCGCGTTGAGAAAGGGATTCGAGTGTACCGTTAGCACAAGTGTACTTAATAAATGATTAAATATAATCATAAACCAATCTTTGATATCTTCATAAGTGCAGACCCTTATAGATAATAGAATTAATAGCTAAATATGATTTGCATATTTAAACTCTATTCTCGGTAAATATTGTCATTTGTTTAATAAAAAATAGTATTATCAAATTTGACAAATCTGTCTATTGACAACTCTATTTGATCTGAAGAACTATCTCTTAATGCTATCGGAAATCAATAAAAACACGCTGTATAATTTGATATTTTTTCCATGCTTTAGAACTTCATTGTACCAAAATAACAATTTAATTTATCTGCATACTCTACCACTGACAATGTCATATCATGCATTAGTTCAAAAATGACATATGAGCTCAATCCCTTTCTAAACGCGGTTTGATAATAGGTTAAGTAAGGTTATTTTAATCAGACTTCCTCACAAGTGTGATGAAAAAAATTGTGTGTGCCACGGGCGGTAAAGGAATTACAAACTCGTGTTATTAAAGCACTCGGCTTCGCCTCGGCCTTGTAACAAACACTCGTTTGTAATTCCTTACTTACCGCCCTTGATACACAATGTACTATTACGTCAAATCTGGTGATAAAGGGGAAAAGGGGCAATAGCTACGCGTGCGGAAAATCCTACTTTATGGCCTGGGGGAGGCGTAAAATGTTGTACTTACCTTCGGCTCGGGCGTCAAATATCTGTGATCTGAGATATTTTTGTTTTAACACCCTAGTTGTGTAATGTACAATAATTATTTTACACTTAGATAGGTACCTATAATTTGTCTGCACGAATGATATAACAATTATTGGGCTGTTAAAGTCAACGCCATCTATCAGCATCATTTGAAACTAAACGCTTTTTGCAACAAAAATATATACTTTTTTGAGTTTTCGGGAGTTCTCATGTCATTTTGCGTATATAAAATGGACCAAGCAATAAAAGAGAACTCATTTCAAACATAATTGATGCCCTATGCAAATACTTTTGTTCAAAAATGGCATCTAAAATGATACATACCTACTTACGCAAATGATTGCTTTAATGATTTATTAAAAACAGTCTGTTTACACCTCCAAAGTGTGTATATACCGATATTGAATAATTTGGCTCGTATGTATGTATTCCTGTCTGTAATACTGATCACGAATTTTCCACCTTACATGCACGCAGCTGCTTTACAAAAAGTTTCACGCATCGTATATCATCCAATCCTTTCCCGAACTTGCAAATGAGGTGTCAATATACGTCGATTCGTCTTGAGACCGTGACAGTAATGACGCCAGTGACGTCATTACTGTCACGCCGGTGACGTCACGTCACCTTACAACTTTGCCGATCACGTTTCATAAAAATACTGGTGAATCGAGAACCTCTTTGATGTTGGTTTAAAAATAGTAATGAATGAATACAAAAGTTAAAATAACTGACTTCAAACTAATCTCTGTTATTAAATACATAGCGTATGCTCTATATTATAATGATAGGTGCGTATTTTAGGGATGACTCGCTCGCTCATTAAAATGCGTGTATTAAAGGCAAGCGATGACAGCATCGAATAAACAACATGCATTTTTTATTCATTATTAGTCCCTTTATTAAATGTAAGTATACAATTAAATTAAATTAGTTTTACTTCATGGTTGTTCGGTACAGTTAACGTACAGGTAAGTTATGGCTAGACTACGGAGATGGGCTTAGAAGAATTCGATTTATCATTTGGTATTTACCCTGTATTTACCTTGCTTTAGATTAAACATATATTTTTTTTTTCGATAATTCCTACTAAAAATAGTTCGCATTGACAAAAGGCAGAGTGGTACCTCTTGCTCCTAAAAGTCGCATATATTATTCATCGGACTGCAGAGTCCGCTAATTTAATGTCTGCGCAAAACGGAATGACGCTCATAAATATCCCGGTACAGGAAATAAAGCGAATATTCGTGTAAAATATTGCCCTATGCAGCTTTCTGCTTGGCCGGAGCTCAAACTTGGGTAATAAAATAAGAGAACAACAAAATAAAAAAATATTTATGCCACAACTGGCCATAAAGTGGCTTTTTCCGCACGCTACGCGTACGGGAAAAGCCGCTTTCTAGCCAAGTGTAGACATAAAATGATGTATCTGCGATCTCGGCCTTTCTTTGTTTTACTACCATAGTTGTGTAATATACTATTCTGTAAGTTTGTTGTTTGGATATTACGAGTAGGTATGATTATTACTACCACTCTAGACATGTTTCGCGAGCATTCGGCCTGCTACTGAGTAGCTGCCTGGTGAGTAGTCACCGGGCAGCGTTCGCGAAAACTCATGATTAAGGGAATGCCGAATGCCCCCGAAATATGTCGAATGGTAGTCTCGTCTTTTTATAAGGGATCATCCACATCACACGATTTTTCAGACTTTTAGACCCCCCTCTCCCATGTCGCACTTTCCCGTAACATATTTGACCTTGTTAGTGTAGGCTGTCACATTTGGCTAGACCCCCCCCCCCCCATGGGTGTGACGTGGATGACCCCTAACGTGAGTGATCCGTTTTTAATTCAATATAGCTAAATATTATTTGGACGTAGTTATGCAGTAACGTTCCATTCCACATGCAATTTTTTTATTGATTATGGACTTTGTTTTTAAAGACAGAAGGTTGATACTTTGTTTTGTTGATTGGAACGTTATTGCACAACTACGTCCGTCAGAAGTCCCCTCAGATCATGAAGTCTCTGTTGGAAATTTTACCCGATTTTATGAACGCCTTTTGTCATACCTAGTTATTTAATTAAATGAAAACCATTCCCAGGAGATTAACATGTGATAATTAAAGCTGTCGTCGCCATTATTGTTCCTCGAAATGCTCATTTCCCAGAGACACCATTCCTATAGGCAGTATAGTATAAGAGGGTCACAAGAAAAATAAAACTATTTTAGTCTTTGTAAAAATACCCGTTTTTTTGTTTGCTATGTGGTAATCGCGGTAGATGTTGAATTCAGCATAGAATTATGTTAGCTTGATGAAAATCTGAAAATGTAGATTATTTTACAAGATCCTTAACTTATGAAATTCTAATACTAGTATGAACAAAACTCAAGCCATAGTGAGTTATAATACAAAAAATGAAACCAAATATAGAGGCAAATCTAACGAATCAGTACCTAATCTTATCAAATAGGTACCTATACTTTTTTCTCCTTGTATTGGCCTTAAATGTATTTTCTGTTTTAATTTCTAATCTTCTATTTATATTTGAGCTGTTGACATAAAATATATTGAGATAGAAGTTAATAATTCGTCGATTTATATGGAAACCAAGCGTGTAACGTTTTCGCTTGGCATTTGACGCCAAAAGTGTAATTTAGTGGTGGAAAACAAAAAAAATTCATTTGATTTGGTGGTATTTGAACAATCAGTTATACCATTTTTATCAAATTTTCAAATCTGATAATAATACTGACAGAAACTTAAGTTGACGGCATGCAAAGTAGGTCACCGTCACTTCTTTTTAGCACGCGAGGTACATACACTTTTTCTTTTTACCTCGATATATTTCTGGTTTTGTTGACATACAATTGTTGGTTGCTCAACATATCAAAAAATTACATCTGGTAGTGACCGCTAATTCATTGCTAGCCAACCTTCCTCCTACCTTTCACTTCTCCCTATCTCCTGCCAATTTCAATGAAAGTATCAATTAAAACCTACGAATTTTGTGTTCTTCAAGGACCTTAAAAAAAAGACGGCCCTCGCCAACAGAGAATTGAAGCCGTTTTTAATAAACCGGCTGCTTGTACTTACGAGCCGCACGACCTTAAAAAAAAGACGGCCCTCGCCAACAGAGAACTGAAGCCATTTTTAATAAGCCGCCTGCGTGTACTTACGAGCCGCACGCACACATCAACTAGTTTTTTCCTATTGGGAGCAACACAAATAGGTAGCCTGCTTATTAGACGTGCCTCAGTTCTTTGTTAGCGAGGCTCCGTCTGGCTATTTATTTTAAGGTCCTTGGTTCATTTTTAAATCGTCGACTACCTCTCGGCCTATAGCCGTGAGCGTGTGCAAAATAGGCCTCATTTTCTCGCAGCGTCGCACTAAATTAAATTCCGTCTCCCGGCGCACGCGACCGATTTGCGAGATTTTTCAAACATAACGAGGGATTAGAGGGGAGGCTTCGGCATTTCTAACCGTCTTTGCAGATAACAGTTCTGTATTTAGAGTAAAAAAACAACTTAAACGGATTAAATCGCGTATATTACTACATTTTAAGTCCCGACGTTTCGTAACCCTTTTCAGTGTTCGTGGTCGCGGGTAGACTGAGAAAATCATAAATTCCCTGTGTCAAAATTACTGTTGTGCAAACCTACCCAATTTAAAAAATATAAATTCAATATTAGTGTTGCCAGATTGGCCTAATGTGTAAAGATGTTTACACACAACATGCCAGAAGGGCTTAAAAAACTTTAGAAAAAACTAGCGGCGCTTCCAAAAGGCATACTTGATAAGAAAGAAGACGCCAAGGAAACTTATCAGCCACGCCTTATGTAAAAGCCCAGGCCCAAGCCCAAGTTTCCTTGGCGTCTTCTTTCTTATCAAGTATGCCTTTTGGAAGCGCCGCTAGTTTTTTCTAAAGTTTTTTAAGCCCTTCTGGCATGTTGTGTGTAAACATCTTTACACATTAGGCCCATCTGGCAACACTAATATTGAATTTGTATTTTTTTTAAGTGGGTAGGTTTGCACAACAGTAATTTTGACAGAGGGAATTTATGATTTTCTCAGTCTACCCGCGACCACGAACGCTGAAAAGGGTAACGAAACGTCAGGACTTAAAATGTAGTAATATACGCGATTTAATCCGTTTAAGTTGTTTTATTACTATGAGTGATAATCGCGGAAACCGAAGGTTCTATATTTAGTTTTTTACCCGACTGCGGCGAAGCCCAAAGGAGGGTTATGTGTTTGACCCGTATGTATGTATGTATGTCCGTTCCTGTGTCCGCTCGTAACTACTCAACGGCACAACCGATTTTGATAAATGATACATCATTGGATTCGTCTTGATGGCGCGAGTGTCACTGGGTATGAAGTTCGTTAAAATAAACAAAATGGTGAATTTTATGCACTTTTAAAGTGCACCGCGGTCGGGTTTTTTTTAGTAAAAATATTTTTAATTTAAGAAATCAGAAAGTATTCTTGTTTTGCGGGAATTCCCGATATAAGTAATTTGTGAACTTCTCGAACGGTGTCTGGAGGCACGGTGCCCTTGCCAAGATGAACCAACAGCAGAAGGACACTGTCAGCAGTGACTCACTCTACGATTTCGCCGCGCGGCTACTTGTACTAAACTTTGACCCTCCAAAGGTGGGAGGAAGTATTTATGTAATGAGCACGAGTATTTGTTCCTGAGTCATGGACGTTTTCTATCTATTTAAATATGTATTTATACAGGGTGGGAGGGACTATACCGACATACTTTAGCCATGAATTCCTGGTGGTGTGACGAGTAAAAAAAGTTATGTGATGTATAGTCGAAAAACGCTTACTTTCAGAGATACCTATTCATTATTTTTTAAATGAATACTCCCAAGTGTGTAACAAGCCCTAATAAATGTGACTAAGATAGTTTTACTATTTTTTTTAAATCCTTTAACTAAACAGCAATTAACCTTCGCAGTATTTGATGGTAAGCGACTCCAAGGCCAAAAAATTGACCTATCGTTTCCATTTTAGCTTTTTTTTTCTTTTTGATAACTTTCCCTCCAGTCAGGACATGTTTATAACGAGGGGCTGAATTTACTGATTTATTTTGTTCCATAAGACTATTAATGTAAAATTACAATATTCGTCCCATGTTGATATAACATTATTTACTCGTCACACCACCAGGAATTCATGGCTAAAGTATGTCGGTATAGTCCCTCCCACCCTGTATATATAAGTGTGTGTATCGTCGTATAGTGCCCACAGTATAAGCATTGCTTAGTTTGGGACTAGTTCGATTTGTGTATGATTGTCCCCCGATATTTATTTAAAGATGACATTTTTGAGGAAAAATTGGGATATTTCGAAAAACTCTTTCGCTTTAGTATCAAATCTAATGAGGTTATACCGGCAATTGCCGGCAATTAATGTTCCTTGATGGAGAGTGGTTGCAAACAAAGGCTGCCGTTTTGTCCTCAAGTTCTCTTAATGTCATCAGAATAAAAAAATATTGTCGAGATTACATCGAGAAAAACCTTTAAATTTTTTATTTATTTTAAAATAGCTGATTTTTGTTTTACTCGAATACTTACTACTACTAGTTAGTGCCACTAAACCATGACAGACTGGTATCCAAGCTCAAAGAACATATTAAAAAGGAACAGTAAACAGTGGTGCCAACTGGAATCAGCCCCAAGTTTTTAACCTCATTACCGCACCTCGGGAGTTCCAATCAGATCCTGCTCTAAAGTTTGCCCCAACTCTAAAGTTACAGTTTCGAATCTAGTTTGCGAGTTGAAAGTTATGCTTCGAAGACAGGTTGAATTTATTACATCGTCGTAATAGGGACCGACTCATCACAGTCTCGAGTAAGCAAAACTAGAGTTTCGTAGCTATCTCTGTAACATGGTATTAGGTAAGCTAGGCTGCTTAACTAGGTTACTTGCTGTAATAGAACAACTTAAACGGATTAAATCGCGTATATTACTACATTTTTTAAGTCCCAATGTTTCGTTACCCTTTTAATATGGCCGTTGTGCAAACCTACCCACTTTAAAAAATACAAATTAAAAATAAATATTTTTACTAAAAAAAACCCGACTGCGGTGCACTTTAAAAGTGCATAAATTCCGCCATTTTGTTTATTTTATCGGACTTTATACAAAGTGACACTTCGTGCCACCAAGACGAATCTAATGATGTATCATTTATCAAAATCGGTTGTGCCGTTGAGTAGTTACGAGTGGACATAGGAACGGACATACTTACATACAGGTCAAAAACATAACCCGCCTTTGGGCTTCGCCGCAATCGGGTAATTAGAGTTGCCAGATGGGCATAATGTGTAAAGACATTCACACACATGCCAGAAAGGCTTAATAACCGCAGCGTTAGGGTTTTAAAATATTTTATTACAATGAGTGATAATCGCGGAAACCGAAGACAATATTTTCACCTAGAGCGGTAAAATAAAAACCCAAATATTGTTTATGGCCCGAAGAGCAATCCCAATTACCTATAAACAAAATATAACAATCCCAGTCATATACATATTTTCCTTTCATACTGGTATGACATGACACGTGTGTGATTGAAACAAACATGTTGGTACATTCACATTCCGCTAGCAGAGGATTCTTCTGCTTAGACGAAAAAGGCTTATCTCAGTAGGAAAAACTTATAACTTACGCCATTTCGTAGATCAAAAGCAGCCCTAAGACATTCTTGCCCCTTGCTATTCGCTACGTGATTCGAAACATTTTTAACCTTACTTCCTAAACCTCCTTTGTTATAAACGCGCATTACGATTTTGGACTTAATGTTTATGGCAGTAAGGTTGAGTTTTAAGGGTTATTATTGAGGAAATAAGGGTTTTGGAAAGAAGTTGGGGAGGTTTTTGTTTATTTAGTGTTTGTGACGTGCGGGATAAGGTGCTTTCCCGTCACATTGCGTGTTCGGAGTCCGTATTGTTGTGTTAAAAAAAGGTAAGCAAGATTTCAAAAATAGGAAAAGGGTTCCGCGATAAATATCGGAAATTTTGATGTGAATTCGATAAACTTGTTAAGGTACTCCCACACTGCAGTAATAAAATATTGTGTATCGTTATGTAACACGGTCAAATTCACTAACATTTAATTCGAACCCTAAAAAAACCTTATAATTTGTTTGAAAGGAGGAGGCCCTAATTTTTTCGTCTCTCTCCTGCATTTTTGCCTATTTGTAGTGTCCCACTGCTGTGCAAAGGATTTCCAATTTTTTTTTCAACCTCTTAAAATAATTTATGCCACACCTGGCCATAAAGTGGCTTTTACGGCACGCTACGCGTACGCATAAAGCTGCTTTTTACCCGACTGTGGCGAAGCCCAAAGGAGGGTTATGTGTTTGACCTGTATGTATGTATGTATGTATGTCCGTTCCTGTGTCCGCTCGTAACTACTCAACGGCACATCCGATTTTGATGATTGGCCAAGTGTAGACATAAAATGATGTACACAACACGGGAGGTAATAAAGAAGGCCCTCGATTGCATATTTACGTCCCTCGCCTGCAGCTCGGGCAGCAAACATCTGCCATCTCGGCCGTTCTTTGTTGTACCAGTCTAGTTGTGTAATGTAGGTACTATTCTGGTTTTGTTTTTGATTTTTTAAGGATTCAGACGTCCGAAGGAAAAAAAACGTGTACGTGCTGGCTGAAAGTTCAAGTGGTCATTGGAACCCTAAAAAAACCTTAGAATTTGTTTGAAGACGACAGGCAGCAGGTGTCAACCCTCGTCAGGGGTAATCCCATTGTCGTGGGCACTACAGGGACGCCTGCTTATTGTTGCGAAGTAATTGGGATGATGAGGAAAAGATCAGATTTACGTTAATACGCGAATGTACGGAATTATACAGGGCGACTTCAATTGGTAATACAAAACACTTGATTATGGCTCAGTTAATGCCATGTAGTGTAACACATTAACCCCTATGTTAAAATGTGCTGTATTTAATTATTGCTAATTCTCTAACAAAACAAATAATTAAAGCCCTAAAGTGTGGTTACACTCCAATAAATACCTAAGTGTCATAGCTGTCACTCGTATTTTCTTTGACAACTGACAATTACTAATCAAAACACGTTTTCTTCATAAATATTGCGGCAGGTGACGGATAACCAAAGAAGAAAGTGTTCATTTGAAAATCTTTAAACCTCTTTGTTTATTATTATGGTAGGATAACCATGTTAAGCCAACAAAAATAGGATAAATAAATAATTAAAAAAAAACATAGTTCTGATTATTTTAAAAGTATGAGACTTAATTGAGGGGCTAAGTTTAGGGGATATGTATGTAAAACATTCATTTTGTATTACCAATTCGAAGTCACCCTATATCAAATTAAAAACACGAACATGTTGATTTACTTGGGGTTTTTATTTTATGAAATTGTCTTTTTTCGCACGGATTATAAAAAACATGTAAAATATTTTCACATTTTTGAAATCTTTCTATAATTACATTTTACTGGTCGCTATCTAGTCAATAAATTTGAGACAAGAATAAAACTTTGTTATATTTTTAAGAAAAACCGTCCGTCCTGTATTTTTTTAGCATTCAGCTAAATGTCGATTTGGAGAGACTATTGAACTCCGGATCCCGTAAACACTTGAAAGAAAATATGAAAATACATGTAGGTAGACTTTTTTATGCGTAGCTACCTTAATGTGTACGACCCTGTCTAAAATATGGCATTCCAAGAATAATACAACTATCAAAATACCATTCTAATTTTTTGTTACTTTCTAGTGGACGAGGTCTACAACCGAAAACAGTAGTCCGAACCAACACAGCCAGGAAAGTGAGATCAGTTGTAACGCTCTTAGAACCACAGAAATGTATCGAGGAAATAGGGTCCTTCCGCGTAAATGTAACGTGAGTTACGATTTCATTAGAATAGAATAGAAGAGAATTGCGTGTTTTTTTCATTAAAGATAAAAAATTTAGTGTTAATAGATCTTATCTAGGGATGATAAAGTAACACTTCTTGAGAGATATATTAACACTTTAATTTGCAAAATCTTACCGTGGAATGACCCAATAGAAGGGTATTGTGTAGGTTGCATATTGCTATTCGGCCTCCACAGTATTTCCGAAAGAGTCTGGCAGCTTGTAATTAATAATTCGGTTAGTTAAAATTAAAGGAACGCAGCCTGTCTTGCTCTAACAATATAATAGTTGCTAGTTGAGTCCTAAGATCTACCTAACATCTAAGCGAGCAGTTGCATGAAAAGAAAATATAATATGTGAAAAAGTTTAATTTTAAAACCAGTCCCCATTCCAACAGTACCTATCAGTAGCGTGGCGCCCAAAGAACTCGATTCCTACCGGCTTGCCTTATATCAGGCATTCGAGCACCTTATTCTACAGCTCTCAAAGAAAATGTACGCCAAATTCTGCACCAGCTTGCCCATGGCTATCTTTTACGTCACGCCACTTGTACCTATGTACCTCGCATACCAAAAAGAAGACAGAATTAACAGAAATAATCGGTAATAGAATCAGTTTGCCACGCGCTAATCGGATCTTTTGAATCGTTGTCGCGTGGTATGTTTACCATCACTAAGTAATTTAGTGATGGTAAACACTCTTGACGTCATACATCAAACGCAAAATCTCACACGCTTGGTTCCCCTACAAATCGACGGACTATTTTTTTGTACCTCGATATATTTATGTGGTTAGAATAACCCCTAAATAAGAACCCTAGTACCTACTGTAGGTATAATATTGTAACCGTGTACCTACCTGTAATGTCTCAATATTTGCATGCCTCAATTTCTTGTTATTTTTCATTGTTTTATTTTATTTTACTGTATGTGTTGTCAACCTTAATATGATTTTGCATTCTTGCGGTGACAACAAACAAGTTAAATATATATATTTGTGTAATAACCATGTTCTCATCGAAGTGATGTATATCTTATATGAGAATAAATGTCTTTAAACCTAAACCTAACCGATGTAATCCGTTCAGTAATAAACACTTGGAAAAACCGTATTTTTCCCGTATACGACAAGAGTTTTTTTATTTACTTTCTTGCGACTTGTTTTGGCTTGGAACGGAAACAATCCCCCATAAGACAGCGTCGAATTACACTTTCACTTAGATGGGATTTGGCAATTTTCCAACGAGTGTTTTTGTTTGCGAGAATTTTGGAGATTCGTAGCTTATATTAGCTATATTACTAGCATTTACCCGCGCGCCTGCGTTATACCCATACTTAACCAGGCTACCATTACATAACCAGGTCGCTGGCCGGGCCACCTTGGGGAGGCCGGGGGGCGCCTGGGGTCGAACCAGAAGTTACGCTGATTGCTCAAAGTGGGCAACGGACCAACGGGAAGGTTGAAGCACTTGAAGCGGATCGACCTGTCCTTGTGTGAGTTATTGGATCGAAATAAGGGAATTTTAGTTGCCGGTTCGCTAAATCTAGCTCAGCTAAGAAGACTCCGGCAAGAAACTTAGCTGAGCCCGAGCAAGGTCGGAGTGAAGCACGCGCCAAAACGTGACGCATTAGTCTGTATAAGTCTAACATATGATGACCTCGGATTACCAACTGTTTTAACTTGGTGACGGATCAAATTATATTAGGCCAGAAACTAAAGGCGAATTTCTGAATTACACTATAAGTCTTTAGGAAGCGTTTCATACAAAATCCTTACCCCGATCTACACAAACTAATGACATGTCCTCCGTTACCTAACCCCTGACATAAGTCACTATTCTCATAATAACTTAACCAACTTATCTATTCAGTTCCTCAAACAAATCCTATCCAAACTGATCTGTATGTATAAGTTGTTATGGTTGAAAATATCCTAGCATTTAAAAGCAAGTGTTATAATTAAGTTGGTAATTTCGCTGCTAAGGCCAAGATGAAGTGAGCCGTTTAGATTTCATTAGGCGAGAAACAAAAGATTGCCAAGCTTAATACCAGCTATTCTTCAACACGTCTTTGCTAAGCTTGAGATTATACGGGTATTTAAAAGCCTCCTTGCCTTAATTTCATAAGGATTAGAAACTTAGGGTTTATGGGAAACGTTGCCTGTGTAATGGCAATCATAATCTAAGCTTTAGATTCTAAGGTGAACACTTGAATTAGGGTGCGTTTATGCGGAGCTGTGTTCCGCTCCGCTGGGCAAAGTGGAGATTTCGAACACTGTGGCTGGTTAACTCACGGTCAGCTCAGTGCTGGTTTTATCGATACCTAATGTAAAAAAATGTCTATGGATATAAAAGTATCGTTTTCAAAATATGTAGTTCAAAGTATGAAATTTGGTGTCAACAGAACTCGATTTCCACTGACTTGCCTATTATTTAGAGGATTCTTTATGTGACAACTATAATAGTGCTTTTTGATATAAGTGCGGAAAGTATGTAATTTTTCACGAGTCTCGAGGTGTATTGGCCCGAGCCGCCAGGCGAGGGTAAATACTCGGGACGAGTGGAAATGACACTTCCGCACGTGTATCAAACGACGTTTTTTTAATAGATTTGCGAAAAAATGTCGATGAAACAAAAACATGGCACTGGCTGTCACCATTCAGCCTAATCAAAAGAAATTATTTTGAAAAGAAACGTACAGAATTTTATTAAATAAGCACTAGTGCGCAAAATACAACTTTGCGCACGATTTACAGCTACGAAAAATACCACTTTTTGAGAAAGTGTTAAAAAATATGTTCCCTCCACGGTTCACGGCTCATTTCTTTTTGTAAGTGGTCTTCCTTTATTTATTTCATCCCAATCCATTCTATTTACAATTTGGACTACAAAACTAACTTTGTAATCGCATGTATTTGTATAGGATAACAAACTCATGGAGTTTGTATTGAAATTGCAATATTTTGAGAATTTGCGTGACATGATAGGCAGCTAATTAATTATGTTTAAGATTTGGAGATTTTAGGTTGGCAAAGGTACTTCACCTTAGAATTATGATGATCATCAGTCAGTCAGTCAGTGAAAAAACTAAGGAACTTTGACGTTCTTAAACTACAAGTTCAAATTCAATGTTATTGAGAATATATTTTAAGTCTTATTATGACCTATATATCCCTGAAACTCAGTTTTCTAGCTTTAGCCAGCAGAAAATTACAGGAGGCTAAAAATGCCCTGAATGGCTTCGAGAAAAGGATGGTACGGCTGTGCCTTTGTTGTGCTCGACTTGGCGGGGGCACTACCGTGCCCCCAGATTTAACACAAGTAATTTTTTTTTAAATAAGTAAGTTACGTCCAAGTTGCAGACTTCATAAGTTTGAGGGCAGAAGTTTAGTAACCTCATTTTTCACAAATGTAGCGTAAAATCCTTTTTTCGGAGTAATAACTTTTAACGGGTGCAAAGCCGCGGAAAGCAGCCTATCTTAACACCGGATAAAGCTGTCAAACTGTAAAATATCTTAAAACTTTGTTACGTCTTATCTCCTTTATACTTTATACCGCTCCGCAACTTTATGCGAATTTCCCACTTTTCCAGACCAACTTTTCACCCTTTTAGCTAAAGCTTTGTGCACTGGTTTAGGCTAACGTAGTTTTTAAGTACCGGCTTACCTAATATCAGGCATTTGAACACTTTGTTCTACAGCTCTTAAGGAAAATGTACGCCAAATCTGCTCCGGCTTGCGCAAGGATGTCTTTTACGCCACTTCACTGCTGGCTAAACCCAGCGGGGGAACAGTATTTATTTTATTTTTTATTTTATTTATTTGGGACATCAACAGCATTACAATTCAGAAATATACAGAGACAATTATTAAAACACAAAGCCAATAACAGATGTCCACTAAGGAACTGTTAGTGGAACCAAAATCACATGAGAAATAATATGACACAAGCATTGAAAGTGTTACAGAAGAAATAAAAACCAACAAGTGAAATAGAAAGGCAAACTATGAACGGGACTCACTCCACACGCGTGTTATGTGTTGTGTGTGTATCTGTGTGTATGTGTGTATGTATGTGTCTGTATGGAAGTGTCCAGTGTGTACAAGCATGAGTATAAGTTGAAAGTATAAGAGCAGTTTTTTTTTAAAAGCTAACAAACTCGCAGGGATACACTACATAAATACGAAAAACTTAATTCCGATATTCACAATCACGAATATCAAAATACCGATTTTTTAAATTCCGAATGGATTAAAATTCCTATTATTAAAATCCCGATTTTTCATAACTCCGACTTTTAAAATTCCGAAATTACAAAACGTCTAACTGTAAGAATTACGATTTTCAAAAGTCCGAGATTCCATACACCGAACAATGAAAAGTCCGAATCTATAATAATCCGATACATCAAAAGTACGAATTCCGATTATCAAAACTCCGAATTCCAAAATATCGAAAAATAAAAATTTTGACTAAATAATGATAAACGTAGATACAGGACTTAAAAACAGTCGGTCGGACTCCGCAACTGCTCCGCCGCTGCGGGAAGAGCAGCCCCTTCGCCCTTGCGTATCAAAGCACAGGCTCTAATGCTCGCCTTCGCAGCTTCGGCTTGTTGGTCGCCTTCGGCGACCAGCCTCAGCCGCTACGGCTCACATTGTGCCTGTGCTTTGCTACAGCGGGCGAGGGCTGCTCCCCCTCCGCGCCTCCGGCTTTCTATATACACTCTAGGGGTAGAGCAGACAAGGCCACGTGGATAGTGGGGTGCTCCGATTCGGGTTTTGTTACATATTCTCCAATGCATATAAAATACAATATTATCTCAGCCATTATTATTATTTGAACGTAGCGTATTTTTTAAGGCAAAACTATAAAAATAATTATCAAATTTTGTCAAAAAAGTCCTGACTTTCTTCAGACTTTAAAACCTGCGCCTCATATTTCAATAATATTAAGAGTTTACAAAATTTCAAAACTCCGAATGACAAAATTCCGAATTGGTAACGAAATTTCGGACAAATGAAAATCGGAATTCCGTTTTACGGACAAAGGGTACATCGAGCTTTTAATTTTTCGGAGAAATAAATGTCGGAATATAGAAAAATCTGATTTTTGAAATTCGGTATAATAAATATCGTGTTTTTCAATAATCGGAATTTTATTTTTTAGGATTTATGAAATTCGGAGTTTTGAAATTCGGAATAAGTAAATTCGGAATAAAATAATTCGGAGTATTTGGGTGTTCCCAACTCGCAGCCCTATTGGCCATAGCGATTGTCTGACCGGGTGGTCGGCCGTGGCGTTCCCTGGGCTCAAACCAGTAGGCTTATAATGCTACGCTTTGTCACGCGATAAATAAATGATAAAGTATCCGTGACTCTCACACACTATTTGTCAGAACGTGACGGATGCTTTATCATTTATTTATCGCGTGACAACGCTAGCCGACCCACCCCGAGGTAATATCAGTAATTTTTCTTTCTACAAAAGATACATCGCGCGCTTAAATGTGTGCGCGCCTTGTACGAATGCACTACAAGCAAAGAATTAACAATGCTCCAGCATGGATCGCACTCACACAGACGTGCGATCACGCGTCTGTGTGAGTGAATACGTGTCGCGCGCTCCTAAACGGCCGAAGTTGTACTATTTGGTCGTCTTTATACTTTGTCGGGAGCGGCCATATTTGGTATAGTAGCCGCGCGGCGAAATCGCGGGGTGAGCCACTCCTGGCACTGATTCAAAGAAAAAAACTGTTCAGATATCCTATAATAGTAGATTACGCAACTAAGTAGGGTGGTAATACAAAAAAAAGAAATTTGAGGCCCGAGCTGCAAGCGAGGGAAATAAATATGCGATCTTTCTTTCTTGGCTTTCTTTATTACCTCCCGTGTTGAGTACATCATTTTATGTCTACACTTTGCCAGAAAGCGGCTTTTTCCGTACGCGCAGCGTGCCCAAGCTAGGCCAGGCCAGGCCAGGTGTGGCAAAATAGTACATTGCACAACTAATGAGGTAATACAAAGAAAGGCCGAGATCGCAGAAGTTTGCGGCCCGAGCTGCAAGCGAGGGACGTAAATATGCGACCGAGGGCTTTCTTTATTACCTCTAGTGCTGTGTACATCGTTTTATGTCTACACTTGGCCAGAAAGCGGCTTTTTCCGTACGCGCAGCGTGCGGAAAAAGCCACTTTATGGCCAGGTGTGGCATGAATGACATTGTTTATACCACTCACAAAAAATCCATACAGAAAAGCCGTATAATGTGTAGAAATGGACGATTCTCAGGGTGATGTTAATCTTCAGAGACAGCAACTGATTGCCAGAAGCTATTAGCTGAGGGCCCTAATTGAGCTCTTTCATTACTTTCATTAGTAGAAAAAACGGCTTTGGTAAGAACTGGCTTTGAAAAGAAAAATACTGTAAATGTGTTGATTTTGTATAACATTTGAAACTGAAATTATATTTAAGAATATTGCAGTCTGCATAACCAGGGGCCCAGCCCAGTTTAAGTCATATTTTAATTTTACTCAATTTTAGTAAATAAATAAATCATAGTAAAGTAATAGACCCAGGGAACCCTTGTTGCTAGCTCCTACACACCGTCTCGCCGAGGTTCGAAAGTCACTCAGTGTAGTTGGACCCAAACTTTATAACAGAGTACCAATAAACATTAAATAAGTCACCAGCGACATAATATTCACTAACAAACTCAAATCCATGCTCATAGACCTAGCTTATTACCAGGGCCGTATTTGGGGGAGGACAGGCGGGGCTACTGCCCCGGGCCTCCACAACACTTCCTTAATACGTAAGGGCCTCCACTAGTCCGTTAGGGGCCTCCGCTCCTTCGTTGCCCCAGGGCCTTCACACCTCCAAATCCGGCCCTGCTTATTACAGTGTGGACGAGTTTCTTGAACGTGATCTTTGATCTCTAGGTAATAATTGTAATGAATAATATAATAATAATTTAATAGTCATTTTAATTTATATCTGATGATAATAATGTAAAATGACGTGTAAAATACCATAATTATTTTATCAATAAATTATCTGAATCTGAATCTGAATAGTGTTTTTAGGAGGATAGTACCTACGAGACTTTTGTAAATCTATAAAATAAGTGATTAAGGGCACAAACAAGTATCGGAAACTACGTGTAACCAAATTAATTAACCATTTAATCAGTAAAATAGTACATTATACAACTAGGGTGGTAAAATAAAGAAAGCCCGAGATCGCAGATGTTTGATGAGGGACGTAAATACGATCGAGGGCTTTATTTATTACCTCCGGTGTCGTGTACATCATTTTATGTCTACACTTGGCCAGAAAGCGGCTTTTTCCGTACGCGCAGCGTGCCGTAAAAGTCACTTTATGGTCAGGTGGTACAGGTCCCCGGATATTATGCGTGTTTTTGTCTAATCTAAATCTTTTGCAATAATTTTTGTACCTAAAAATATTTCAAGATTCAGTTTCTCTTATTTTCTGAAGCAACTCATTTTAATATTCTTGAAGGCTCGTATAAAAATAACTCTGAATGGAAAAAAATCATGCATCAATTTAATTCCGACATCTCCCTCGCGCCGCCAGGGACAAATAAAAAGAAAATAATATCCACGCCGAAATGTTATTTTCTCGATTGTACATGAGAGAAGTCCCGAGCAGCCCATATTTCAATTTCAGGCCCTATCCCAACGGAAAAGAGTACATTTCTCACTGGAGGATGTTTATTTTTTATTTTTCTGTAAGTTTTCTGACGCTTCGAGTGTGATAAGCCAGTGACAAGTCTATTTCAAGTAAGCTATATGATTACATGTGTAAATAGGGGGGAAATCTTTGACAAGCGAACCGTTTGGTAAATAAATGAGTTCGTGATATTATGAGGTTTGCTGGTTTGATTTATATTAGATACCTACATTATTTTGATAAAATACCTCGAACATGGTGTTTAAAAGTAGAAAATCCATATTTTATACTGCGTGGGTACGTTTGAGGTACGAAACCCTAAAAACTAAATCATTAAAATTCATCCTGACTACATTATCAAAACGGACTTAAACTAGAAGGCCTAATAGTCCTGGGCCTTAAGTTTGTCTATTAAAGTCAAACACAGCACCCCAACTAACTTTGTCCCAACGGATTCACATTAACCCAAGAACTAAACAAACCAACAAACAACAAACACGAGCAAAATAAACATGAAACACTAACATTGACCGATTTCACACATCGATCCAAAAATCGATGCCACACACCGTTTCCTGCATGTGTGCAATTAACCCACACAAGTGAACGTCATTAATAGTTAAAAGGTAAATTACCAACCGCTGTCCATCTGCTGGATTCCCAAGAAACTTGCCACCATTGGTAGTAGTGTCTTTGAAAGTACACGTCATCTGGGGTGGGGTAGTGAAACTGAATCGACCATTCTCGAAGACATTAGCACAATAGACGCACGTACTTGAAAACAAAAGGAATCTGAGGACTGTTCTATAATTAAAATTTGAAATTGCCGAAATGGCAGGGGATTTGGGAAATTAAGAAAAAAAATCGGAAACGTCGGGATTTTAATTACAGAAAGAGAAATTAAAAAGTCCTCAAGGTAAGTGCGCAGTTGGGGACGGTTTTAATCGTTTTGGGTTTGGTGATTAATTTAAATGATTATGATTAATACGGGTGTTAATTGGTTTTATCATTCTAGATGATGAACAAAGTGAAATCCCAGGGCCTGGTGTCCGATTTGATGCCAAACATCAAGCTGATGCAAATGGCCGGACATTTTCTTTTTAACTACACCGATGGTAAGATTTTGACTTAAAAATTAACACAAAATCCAAAATATTCTCTAAGTAAGACTTACAAAAAGCGGTTGTAATACAAAATTACGCAATAGAAAAAGGCATATAAAATAAGTTTCTTTATTATATGTATTCTGAATCCTTACAAATACATAAATTGTAAATCACTTTGTACACGTTGAAAGATTTTTCTCGCCCTTTTACCAATACTTGGAGAAATAAGGTTCTTATTCTTTGCGTCGCAATTTTATAACACACCGATAATATCTTGGGAACTTCGCTGGTATTCACAGCTGTGGAAAAATAGGTTCTATTTTTACCGTACTTTGTGGAATTAATGAAAAATATTGTGCCGGTAAGCAGAAATTTCTACTTTGTTAACTTTCTCAGTATAATCATGTTGTAGACCACGAAAAAACAGAGCTGAAGTCATGACATGATACAAAAATATATAAAGACCTTTCAAGCATTTTCGTTAATAATACCCACGTAGTCTATAAAAACTCGGACAACAATAATATTGTCCCAAAGTGCAAATGAACAGAAACAGTTTTTTCCTTTACCAACGTTCGAATGTCCGAGCGTCGTGGTCAGGATCTGGTAATACGATCTTGGAGAGACCAAGAGAACTCCCTAAAAATACAACAAAACACCAAATGTAACAATCACACCTGTAGTGATTTGGGTAATCTACATGTAGGTTCAAGTCCAGTCCAGGTCGATTTTTTTATGTATGTAAACACTTTATTGCACAAAATAAGACAAGTTACAGTACAAATATGTGAAATAAATGCATTTATGTAGCCTTCCAAGGGATCTCATTGAGTTAATCTTTGAGCAACCGAGTGATGAGCTGATGAGGCAAGAGAGTTGGTAGACAAACCATCTTTCTTTGAGTTTAATCATTGTATCATTGAGCTACTTATTCTTCTCGATCGCTCTTTCAGCGACAATACCGCCTGTTGTCTACCATTAGTTTCTAATATCTTGTTTATTTAAGGATTTCTGTAAATTTTTGGTATGCAATAAACAGTATTTGTATTATAGGTATTGATATTTATGTTCTTAGAAACTGGAGGTATGTCGTTGCTCCTGCGCAAAGTCTACTCCTCCATGCATGCGTTCCTCATCACCATCCACTTCGTCTGCATGGGCATCAACATGGCGCAGTACTCTGACGAAGTCAACGAGCTCACAGCCAACACCATTACCGTCTTGTTTTTCGTGCACACCATCATCAAGCTGGTCTTCTTCGCTCTCAACTCCAAGAGTTTCTACAGGTATGTTGAAAGATAAGTCATCGTCATTATCATTTTAATCATTATTATCATCACTCTATTTTAGTCATCTGGACAATAAGCCTCTATTATACTGCCGTCTGTAGCTGTATTTGTCTATGATACTCTAATGAATAAAAGTTTTTTATCTTAGCAAAGCAGTGTGGCTCGCCACTGAACTACATGTCTCCAGCTTCAAAAAATTACATTTATGCTACACCTGGCCATAAAGTGGCTTTTTCCGCACGCTCCGCGTTCGGAAAAAGTCGCTTTCTGACCAACTGTAGACATAAAATGATGTACACAACACGGGAGGTAATAAAGACAACCCTCGATTGCATATTTACGTTCCTCGCTTGCATCTCGGGCTGCAAACATCTGCGATTTCGCCCTTTCATTATATTCGAGATGTACAGACGCAGCCATTGTTAACTGCCCACCCTTTAACGCGTTGCAATAAAGTGGAAAAATGTACAGTTAACAGTGTGTTCGATTGTACCGATAGTGAGAGTTTCCAAATGGCAAAGATACGGATTTTGCATCTGCCTATGTTACGGCACACCTATTAGGAAATCTAAAACTGTAGGCCGATGATAGTCGCGTTTATCGCATGGTAACTGTCCATCTCTCTGATTAGTACTGGCAGAAATATGCTTAATCTTATTTTCATCAATTAGAGTTGTTGAGACCAAGTTACTTCAGAAATGCTCACGTCTCACGAGGTAAAATTGGATACAATAAAAAAAAACCGGTCAAGTGCGAGTCGGACTCGCGCACCGAGGGTTCCGTACAAACTCGTCAGTAGATACGTGAATAATTCAAGAAAAACTGTATGGTGGCACAAACTTAACTTTGCTCTTGTAAAACTGTTGTCCCCATACATCGACACATGCCGTGGTTAGTTTAGTAGGAGCAAATAAGGTTGTCTTACGATTTTTGCGAATTTCTATAAAACGTTGCAAGTTAGGAAAACCGTTTTATTTTTCCTGTAATATTTAGGTTAATATTCATAATCGGTAATTATTACAGATTTTTCTCTTCAGTAACTTCGGAGATAATAGGGGGGGAATGGTATTTTTGCCAACGTTTTTTGTCTTAAATCTAAAACTACATGTCTAAGAAAATAAATAAAAACAGTTTTGCAATCTACATGTTAAGCCCTTTTATTTGATATCCCACTCGATATATTAGCTCAACTTTTGATTTTCGACATCCCATTTCAGTCCCTTTTAAAAAAAAAGTAAAACAGGTATAAGATTTTTTTTCTGTCCCATAGGCTTAGATTAGCGGTTTTTAAAACTATTCCAAATTTCAAGTCGATAGCATCAGTAGATCCTGAGATATCTTGCTGTGACAGACGGACAGACAGACAGACCGACAGACAGACAGACAGACAGACAGAGTCGCACCATAAGGGTTCCTTTTTTACCATTTTGGTACGGAACCCTAATTATGAATTAAAATAGCTCAAAGCTCCTATAAAATCACATTTACTTTCTCAAAATACATAACAGTAAAAAAAATATTCAACCCACAGAAATATATCGTCGACCGTAGGCTGAATTACGGTAAGGGACAGGCAAAACAATGTCCCTTACGCTAATTCAGCCTACGGTCGACGATATCGAGATAGAAGGAAATATGTAGTTCATCGATTTGTATGGCAACAAGGCGTGTAACGTTTTTCGCTTGGCGTTTGACGCCAAAAGTGTAATTTAGTGATGGATTACATACATTTTCCATCTCATTTGGTGGTATTTGAACAATTAATTATACCATTATTATCAGATTTTCAAATCTGATAATAATATTGACGGCAACTGATGTTAAGGGCGTGCATAGTAAGTCGCCGCCACTTCTTTTTAGCACGCGAGGTACACTTTTTAGGGTTCCGTACCAAAATGGTAAAAAAGGAACCCTTATGGTGCGACTCTGTCTGTCTGTCTGTCTGTCTGTCAGTCCGTCTGTCACAGCCAGATATCTCATGAACTACTGCTGCTATCGGTTTGAAATTTGGAATAGTCTTAAAAGTAGCTAACCCGAGCTTATTGGACATAAAACAAATCTTGTACCTTTTTTACTTTTTTTTTAAAGGGCTCCGTAATGGGATTTTGAAAATTGAAAGTAGGGCTAATATATCGAGTGGGGTATCAAATGAAAGAGCTTAATTTGTAGATTAAAATACCGTTTTTATTTTTATTCTTAAATAAATAGTTTTTGATTTATGGCGAAAAAAGTTTAAAAAAATACCATTCCCCCCCTATTATCTCCGAAGTTACTGATCAGAAAAATGTGTCATAATTACCAATTATTAAAGTCGTCCTAAATATTACAGGAAAAATATAACGGTTTTCCTCACTTGCACCGTTTTTGAGCCCTCTGAGACAGTAGTACTACCATGGAGTTCAACTGGGTGTCCCTTATTAGGCATAACTTAATAACCCTAATATTAAAATGCATAACAGTTTAGGCATACGATGATTAAGCATACCGATTAGATGGCATAATCATAAAAACGCATACTAGTTAATTTACATACCGATTGAATTGGCATACCTGAAATCCGCATAATATTATTAAGTATAACGAACGCATACATTTATGCGTTCGGTATACGTGGGGCGTTACTTGGAAAAAAATAACTTAATTGGTCCTTGTTGTTTACAGAATCCCTACTTTTTGGGATTTATCTACTAGTACTATTGTTTCTAATACAATAAAATATGTTCCCATTTTTACAATGTTTTTTTAAAGTTTTGTGGTTAATATATTCCCCCTATTTATTTATTTGTTTTTACTTTTTATGCTTGTACTCGTATATGTAGGTTTATATTTGCCCCTGCGATTATTTATTTTTGGTAATTAGCTCTCCCTTTTGTTACCCTTCGCACCATCTAGTTTTTTGGTTTATTTTTGTGTCAATTCCGCTACTCAAATGTTGTCTGGAAGATATATCTGGGAGATATCGCTTTTTAGCGATACGACCGCCTGGCCTACCTTTTTATTTTAATTATTTTCGCATATTTATGCACAAATAGCTGCGATCTGAGACATGTATAATGCCTACGTAGGTTTTATAAACCATCCAGTTTTTTTGATGCCTTACCTTAAAGGGATGTTTACCTTGTTGTTGTTGTTGTGGGCTTTCTTTATTACCTCCCGTGTTGTGTAACATCATTTTATGTCTACACTTGTCCAGAAAGAGGCTTTTTCCGAACGCGTAGCGTGCGGTAAAAGCCACTTTATGGCCAGGTGTGGCATAATTTGTTTTTTTACTTTTAGAGATTTTTTTGTCGGGAGTTTTTTATCTTCACTGTAGTTGAGCCACTAGGCCACTAACTGGGCGTACTGGGCGTTTTCTTACATAAATAAAATTGGCTTTCCAACATATACTATAATAGTGTAGGTATTTTAATAAATAAATTCGAGAGAAAGAATTTTACGTAATTAAACTGGAAGCGACAGTTAGTTTTCAAAACAACATATGTTTAAAGTGACATATGCATACGGATATGTCACTTTAAACATACTTGTACAAACTCTGCAATATCAATTATTCGATTGAGCATCTAAAATTAAAATATGTGATTAGACCTATTAAAATTATACTTTTTAGTATTTATGAACACTAATGTTATACCAAATAATTGTTATACGTTTTAATAGTATGCGAATTAAAATATGCGTTTTAAAATATACATTTTAATATTATACGAATATACAATTATGCGTAACAACGGTATGCATTGTCAAAATAGGAAGTTTTACTGTATGCGTTTTAATATAGACCCAGTTCAACTGGTAGCACAAATGATACACCCTAAGGTCATTAGTACTACCAGTAGTACTAATTACCATAATGGAGGACCGGTAGTACTACTGTGCTGATTTATTTACCTCAACGTTTTGGACGTCACATCGCGTCCATGGTCTCGAAGGGACCGATATGCGTATTGATGGGGGAATATGCGTATTGATCAACATTCTTTTAAGCTTTTTTTAAAGCATCTTTACCTATTGTATTTTATGCCACACCTGGCCATAAAGTGACTTTTTCCGCACGCTGCGCGTACGGAAAAAGCCGCTTTCTGGACAAGTGTAGACATAAAATGATGTACGCAGCACCGGAGGTAATGAAGAAAGCCCTCGATCGCATATTTACGTCCCTCGCTTGCCTCGCTCTTTGTATTACTACGCTAGCAGTTGCGTGGCGTAAAAGACATCCTTGGGCAAGCTGGTGCAGATTTGGCGTACATTTTCCTTAAGGACTGTAGAATAATGTGCTCAAATGCCTGATATTAGGCAAGCCGGTAGGAATCGAGTTCTTTGGACGCCACGCTACTGCACATTAGTTATGTAATGTACTATTGTTTACATCTGACATGTGTATCATATGTACTACCAGCTGAACTTTTAACACTGTGGTCTATGACAAAACCCGGGTGTTTTTCTTGTATTTTTAGTAGTAGTACTAGTGAACTTAGGGTGTATCATTTGTACTACCAGTTGAACTACGTGGTAGTACTACTGTCTCAGAGGGTTTTTGAGAAATTTGCAAAAATCATAACACTTACTTATTTGCTCCTACTAAACTAATCGCCATACAGTTTTTCTTTAACTATTCATGTATCTACTTATTAGGATTATTATTATTATTAGGAAGACCGTTATATTTTCTCTTCCTAACTGGAATACTTTTTTAAAAATTTACAAAAATCTTAACATATTACCCTCCCTACGAGAGCCACCTAGCGGAGAGTAGCAAAACTAAGCGATGGTTTATATCAGATTACATAAAAAATGTCTATTAAATAAAATGATCACTCATCAGGAATCGGGAAAAAAACATAAAGTAACAATAATTATTAAAAACTCTATAATAGGAGTATGTTAGGAAATTTGACACTAGTAAATACCATAAAAATGAAATACCACTAGCGCCATCTAGGGACACAAATCTAAAATAAAGTGTGCTTCAAAACATGATTCCTTCATGAAAAATGATACATGAGAACTAACTTAGTTGATAAACAATTATTTCAATCAGCCAATAACAAAAAGTAACGTTTATGGAGAACCGGCAAAAATGTATGGAGGCTGGTCCAAGAACCAATAGCGACGTGACATATATCATTAGAAAGGTGTTTCAATATGCTACAATAGTTACTATGGGAGCTCATTTCAAATCACTGTGTGAAAGAAGTTATGGCAATATAAAAAAACTTATTTTTATAGACGATTTTAAGCAATAAAAATTAATTATTTCGTATTCCATGACGTTACAGTCCACGTGTCAGGCCTCCCCGGCCCCTCAGGCTCCTCCAGCCCCTCCGGCCCCCCAGGTTGCCGCTAGCATGACACCGAAGACACCCCCCGCACCGCTGACGGGACTTGAGCTGGAGGCCAGCAAGGCGAAAGCCCTAAAGGCCCGAAGCAAACACGCCACTAAGGCTATAAGCGGAACCAGTTCGACGATGAGAAGTCTCTGCGCCTTATGATCCGGGGAATTCCGAAGGAGTTCGCCGAATCAGAGGTCAAGGAGGACCTGGTTTGTTAGACAGGGGATAGCAGTTCGCGAAATTCACCGCTGCTATCGCAAAAACGATGGCAAAAAGTTCGATATTGTCCTCGCTAAAATCGACTCGAATCACCCGTCAGCCCACACGATTTGGAAGTTGAAGGAGATCTGCTTGCTGACGGGTTTCCTGGTCGAAAAACCGCGTCGCCTAGAATACACTAGGCAGTGTCACAACTGCCAGTATTACGGTCAAACCCAAACGGGCTGTTTCCTGCGCCCTCGTTGCGAGAAATGCACGGGCGACCACTTGACCCGCGATTGCAAAAAGTCGAAAGATGTGCCGCCATCTTGCGTGGTTTGCAGTCTTACTGGCCACACTGCCAACTGGCAGGGTTGCCTTAAGGCCCCAAAGCAGATTGCTAAGACTAAGGAGGCACAGCCTGGAGCTCTTGACAACCGCAACAAAGGCCGAGTGGTCCCCGAGCGCAATTCGCGCAACTTCCCGGCAATTGCATCAGCCCCGCAAAAGGGGAAATACCTGCCACCGTCTGCGGCGGGCGCTTCCCCTGCTCCCGTGTCTTCCACGCCCTCCGCGCAATCTGCGCGCCCGGCGTCCTCAACGCCCTCAAGGCAAGTGCGTTCGTATAGTGAACGCCTTGCTGCTCTTAACGGAGCTCTTGCTACCATGCCACGCTCATCATGCGTGAAGTAGGACAGTTAGTCGCTTCTCAGAGCGGTTTGATCTCTAACTAATATGGATAGTACTAGTCTCAAGATCAAACCACGCTCGCTTACGAACGACAATGGCCTACGAGGCGAAAAGGAAGAGTTAGTCGAGTTCATTAGGGAACACGCGGTCGATATTCTATTGGTCCAAGAGACCTTTTACAAACCGTTACACAGAATTTTCCGAATCCCGGGCTACGAAATGGTTAGTAACGATAGGGTAGATAGGCCCGCGGAAGGAACTGCGATTTTCTTCCGCCGTAGTTTCCACCGTGATCGGGTCACCACTCTGTAACGATCGCGTCAGTATATTTGCCCCCAGCTAACACACTCTTACGCAGATGGCTGCAGGAGGCGATCGCAAGGTGGATACCGGCGTTTTTACCCGTACCGGGGACCGACTCCTTTTCCTGTCCCCGTCAGCGTCGCTGCACGCAGAGCGTGGGCGAGACTTACGGGGACCCGAACGGCAGCGAGAGCGGGTCTCAGTAGAGGCCGGGGTGGCTGAGACGGACGCGGCCGCCTTTACGGGGACTGGCGGCTTCTTAAATGAATCCGCGGCCGGAGGGGCGGGGTGGGCGGGGGTTGCCTTAGTGGCGTGTTTGCTTCGGGCCTTTCGGGCTTTCGCCTTGCTGGCCTGCAGCTCAAGTCCCGTCAACGGTGCGGGGGGTGCCTTAAGGGCCTTTGGTGCCCTGCTAGCAGCAGCCTGGGGGCCGGAGGGGCCGGGGGAGCCTGAGCGGCCGGGGAGGCCTGACAGGTGGACTGTAACGTCAAGGAATACGAAATAATTCATTTTTATTGCTTAAAATCGTCTATGAAAATAAGTTTTTTATATCGCCATAACTTTTTTCACACAGTGATTTGAAATGAGCCCCCATAGTAACTATTGTAGTATATTGAATCACCTTTCTAATGATATATGTCACGTCGCTATTGGTTCTTAGGACCGTTTTGTCCGGTCCTCCTTTAAATTACAAGTAAAATTTACGCGCTATTTAGTATCAATAGATGTCGCTGTAGCATACGCTGCATCGCGCTGTTAAGATTTTTCCTGGTTTAATAGGGCTAAAGTGGGTTTAAGGCAGGGTTGCTGTTAATCGTAAGGTTGGTCTACTTATGAGTTTATACGGGGAACACCCAAATACTCCGAATTATTTTATTCCGAATTTACTTATTCCGAATTTCAAAACTCCGAATTTCATAAATCCTAAAAAATAAAATTCCGATTATAGAAAAACACGATATTATTATACCGAATTTCAAAAATCAGATTTTTCTATATTCCGACATTTATTTCTACGAAAAATTAAAAGCTCGATGTACCCTTTGTCCTTAAAACGGAATTCCGATTTTCATTTGTCCGAAATTTCGTTACTAATTCGGAATTTTGTCATTCGGAGTTTTGAAATTTTGTAAACTCTTAATATTATTGAAATATGAGGCGCAGGTTTTAAAGTCTGAAGAAAGTCAGGACTTTTTTGACAAAATTTGATAATTATTTTTATAGTTTTGCCTTAAAAAATACGCTACGTTCAAATAATAATAATGGCTGAGATAATATTGTATTTTATATGCATTGGAGAATATGTAACAAAACCCGAATCGGAGCACCCCACTATCCACGTAGTCTTGTCTGCTCTACCCCTAGAGTGTATATAGAAAGCCGGAGGCGCGGAGGGGGAGCAGCCCTCGCCCGCTGTAGCAAAGCACAGGCACAATGTGAGCCGTAGCGGCTGAGGCTGGTCGCCGAAGGCGACCAACAAGCCGAAGCTGCGAAGGCGCATATTATGATTGGCTCATATTATGATTATGATTAATTATTTAGTCAAAATTTTTATTTTTCGATATTTTGGAATTCGGAGTTTTGATAATCGGAATTCGTACTTTTGATGTATCGGATTATTATAGATTCGGACTTTTCATTGTTCGGTGTATGGAATCTCGGACTTTTGTAAATCGTAATTCTTACAGTTAGACGTTTTGTAATTTCGGAATTTTAAAAGTCGGAGTTATGAAAAATCGGAATTTTAATAATAGGAATTATAATCCATTCGGAATTTTAAAAATCGATATTTTGATATTCGTGATTGTGAATATCGGAATTAAGTTTTTCGTATTTATGTAGTGTACCCGTTTATACGGAACCCTCGGTGCGCGAGTCCGACTCGCACTTGACCGGTTTTTTTCTTCTACCTTAATATATTTCTGTGATTCAACCGACCGCGACTTTCTTGGTTGCTTAGCGACACATGCTAGAAATCCCTGAAGAGGTACTAGTACTACTTGTCATGCGCCTGGCAGAATATCGTCACTACTTTAAAAAAAAAAACTGGCCAAGAGCATGTCGGACCATGCTCAGTGTAGTGTAGGGTTCCATAGCCGTAACTTTAAGGTAAAAAATACGATGTATAAAAAAGTACAACAACAAAAGAGCGTATCTTCATAGCAATTACGTCCTTTTGTTGAGAAGCGCAGTTTATCGGCAATAACTCAAAAACGGTTAATCCGATCTTGTTGAAAATAATTTTCGTTGAAAGTATTGATTGAGCGTTATCTTTGAATTTTTTTTTTATATTTTTCGGACTCACGGTTTAGAAGATAGAGGGAGGGGGGGACACAATTTTCACAACATTCGGAGCGATTATTTCCAAAGGTCACTTAATCAAAAACAATACTTAAGAACCTTAAAATGTTTTCAAAAGAGTTGACATTTCCTGAAAAAAAATTTTTTTAGCTTCTGTTACATGTATGGAGTGCCCCCCCTAGATTTTTTATTTTTATTATTTAACTACCAAACTTAGTTGCGGCATCTACAAGACATCTATATATTCCAAATTTCATAAGTATAGGTCTTGTAGTTTTTGAGTAAAATGCCTGTGACATACGGACGGACGGACGGACGGACGGACATGACGAAACTATAAGGGTTCCTTTTTAGCCATTTTGGCTACGGAACCCTAAAAACTCGTATCTGATACTGACTCCAGATAAAAACGCAGTAAGTGTATATTAAGTTTGTACGTAACATTGACGTTTTTCTCTACGACATTTTTAGATACGAGTTTTTTTCAAAGTAGTGACGATATGTGAATCGAGCGATAATAAATGTTTTTTCTACTCCTGTACTTTTATCTGATTTTTACTTGGTCACGAACACTAATACAAGATCATACATAATATGACTTCAGAGAAGTCTATACTCTATTCCCCATAAAAGCACTTGTGTCTTTACAGTGGCAAAAAGATACTGCTAGCAGCCACAGACTTCTAAGTCTAATCTTTGACCTAAGTTTACTTAGGTCAAAGATTACGCGTTCAATACTAACTTTACAATAAAAATGCACCATTACCAACTTAACAGACAAATAAATTCTTGCGGTTTTTAAGAAAAACAAAACTTTCCGAACTAAATTCTTTGATGCCAACATAAAAAAATAATAATATCGTCACTGCGTGTCACTAGCGAGTATACGTCAAATTAAAAACAAAGTTGACCATAGACACATACTTATTATATTGTCAGTCATTTGTCATATTTGCCTTGTTTGCGCGCTATGTTTAATTTTGTATTTTAAAACCTAGTCGTAGAAAAAGTATTGTATGCATCGTTGTATAATTAAATCAAAAAACGCTCATGGCGTCTCTATTTGCGATACTCGCCGCCGCGGCGGCTCGTATCGCAACCCACGCCATTCGCATTTTTTGACCCTACTTATACAACTGTTGCATAAAATACTATAATCGTCGACATAATGGACTTACATTATACACGTAATAATTTCGTGAAATACGGTGTAAAAGATAAAGATTTTTACTCGTAAACAACAATCAGTCACCGTCTGATGAACATTTCAGCAGAAAAACATCTAAAATTTAATTAAAATGTCTCTCGTCATGTGTTTATTTTTCAACAAGGCTGTAAAACAGTCATTTATCATGTCGAAATGAAAAATAATCGAAGAGAGCTTTTCAAAAAAGGTGGAATTAATATAAAAATTAGGCAATTATTCCGTGTTTTTATTTAACCGAAAATTTAATAAATATTTATACTTAAAAAACCCCGACCGCGGTGCACTTTAAAAGTGCATAAAATCCGCCATTTTGTTTATTTTAACGAACTTCATACCCAGTGACACTCGCGCCATCAAGACGAATCCAATGATGTATCATTTATCAAAATCGGTTGTGCCGTTGAGTAGTTACGAGCGGACACAGGAACGGGCATACATACATACATACAGGTCAAACACATTACCCTCCTTTGGGCTTCGCCGCAGTCGGGTAAAAATTACACGTCTCGATCAGGGTTTCCAACTCGCATCTCTGTTCCAATACAGGCGCACTGACGACGGTATGTACCACCGATGGGAAGTTCTCTGCGACTAAACAGTCGCACTAATCGCATCATTACCATCGCCACATTATGGATGAGCTGCCTATAAACTATGGAGTCGTTTTCGGTTATCTTGTAGAAGTCTTTGTTATTTTTATCATAATGATCCTGATTGCTTTTATAAAACGGCCAATAATAGTGGGTATGGTAATGAGGCAAGCAAAACGGTATAAAATCACAGAGAACTACCCCGATATCTATTTGTAAGAAAAAATAGTGTATAGTCTGTTTTTTATTTCCGAAGACAAATATGACAGCTACAAATGTCAAACGTAAAAATAATGTGGCCAGCTTTTAATAAACAGTGCTGCCCTTTGTTTCGGTTCGTGGTGTAATTATTAATAACCGATATAATAAAAATTACTTTTTACGTTAAAACATATATTTTCAGGTACTTATCGAAAATTAATTACATATAATAACTACATTGTATTAAACCTTTAACCTACTATTGGATAAATAGTGCCTACGTATGTGATTCCGTTGCTTGAAATGATAATGCAGAGAAATAAAGCGGGTTTGGCGTATTTTCAGCTTTGTAAGATAAGTAATGAGTTTCGAATCAAATAAAATGTACCTTTAAATATGAGAAATATGGTGTATATCTCCAAAAGGGTGGCATTCTTACCTAAAGTATTGTATCGTTTTGGAACTTCGCGGATTATGCACTCATTGTGTTACAGACACTTTAATATCAATAAACATAAGAACCTACCTAAATTTTTGTCGGTAAATACCGGTTGTATCACATCACTATTTATGAGTTGTAAAAAACAGGCAACACATGAAATGTCATTTTTGTCCTCGGAAATAAAAAACAGACTATAGCCCTAAAATTTCTGCACAAAAAAGTTCTGCCACTAATACATCTTTTTTTATTTTATTTTTAAGCAATAGAAACCTCTTTACGGTATACTCCTAGCCTACGTAATCTTATTGTATATGCAAGTCTTGCATTATTGATGTTACTTCTACTTTAATATTACGTATTTTAAAATAAATTCTAACATCCATATTTGTATAGCAATTCAAGGTACGTTGAGCATGCAGGATGTTTAGGGCTAAGTAAATAATTTATTTCTTTCACAATGCTCTACGGCCATTCTCACGAAGTATGTCTGCGGTCACCTAATTACCGCGACGCTGTTTTCATACTGGAGACGCGGTAATTAGACGCAGTCATACTTCGTGAGAATGGCCGTCTACTAGTTCAAGCTAGGAAGATACAGTGGTTAGCTATTACGTATTATTAATAGTATCCTATTATCCCTCAGGGCAATCCAGAGTAATAACAATCTCTGCTAAGCTTAGAAATTCCTTCCAAAATCTTAATATAAAAGAGAATTAATATTTCACAAGCCGTCGGGTTTCAAAAGAAAAATTCATTTCCACCCAATTTTAATTTAACAAGCAAACACAAAGGATCTGGAGGGAATAATTTCTTTACGACGCCTGGGAGGCTGTATCAGTAGTCATTTAGAACTTCGCCGTGAATGTCGACGGTACTGTAATTTAAGAATGTAACCGGTGAACACGTGACTAGGGAAGAAAGTCAAAGATGTATCTGAGGTCCATAACTATAAGATCCGAACAAAATGTTGGTCTCTGCTAATCGCGACCAAATCAAGCCGAGATTCTCGGTCTCGATCTCGGCCAAGATGCGACGAGATTCTCGGCTCAATCGAGACTCCACGGAGATACGATAAAGACATTACATACACGTACAATTATAACAAGTACGGGTAAATATTATACAGCGTGGAAGTTTAATACGAGCAAACAATTAAACCAGATATAGCGTTTAGTAGTGCTATCATTAATTAATATGATTTTTTAAATTATACATAATACTGACCTCGTAATTAATTTTTGAAAATTTACCGAGCAGCAATGTACCGCATACATGCTTGTTATGACATTGCGAGATACGAGCTTTTTTAAAGTAACTGTCAACTAGCGTGTCTGTCAACTTGAATGTGTGGCGTTACATTGCGGGCCGAATTGACAACATTTCATATTTTCAAAAGATCTTAATTCGAAAACCATTTGGGTAAAACTGTATTTTATGCTCAAAAAAAATATTTTTGGATTTTTTTCCCCATTCATTTTGGAAAAAATCGTCAATTAGTGTGAACCGGAAGTGTGACGTCATTTTCCCTGCATTATCGAGAGAGACCTTAGTGCTGAAACGATTAAAAAGTGTATGGTATCCGGTTGTCATTTTCTGACATACTTGCCGTCTGACGTTTATTTGTTTTGAAAATTGTTACAACTGCTTAGCGGCTTTAGAAGTTTAATTTTCTTACCGTTGGTTCATTTGCACGTTTTCGGAGACCTTAAAAGACTTGGCACTTTCCCACTGGACTCCGATAACGCATTCAAACATTATTAACTTGGCATTCTTTTACCGGACACCGATTTTTTTCATATAATGAAGACATCAGAAGGTTTTTCTCAGGCTGATAGCACGAATCTGCCGCGTGTTGAAATTATGATGATGGAGTACACATCGGCAAGTGATAAATATAATCCAGCCCAAATAAGAGGAGCAAAAGCATCGTTGTCTTCCCGAACTTCCTATGTTGACAACGCTGTAACGCCTGACAGTTATTTTTTTAATCGTAATTGTCGCTCTGGATTCTAGTTTTTTTAAATCGTAATTGTCGCTCTGGATTCTAGTTGGGAAAGTGACGTCATTTTCTACATACGCCCTTTTAGAATGAGCTACTTTTCAAACTGCTATTTTTAATTGAAAAATTGAGTTAAAACGAAAAAGAAAAAATACGGGTAGCTTAAAATTCCACCTATTTTCTATCCAGCTCATAAAATGAAGGAGTAGAAAATTTGAAATATTGTCAATTATTTTGTATGGTAAATATTTTCATTGTAGTTTTAAGCAAAAGTTATCTAAATATACTTCTTAGGTCCTATGCTTACCACTGTTTTAATATTCGCCCGTATTAAACTTATACACTGTATAGATTTCCTTCATAAGAGAGCTTATTTTCATCGAAAACGAATGGCGGTTATGTCCTATTGTCTAACGAAAAATTTTGACCTGTCTATCTACCTCCCTTTTTTCCAAGTCTCAATCTCGGTCTTGGCCAAGAAATTAATTTTTTCTTGGTCTCGGTCTCGGCTGAATTAAAAAAGCTGTTTCGGTTGGACTTTACTGAACTGACTTTACTTTGAGAGTTGAGGCCACGCATACAACAACAATGTCAAGTAATGACAGCGGGATTTTGAAATTACTGTTCTTTTTTCGTACCGATAGCAAGTTCAACAGTGAATTGCAAGATAGACCAAAAAGTTTGTTTAAGCTATAGCCTTGTGTTTATTTACTCACTCATTCATTTCATTCATTCACTTTCATGTAGCTGTGTGTGTAATCATTCACCTCAACTCTCGTGAAACTACCTATACCTACCTTTTTTCCAAGTCTCAATCTCGGTCTTGGCCTAGAAATTATTTTGTTCTCAGTCTCGGTCTCAGCCGAATTAAAAAAGCTGTCTCGGTTTTACTTTACTCAACTACATTGCATTGTTTCTCTTTCTCTCTCTCTGTCTCTCTCTCTCTCTTCTGATGATGATGAACTAGTGATAGGTAACAGTTCATACTTGGAGGTTTGCTGCTGTGGTCCGCCAAAGGGTTATTCTTCAGAAATATGTCTTAAACTTATTCCTCTGTCTCCATACATTTAGTATGAAAAAGGGCCAGAGGGATAAGGTGACCGCAGACATATTTCTGAAGAATAACCCCAAAGTCGAAGCGACGAACATAGGTTCGGTCCCTGATTTCGAAAGGTTATTTCTAGTTCACGGGTCGATTTATATTACGACGACATTGACTGCGAATTTATGACTTATCTACAGGACGACATCAAAGCAACGAGTTATGTTTCGATTAATTTATTTCGCTTTCATCACAATCGTTGTAAGGATTTTGAATAATGTAATCGTTAGTCACAAAAACGAAAAACATTCAGAGAATGGGAAAGTTGTTGCTAAAAACATATTACTTTGTACATTACACAACTAGGATGATAATAAAAAGAAAGGCCGAGATCGCAGATGTTTGTGGCCCGGGCTGCAAGCGAGGGACGTAAATATGCGATCGAGGGCTTTTATGTCTACACTTGGCCAGAAAGCGGCTTTATGGCCAGGTGTGGCATAAAATATGTATTATTTTACGAGATTATAATATGATGTCCGCAGTTTCTATAGGGACCGTGCACGAGCTATAGGTGGCAGCACTGTCAATGTCACATATAGGGCAGAACCTTTAGCTTGGCGTCACCAGTTGGCAGCACCTTCGTCGTGCACGGTCGCTTCACGAACTATAGGTGGCAGCACTGTCAATGTCAAATATAGGGCAGAACCTTTAGATTGGCGTCACCAGTTGGCAGCACCTTCGTCGTGCACGGTCCCTATAGCGAAGGTGAAATTACTCAAGTCTCGTTTTACTTCGTCGGGTAAAAAACGCCCTATACTTATCTCAACACGTTCACCGTCCCCTTACAAACTATCGGACAATGTCACAAGTCCCAACTGTGCAATCAGTATGGGGAATTGACTCCATAGTGGAAGCACGGACTCCTGAAAAAAACCTTCATGAATCCACATTGGGGGCACCGGGACATAGAACGTTACCACTTTCAACACCGGGAACCCGCTCCGCGGGCGCTAGGCTCGTAGCAAATTTCCGCTACGAAGCCATTTCCCCATGTTATCCGCTACGACATTGTTGGTTACGGAAGTGTTTTTTGAATTTCATTTTCGAAGAAGTATAACCAAATTATTTGCGGATGACGAATCAAATTTGCGGATGATTATTCGCGAATAAATTGCCACGAATAATTATTTATTGGAATACCTTATTAACTTTTCTCGAAAAAATAATAACTAAACAGAACTGCAAGATGATTTGTACTAACGGAACGGACTAAGATTTTTGTCTTATATAAAACATATCTCTATTTATTTTACTGGTTTGACTAAGACAAATGTTTTATGTTAAACTGCAAAGCGGTTTAGATAAAAGTTAGTGTTCCAAGAGACTCGAATCTAGATGGTGATGAAACGGTCGAAAGTTTTTATGAAAAATTCGGAAATCCAAAAAAGGATAACGGAGGTGGCATTTATTTTACAGTGTAGTGTGTAACTGTAAAGTTAAAATAAAGCTGTCTTAACGAAGCTTTGGCATAAATAAACGTGTTCATAAAACCACATTTTGCTATAAATTAAAATTTCCCGTACAGCGAATTGTTACTGTGAGGCAAAATTGAGCGTGCGTGCGGCGTGAAATTACTACTCTTAATTAAACTTTGTCTCGTAAATATTTTATTACGGTAATTAAGCTACATGTTGGTTATTAACAGTTTGGTCATATACATAGCTACAGATTTGGATGTTTGTAATTACATACGTTTATAATTTCAGTTTTGTTTATTTGCTTTAACGATTTCTCTGTTCAAGTCCTCCTATGATTTTTTAGAACATATATAGAACAATGGCTCCCAAGGTTGATTGAACCACTATGGAGTAAAATATCAACTTCGCGACTCATCTCATAATAATCTATAAAAAAAACTCCTAACTCAAAAAAATCATTATGAAATCCAGCTAAGAACACATATCGATACCTTTAGACTCAACTGGCGTAAACGCCGTAGGTGCTAATGGCATTTACGCCCTTTGAGTCTACAGGTATCGATATGGTCGAAACAAAAAAAACCGCATCGAAATCTCCATTTACACTGCATGGAGTGGAAAACAAAATGTTCAATAATATTTTTACCTTTACAATTGAACTATTAAGTAAGTAAAGTTATCGACGTATCGAGTCGTGAGAACCTTTCCACCTGCGATTCCCATGACCTAGACCGCAAGAAAGTCGAACACCTGGAAAATAGTGCTTGCGATCGATACAGTATAAGGGTCATTCTTAATTCGTCTAGTGACTGCAATACGGCCACATCTCAAAATAGTACATTACACAACTAGGGTGGTAATATAAATAAAGGCCGAGATCGCAGATTTTTGCGGCCCGAGCTGCAAGCGAGGGACGTAAATATGCGATCGAGGGCTTTCTTTATTACCTCCCGTGTTGTATACATAATTTTATCTCTACACTTGGCCAGAAAGAAAAAGCCACTTTATGGCCAGGTGTGGCGTAATAGTACATTACACAACTAGGGTGGTAATACAAAGAAAGGCCGAGATCGCAGAAGTTTGCGGCCCGAGCTGCATGCGAGGGACTTAAATATGCGGTCGAGGGATTTCTTTATTACCTCCCGTGTTGTGTACATAATTTTATCTCTACACTTGGCCAGAAAGCGACTTTTTCCGTACGCGCAGCGTGCGGAAAAAGCCACTTTATGGCCAGGTGGGGCATAAAAGATTTTTTTTGAGATGTGGCCGTATTGCAGTCACTATAGGCGTTATTTTTGTGCCCATGGTCACTACCGTGAGCGTTATTACTCTTACTAATTGATAAAAAAAAATGAATACGATAATGAATTCACTCATCCATATGATAAAAGGAATTCATGATATTATGACGCTTGGGTTGAACGTTTAGAAAGAGCAGTTAAAGCCACGGTAGGGACATCCACGGTAATGACTGTGTGCACAAAAATGAGAATGACCCTTAAACCGTGTAGTGTCTGTGCGGAAAGAGAATAGGCGTGGCGAAAAACGGAACTAACCTAACCAGTATGGCCACAGAACAGAAAATACGGCACATACGGTACAAAAGCATTACAGCGCCCCCCAAAATTAATCCTATTCTCTTTCCGCACATACTATTATTCTGGCATTTTCATTTAAGGTGATTGAAGTCGGTCGCTTTTCCATACAAACATAAACAGGCTCATTGCTTTCTTCTATGGCATTAATTTCATTTGAAATGCGTTTAATTTTATAGCTTGGTACATTTTACTTGCGTTAAATGACATGAGACCTTTCAAAAAACCAGTATCCGTGCAATTGGGCCTTTAAGATCAGCACAATAAATATCGATACCTTTAGACTCAAAGGGCGTAAACGCCATTAGAACCTACGGCGTTTACGCCCTTTGAGTCTAAAGGTATCGAATTAGCATCATTTAAAACTAAACTTATTTTACTCAGAAAACTACAGTGAGATTGAAACATATTGAATAAAACTTGTCGAGTGGTAGTTTCGTCTTTTTATATTTTTTTTTTGCTTAAATTATATATTTTTTGCCTTTTTAATTATATAATGTACCTCTTTTAATGTGCTTTTCTGGTGTGTAATAAAGTATATTTGTATTGTATTGTATTATTACAGTAAAGTTTAAATATTGTGAGCTTACACCTCAGAGCATTGTAGCTCAAACACAAAAAATATTGAAATACCGGGTGTGGCCTGTAATACGAGCAAAAAATTAAACCGTAGGTTCTACTCCTCAAACTAGACAACTTTTATTCAGCGACTTTTAAAAATAACTTGTGGTTTGATTTTTAGCACATTTTAAAGCTTATCCGAACACGAAATTGATTACGTCTGTAGGGTGACAAGATTGACAAGCAATGTCAAATAGTCGGATTTTGATATACATTGAAAATAATAATTACTTTGTATGAAAAAGAAACAATCTAAGGACTACATATTTTTAAAAAGTGGTTGAACAAAAGTTTTATTATTTGAGGAATAGAATCTACGGTTTAATTTTTTGCTCGTATTACAGGCCATACCCGGTATAATTAATGGAAAATGTATGTTATGTGTGGTCATTAGGCTTTTGTATTCCTTTGACAAACATGGCCGACTCATTTGTCACTTTTATTCATATAGAAAATGTTGCATTTCTATCGTAAATACTATTTTTCAATTTTACGCTTTATTTTGTATTTATTCAGGCTAATAGTCCACATGCGAATTATAATTATCCTTTTTTTATTTTAATTATTGAATTGATTTCATAGTTACTTATGTATAAGTTTTAGTCAATACTTTATTGGCAATTTTTTTGATTATAAGTATTACTGACTGACTGAAACTTTAAACAAATTTATTTGGGATTTTTTATTACGTATAAAGTTGTATAAAATGTGTCAATGATACCGTATTAAATATTGATAATATTAAAAAAAAATACGAACGTTTACAAAATTACCAAAGTAATTTTTCTTTTTTCCGACCTTAGATATTTAAACCAGAGGTATCGTTCAAAGTCCTAAAAATATTCAAATAAGGCGAATTGCTTTCTCTGGTAACAAGATTGAATATTATGAATATTGATGACACCCGATTGTTTCGGCTTTGCATAATGCTGGGTTTTTCCCCTTTGCGTTTCTAATCTTTGGATTGGTCCTATGATTAATGTCAGGAGAAATTGACTAGGTATTTTTTTATTGAAATTATATTCTTTCATCCTTAGGGATTTTGAGAGGTAAATTTAAATTTAGATTTATTCAGTATAGTTTGAAAATATGTAAAATATGTTTCCATCGCAGACTTTTATTTTTTAAACTGTATTGAGAAAATTTCGGAGATTATTCTTGTTATTTAAGGCCTGGATAGTTTTGCTTTTAAAGGATTTTTTTCCTATTGACGGAAAGGTTTATATATTATATTGCTGGGTCATTTGATTTTAATTCTCAAACGAATTCCCATATTTATCTTTATTAGTCGTGACATACGTGATGGATTGATGAGAAATTGGAAAATTGTTGTCACCATTATAAATAATAAAACCTAGTTAAAACAAGCAATAAAAAAAGAAAAAAAAACAGTTTTTCAAACAGCAAATACATTGTATCGTATATATTTCCCTTGTGAGTAGTGAAATTTAACGTAAATACAAAGGTATATAGCCATTGATCATTAAATTTGGTTCATAATTGATGAACGTGTCACGTAAGTATATTTTGAAAACGTCGGTTGAAGAGAAATAAAATTATAAAATTATAGAAATACTAAAAATTAAGATTAACAACGAAAATTTGTATATTACACATCTGGGGCGGTATATAAGGGATGGCTGTAGCCAATTGAGGGCCCAAGCTGCAAGCGAGGGCCATAAATATGCGACCAGAGCCTTTACTAATAACCGCCTGTGGATGGTGTCCGCAATTTTACGCCTTCACTTTGCCAGAAAGTGGTATTTTCTTTCACCGGTGAAAAATGCTACTTGCGGCCCGGGGTCGTCAAATCTGCGGATGATCATATTTGGGTCATTTTAGAAAATTATCATTCCCCTGTACTCACATATTGCCAAATATTCAGAAGATCCCGCCACTTTAGAATGGCATTTTTGGTTATTATGTAGTTTCGACCAAGTTCTACAAATTGACCGAAAATGGCATACCAATGAGGCGGAATCTTCTGAATATTTGTGGCAAGAAGAATGATGTCCTTCAAAATTTACCCACTTCCATTACGGCTTTCGTCTCCCTCTCTAGGCCTTTTTTTAAAGTGTTGTAATGTATAGTCTTTGCTCGTAGGACCCTGGCCGTATGGAACCAGTCGAACAGTCATCCACTCTTCACGGAATCCGACGCCAGATACCACCAGATCTCGCTCAACAAGATGCGGCGCCTGCTCTACTTTATCTGCGCCACCACCTGTCTGTCCGTCGTCAGTGAGTACAACAACACAAACAACAATGATACAATCAACAACAACACATATCATCAACATACAAGTCTAACAACGACAGCAACAACTCGATCAACAACAGCGACAAAATCAACAAAAATCTAATTATTGAGGTCAACTCCAATTGCTTTGTTCTTCAGAGATGTTCGAAATTTGAATGTTATAATATCATAGAATTCAATGTTAGGGGAGACCGGGTATGGTTGTCTCACGGGTTGGTTGTCACAGCGGCCATAAAATAATACTAAACGAAACATTAAGTACATCGATCGGTGCTAAAAGATCGCAAGAGCTGTACATCCTTCCGTACTTCACCAATCGATGCACTTATTCCTTCGTTTAGTATTATTTTATGGCCGCTGTGACAACCAACCCGCGAGACAACCATACCCGGTCTCCCCTATTATGAATCAATACCTACTAACATTTACACAGATAAGGCAGTTTATCTTTATGTTGGTTGTAATTTGCGGTTTTGAACGCATCATAGAGGGTTTATGACACAGAAATATATCGAGATAGTAAGAAATAAGTAGTTTGTCAATTTGTACTTATGCGAACCAAGCGTGTAACGTTTTTAGCTTGACGTTTGACGCCTAAAGATAAGATAATAAGTGATAGAAAACACTAATTTTCCATTTCATTTGGTGGTATTTGAACAATTAATTATTCACATCAAGCGCGCGATGTACCTTTTGTAGAAATAACAATTACTGCTATTATACTGTGCTTAAACCGTGTCTACGCGACACGTAACACAAGAGCGTTAGGTACACAATATACAGTGTGTAATTCTAATACGGGCGAATCTTTTAACGGTGGTTAGTATAGGACAAAGTGAAGGTAATTAGATAACATTTACTTAAAGTTGCAACAACAATTTTGTCCATACAAAATAATTCAGCCCGCAATGTAATGCAAACACACTCACGTTAAACGCTCGTTGACAGTTACGTTGACATTTCGGTACCACCGTACCGCAACCATGTTTACAGTACATTGCTGCTGAGAAATTAAAAAAAAAATAATTATGGGGTCGTAATGAACTGCAACTTAAAAAAAACCTTTTACTTAATGATTACACTATTAAATACTATGTCCGATTTAATTTATCGCCCGTATCGACTTACACGCTGTATAGAACCTAACAGTGCAAAATTACAGTCGGCTTACTCTTGATACGAGTCCAAGTTTTCGTATTACATTGCAAATGCATAAACACGTCACCTCGTATCTGGGTCCCGGTGGACAGTAAATAGTGCAATGAAATGAAAGAGGAAAATGCATGGCGTCTGTTCGAGTGAGTATATATAGTACAGGAAATGTTATGTGAACTTTCGTGTTTTTGTCGCGTTGTAAAGTAATGTAGACTTGGCTGAAAATACGAGTGGACTTTGTTATTTTCGGCTAAGATACACATTTATGATATTGCTGAGGTAAGAAAAAAATAAGAATATAGCTTTATATTTACAGAATCTGTTATTAGAGGTTTTTAACTTGTTTTATCTTCATACTTGATTAAATAAAAGATAACTCCTCATTAAGATAAAAATATAGTTAAGTAATTAGATATTACCTTTACAAGTGAAAAACAAAGTAATCACATCCCTAGAATTCATCTACTGCACTTATTTCGAATAATTTTTTTACACGCACACATCACTTCGGGATAGCCTGCACTGCATCACAGATTAGGTTAACGCGGGCTTATTTTCCGTAACTCGACGACAAACATGCGTCTATTTCGCGTGATGGGGTTGATGGCACTACTCTTGCCAACCCAACTCTACCAGAAAGCCTAGCAGATCCTTGACGTTGCCGACGACTTCTGGGAGTGACCTCGGTGTTCCGGGGTGGTGTGTATGGCCACCCCTGGGCTGTTTCCTCCACCTTCATGCAGGCTCTGCACAGAGGGCTGTCAGTAACATCTAGAGTAAACAAGTGTTTGGTTAATAGGGCATGTCCAGTGATAGCTCCAGTTAGAAGACGGAGCTGTGGCCTCTTTAGCTGGCGTAGCTTCCGCGACAATCCGGGGTTGATTGCCGGGAGGGCCTCTTTGGTTTGCCTGCAGGTGCATCACGTATTATCCAGCAGCTGTTAACTCGATTACTTATCCGTTGAACATCCAACCCGACCGACGGGTCCACAGTTGTGAGAACGAGTTAACAACAATTTAAAATTGAATAATGAGCTAAATGAGAAAAACTCGGTTCTGAATTTAGTCTACTGCCTTTCTACGCCGGTAGTTGTATTTCTAACACACTAAATTTTGCCCAATGTACAGCGGCCTCACGATTATGCACCCTTCGAATCTACAAGTATTATGAAAACGTTGAAAAACATCGCAGGCCTTCATTCATTTCAGATCTTTCTATGACTAAAAGTCAAAATTCAGAAATTCTGGATAAGTTCACTGAAATTCTAAAGATGCGGCTTGTTAATATGTCTTTTATAGATTCAATTCCAATTTCAGTGTCAGTAACTTTAAATTGTCGACTAACCCCAAATTTCTCATCTTCTTTTTTCTAGGCTGGGTAACACTTACCTTCTTCGGTGATTCCGTCCGCCTGATCGCTGATAAGGAGAGCAACGAGACTCTGACGGAGCCAGCCCCCCGGTTGCCTCTGAAGGCCTGGTACCCATTCGATGCCATGAGCGGAAGCATGTACGTCGTGGCGTTTGTCTATCAGGTATGTTAATATTATTTTAGTCAGTCTTGGTTGCTTCTGAAATCCTGGTGCCTATGCGTTGGATCCTTAGAATCCACTTCGGTCAAATTAGAGGTAAGTATGTTATTTTATGTGACGACTGGTCCAATCTTTTTAGTATGTTCTAGAATAATGTAACTTAACGCAATGCACTGAAGGCTACAGACAGCTACGAAGAAAATAAAAATAATTATTTTCTTGGTACTTATTTATACTTACCGATGTAGTTGCTACATATATTCTGAAAAGAACAATGTTTAATATTATGAATATCAAATTAATTCCTATTTCGAATTCATTATGTGGTTAGTGAAAATAACCTACGTAATTTAATTTAGCCTCGAGATATACAATATTATTTCAAGTACATATATTTAATTTGTAGCTGCCATTATATTTAAGTATTTACCCAGTAATTTATTAGAAATCTTTTATTATTTACGTAAAGCCAAAATAAACCTATGTGGGTTAATAATTCAAGTACTAAAATCCATTTTTATTTTAATGAGTACTGTCGAAGTATATATAAAGACGAACAAGTAGTCCAACTTCGACCGTTCAGGAGGCGCGCGATACATATATACACACACGCGCGATAGCATATCTGTGTGAGTGCGATCCATACTGGAGCATTCTTACGCATTCTTAAAACTTTGCTTGTAGTGCGTTCGTACACGGCGCGCACACATTCAAGCGTGCGATGTACCTTTTGTAGGGACAACAGCACACAAGGGCCGCGTCCCGACTTGCCCCAGGACCCGAATGTCCTGGTTTAACTTCACTCCGACCTCGCTCGGGCTCAGCTAAGTTTCTTGCCGGAGTCTTCTTAGCTGGGCTAGGTTTTAGCGAACCGGCACCTAAAACTCCCATTAGTTCGATACACAAGTTCACATAAGGACAGGATGACCCGAGTCACCCTTCCCGCTGGTCCGCTGCTCACTCTGAGCAATCAGCGCAAAGACGACCCCAGGCACCCCCGGCACCCACCCAGTCCGACCAAACTCAGGGTCCGGCTAGCGATCTGGTTCGACCCCAGGGAACGCCGCGGCCGACCACACGGTCCGACAATCGCTACACCCGTGTATGGGTCGCGAGTTTGTCAGTTTCTAAAAAAAAAACCTTTTCTAGGAAGAAAAATCACTGGTATTATTACTGTGGTATTGTGGTCTTCCAACGTAACTAATGGTTTTACAAGTAGAGCAGACTGGCGTTATCCACATTGCCAGCACATTAGTAGCTACGTAGCGGGCGATAAATCTTACTCCAAAGCTAGCGCTTGCAAGTTTTCTTATTCTCAAAATGAACTCTTTATTTCTGAAATTGCAACCGCAACAGTCTAGTTTCTCGAATTTCTTTATTCTGAAAACTTTAATACATACTGTTTATTGTATATATATAGACGTTTTATTTTCAATAAAAACACCGTTTCCCCGAAACTAGAAGTATATATCTTAATCCAAAACCCCAAGTAAATTACACAAATCCAAAATAACGTAAGCGAACCGGTTTATAACGGTCCTAATCCCAACTTGTTATTCGCGGATCCCACTACCTTCATTCGTTCATCTCATTCGTCATATCTGTTTCATTCGATCAGCTGTCAATCCATCAGACTCATTCATTCCTACATACATAGGATCCTATTAGGTTTCAAAAGCAATACTTTACTCCATGGCATACTCGTAGCTGCTCTAATAAATATTTCAGTTTCATTTTGTTTGACCACTAATTAATTACTCGTTTTTTTTACCTCAGTAACAGCAGTGGCTGTAACTGTAACAGTAAGCTTTTCAATTTAATTGGCAATTAATCCACCCTAATGAAGGTTTTTTTTTTTCTTTTTGATATTAACTAACGTCACAACGACATTTCACTAAGTTGAAATGAATGTTGAACAAAAAAGTGTTCTGTATGCTTATGATGCTACGTTTTTTCGCGCGATAAATAAGTGATAAAGCATCTGTCACGTTCTGACAAAAAGTTTGGGACGCCCTAATCATTGACACGCTAAATATCTAATAGTTGACGCTCTGCTGTCCATCTTCGTCGATTACATAATATAGATACAAGAAATCAAAGTACATAGAAAAATTAAATGGTGCTCACCTATGCTGCCGTCTTAATTCAAAAGGACGTATCTAAAAAAATCAAATTTGGTTTTTTTTAGAAAAAATACCTATCAATGCATCATATGAAATTTCCAAAAAGAAATCTTCACTTATTTTCTTTTAACCCATATTGTATTGGTTATACCACTAAACTTGATGCTGGAAGAGCGGGATCTTCTGTCACAAGTATTCTCATACTTACTAGAAGGTCCCAACCCTTTCTAATTGTAAACACGGATTGTGACCAATAAACGATTTTTCATTTTTCATTTTCATTTTCAAATCTTAGTTCATAAAATTTTCCTAAAAGTCATTAAATAAAAATAGTATTTACACCTCCAATCATGCCATTTCCGCAACTAAAATTGCTTGTTTCTCAAAACCTATAAAACTGAGATGCGTGCTTTTGAATTAGGACGGCAGCATGGTGGTGGGAATCGAACCCGGTACCTCTGGATTTCCGGCCCAACGTCTCAAACCACTCGACCACCGGAGCACCCAGCAATTGCTTTCAACTTTGCCATTTACTTTGAGTTCTGCATCATTCTGGTTTAATAGGTTTTTAACCTAAAAACGTAAAATGTGGTGTAATTTCCCAGCATTCAAATCATTCAATTAATAACTTAACGTTCAAGATGACAACTATTGGAACAGTGTCGAGCTTTGGTTCTCAATAATGTATGCTTTGTTTGTGTGTTTTTGTACCGATTACTCGAAGACGGCTGATCCGATCTGGATAAATCACAGATCGGACTTTAGGAAAATCGTAATAATAATTAGATACCATCTTGCACCAAATCAGAGTTTGTGTGGGTAGGTTAGGTACACAACACGGGAGGTAATATACACACGGGGGGCTAGACGACAAAAAAAAACTGTTTAGTTCTTCAGTTAGCTTATTGAAAAATAATGTACACGTATTTTTTCTTTTGTTTGACAAACAAAAAATGGCTGGGATACAGTACTTAGAAGTTTGGAGTGATGTCACTCTTTGTTACGATTTTCACCTAGGAGTGACGTCACAAGCTCCCACTCCGGAAGTTTGATGATCTATACCTTAGTCGATTTTTAATATTTGATAAACCGAAAAGTACGTGTCCCATATTTTTCCATAATCTGACTGACGGCCTAAATAGAATGATATATATTTTAACGCAGTCGTCATCCCTGTTGTGAAGGTATACTCAACCTCTAAAGGGCATTTCTTCAGAAATATGTCTGCGACTCATTCATCTGTCTCCATACATTTAGTATGAAAAAGGGCCAGATGAATGAGGTGACCGCAGACATATTTCTGGAGAAATGCCCTAAAACCTAATTCCATTCCCAACAGATCTACTGGCTCCTCTTCTCAATGGCCATCGCCAACCTGCTGGACGTGATGTTCTGCTCCTGGCTGATCTTCGCCTGCGAGCAGCTGCAGCATCTCAAGGCCATCATGAAGCCGTTGATGGAGCTCAGTGCCTCCTTGGACACTTATAGGCCCAATACTGCGGAGTTGTTTAGAGCATCTTCTACTGGTAAAGAAACCTAATGAAAAAATGTGAAACTTATTTCTCATTTTATTTTTATTTTTTTCGAATCAAACAAAAGGTATCAGCGATTTTTAAATGGAAAACATTTTCCACTTCGTCTTGGATATTGAAGTAAAATAAAACATCATATTTTTCTCCTTTCAAAAATGTATTTAATTAGTTTTTGTTTCATTCGTTTTTGAGTAAGGAATTGGAATTGCGTTAAAAACTTATTTATTAGAGATTTTTTAAGCTATTGACCCGAGTTAATAATAAAGTACGTACCTAGATATCACTCAACCCTCATTCATAAAAAAAAATCTACGTAGAGTTTTGTTTTTAATAAAAATTATAATCAATAACACAAAACTAAGGTAAAAAGTTATTAATGAAATATTGCCAATTTATCTCGGTAATATAATCTCCAAATAATTTTCAGAAAAGTCAGAAAAAGTGCCCGATCCCGTGGACATGGACATTCGCGGGATATACTCTACGCAGCAGGACTTTGGCATGATGCTGAGGGGAGCCGGCGGTCGCCTGCAGAACTTCAACGCGCCCAACCCGAACAACCCGAATGGACTGACTCAGAAACAGGAAATGCTGGCCCGATCCGCTATCAAGTATTGGGTGGAGCGTCATAAGCACGTTGTGAGGTATGAATTTCATCACTATAAGTACTTCTTTTCTGTCGTTCCCTCATTACTGGAGCATTCCATGAAAAAATCAACTTTTTGTCCCTTACGAAACGCTATGGCAGCTACCCTAATAAAACGTATTAGCTGCTAAGAAACAATACCAATCTTAAAGCAGAGTTATGATATTACAATGCTGATAATTAGCTTCCTGAATTTATTTCTCGGAAGTATTAAAACAATGGTGTCCCTTACGAAATATTTTCAAGGAATGCTATCAAGATCGTGATCAACCGTAATGTCCCTCCACATAACACGGTCAAGGGCCATATGGGCCATATTTTTCGTTGTAGGTACCGTCACGGACTTTAATTGATGAGCCACTTTGAAACTTCTCAATTTTGTAGTTTTATAACTTTAAGAAATTACACGATTGAACGCGAAACGCGTGCTCGTAAACAAGATGCCAAAGTACTAATAGTCGGAAAATGGTTTTCAATAGAGGTTAAATATTGTCAAAAGAGTTGTCAATGATAAATCAATACAAGTTTGCATAGGTTGATCCAATTTATTTGATTCTGACCTCGTATGACTCATTAAATACTCGTTAGACACAGTTAGGAACGCTTATGTGAAAAACAGTGAAAGACGATAATTTTTGAATTTTGGTGAATTGTAGCCATATTGTTCCGACTCTCAGGTTAGCCTACCGTTAATTTCGCAGGAAAATGCAACATCATTAGGAAGTAATTCTAACGTAAATGACACATTACGACTGTCAAACATGCAATGACAAAGATAGAAATATTATTTTATTCCTCTTTCATTACGAAGAAGTGTGATGACTTTCCTTCTTTGGATATACGAATAAAACCGACTATAACATTACACGACTAAACTACGCACAGTGGAAAGTGGCTCATCAATTAAAGTCCGTGACTGTACAAGTAAACACACTGTTAACTGTAGGTACATTTATTTGTAAACGAATGTCAACTTTATTGTAACCTGTTAAAGTCTATGGGAAGTCAGTTAACAGTGGCTTTGTTTGTACTAATAAAACTTAACACATTCACTGTCCCAATACAAAACTATCAGACAATATCACAAGTCCCAACTGTGCACTCAGCATGGGGAAGCACGGACGAAAAAAACCTTCACAGAATTGGGAGCACTGGAACAGGAAACATGATAAATATATATTTTTAAATCTACGACTCAAAAAAAACTCTACGTGTATCTCATAAACGGCTAAATTAATTTTGGTGAAATCTAGCTACGAACACTCGATCAAAACCATCTTTCAAATAAAAAAAAAATACTGAAATCGGTCCAGTAGTTATCCGCTGCCGTTCCATTCAGTCCGTGGTGATCGTAAGTGAAAGCTATATCTAGAAAGCTATAGCTATATATATCATTAACTATTATTCTCTATTTTCCGCCAGAATTTTGGTTTCCTGAATTATTTAACCTGATACGCCACGGTAATAACTTTTTCATCTACTTCTCTGAAGCAAATATTATATCTTAAATTGTTCAACATCTGTTCTTCTGTTCTTTAACGTTATCATCCAGAAAATTAGCTGTAGTTAAAAGATAAGTGTAAAATATGGAACTAAACGAATGTAAAATGAAATTATCTTTATTCAAAATATTGCTTCCGGGCTTAAGTGATATGATATTACAGTCGAATAAAATTAAAAATCCATAATAACATTAATACAGGGCTATATTAACATTATACATTTTGAAGTTTCATTAATAAAAGCCTGTATTGAATACTCGTAGATTGAAATGATGAATATTTTAAGGCAAATTAAAGGGTTGATTATTTACTTTGTACGCCCAAATTGGTGTTCATTAAACCGGAGTTATTGAGAACATTGTTGCCTTTCAATATAAAGGTCCCTACCCACTACACCGTATCATAGGTACCAATCATGACCGTACTATGAACTTGTCAGGCGAAATAAATATTCTATGTATCGAAAAGTATGAGACTATGCCCACTGACACGTTCCGTTATAGTAGAAATTCTTTTTCTAGAGCGAATTCACTTAGCTGTGTACCTGACGAACAATACTCATTGTCTGCATTGTTAACTGTGGCCACCACTACCACTTCGAAATGTAAGGCATTATAAGTGCAAATAGCTTTTACACTAAATTAGTCTTTAAGTCAAACGAATTAAGGTTTACACTTAAACAAAGAGAATACATCGTTCGTCTTTCTAAGCATCGATACGTACTTCACTGCTCTTTCACTTACGAAGTGACCAACATCTGTGTTCTCTTTGTTTAAGAGTAAACCTTATTTTGCTCGACTTAAAGACTAATTTAGTGTAAAAATTATGTGCACATAATGCCTTACATCTCGAAGTCGAAGTTGTGGCCACAGTTAACAATGCAGATAATGAGTATTGTTCGTCAGGTACAAAGCTAAGTGAATTCGCTCTAGAAAAAGAATTTCTACTATACCGACCAGCGTTTGTCATACCGTGCCTGATAGGGGAGACCGGGTATGGTTGTCTCACGGGTTGTTTGTCACAGCAGCCATTAAATAATACGAAACGAAGGAATAAGTGCATCGATTGGTGAAGTAGGGAAGGAGGTGAAGCTCTTGCGATCTTTTAACACCGAGCGATGCAATTATTCCTTCGTTTCGTATTATTTAATGGCTGCTGTGACAACCAACCCGTGAGACAACCAAACCCGGTCTCCCCTACGTTCATAGTACGCTCGAAGTATGAAGACGAACAAGTATTCCAACTTCGGCCGCTTAGGAGCGCGCGACACGTATTCACACAGACGCGCAATAGCACGTCTGTGTGAGTGCGATCCATACTGGAGCATTCTTACGCATTCTTAAAACTTTGCTTGTAGTGCGTTTGTACACGGCGCGCACACATTCGCGCGCGATGTACCTTTTGTGGGAAGAAAAATTACTGCTATTATACTGTGGTACGGTCATGGTCAGAGCTAAGAAAAAAAAAAAAAATCACTCCTATTGTCATTAAAAATATTTCAACCCAACCCCAACCAGTCTAGTCAGTTATGTTGTTTTTGTAAACATCCCTTCAACTGTTAAATTTCAAACATTAAGGTCGCTGCCCACTACACCGTATTACACCATGACCAGAGTTCGCAATAGGTAGTGCCTATTTACCTAAACTTCGCGGGAGGACGTAACTCAGAGTGGTTACAACAACCAAAAATAATTATTTATTTTTATTGAACGCGGGATTTCCTGGGATTAATAAGAATACATAATGTACATAAATTCACACTCGGGGTTAATTTATTAATGAAATACAAGATATATTGAAAACTCAAAAATCGACTTCATACAAAATGTCTGCATTAGACAATAGGGAATATGCATGAATTTTTTTTAACAGCTTTCTTAACAAAATATGAAAATACCGTAAAAAAGATGACATACAGTCAAAATAAAATTGAAATCGACCGAGAAATACGGAAGATATAAACATTTTAAAGCACTAATCAGACAGCGATTAGAGAGAGAGATCCGATATGGACTATGACGTCATAGTACACGGCCGCCATACAATCTCCATACTATATTCTGTTTTGCGAGAAAGAGATGGAGATAAATCTTTGTTATGTAATATCTTGGTTATTTTTATAGTTATTCAAAAAATATTTTTTTCTTTCTGTTTTTTATATGAATGAGCTTTTATTAAAGTAAATAAAAAATATCATACATATTCCCTATTGTATTTCATAATAATCTAACCCTGAGCATGCATTTATATGGATAATGTATTATTATCAAACCAGTGAAATCAGGGTTCAATAAAAATAATTAATTATTTTTGGTTGTTGTAACCACTCTTAGTTACGTCCTCCCGCGAAGTTTAGGTAAATAGGCACTACCTATTCCGAACTCTGGTCACGGTGTAATACGGTGTAGTGGGCAGCGACCTTAATGTTTGAAATTTAACAGTTGAAGGGATGTTAACAAAAACAACATAACTGGCTAGACTGGTTGGGGTTGGGTTGAAATATTTTTAATGACAATAGGTGTGAACCAGCTGAGTCAGTTATGTTGTTTTTGTAAACATCCCTTCAATTGACGTCGGCTATTTACATATTTCTGTTAGTATTTTTTTTTTGTCAATGGATTATAAACTGTATTAGTTGAAAATTAAGATTGAAAATCACTGTCAACTGTTTATAATAATTTGTAAATCGTTACTGTTATGTTTTTCTGTGTGCGTGACTCATAAAATACTTGCATTTACCCGCGGTTTCGCCCGCGTTATTCCTATTAATGTCCCAAGGGAACTCTTTACCGGGATATAAAGTATCCTATGTTTTTATCCAGGATCAGGTCTAATTGCATGCCAAATTTCATCTCAATCCATCCAGTTGCTGCCCCGTTATTTAGTAACAAACATCCAAATGACCAAACATCTAAACACCCAAACATCTTCACAAACTTTCGCATTTATAATATTAGTGTGATGATGTGATGTGGTTTTTAGACTGGTGGCGTCCATAGGAGACACGTATGGTACTGCTCTACTGTTCCACATGTTGGTGTCGACTATCACACTTACGCTTCTGGCCTACCAAGCAACAAAGGTAATTTTTTTTTAATTAAATCTAGGGATGTAACGATACCGATACTGATACCAATATATCGGTATCGTCGATTATATACAACCGATATTTGAAGAGCGCGAAAAGAATTTGCCGTTTGAAAAAAAATCTGCAAAAAGTAATTTCAATTTCTGACTTATTTATTTTTGCTTTACACTTTCAAGGTTGACTCTGTTAAATAAAGCCAAGTGTAAGGTTTAAGTTATAATAAGGACATACAAATATCTGAAGTTCATACTTCATTATTTAGCTAAGATATCTGTATCGGAATCGGTATCGGTATCGCCGATTATTAATTACAATATTTCGGTATCGGTATCGTATCGGCAAAACTATGTATTGTCCCTAAATTTAAACCTATAGCAATATCAAAGGCAATCGAGAGGAAACCACAATAAAAGCAAACAGACTTTTAAATGGGGGTTTTCAGAAGTATAAGTCTATCAGTAGGCGTATGATGCTACGCTTTGTCGCGCGATAATAAATGATAAAGCATCCGTCACGTTCTAACAAATAGTGTGTGAGAGTGACGGATGCTTTATCACTTATTTATCGCGTGACAAAGCGTAGTATCATAAGCCTACACATGCTATTATCGTGTTGAGAGGTCTTTGACAAAAGGTGTGTGAATCTTATGGCCTGTGATACAATGTATGTAATGGGTCGATTTTGACTGTTAAAAATACTTTTTGCCTAGGTACTGTCAGCTGGTGGAATTTTCATTTCTGAACACAGTTGATAGGGTCAATGTACTTTAACCTCGTAAGTTCTGTGTTTTTTTTAACAGCAGTATTCATAACTGCCGGATGTACTGAGTGTACCAAGTACAAACGAATAGGTACCAATTACAAAGAATGGTGCTTCAGACCGAGACAAAAAGTTGACGGTTTTACGAAATAATTAAGTATTACCTTATTTTTTATATATTTTACAGTATATTTATTTAGTATCTATGTAGTATCGATCGTATCGATCTAGTATCGAGGTGCTCTCTTTAAGAAGGAAATTATTAAAAATATTTTGTACTCCTGTAAGTACGTCAGACTTTTATACAGTATAACAATAAGCATTTGTACATTGGGTAAGTTAAGTTAACATAAGGTAGTTAGTTACTCTTGCTATGAAGTAAAAATGTCAGGTCTGAACTACTCTTAATTTGTACCTGTATATGTTCGCGAGGACTTGCGAGGCTATAAACAAGGCGTCCTAAGACTATGCGACATAAAGGCAAAGTACCTTAAATATTGTAGATACAATATTTTGCTGAACGAAACTTCATTTTATTTATAAAAGTAATACTGCAATCAAAGAATTTCGCTATTTTTAGAAGTAGGAAGGAAAGTCGTCATCGGCAATGAATAGTTTTCTTGAAATTTGAATCAAAAAGTTTAAGCTATTCCTTTCTTTGAGATAATATATCACTTCAGAGGATTTTCTTTTGTCCATTCTTTCGATTGCCATCATAAAAATACGGGTTGGTTTCACATTTGAGTCGGTTCGATTCCTAGACGAAGCAAGTAATTTTTAGAAAATCTTTGAATGCAGTATTACTTTCTTTTAAAAATAAAATAAAGTATCCTTTTAGATAAATATCCTACCTACAATCTTGAAGGTAATTTCCCTTCATGTCTCATAGTCTTGGGACGCCCTGTACCTACTCGTATAAATTTATGATCTTTTCAGATATGTCCTGACTCAAAACAGTTTATCTAACTATGACTTCCCTGCCATTTTACAGATTGACGGCGTTAATGTGTATGCATTCAGCACAGTCGGTTATCTTAGCTATACCCTCGGTCAGGTGTTCCACTTCTGTATCTTTGGAAACCGGCTTATTGAAGAGGTTAGTACAATTTGGTATTTTTGTTTTCGTTTGATCTTTTCATTCGAACTAATACACATAGTAAAAATTATTTGATTTTTTATAATTTCTTATAACATGCCTATTAGGCTTATCATACTTCGCTTTGTCGCGCGATAAATAAATGATAAAGCATCCGTCACGGTCTGACAAAATGTGTGTGAGAGTTACGGATGCCTTACCATTTATTTATCGCGTGACAAAACGTAGCATCATAAGCCTACATGACTCGTTTGCGACATGATTTTTGCTACTAGTACTGTTTCTACCCCATCTTAGCTTTGGTTACATGACTAAAACAATAATCAATTTCATTATTTAGAGCTCATCAGTCATGGAGGCTGCGTACTCCTGCCAATGGTACGACGGCTCTGAAGAAGCGAAGACGTTCGTGCAGATAGTATGCCAACAGTGCCAGAAGGCCATGAGCATCTCCGGTGCCAAGTTCTTCACAGTCTCGCTGGATCTGTTCGCTTCTGTGAGTAAATTTAATTTTCAATCGGAACGTTACACGTTATTAAGATAAATTGATATCTATCTGCTCGTGATCTTGTTATAGTTTATTTATATACTAAGTTTGCAAGAAAGAGTATGTATAGCTTGGCAACTTCGTTGGTGACACTCACATTTGACACGAACGGGGGCCTCCGGAGGCTGCTTCCGTCGGTCGTCGTTCGTGTTGGCGGTAACTTGTGTGAGTAGTTACGGCTGCACATAACAAAAAGCACACACGTGAGTGTCACCAACGAAGTTGCCAAGCTATAGTTAGTATTGTATTGTTTAAAAGGGCGAAGACCATTTATCGTCACCGTTGATTTATTTTTAAAGTTTGTTATTTTATTTTTTTATTTTGTTTATTCATATTTGATTACTCAAACGAATGTATAATTATAGACAAACATTAGAAGGACAGTTATATTTTTAAAGAAATTACCTTAAGGTCTCTGCCCATTACACCGTACCATGACCGTACTATGAACGTTTCAGGCAAAATAAATATTCTTTGTTGAAGTATGAGACTTTGCCAACTATCACGTTTCGTCATCGACCGGCATTTGTCATACCGGGTCTGATACGTTCACAGTACGGTCATGGTATGATACGGTGTAGTGTACAGAGACCTTTACATCAATAATACTAATGCTTGAAGACGTTTTATGTTCTATTGTACCGGGTGTTGCCTGTAACAGGAGCAAATAATTAAAACGTAGATTCCACTCATAAAACAATAAAACTTTCGTTCAACAACTTTTAAAAATTATGTAATCTTTAGATTTTATCATTTTCATACAAATTAAATAGTAGTTTCAATGTACGTTAACATCAGTCTAATTGATGACGCTTGTCACGCTACAAACATAAAAAAAACATCGCAATACATTGCGGTTTCAAATTAATTTTAAAGTGTACTAGAAATTAAAGCATAAGTTTTTTTTAAATGTCGCTGATTACATATTGTTCTGTTTGAGGAGTATAATCTACGTTTCAATTATTTGCTCCTGGTACAGGCAACACCAGTACCTCTAGCACAACTGTGACACGCGACTCTTTGTCTCGCGACAAGTGCTACCTATCTCTTTCTACTCAGTATAGCGTGACAGTGACAGGTGATGCTCTGTCGCGCGAGAAACGAAGTCGCGGCCAGTTATGCTAGACGTGCAGGTATATTTCAAAACATCTTTCTCATTTATATTAAAGTTTGACTTATCTTTTGTTTCTCAAAGGTACTCGGCGCGGTCGTAACCTACTTCATGGTGTTGGTTCAACTGAAGTAGACAAGATCAAACTCATCAAAGTCATCCCACAAGCTTTTGCCTTTGCGTCTGGCAGATGGAAAAGTATTCATTCCTTTGAAGTTGTTGAAGTACTAAGACATTGAGGGGGCTTCGCTTTGGAACCACTAATTGACATTACAGTCGTATTGATAATGGGGGTAAACAACTGTCTACATTGTGAAATGTTTGCAATTTTATTAATGCTTCGGTGGTTTATTATTAAGACGAAAAAAACGGTACAAACCACGAAAATATATGGAACAGTTCGCTGTAAAGTGAACTTGGACATAAATGTATGAGCTATTTAGGATTGTAGCTGAATTTGAGGTTAATTATTAGGCATTCACATAATTTTCTTAATGTAAAAACTGTTAGAAGTTAAAAAGTACACATATCGATACCTTTAGACTCAAAGGGCGTAAAAGCCATTAGAACCTGCGGCGTTTACGCCCTTTGAGTCTAAAGGTATCGATATAGTTAATCATAATCTCATTTTTAGAGTACTTATTAACTTTTTCGGTATTATTTATAGAGTATTGTTTCTTTTATAGGTAGGGTATTGTATCTAATTCATTTTGTTTTGTGTAACACCTACAATAAATGAACAATAAAGTTAACACACAATTGAACTGTGGAACATTTCACATAGTCGTGATTTTAGTACCTATTATTTATAATATTTATAGTAAGTATATTATACTTGATACTTTTCTAGTAAATATACAAATGTTAAAGTGAGTTAAACAGTTAAAATCAAACACAAGCTCTGCGCAGGTTTTATTTTTGCAATTGGCTTTATTACAAAATATAATATTTAAAAAAATAAAATTACATCAATAAATGTCCGCACGCAATGCTTGCAAATATACCTACTCAGTGTATAAAATATTAACGTTCCTATCGTGTTTTAATATCAATAATTTAAACTTAGTTCAATCATATATGATATTCGATCAGCTGTATTAAAACTGTATGGTTATGAACATTAATTAATATCAATAAACTTACCGAAATCTCGTATATAAAAAGAAATATTAAATAATTCTCCTACATCATGATTGTTGACAGAAACTTGGGAATTTTATAAATAGTCTGTATTCTCTGGGTTTTTCTATTAGAAATTAATAATCGTTTATACAAAATTTTTAGAACTCGGTACCTACTTCAAGAATAAAAACAATGAATTTGTAAAATTCAAACGAATGTTAATGTATCTTGTTGGTTCGTAAATATCAGTTGTTTTTTTTTAACAAGATATTTCAGGGCTGTCATATGTGGCTGTGCTACATGGAAATATGAGGGGTGTCTTACGCTTTTGTAAACTTTGACTAGGCTCTAAAAAAAGTAAAAGTAAATAGTAAGCAAAAGTGTAAAAAATTCATACATAGTTTTCATAGCGTTATACTATTTTCCTTTGTTTTCGATTAAATGCTGTAGGAAATATTTTTATCTTTTTTACTATCATTGAGTTAATAAGAATAGTCATTTAGTACTTAGATTTTTTTATATAATATTTTTTTTTATTTTAGATAGGTTCTACGAATTTCAAAATAGAGCACTTTGAGTGACGTCTTCGCTTATTCATGATTGTTAAATTCAATTTCGACTTTAATTTATTTACCTAATATTATAATTGTTGTATCTAAGTCCTTGATAATCATAATTTGATTTGTTGAACTATATTATAAGTATTTATTTGAAAATTATAAATTTATGTACGTTTTGAAATTTACACTTAAACACACTTGGAACTCATATTATGTGATACAATTGTAGTAATAGTTATGATATTACAGCACGTTTATAAAATGTTTTCTGTACTCATAAATACTCATAAAAACAATGTTATGATTATTATAAAGCTATATTTATGTACATAAGAGTTTAGGAAAATATCAGCATAGGAACGGTCAATACCTACTTAGTTATTGAGAGTAGAATTTAGACATTGTAATACTAATAAAGCCACGTATTAAAATTGACATAAATATATTTTTCTTTTACGTTTGGTGGAAATGTATATTTTTATCGATTAAATGTTTTGGAATGAAAAGTTTATTATTCTTTACTTCCAAGGAACAATATCCCCAAGAAGGAATGTCAAGTTTGTCTATACTTGAGTGTGTTTTGCTGCGATACAATGAAGTTTATTCAAAATTGACTTAGTTCTGTCATGGTTGATAATTTTTTGCATGTCAGAAAATTGGTGAATTGTGCTGGACAAGGAATCAGGGTCAGTGATGGTTGACCTCAGCCTTTGGGGCGAAGAGACACATCCAGCAACCAACCTCACTGCATTTATTAGGATTAGTTAGTGATACTATCGAGCTCCAACCGATGGAAACCTACACTCGACTGCGGATTATTGATAATTTGATGGGCATCCTGATGACTCCTGACGCCGACAAATATTACATTCCTGCAGAGGCCAGGAAGTAAGGGGTTGCCGGCCGAGTACATATAGACGGCCGAGCGGAAGCGAGGCCGGATAGTTACGAGGCTGGCAATCCCTTTTCACGCCGAGGTATGTATACCTAGTGCTATTCTCATTATATGCAATGAAGGGTCAATTGCAGAAAAAATGTAACTTTTACTTTTTTGTGTGTCTTATACCATTTTACTCAGAATCATGAGCACTTTTCATTTATGAAATAAAAAAAGCTGTCCATGTCCATTTCCATACAAATTTTGAATCTCAGTTTCGTTACGCCCAAACTAAATATAGGTATGGGAAAATAGTAAAGAAACTGCTAAAAAAAAATCAGTTTCGTTACTATTTTCCCTGTCTATTTTCAATGTCCCCATACAAAACTATCGGACAATGTCACAAGTCCCAACCTCGCAATCAGTGTGGGGAAGTGACCCCATAATGGAAGCACGGACTCCTGAAAAAACCTTCATGACCCCACATTGGGGGCACCGGGACAGGGAACATGTTAAAATATACACTTTATACTCGTATCCACATCCAGTAAAGGGTTATTCTTCTGTCTCCATACATTTAGTATGAAAAAGGGCCAGAGGAGTAAGGTGACCGCAGACATATTTCTGAAGAATAACCCTTAAGCCGAAAGTGAAATCGCAGAATGCTAGTAATAAATCATCCTAACTATCAAACTCATTTATGTCGACCTGCGTTGGTTTACAACAGTTTTTATTACGTCAAAATAAAGTTAAAACGATCCCTTTTAACACCATATTAATTAGAACCCGTATCTTCCACTATTAATTATTCATCAATCATAATAAACTATAACATCTATCGATTTCTGTATTATCATACGTAATTGGTTTAGACGAATCTAATTTATGGATTAATTAAAGTATTGAAATTGAATTAATATTGAGGAATATGCTGCTTTGATAAATTATATGGATAATGGGAAGGTATAAGCTTGTGGTTTTGGTGAAATTATATTACAAGAGAGTATAGTAATAATGTTACATAAATTGATTTATTTACTCGAATATCATAAAAACTGCTCCATATTTATTAGGCTCTTTTTGATTGTGAAGCAGAAATAAGGTTTTTTTTTCAATAAATGGGGTAAAACATAAATATTGCTTTTCTAATCCACCATATGATAACGCGTTAGTCAATTAGTGCTAGCTCGTTATATGACTTGCGTTGTGTCCTCGTAGAGAGGCGAGACACGTGTACGTTGCGCCCTATGTTTATTTTTGTATTTTTGTTTAGCCTGCAAACAAGGCAAATATTACATATGACTGACAGTATGTGTCTATGGTGATTTTTTTTCATTTGACGTATACTCGCTAATGTAGGGTTGCCATAAGTGTGGGGACTCAGACCGGGACATTTAAAGAAAAAAAAGTAAAGGTAGAAAAAAAGGAACTTCATAGTGTGCCAGTGTGTTCTCGAGATTTGTTGACACTGTTGACGTAAATTCGTAAAAAATTAACGGACAAGTGTCAGTGCTTATGTCGTTCTATCCATGTACGATTAGCCTAGCTAGCTAGTAAGTCGTGTTTATTTTAGGTATATTATTTATTTACCAAGTCCAGCCCCCTACTAAATAACTATGATTTTTAAACCGGGACAATTTGCTTATCGGCCGGGACGCCGGGACGCCATGCTTGCAACCGGGACATGTTCCGGCGTACCGGGACATGTCCCGGCGTACCGGGACATGTCCCGCCGTACCGGGACGTATGGCAACCCTACGCTAGTGACACGCAGTGCCGATATTAAAAATACTTTTTTTAGGGTTCCGTAGCCAAAATGGCAAATACGGAACCCTTATAGTTTCGACATGTCCGTCCGTCCGTCCGTCCATCCGTCCGTAGGTCACAGGCATTTTACTCAAAAACTACATGATGTATATTGATGAAATTTGGAATGTAGATGTGTTGTATGAGCCGCTACTTAGTTTGGTAGTTAAATATTAAAAATAAATATTTCTAGGAGGGGTACTCCATACACAGAAGGCGAAAAAATTTTTTTTCATTAAACATCAGCGTGTGGTACATAGTTCGATAGGTCTTTTAAAAACACTTTAAGGTTCTTAAGTAATATTTTTGATTAAGTGAATAGGTACTTTCAGAAATAATCGCTCAGAAACTTGCAAAAATTGTGTCCCCCCCCCCCTCTATTTTTTAAACCGCATGTCCAAAAAATATGGAAAAAATCAGAAATTAATGCTTTCAACGAAAATTATTTTCAGTATGATCGAATATACCGTTTTTGAGTTATTGCCGAAAAACCGCGCTTCTCAACAAAAGGACGTAATTACTATGAAGATACGCTCTTTCGTTGGTGCACCTTTTCACATCGTATTATGTACTCAAGTATAGCAAAACGAGGAGGAGGATTTTCAGCGCCGTATGGCCGTATGTATACATGTATGTATGTTCGTCTGCTTCTTCTTAACTAAATTTGGATTGGACGCTGGTTATAATCTAAGTAGTTAGCTGGAACCGAAATTAAGATAAGGACCATAATCCTCATAAAAAGTGAAGCATTGAATAAAAGTCATCAAGTCGCATTGAATTATATAGCAATTTAATGAATTTTAAAAGCTCATTTCAAAGATATATCACACATGTGTATTTCCATTTCAATTCAATAACAACAAGAAACACGTTCAGCTCAACAGCCCACGCTCTTTGCCGATACGTTTACATTGTTCTAGCACACCTACCTCCTGGTGCACCAATTTTGGTACTAAATCAGTAAGAGAGATATGAGGTTTGTATAAGTATAATGACAAATTCAGTCCTTCTACGATGTTATTATATCTATAAATAAAGTGAAAAAACGACCCGGCGAAAACCTTAATGTAACAACTACGAATAAAATACAAATGGACAAAAACTTAATGTAACAATTATAACGAGCTCACATTTCTAATTATTTACGTCTCTTAATTAAACAACCCAGCGCCACATTATATCTCGATGCCACTTTAAAAAGATCCATTCATCTCCATTAAAATCTCTTCAATACCCCATTTTGGGGGTTGAACTGAGGAGCAGGGAAGGTCTTCTAACACTGGCATGCTTAGGAAAGGGATTCACACTTTGTAAACCTGAACATACAAATTTATACAACGCTCGTCTCTTGAATGCCAATAGTCGTGTAAGCCTATAACGTTTTGTCTTACTTTCGACCTTTTGCTTCTAAGGACAGTGAGCTTCGAAATCAAACCGAGTACAATTTTGCTTAATTACTTATTTCATTTGTTTTGTTTGAATGTATGCGCAAATATTTGGGGCAATTTGGAAGTTTCATTACTGAGAGTATTATGGGTTTAGGGAAAGTGTTTGCAATGTTGTATCGGAATATATTGGACAGTCAGTTCGTAATCCTTTACATGTACAGTCAGACAAAAGGAAAGCTATGCCATACAAAAATATGCGTTGCGTCGTTGTTTATATTTTTGAAGGTACAATGGTGTCCATAGGTAAAACACCTCTACCTATTTCTCGCACGACATAGGCCCAGTATAATAGCAGTATAGTACATTACACAACTAGGGTGGTAATACAAAGAAAAGCCGAGATCGCAGAAGTTTGCGGCCCGAGCTGCAAGCGAGGGACGTAAATATGCCATCGAGGGCTTTCTTTATTACCTCCCGTGTTGAGTACATAATTTTATATCTACACTTGGCCAGAAAGCGGCTTTTCAAAAAGCCACTTTATGGCCAGGTGTGGCATAATAGTATTTTATGCAACAGTTGTATAAGAAGGTTCAAAAAATGCGAATTGCGTGAGTTGCGATACGAGCCGCGAATGCGGCGAGTATCGCAAATAGAGACGCAATGAGCGTTTTTTTACTTAATTATACAACGTTGCATACAATACTTTTTCTACGACTAGGTTAAAATATAAAATACATGGACGTCACGCGTGTCTCGTCCGGTCTCTCCGAGTGTGTACAGCCGGCATGACAGTTGTGTCTATGGTAAACTTTTTTTTGATATGGCTGGTGACACGATGTGACGATAATTAAAATACTTTTTTTTTATGTTGGCATCAATTAATTTAATTCGGAAAGTTTTGTTTTTCTTATGAATCGTAGGAATTTAATTGTTTGTTAAGTTGGTAGTTGTGAATTTTTATCGTGAAGTTAGAATTGAGCGCTTAATCCTTGACCTAAGTTTAACCTAGATTTAGAAGTCTGTGGATGCTAGCAATATTTTTTTTTATTTAAAATATACTTAAATTAAAAATACTTTTTTTTATGTTGGCATCAATGAATTTAGTTCGGAAAGTTTTGTTTTTCTTAAAAGCCGTAGGAATTTAATTGTTTGTTAAGTTGGTAGTTGTGCATTTTTATCGTAAAGTTAGAATTGAGCGCTTAATCCTTGGCCTAAGTCTAACCTAGATTTAGAAGTCTGTGGCTGCTAGCAATAACGTAAAGTGACTATAACGACACTAGTGCTGTTATGGGGAATAGACTTCTCTGAACTCATATTATGTATGTTCTTATATTAGTGTTCGTGACCAAGTAAAAGACAGATAACAGTACAGGAGTAGAAAAAAATATTTTTCCTACAAAAGGTACACCGCGTGCTTGTATGTGTGCGCGCCGTGAACGAACGCACTACAAGCAAAGTTTTAAGAATGCAAGACAATGCTCCAGTACGGATCGCACTATCGGTGCCTCGGGCTTGAATATGTATCGCGCGGTCCTAAACGGCCGAAGTTTAACTTTCACTACTACTACTACTGCGCCAAAGTACTGTGGTTTATCCCCCCCCCCCCCCCCCCCCTTACACATGTGTCGCACGATAAAACGCGGTGCATTTATTTGTAGCCTTCTTAATTAAAGATCTTAGTAAAAACAATCATCTTCTCTGTCGTTTCGCACTTGGCCGAGCCAAAGTATAAAGACAGCCAAGTACGACGTACGGTGACGACCGCTTTAGCTTAGTTGGTAGTGACCCTGCCTACGAAGCAAGAGGTCCTGGGTTCGAATCCCGGTAAAAGCATTTATTTGTGTGATGAGCACGAATATTTGTTCCTGAGTCATGGATGTTTTCTATGTATTTAAGTATTTGTATTTATTAAATTTATCGTCGTCTAGTATCCATAACACAAGCCTTATTGAGCTTACTATGGGACTAGTTCGATTTGTGTAAGATTGTCCCCTAATATTTATTTATTTAAGTAGTCAAACATCGGCCGTTTAGGATCGCGTGATACGTATTCAAGGTCGCGACGCAGACAGTGCGGTCCGTACTGGAGCATGCTTACGCATTCTTAAAACTTTTCTCGTAGTGCCACGGTAAACGGTAGTTTTTCTCCGAACAAAAGGTACATCGGGAGCGCGCATGTGTGCCCGCCGTGCACGGACGCACCACAGGCAAGCATTTGGGACTGCGACTGCCACAGTATGGCGGTCACTCACACAGACGCGCGTCATGCGTCTGTGTAAATACGTGTCGCGCGCTCCTAAACAGCTGGTTGTCTTTATACTTTGGTAGTGCGTTCGCTCACGGTGCGCACACATACAAGCGCGCGATGTACCAAATGTAGGAAGAAGAATGACTGCTATTATACTGTAGCAGAGCGGTCGTGGGCACACCGAGGGCACAGAATATAAATAGAGCAGTATGGAAGCTACGCTTACTTTTTGAAATAAATACCTACGCTCCATTAGAGCGTTAGGGTTGTTTAAAATGAAAAGATCGCGGGCTGTCTGGGCGCGCGCACGTAACAAACGCAAAGCGCGGCCACTCGCCTCCATGCGCACTCGCGACTGACGGCACCGCGAGATTCCCTTAGGGGCCTTGTAAAAGCGCGCGTCTATGTGTGCGTGCGTTTCGAATTTTCGATCGTTTTATTATTAGTAATCTCTTTATTTCGGATAAGAAAGCATCCATAGTTTGTTAGTAACAGAGTGACTTATATACTAGGTTAGTTGACTTTAATTTAATATATATTTTTACTTTGAGTTTGCACTTTAATGCAATGCACATTAAAGTCCAAACTCGGCAACACTTTTGATTTGCCCTATCCAGAACATCAATATAGAGCAATCAAATCTACTTGCTATAGCGTTTAGAATGCTATTGGAGCTACACCTCACCCTACCCAATAGAGAGGCAATTTTTTTCCTCATTAGGGCCTGAAATCCGTCAGTGCGGGCCTCCACGAACATACCGGAAGCACTACACCATCTTGGCAAGCCCAATAGCATTCTAAATCCGTTGTTATATTGTACACGAAGGGCGTTTTGTTTGTAGCTTCCTTACTGCTTTAGCTTATATATATTCTATGCTGAGGGGTCCATATCAGTGGTAAAAGCGGACACAGCTCTTCACATAGTTCGCACGATCTCCCTGTAGCAAAATAATTAGACACCCACATATTTAAATCAACCTCCCACAGTCCAACTTAGCACTACATAAACCCGTAATCTTTAATTAACAAATTCCCGGGACTTGTAATTGCTTCTTACGGATGGGGTAACGGGCTGGGAGAGGCTGAATTAATTGCTCTCGATTGCCTTTAATTTGTGCTGCTGATATTCTTCGGGCTTTTTAAATGAACATAGCCTCAAATCTATACTAAATACTTGTACTAAACCTAAAACTACCCATTAAAATAAATGATGTCTAAAAAGGGCTCCCGTAACATGGTGCCAAAGATGTAATACTAATATTTCTTGAAAATAGAAACTGGCGTGTTTCTTCCAACGCTTCTTCTCACCAGAAGGTTACCCGAAGCGCCAAAAGAAAATAATAGAATCAGTCATGTAAAAGAGCCCTTGAGGGCTACTTGCAGAAATAAACTATTTTGTTTTTTTTTTTTTTTTTGACGCCGGCAGCATTTCCTCGCTGTATCGCAGTACTAATTGCGCTAGGCAAGGAAGCTAACAGCAGTCCTTTGATCGCCTGAGGTGTCGACAAGCCGTTTCGAACGCACTTTCAAGCCTATTGTAAGCCTAAACGATTAGGTTGGGTCGTTTTTCGGGTTTTTCTGAAAATCGCAATGTTAGTTTAGTGCTATTGCACTAAAATGGTGCGTAATTTTATGTGTAATTAGGGAAAAATAAGATTTAGGCGACTTGAGACTACAAGGAAAAATGACGATGTATAAAAATGTCTACTTTCTAAAAATAAATTCGTCTGAGTATTATAAAGCCAAGGTATACAAACGTCTTAGTCTAATAAAACCGATGTATAAAAATGACTACAATTACAGGAAGTTTGGTCTAAAATGAAAAATGACAACGTATAAAAATGTCTACTTTCATACACAAAGGGTCGAAACAACTGACGGATTGCATCCCAGCTGCATTCCGACTGCAAAAGTGCAGTTTGAATGTTGGTCTATTGCAGTTGATATAAAACGGCATCCAAACGGGATATGATCATTTCGTCTAAATCGCAACTGGTACTAGCGGTAACAGGTCTAAAACGCAGCTAGTCTAAAACGCATCTCGTCTAAACTGCAACTGGTCTAAGTAGCTTACCAGTCTACGTCGCTATTGGTCTAAGCAGTAAGTGGTCTAAAACACAGCTGGCCTAAGAGCACGTTGTCTAAGTCTTAGCTGGTCTAAGTAGTAAGAGGTCTAAGTCACAACTGACCTAAGTAGTGTCTCGTCTAAAATGCAGTTGCTCTAAGTAGTCATTTGACTAAACATTTGCTGTTTTCTAAAGCAGGAAGTAGTCATAAACTCGACTAACCTAAGTAGTAACTTATATTCGTCTAGTGACTGCAATACGTGGCCGTGGCCTATATAGAGAGAAAAAAAAATGTTTTTTGAGATTATTGTTAAAAAAATGAAAAAAAAAATGTTTTTTTTTGAGATGTGGCCGTATTGCAGTCACTAGGCGATATGTCACGTTATCATAGCCCCCACATAGTTCGACTTCTGCTACGTCCAATAAGGATTGCAAGTTAGTCAGGCTTAAAAAAAAACCCGGCATCTGCAGTAATGTACATACTACTATTAACGGTCAGATACCTCACGTTAAGCGCCGTTGGACACAGACTTAGAACTCATGTTCTGAGTTTGTGTCCGTTGGCATTCAATGTGTTAAAAAAACCCGGTCTAAACCATTGGGTCTGTGGCACTCAGTGGTAAAAGTGGTCATTTCGGGAAATGGTCTTGTGTAGAGCAGTCATTTATAGATGTGGTTATTTGTCGCTGTGGTCATTTCTGTTTGTGGTCCTAAACCGACGAAAGGGTTTAGATTAAGAGCGTTTTAGACCAAATCAGCTTTAAACGAGGTGCGTCTTAGGCTAGATGTCTCATTAGACCAGTTGCATTTTAGATTAGGTGCGTATTAGACCAGTTGTGTTTTAGGCGAAATGCGTTATAGACCAGTTGCGAATTGTCTGCTAGGCTAGATGCTACTTAGACCAGTAGCGACGTAGACTGGTAGCTACTTAGACCAGTTGCAGTTTAGACGAGATGCGTTTTAGACTAGCTGCGTTTTAGACCTGTCACAGCTAGTACCAGTTGCGATTTAGACGAAATGATCATATCCCATCAAAAGAATGGCAACCCTACCTACTAACTTGCTTAGAATAAAAAGTGAATTTAAATAATACAACAAATCTTTTGTTTAAAACATAATAGTGTTTTTATTTCAAACTTTGAAAATTATGGGCATTTATTTTTTTATTTTAAAAAAAAATTCTCCCTTTACTCTTAAAATCAAAAAACACAGTATTTCCGATAAACTTATTACATATTACTACTAATTGTACTTCTCTGAAGTCTTAAAATAAAAAAAATAGTTGTACTGCTTCTGTGTTACTTGGGAGTCGAGTTCATCATTATCTGAGCAAAGAACGGATCAAAAATCAAATATCTGATCTAGTTCTTATGCTTCTGACACTACTGTCACCCCTATGGTCTTGTTCAGATGTTTTTGGTCCAATCTTTGCTCATATAATGATGAACTCGACTGTACGTATACTTAGTGTGAAAGCTCTCTAATACACGAGCGACTTGGCGCAGCGCAACGCGACAACCATTGATTTGCCTAATTCGCAAGGAATAATAATAATCACCGCGCAACAAAATCGCAGAGTGACGTACAATCGAAGACACTGCTAACTGACCACTTGTCACCCTTATTACAATGTATTAAGGTCTACTGATGGTCACTTAACTGTGTCTTCGTTTGTACGCCTGACTAAAGTAGTCATTTTTATACTTCGACAAATTTACTCATTGACAGTTATATTTTTCACCAATTATCAGGGCGACATTTTTATACTTCGACATACATATACCTTGTCATTATTATACTGGGACGAAATAAGACCAGTAGACATTTTTATACATCGTCATTTTTCCTTGTAGTCTCAAGTCGCCTAAATCAAATAGCAAAAATCTAGGTTTATACATTAAGCCCGTGCGCAGCAGGTATCTAAAAAAACTATTCGAAGTAAAAAAAATATGAATGTAAGGTCAATGTGGCTAATTCCGTCTGGTGGGGTAATTCCGTACAGCAGCTTTTGCGGCCAAACAAACGATAGTATGCACTTGATGACTCGACTGGCACAGGAGCGAAACTTTTCACACTAACTGACGAAATTAGAAGTTTGTTAGAAAGATAGTTAAGCCGTAAAAACCGCTGTACGGAATTGCCCCACCAGACAGAATTAGCCACATTGACCTTATATTTAATGTTCTCCAAAATTATATTATTTATTAAACAAGATATTTATGCTACAGTCATGCTCCATTTGTATTATAATTAACGCTTAGTTAACTTTTAACCACAACCCTTTATAACGCTATAAACACGTTTATTGGAAAATGCCTTTTATCTATTTTAGGCAGCAAATTTGTTCTTATTAATCATTAACAGAGCAGCGGCAGGTCAACCAAAGTCGAAAAGGTATGTAAACAATAATAAAGAGAAAATCAAGGCTACAGGAGCCCGAAATCCGCAAAATTACGACTTTTGAGTGTCCCTAAAAATATAGAAATAACGTATGTTTTGCGACGAAATTCTACTTTTATATTTTTTTTTTATATATTCGGATGGGCTTTAAGCAAAAAATTATTTAGTTTATTTTAAAAACTTGGTTTAATGCATGTTCTAATTTCTTGGAACATAATCTCTAGGAAATTATTAAGTATCGTTTTTGATGGGAAAAACTGTAAAAACGTATGATTTATTTTTAACACAGTATATTGGTAATATAATTATTAGCATGTAATATTTTTTTAATTTCTGAAATTTACTCTTATTTTCATTCTTTGGCTGCCGTGCGCGGGCTAAAAGTATAAGGGCTTTTTTATTTAAAGTGCGTTCTTAACTGACAGTTAGCAGGTCGTCACAGAACTGACGATTAGTGTCAAACTCCGTACATTTCGTCACGGACTGACAGGTTAGACGGTATTTGAACGTAGCTTAAGTTTCGCCTAGCCGTAGATTTTAAAATAAAAATGCCCATAAATCTAGATTTTTTTATTATCTTTCCCTATAAATGTACATAAAATTACATACCGTTTTAGTCTTATTAGTTACATTGCGATTTTTAGAAAAACCCGAAAAACGACCCACCCTACTAAACATATTTCGGCTATTTTGTAGAAAATCTCTACAAAAACTTTTTTTAAGATCTGAGAAATTTTACATAATTTTTACTCTACTCGTAAAAATATTAGGACACATTTTTACTCATATCAAAGTCGATAGTATCTCATGGCCTCAAAATACTGGCTTCGTCGCACAAAATAAAAAATATTCTCATCAACCCAGCAAAAGCTTGAAAAAAAAGAAAATACCTTCATCAAAAACCTCGCCCTGTCGCCGCCAGTATTCGCCCGAAATCAAAAAGTATTTTTGCTGCTGGAAATTCCAGAGAAAACCTTCCTCGCCTGTAAAACAAAGTTAACGCGTCATTCCTTTACACAAATTGCTTCAATTTTCATAATGTGCTGCGAAGTTTGTGACGCGTAAGTGTGGGGTACACTTGAGGGGAAAAAGTTAATTTGTATGACGCGGTTAACTTGGTGGTATAGGTAAACACATTAATAGTCGACGTTGCCTCTCTGAAGATAACGTCGCCGTAGCTTTGTACTTACGAGCACTATGCACACATCAACTATAGGTAGTTCCAGGAGAGTTGAGGTGAATGATTTTGATTACACACACAGCTGCATGAAATATTTTATTTCATTTTACTGACCCCACTAACTTTAGAAAAATATCTGTGCTACCAACTTTTAGTAAAATTTTTGAGAAATTAGTTTTGTCCCAATTAATGAAACATTTTAATACGAATAACTTAATGCATAATAAGCAATTTGGTTTTACTCGGGGTTGCTCGACAACCGACGGTGGTGTCGAGCTAATTAAACATATTTTCGATGCCTGGGAGGAGTCATGTGATGCTTTAGGTATCTTCTGTGATTTATCCAAGGCATTTGACTGCGTATGTCATGAAACATTGATCGGGACAACGAAACAATTGCACTACTATGGAGTTAGAGAATCGGCACTGAATTTATTTATGTCGTACTTACAAGGTAGAATACAAAGGGTTGACGTGAATGGGCAGCACTCACCGGGGTCATTGGTCTCGATGGGTGTACCGCAGGGATCAATATTGGGACCATTCCTGTTCCTTATTTACATAAATGACTTGCCATACCTCGTTAAGACCCACCATGATATAATATTGTTTGCAGACGACACCTCACTTATCTACAAAGTCAAGCGACAGCAGCAAGCTTACAATGATGTAAACAATGCTATATCTTAAGTAGTGAATTGGTTCAATATTAACAATTTACTGTTAAATGAAAGAAAGACTAAATGTATAAACTTTGTCACGCGTAACGTAAATCGCGAGCAAGCAAGTGTCATTGTGAAGGATGAGGAATTGGAACTAGTTGATAGTAAAGTCTTTCTTGGTATAACATTGGATTCTAAACTCCAGTGGGGTCCCCATATTGGTAATCTCTCGAATAGACTAAGTTCTGCAGCTTTTGCAGTCAACAAAATCCGAAAATTAACAGACATAAAAACAGCTTGATTAGTATATTTTAGTTACTTCCACAGTATTATGTCGTATGGTTTTCTGCTTTGGGGCAGTGCTAGTGCTTCAGAGCTTAATACTATATTTGTTCTGCAGAAGAGAGCTATTCGAGCGATATATAAAATGAATTATCGAGACTCACTTAGAGATAAGTTTAAGGACAATAATACATTGCATTGTCAATACATCTATGAGAATATTATGTATGTACATAAGAATATCATGAATTTTAAGAAGAACTGTGACATACATAATATTAATACTACGAATAAACATAAGCTCGCAGTGCCCACCACTCGGCTCCATAAAATAAAAGCATCATTCATGGGTAATTGTGTAAGGTTTTATAATAAGCTGCCAAGGAATATAACTGAATTATCTATTAACAAATTCAAGAATTGTGTAAAGCGTAAACTCATGGCTAAGGCTTATTACAGCACACGAGACTACATGAATGATGAAACACCGTGGGATTAACTGCGACTGAAATAGATATATTTTAAAACAATGTTTGATTGTGTCTTTTTCTGTTTTTGTACTTGCCAATTGTTTTGACACTTAGAGACCATTTACATCTTGTTAGATATATACATGTGTGAAGGCACCCCGCGCGCTAACCTGTTTGAGATGCATTAAATCAGTATGTAACTAGCTCGCTTGTTTGATGGTCGTGCACCCCTCCCGTATAGGAACCCCATATGTAACACGTGGCGACGTTCGGACTCGCGTTTTAATTTAAAATGGCTACGGGAGTATCGTTTGGTGTTCTATCGACCTTCGATCATATTTCGCAAGACTGGAATAGTTATAAATTACGGTTGAATCAATGGTTTATTGCTAACGACGTCAACGAACAAAGTGATAAGTCCGCGATAAAACGAAGGGCGATATTATTAAGTGCACTCAGCGAATCGACATTCAAGTTAGCTAGTGACCTGGCATTACCGGATAAGGTGGAAGAATTGGATTACGTAAGGATAACCAAACTCCTCGACGACCACTTCACACCGAAACGTTTCGGATTCGCGGAGAAATCTACCTTTTATTCGGCAACCCAGCGGCCAGGCGAAAGTCACACTCAGTGGGCAGCCAGGATTAGAGGGTTGGCGGCACATTGCGCATTTAAGAATTTGGAAGAAGCCTTGCTAGATAGATTTATCATGGGCATGGCGGCGGGACACGAAAAAGACAAGCTTTTCGCACAGGACCAAAAGGACCTGACCCTGGCCAAGGCTATCGACTTGGCAGAGAGCGTACGGTGCGCGCGGCGCGCCGCGGCGTTGGCGCCGGGGGCAAGTACCCCAGGCGCCGGCGCAGTTGCTACGGGACCGGAAGCCGTGTTCAACATCTCCAAAAAGGAAAAGTGTAGTGTGTGCGGTTTTACCAATCATAAGTCTAATCAGTGCGGTTATAAAAACTATAAGTGCAAGAAATGCAATAGGAAAGGACATCTACGTAGAATGTGTTCGTTCAGAGATACGGTAAAATACGTAGGAGAAGGTAATGAGGACGAAGGGGACGACGGTAAGCATTTTTATAATATTCGGTGTATAAAGGGCAAACCTATGACGGAGAGCGTCCATATCGGTGATTTGTTTTTAGAGTTCGAAATAGATAGCGGTTCAGCAGTAAATGTTATCTCAGAGAAGACTTATAACCTCCATTTCAAAGATTTGCCATTGTCGGTTGCTAATAAAAAAATATTAAGCTATACGGGCGAAAATATTATAACGAAAGGTATAATTAGTGCGCCTATAACCTATAGTGGAATGACCCATTTGCTACCTGTGTATGTGGTATGTAATGGAGGGCCGCCAATCCTAGGGAGAAATTTTATTCGCGCGTTTAACTTGGAGTTAGCGCCGGTGACGGCGTGCTCGACCGGCAGCGGCGCGCACGCCGTTCACGCCGTGTCCGCTCACATAGAACAACACTGTGATCAAGATATTATTAAAGAATTAACTTCTAAATTTCCCCAGGTTTTTTCAGGCAATCTGGGAACGTTTAATAAGTATACTGTTGAGCTACATCTAAAACCGGACGCTAAACCGATTTTCTTCAAGGCTAGGCCGGTACCGTATGCGCTAAGGGAAAAAATAGACAAAGAGTTAGATAGACTAATTGGTTTAGGTATTTTAAAGCCCGTTCAGCATTCGGAATATGCGTCACCAATAGTGCCTGCTTTAAAAAAGGATGGCAGGTTGCGGATTTGTGCCGACTATTCTGTTACTATTAATAAACAACTAATAATTGAACAATACCCTTTGCCATCTGTTAACGATTTGTTATCTAAATTACACGGTGGAGTTCAATTCAGCAAAATAGACTTATCTATGGCATACAACCAGTTCGTGCTTAGCGAGAAGTCGCAGGACTTAACGTGTATTAATACACACCGCGGAATTTTAAAATTTACACGGCTAGTGTTTGGACTCGCTTCAGCTCCTGCTATTTTTCAGCGAGCCATGGAGTGTGTGCTCGCGGGAATAGAAGGAATAATCTTCTTATTAGACGATATTCTCATTACGGGCAAAAACAAAGAAGAGCACAAGAGAAGGTTAATTACAGTATTAGAGCGATTAGACGACGCACAATTAACGGTGCAAATGAGCAAGTGTGAATTTTTCAAGGACGAAGTCGCTTATCTGGGCCATGTTATAGATAAGAATGGGGTGAGAAAATCACCGGAAAAAATTAAGGCTATTTTAGAAGCTTCCAAACCGTCAAATGTTTCGCAGCTCCAATCATTTTTAGGTTTAGCGAATTATTACCGAAATTTCGTACCGGCCGCATCATCGATCCTTAATCCTTTGTATAAATTGTTAAAAAAGAATGAAAAATGGGAGTGGACGTCTACTCATGACGACGCATTCAATAAAATAAAAAAAATTCTTGCCTCTGACGAAACGTTGGCGCATTTTGATCCAAATGCAACTTTAATTTTAACTGTAGACGCTTCCCCTGTGGGTCTCGGGGCTATACTATCGCAAATAGGTACCGATGGGTTAGAAAGACCTGTATCCTACGCATCTAGGACGCTTACATCGGCTGAAAAAAAATATGCACAAATCCAAAAAGAAGCCACATCGATAATATTTGGGGTAAGGCGTTTTCACCAGTACCTATATGGCCGGTCTGTTCCTTTCGTATTGCGGACAGACCATAAACCACTTCTGTCAATATTAGGCCCCCACAAGGGTATCCCTGAAATATCTGCCAACCGACTACAACGCTACGCTATATTTTTATCAGCCTACAATTATACGATAGAATATATAAGTAGCAAACAGAATAGTGCTGATTATCTATCGCGAGCGTGCGTTCCTATGCGGGCGCCGGAGGAGGTGGGAGAGGGGGTGCGGGCCGAGGCTGCAGAAGGCGAGGTGAGGGCGGCCTACGTTAATTTTGTGGTGGAAGGTAGTTTGCCCGTCGGGCTGGCTGACTTGCAGCGAGAGACCCAACGCGACACGGTCCTTAGCATGGTTAAGCATTACATCATGAATGGATGGCCCAGGAAAACAAATGATCCCGATTTAAAGCCATATTACTATTGTCGATCACAGTTGTCATACGAGAATGGTTGTGTGATGCGTGGCCATAAAGTGGTAATTCCCGTACCACTAAGGGATAGCATTTGTAACGAACTGCACAGTTCACATTTTGGCGTGGTAAAAATGAAAGCCGAGGCTCGCAAGCGTGTTTGGTTCCCGGGCGTGGACGCGGCGCTCGAGCGGCTAGCGGGGGCGTGCGCCGTGTGCTGTGCGCTGCGCACCGCTCCGCCGCACGCACCGCTTGCGAGCTGGCCGCTACCCCCACATTCATTTTATCGGCTCCATCTAGATTTCCTGGGTCCATACCATAACAGCATTTTTCTCATAATTGTTGACGCATATAGCAAATGGGTCGAATGCTACAACATGTGTTCATCGCACGGGTCAAAAGCGGTCATCGATCGGTTGTGCGATTTTATGTCGCGATTCGGTTTAGCTCACACTATAGTGACTGATAATGGCAGTTCTTTTATTTCTCAGGAATTTAAGTCATTTTGCGTCGTTAACGGTATAAAACATGTTCTATCACCAGTTTATCACCCGTCGAGCAATGGCCAAGCTGAATCTTTTGTTAAGATAGTTAAAAAAGGGCTCAAGGGCATTATATTGAGCAGTCCCAACAATACATTACTGCAAAGAAAAATATCGAAGTTTTTATTCGATTTCAGGAACTCTAAAAACAGCACCACCGGTAAATCACCCGCGGAGTTAGTTTACGGGCGCGCATTACGTTCTAGACTAGATTTAATTAACCCGGTTGCAGCGTCTCCTTCGTCCGCGGACCTCGTTGAAACCGTAGAACGGAATCAGTCCTTACAGGCTAAATATTATAAAGGAATGCAGAGACCAGAGTTTCAAATTAACGATAATGTATGGCTAACAAAATATACAAACAATAATAAAAAATTTACTTGGATCGAGGGCATTATAAGGCAACAACTCGGAAATGTTATGTATGTAATCTACGTACCGCAATTAGACTGCGAGGTGACGAGACACATCGATCAGATAAGGGCCCGTCCATCCGCTACTTAATACGACAACCAGCAGTGGGACCCGGACGTCGTACCAGACTTATCATCGTCGGACACCGCAACGACCCCGTCTGACATCGTAACTCCAGCTGCTGTAATGACGCCTGTAGCTATACCGACTACGGCAGCAATGTTAGGCGCCGCAGCGAGCTCTGTCGCCGGTGAGGACGCTGAGTTGCCCCCGGGGGAAGGAGAAGCAGATGTAACTCTTGGACCGGAGGACTCATGTGCGAGCCGAGTCCAGGAGCCGGCTACACCACCACCCAACGCGGCCGCTAAGCGACGCCAGGCGATCAGCCCGCAGTTTGCCACTCCTACGTCAATTCAGGACGATGACCTCGATTCCGATCTAATTTAAGGCTACTTCTTGTTTCTAGCTATAAGGTGGAGGGATGTTAGATATATACATGTGTGAAGGCACCCCGCGCGCTAACCTGTTTGAGATGCATTAAATCAGTATGTAACTAGCTCGCTTGTTTGATGGTCGTGCACCCCTCCCGTATAGGAACACCATATGTAACACATCTCTAAGAAAATATGTTTTTTTTAATTACATCATGTGAGTCACAGATTTTTTTACATTTCTGTAAGATATTTAGTAAATAAGTATTCTCAATTTGTATTTTGACGTTTGGAGATCCTTTACACCTCCAAAACATAATATTTTGACAACGGAGACTCTTTACATCTCCATTAATTTTAGTATCAATTTATTTTCTATTTTTTATTTGTCTTGTTTGGACGCATAGAGAGACCCTTTACATCTCTATAAATGTAGTTTTTAAGTTAATGTAATGTATTAATGAAATCTCATGTATGAAAGAGAAACTGGTGAGTTTCTTCCGGCGCTTCTTCTCACCAGAAGGTCATTACCCGAAGCGCCAAAAGAAAAGGAAAAAAGAAGATAAAAGAATGTAAGAAAGACATGTCAAAGAGCCCTTGAGGGCCTACTTACAGAATAGTACATTACATAACTAGGGTGGTAATACAAAGAAAGGCCGAGATCGCAGAAGTTTGCGGCCCGAGCTGCAAGCGAGGGACGTAATTATGCTATCGAGGGCTTTCTTTATTACCTCCCGTGTTGTGTACATCATTTTATGTCTACACTTGGCCAGAAAGCGGCTTTTTCCGTACGCGCAGCGTGCGGAAAAAGTCACTTTATGGCCAGGTGTGGCATAAATAAATTATTTTATTTTATTTTATTTATTTATAATACTCATCGCAAAAAAAGTTAATAAATGAAATGAATGAAGGAGTAATAAACACAAGGCTGTAGTTTAAGGTAACTTTTTGGTCTATCTTGTAATTCACTGTTGAACTTGCTATCGGTACGAAAAAAGAACAGAAATTTCAAAATCCCGTTGTCATTACATGACATATTGTTGTGTACGTGACCTCAACTCAGCTAGAACTATCTATACCGTAGTAGCCTACTACAAGCAGCACGCACACATCAACTAGCGTTAAGCGACCGCCATCTCATAATCTATCTCTTTGTGAGGCCACTGAGGCTACTTTAAGGCTATTTTTAGGTCCGTGGGTGGGGATACAGGGTGGTCCGAACCGTGACGTCAACATTTTTTTTTTATATTCCTCACGTCGTGGGCTATCAGAAATGGGGTATATATACCCCATGTATGTTAGCCGGTTTTTCGTAGTTTTCGAGTTATGAATTTTTAAACTGTTCTTTGCTAAGAAATTTTGATAATAAAAATCCTGTTTTTAGGTTTTTTTAATGAATTACTAATTTGGAAACTTTCCAGGATCATGTTACAAAATGAAACATTATAAAAAGTTCAACAGTTTTATTTAATAAGTAAATTCCTCAGTATTTCTTAGCAAAGAAAAGTTAAAAAATTCATAACTCGAAAACTACGAAAAATCGGCTAACATACCTACATGGGGTATATTTTGATAGCTCACGACGTGAGGAATCTAAGAACAATTTTTTGACGTCAAGGTTTGGACCACCCTGTATAATGGGGAGCCGGGGTAAGGAAGCGGTGCAGGAAAGGCAACAGTGATCGAGCTTTGTCATACCTCATCCTGACACCTCACTGTTCTAACTAAATTATACAAGGTGACCAGAAACAGTATCGAGTCAAAGTATCCAACTTCGGCCGTTTAGGAGCGCGCGACACGTCACGATAGCGTATCTGTGTGTGTGTGTGTGTGTGTCTGTGTGTTCTTACGAATTCCTAAAACTTTGCTTGTAGTGCGTTGGTTCACGGCGCGCACACATATACCTAAGCGCGCGATGTACCTTTTGTAGGAAAGAAATTACTGCTATTATACTGTGATCGAGTAATTGTTCTAAGAGCTACAGGTACCCGATACTCTTTCTGGACACCTTGTAGATAGATATTGAACTATATGTACAATCGAACCAACTGAATCATGACCCACCATAAGCTTATTTTGCTAAACCCCTTAAATGCAAGTAGGTCGAAATTCGCTTGAAGAATTATTTCCTTGGTAACGAACTTGTTATCATTTGATTAGACACTGACATTTACTGAGTGCACTGTTAAATAAATCGGACAATATCGACTAAGCTCGTATATGAAAAAGAAGAGATGATGTTACTGTCTTTATCTGTATTACGTAGGTAAGTATAGGAAGTTTTCTACGAACGTAATGGTGCCACTTCACTTGGCCGTATTAAATTTGCTCAACTATTAGTCGCATTTATTTCTCTAGAATATAAAATCAAAAATAATGCAGTCATGTTTGGGCAAATACAGCCAAGTGAAGTGCCAACATAAACTTTAGATTACAGGTTTTAATCACGTCATTCCTATAACTATTTTAAGGACAGAAACTTGCCATTGTTGGTCTTTCAAGCTATATAAGTAAAAAGAGTAATAAAATTTGTGAAATGAAAAAAAACTTTATTTAATCTTTAACAGATCTAATTAAAATTATAAAATTCAGTATCTAAAACCTAGTGTGTGCACCATGGTTATCGATAACGGCTTGTAATCGGTCACGCATTGACCCTATTAGACGACTGCAAATGTCGCTGTCTCTCAAGTAATCCCAAATTTCGTTACAATGTTGCTCAATTGCTTCCTTTGTTCTCTCGTTTCTGTTATCCCACATTTGGACCATCAAACCCCACAAATTTTCTATTGGGTTGAGGTCTGGGGATCTACTCGGCCATGGAATCAAAGTAACTTCATCATTATGCAGATCAAACCAATTTGAGACTACCCTGGCAGTATGCAATCGACAGTTGTCATGAACGTAGGAAAATACTGGCACATCTTCACGCGGGTAAACTGTTCGCACTGTCGGTAACATAGATTCTTCTAATAGATCGACATACTTCATTGCGTTTTGCCGAGAAGAAATATGGACAAGCTCACCTACTCCTCCGATACCCATCCACGCCCACATATTCGCTGAAATTCGACCGGATAACTGATTAGGCACGACGTGATCTTCTGTGTACCGGGTGTTATCGTAACGCCACAAAGTTAAGCGACCGTGTTGAGAAGATCGAAATGTTTTTTCGTCTGTAAATATAGTGTTAGTCCAGTCGTAGTCTAAATAAGCGTTTGCAAAATTCCTTCTCGCTGTTTTATGATCATCCGTTAAGGCTACTTTCTCAGCATAATGTCTGTAATGCAGTCCAGTGCCGTGCAAATAATTTCTAATAGTTTGTAGACAGACGTCATGTTGTGCCGCAAAATATCGGGTGGGAGTAAAAGGATGTTCTTCGTAATGGTGTTGCATGTCCACTCTTTGTTCGTTCGTGAGTCGGCGAACGCCGTGGTTATGGCGTCGTCTGTCCTCGAGGATGCCCTCTTCGGCGTGCCGTCTGATCCAGGTCCTCACTGTATTCCGAGAAATATTCAATTCGCGTGATATTTCCCGTATGCCATAGCCTTCCTCACTTAAGACTACAATCCGAGCTCTTTGTTCTTCTAAATTAGCCATTATTAAAAATTATTAAGCATTTAATTTCTATTTTTTCACATTGACTGACAACTTGACATAATATGACACACTTGTAGAACACCCCATTTTTTAAATTTATTTTTTCCATCATCAAAAAGTTTAGGTTAAATAAGCGAGAACTAGCTCGAAATTCAAACAATGACTGTATATGTGTGAAATGTGGTTTTATGGCAATGATAACAAAGGTTAAAATTGCATAGGTCTGCGACCTGTATTGACGTAATTTTATTAGTACCTAAAACGTCGTAAGTGCATTATACGCGATAGATCTTACAAGTTTGAAAGTTTCACACGAATTATCAGGCAAGTGGGTCATGATTCAGTTGGTTCGATTGTACCTGCATATTTCTTTAATTTTTGAAAAAAATGATGCACACCTCCACCAAGTGTGGTGTGTCGGGCTATCGAAGATGTTTGCCACAAGTATATAAAAACTCAACGCCTAGTAATTTTTTAGCAACCATAAATTGTACAGATTTCAATAAATAGGACATTTTAGTCTAACGGATTCAACTGCGCAGAGTCTAAAGAGTAGTTGAGTTTTGTATTTGTGTGGTGGTGGTTTGTTATATTTATTTGCATGTTTTTAGAGGTCCGTACCTCAAGAGGAAAAAACGGAACCCTTTATAAGATCACTTTGTTGTCCGTCCGTCCACAGTGATGCACACATAAACATTATCATTCACTCGTTCAATCCATTCGTGCCAGTTCATGTGAATCGCCCTATATTTCTATGTTTGGCAGAGTGTTAACATTTATGCTGGAATGTGTCACAGATTTGATGAGCTCTGTCCTCCGTGGGCTGTCCATCATTTATTTATCGATCGACAAAAGCTATCATCATAAGCCTACTGCTCTCAGATAGTGCCTCTATAGGCACTACTATTGAGAGCTACATCTATGTAGCATGTGTCTTGAAGCCCAAAAATAGCTAACGTTATAACATATTCCAAACACGAAATCGCTTAGTTTTATGTACACACTTTCGTTCCTCAGTGTACGTAAACTGAGACAAACATTATTTTATGTAAATAAGTTATTTTAGGTGGATTGATGGAACGGGAAAGTAACTTGAAGTGTCCTGGGAAATGTGGGCAGTATGGTTACAATAGCATGGGCATGTTTTGACACAAAAATAGGATAATCTTGAGTGAGTTGCGTGTTTATGATAGTATAGAAGGGTAGCCATCATTATTTTATTGGTGTTATTTGTTTAAAATCATAAAAAATTGTGTAAGAGGAAAAACATTTATTTTCAAAACTGTCTTGCGACTAAATAGCCTCAGTAGAATCTTAAGTGACGACGAGGCCAATAATGTGACTAGCGTTTAGACTCTCATTTCATTCTTGCCTTAAAGATACCTAAGTTATATTTGACCTAGTTTTAGATGAAGGGGAAACTATGTACATCAACTAAATAATAACTAAGTTTAGACTAAATAAATACTTATATTTTATTTGTACCTAATTTTAATAATAGGTTATTGCATATCAAAAATAGATATATATTACAATTAAACAATAGATCGAACGATAAACGGCAAACATCTCAACACAGTAACAATATACGCAAAGAAAATGTACCTATATTTAATAATTATTTCATGATTTGGAACGAAATAGGATGAACAATTAGGTAGGTAAAGTTTTTAAAAGATGTGTAGTTTATAATATTTGTTTCGAATTTAGTCACTAATTCAGTCAGCCTGGCGATGGCGTCCCTTTTTTCAAGTGTCAAATCGAGAATGTAAAACAGTGTTTTTGGAAAAATTACAGGGAATATAAATACAATGGTGGTATTTTCTACATCATTAGGTACGTCGGGAACTATCGAAAAAATATATACACTGTACATCTTTGAAATACTTTACCTACCCAATTTATACAACGATACCGACTCAAACACGAGCAATCAAATGACGCGGCGCCTCCGACCAGGGCTTGAAACCGGTATTTTGCAAAAACCCCGAAATAGCTCTTTTATGTGGAGCTCAGTAATGTATTTAAGTCATGATTTCGTATTATTAGATTGTCTGGTTAAAAAACGAAATAATAAACCAAAGAAAGATAAGAACGGAAAGAATACCGGTATTTTTGTATGGAGAAAATACCGGTTTCCGAGCCCTGTCCGACTGACACGACCAGAGATTATCACTTTCCAAGACAAAGTGTTGGGAGAATTGGAGGAAGGCTGGCTAACCTTGATAAACTAGCAATCAGGTATGACACACGAGGGATGGAGGCAGCGCCCAGCCGAGGATACAAGGGAAAAATGGCGACAAACAACAATCCTTAATACCTACTTCTTTCTTTTTCATGTGGTTTTAGAGGGCATCGCAGGAGTAATCGAGCGATCGTACAGCCTCATGATTTAGGAAATATTACCATTATAATCTTAAGGGGCATTCCACAAAAACGTCTACTTTGTCGGCTACGTGACGGCTATGGCAGCTACCTTAAAAACAAATAAAAAGTCCTAAATAACATTATCAATTCAGAAACCAAGTTATAAAATATTGCCATACCAAAAATGTACTTCCTAACTTTGTTGGAAGTATGAAAAAAATGGCGTCACGTCGCCGAATTATTTTGGAATGCCCCTTAAGAGGAAACAGGAGGGCAGTTTTTCCATACAAACGTAGTCCCCTGTTTCCTCCCTGGTTAATGCCAGTAGAGCAATAATTTTTTGTCCAAAAATCTATGGCTACTATTGATATGTTCCTATGTTTTCCTTTTTACGATAAATTGATTCTCAAAAGAGATATTAACCTTCAAACACCTAAAAAAAAATGCCAGATTTTCCGCTGCTCCAGAAAACAAATTTGACTAGATTATTAAAAAAAAGGAATACATAGGAACACGGCCATAGCCTTTCTTTAATGTTTAATGAAAAAATTTGTTCAATAGGTTAAGTTTTGGGGAAGAAATCAGGGGACTACGAAACGTTGTTTTCATGAAATTTTAAAAGGTATTTTCGGTCCAAGCTGCAGTTGCCTCTATAGCGCTCTGCGGGGGAGAGGCATTTTACAAATCCCTAATTTTCAATTCTCTCGGCCTTACTGTTTCCTCTTAAACGGTAAACTTCTCAATAAATCAACAACAAACATATTCAAAGAGAAACTTCATATTAAGTTATTTATTTTTTACTTTTCGTAACGGAATAGGGCTATTTTCGGCGTCGACTCAAACACGAACAGCAATCAAATGACGCGTGACCTCCGACTGACACGACCATAGATTATCACCTTCCAAGACAAAGTGTTGGGAGAATTGGAGGAAGGCGGGCTAACCTTGATAAACTAGCAATCAGGTATGACACACGAGGGATGGAGGCAGTGCCCAGTTTCCTGGGGTACAAGGGAAAGGATAGCGACAGACAACAATCTTTATTAAAAGTTATTAAGATTGTCCATCTTTTTCTTTCGTTTCCTGTTTTAACCCCCGACACTAAAAGAGGGGTGTTTCAAGTTTGACCACAGAAATATATAGAGATAGCAGGAAAAAGTGCATGTACCTCGCGTGCTAAAAAGAAGTGACGGCGACCTACTTTGCACGCCGTTAACTTCAGTTGCCGTCAATATTATTATCAGATTTAAAAATCTGATAATAATGGTATAGTTCATTGTTGAAATACCACCAAATGGATATTTTATGTTTTCCATTTTAAATTCTTTCATTCTAAATTACACTTATGGCGCCAAACGCCAAGCTAAAAACGTTACACGCTTACTTCCCATGCAAATCGACGTACTATTTCCTTTTATTTCGAAATATTTCTGTGTTGATCGCTATGTTTGTGTGTCTGTATAGGCACCGTAGTTCTCAAACGGGTGAACGGGTGAGATTTGGAGAGTCGAGGATTTTTTACTTAAATGTTTCAATTAAGTTTTATTGATCATGTGAATACTTATAACTTTATCTGTACTCCTAATTTATACTGATATTTTGACATGAAATAAATTATCTATCTATCTGATATTTACGCTGATGCCTGAAGGTCTATATCGCTCTGCGCTTCGTGATAGATAAGTAAATGTATTTTTTTTCTTTTTTTTCTTAATCCATCGTTGACGTTGAACCTGCGCTGCGGATATTTGCGACATTGACGCCAATAGCATAGTACTAAGCCCTCTCTAAGAAAACTGTTGTTCGGGTTTAACCACCGGGCGGAACCCACCGTATCCAACTGTCTCTCTCTATCGCATAACGCGTGCTCTTTCTTAACCTGGCTAAAACCCACAGGCCTCAACCCCACGCGACGCGATCGCGGAGTGAGTCACTCCTGCCGAAAGTTAAAAATACGCTAACACTCTGAAATTGGACCTCTGGCAACAGGTGCTGAGAACATTGTAAGGTCGTAAAGTGGATACGGGCCGTAACTCCCGCCGCTGCCAGGGCGTTAAAACCTCGTAATGGATAATAACTATTTTACAAGGAAAAACTTTAGATAAAAATCTTGTTCCATTAAACGCGCGTCGCGCGTTTTACTAAACACTAGCTTCTTCCCGCGGCTTTGCTTGGCCCTTTTATTAAAGACTCTTTACATTGACAAAATTAGAGTAATAATTAGCAGTCCAGACAGACTTATAAGTATTCCCGTCATAATAATTGCTGTTATTAACGGGGTATTTACCATGTATGTTTGTATCTGTGAGCTCCCGATTTTTCGGCACTCTTGTAAGCGCCATCGTCTTAACGGAGTATGTAAGCTTCACCTTAATCACCTTGCAATTTTGCATATGCAATGTAACCATAAATTATACTGCTATCTTCCTTCCTCATCTTTCTTCTCTCTCTGGCCAAGATGGCGTAATGAGAATTAGTATGTCAGAGGTGCTCGGTAAATAAAAACCGCATTAATTAATTGTAGTGTTTTAATAGATATGATAATTGATCCCCTTCGTCGCCAATTATCATATCTCGAAATAAAACACTAACAGAGAGAGACGAAAGATGAGGAAAGAAGACAGCAGTATGATTTAGGGCGCTTGATGATGGAGGATGATACGAAGCACTTTTTATTACATATATGTATAGCATGTAATTTATGATCTGAAGCAACTTAGAACTCCTCCCTTGATTGCCGATGCTATTATTAAATTGACCCTTTCCTACATACCAGGTACTGCGCCTAAACAAACTGATTAGACCCTCCCTTTTTGTCCCAACCTCTATTGACGGAGCCCTGATCAAGGCAAACAGTGTAAAGGCTCCGCTGTTGAACTGACCCAAGTTACCCTTGGTGAGACGAAGAGGTATCTGCTAGTGCCCGACCGAAACTAGTTTTAACGGCCGAAACCGAAACCGAAACTTCTATATCAGCTTATGTTTTCGTAGGAAAAAACAAAATCATAATAGTAGTCTTAATTTTCAAAGAACATACTATTGATCATTCAGTCTCTGATATTTGAAGTAATAAGTTTGTCACAGTTTCGTTCTGCAAATTAGATATTTCGTCATCTGTGGGCATTTTGATGGATAAATCACCAGTGGGTCCCCCGAGATGATAAAAACAGTCAAATTAGTCCATTACACGATTTAATGCTTTGGGCTTAAAATCACTAAATCTCATAATACCTTATTTGCCAATACACCCTATTTTCAAATTACCATGAGCTCATAAAACCAGGGATCGGAACCGGTATCGAATTACCGTTTTATTTCGTTGAAATACCGTTATTTTACTTCGTTCGTGCTACAACCGGTATTTTGATGGAACGGAACGGAATATTTCGGTGATCGCTAAGTGATGAAGAACGAAATGATAACGTTCCTGATGAGAATAAAAACCGGTATTCTCGACGAGCCGCGCTCGCCGAGGGGCTCGCAGGGGTGGTGACGATGTGCGCCGGCATTTACAAGGTCAAATTCCGTGTTTTGTAGCGCGTCGCATAGCGCGATGTATTTATTTTCAATTTTTGTCGGGAAAGTTTAAATTCTGAGTGTTGAAGCGCGCGCGCTTTTTATTATAATATTGTTTGTTTTGTGATATTAAGTTTTTAAAGATGATACATAGTAATTTTTTAACTAGATTAATTATTTGCAGGTATTTCTATACTACCGAGTGACAAACAAGCATTCTGTCTACCTGACAGAACAAACTGAATGCAAAATTAAATAATACAAATAACGTTCTTCTTTTTACAATATTTTTATTGTAGGTATTTTAGGTATTTTAATTTAGGTAGTTTAATTTAGTTTTTAGGTTTATTTAGTTTTAGGAAATTTAAATTTTATCTTCTATGTACCTATTTGTTAGTTTACTGTACTTTCTTTCAATAAAGAAGTCACTGTCAAAAAAAAAAAGACGTTCAATCAAACTGATTGATTGAGTCAGGCGTTACTTATATTATTACCGCGTTATTGATATTTTTGTTTAATTAACGTTCAAACTCTTCAAAGCAAAAGTCAGTCTAGGGACAAAGATGTAGTGTCTGATGCACTGGTATACCTACCTAATACATACTTATATTTAATTTGGATAAATTTAATGATTAGAGGCAAGTACATTTATTTCGTCTTGACGAGTACTCTGAACCGAAATAATATCCAGGTTCTGATGATGGAGCCGGAATGTCGCCATGGGAACTCCGTAATAAAACGTCGGAACCCCATCGTGTTTGAGCTCATTTATTTTGTCTTGACGAGTACTCTGAACCAGAATGATATCCAGGGTCTGATGATGGAGCCGGAAGGTGGGCATGGGAACTCCGTAATAAAACGTCGGAACCCCATCGTGTTTGGGCTCATTTGTTTTGTCTTGACGAGTACTCTGAATCGAAATGATATCTAGGGTCTGATGATGGAGCCGGAATGTGGCCATGGGAACTCCGTAATAAAACGACGGAACCCCATCGTGTTTGAGCTCATTTATTTTGTCTTGACGAGTACTCGGAACCAGAATGATATCCAGGGTCTGATGATGGAGCCGGAAGGTGGCCATGGGAACTCCGTAATAAAATGTCGGAACCCCTTCGTGTTTGGGCTCATTTGTTTTGTCTTGACGAGTACTCTAAAGTGAGATGATATCCAGGGTCTGATGATGGAGCCCAAACACGATGGAGTTGCGACATTTTATTACGGAGTTCCCATGGCCACCTTCCGGCTCCATCATCAGACCCTGGATATCATTCCGGTACAGAATACTCGTCAAGACGAAAGAACTGAGCGCAAACACGATAGGGTTCCGACGTTGAATTACGAAGTTCCCATGGCCAGCTGCAGGCTCCATCATCAGACCCTGGACATCATTTCCGTTCAGAGTACTCGTCAAGACAAAACAAATGAGCCCAAACACGATGGGGTTCTGACGTTTAATTACGGAGTTCCCATGCCCACCTTCCGGCTCCATCATTAGACCCTGGATATCATTTCAGTTCAGAGTATTCGTCAAGACAAAACAAATGAGCCCAAACACGATGGGGTTCCGACGCTTTATTACGGAGTTCCCATGCCCACCTTCCGGCTCCATCATCAGACCCTGGATATCATTTCGGTTCAGAGTACTCGTCAAGACAAAACAAATAAGCCCAAACACGATGGGGTTCCGACGCTTTATTACTTACGGAGTTCCCATGCCCACCTTCCGGCTCCATCATCAGACCCTGGATATCATTTCGGTTCAGAGTATTCGTCAAGACAAAACAAATGAGCCCAAACACGATGGGGCTCCGACGCTTTATTACGGAGTTCCCATGCCCACCTTCCGGCTCCATCATCAGACCCTGGATATCATTTCGGTTCAGAGTACTCGTCAAGACAAAACAAATGAGCCCAAACACGATGGGGTTCCGACGTTTAATTACGGAGTTCCCATGCCCACCTTCCGGCTCCATCATCAGACCCTGGATATCATTTCGGTTCAGAGTATTCGTCAAGACAGAACAAATGAGCCCAAACACGATGGGGTTCCGACGCTTTATTACGGAGTTCCCATGCCCACCTTCCGGCTCCATCATCAGACCCTGGATATCATTTCGGTTCAGAGTATTCGCCAAGACAAAACAAATGAGCCCAAACACGATGGGGTTCCGACGCTTTATTACGGAGTTCCCTTGCCCACCTTCCGGCTCCATCATCAGACCCTGGATATCATTTCGGTTCAGAGTACTCGTCAAGACAAAACAAATGAGCCCAAACACGATGGGGTTCTGACGTTTTATTACGGAGTTCCCATGCCCACCTTCCGGCTCCATCATCAGACCCTGGATATCATTTCGGTTTAGAGTACTCGTCAAGACAAAACAAATGAGCCCAGACACGATGGGGTTCCGACGTTTTATTACGGAATTCCCATGCCGACCTTCCGGCTCCATCATCAGACCCTGGATATTATTTCGGTACAGAGTACTCGTCAAGACGAAACAAATGTACCTGCCTCTAATCATTAAATTTATCCAAATTAAATATAAGTATGTATTAGGTATAACAGTGCATCAGACACTACATCTTAGTCCCCAGACTGACCACCCATGTGTAATCTTTTGCTTTGAACAGTTTGAACGTTAATTTGTTCTATCAGGTCGACAGAATGCTTGTTTTTCACTCGGTAATATAAATTAAAATTATACCTACAAATAATTAAATACACTCACGAACAATGAATTCTGGTCATTTCCTATTATAATTGTCCTTAGAAAATGACCCGAATTAATTGACCGTGAGTGTAATTAATCTCGTTATATGTATACCATATACCAAATACATCGCGCTAGACACTTGCTAACTAAATTATCTACGAAAAATGGTTAATTGTCCGAAACTACTTTTATAATCCGAATATTCCGAATGAATCCGTAACAAAACAACACAACAACCTAAGCAACGCACAAAAGCAAAAAATACAAAATCATTGTGCGCAGCATACCGAAAAACAAAATATCCCGCAGGCAAACTCAAGGTAAAATTAGAAATAGCAACTCGTTCTATCTTGTTACGCAACGAGAAAAACGTTTAATTTCGTTCCACAGAAACGGAACTTAGTAAAAAACGTTATCGCAAAAGAACGGTTCTTTAACCGGTGATCACAAACAAAAACCAGAACCTTTCCGTTCTCGGGTCAATGAACAAAACCGGTATTCTACTCGGAACGGTTTCCGATCCCTGCATAAAACCTAAATGTCAAATTGTAACATTCTTAAAATGAACGAAATTCATTATGACTTTGACTTAAAACGGCATATTCTCTAAATGCCTGAAGATTGAAATGCACAATCCTTCAATTACCGAATGACAGAAATGACAAAATATCAAAACAACTTAACCTCAAAATACCTAAATTTAGGCATTTTTCCTACCTACCTTTCCTAAAATACCTATTTTTTTTTGCGTGTGTTTATTTGATAGTATAAATTTAGGTATTTTGAGGTTTGGTTGTTTTAAGCATATGTTGTTTTGCCATAATGCTGTTTTGAAGTTTAGGTATTATGAGCCTAAGGTATTTTGAACATCGGCGATATTAAGGTTTCGGTTGATTGTGAAATAAATTTAGGCATTCTGCAATTTAGGTATTTTGAGGCCATGAAGTTTTGAGATCTGGGAATATTGATAATGAGGTAAAATGAAATTTAGTGATTTTAAGCCCAAAGCGATTTAATTGGGTTACACAATATTACAGGTTCATTGTCCTTGATAAATCTTTAACACCAGGTAATTAGTCCAATTATCAAATCAATCACTCGTCAACACGCATGTGCGTCCGCGCACGACAAGGGCTCGCTGAATGCACTTGAGAGCGCTTCTATGAATTCCCGACATATTAATGATGACGACTGGTTTAGCCTAGTGGTTAGTGACTCTGCCTACGAAGCTGACGGTCCTGGGTTCGAATCCCGGTAAGAGCAAATATTATTTATGTGATGATATTTGTTTCTTAGTCTTGGATGTTTTCTATGTATTTAATTATATGTATTTATTAAATATCGTCGTCTAGTAAGTATCCATAACAGAAGCCTTATTGCGCTTACTATGGGGCTAGTTCGATTTGTGTAATATTGCCCCCTAATATTTATTTATTTAGTGATATATGATCAAATCTTATATAAAAAAACATTGTTTTTTTTTAAATAAAGACTTATCAGATCGCAGTGCGAAGCCTCTCGAATTCAGTTTCGTTTACGGCCGTAGTTTCGGCCCGATGGCAACCGAACCCGAAACCCGTTTTTTAGCCGAAACTAGGTCGAAACCGAAACCGAAAGTTCGGCCGGACTCTAGTATCTGCATAATATAGTCATGTATGATAAATTGTTTTGTCTCACTAAGCTACCCAATTTGTCGATATATTCATTGTTTCGCTGTATCTAAACGATTTCTGGCCGTTATTAGATTGTGTACGCTGGTTCGCCGTAATTTTACTACTCACTCATAGTCACACTCTAGAGTTTTTAATAATCATCACACTAGGGTTTTTAATAAGCTACCTGAATTTTTGAGAAAAACTAGTGATATTGATAATTTCAAAAACTAGCTAAAGATTACCTGGTTAAAAAGGTATACCTACTATTCCTTTGATGAATTTCTAGTGGAAAATAATGACATCCTATTATGAAATCGTACAACATTAAATTTATCTGTAATTTAACTTACGCACTTGACATTTATTTGCACATCATCTCATTTCATAATAGTACATTACACAACTAGGGTGGTAATACAAAGAAAGGCCGAGATCGCAGAAGTTTGCAGCCCGAGCGGCAAGCGAGGGACGTAAATATGCGATCAAGGGCTTTCTTTATTACCTCCCGTGTTGTGTACATAATTTTATGTCTACACTTGGCCAGAAAGCGGCTTTTTCCGTACGCGCAGCGTGCGGAAAAAGCCACTTTATGGCCAGATGTGGCATAAATATCTTTTAATTAAGTAACTAATTGAATTGTTTCTAAGAATTTTATCGTTTTTAGGTTATTTATATTAAGTTATAGTTTTAGATGGAATTTAATGCATGACAGTGTTATGTATTAAAACTTAAACATAGAGATACCTGTTCCTTAGACTATAACACCATGCAATTTATATGTAAATACCTACGTTGGACAAATAAATATTTTGAATTTTGAATTTCATCTTCAGCCTATATCGATACCTTTAGACTCAAAGGGCGTAAACACCGTCGGTGCTAATGGCGTTTACGCCCTTTGAGTCTAAAGGTATCGATATAACGTCCCACTGCTGGGGACAGGCCTGCTCTCATAGACGAGAGTGAATGGGCTGTAATCCTCACGCCAGCCCACAGCGGATTGGGGACTTTACATACCTACACCTTTGAATTTCTTCGCGGATGTATGCAGGCTTTCCTCACAACGTTTTTCCTTTACCGAAAAGCTAATGGTAAACATTTAATAATATTTTGTACATAAGTTTCGAAAAATGTTTGCTCGGAATTATTTAGTGATACCACGCCATTGTTAAAGCGCCTCTTTTCATTCGATTCAAATTGTGTTTCTTTTTATTAACAGGGTTTTTTTAGGAAAAAAATACTTATACCGTTTTCATAATAAATGTCCCCGAAAGAGTTACTTAGCTACCGGAATCATGGAAAATAACGAGGTTCTATTTTGAGAGCGGCCCGAAACGGCTCGAGCGGGGATCGATTGACGAGATATGAGTGTTTGAAGAGCACAGATTAAACTGAGACACACAGACGATACGGCACAATTCGAAGAACAATAGGCTAATGCAAATCGATTCTCCTATTTGTACGGAACAAATACAGGGTGATTGGAAATTCGACCTATCCCTTGAAAGGGGTTATTCTAGAGCTTATTTGCAATGATTTAAGTCCAATCAACCGGGGGTCAAAACTCAATGGTAATCAAGTTATTTGACTTTTAACTTATTTTTTTTAAAACCCGCCTTTCGATCTAAAACTGCTTATTGTGAAAAAACTACTTAAATGAGTAATGAAAAAGAGCCATCATCTAATAGCCAATAAATGGTTGATTACGAAAAATCCAAAAAACATGCCAAAACCTTTGAAAATGTTACCAATAAAAGAATTTAAAGTCAAAAGTTTTTGGATTTTGTTCAAAATTTTATAATTCTTTGAGGCATTACTTAAAAAAAAATTATGACACTTCGCGTAAAAATTACTAAAATTAGTTCCTCAGTTCATAAGCTTTCTAAAAAGGTAGAATTGTTGACATTTTTTGCATAACTTTTTAAAATAACATTAATAATAATAGAGGTGGTAGAGAATTTCGCCTAGCGTACCGGACCCTTAATCAGTTTGTTTGTGTCACTTTAGTTTCTCCGTGGGCTTTGTTTGTCTTCGGTTTCTTATTTTATCTCATCTTCTTAGGTTAGAAGTCACTAAAAGTAACCTTCCGTGATATTTCGGTTAGTAATTTATCTGTAAGTTCCCGGTTGCCTTAAGTTTGCACCTGGTTTCCTTGGTGTAACTTACAAATTAGGTGCAAACTTAACGCAACCGGGAACTGATTGATAAATTACTTATTGAAATATCACCGAAGGCAACTTTTAGTGATTCCAATCCTAAGAAGATGAAATAAAATAAAAAACCGAAGACAAACAAAATCCACGGATAAACTAAAGTGACCCAAACAAACTGATTAAGGGTCCGGTACGCTAGGTGATATTCCCTACCCCCTCTCTTATTATTAATGTTATTTTAAAAAGTTATGCAAAAAATGTCAACAATTCTACCTTTTTAGAAAGCTTATGAACTGAGGAACTAATTTTAGTAATTTTTACGCGAAGTGTCGTAATTTTTTTTTAAGTAATGCCTCAAAGAATTACAAAATTTTGAACAAAATCCAAAAACTTTTGACTTTAAATTCTTTTATTGGTAACATTTTCAAAGGTTTTGGCATGTTTTTTGGATTTTTCGTAATCAAACATTTATTGGCTATTAGATGATGGCTCTTTTTCGTTCCTAATTTAAGTAGTTTTTTCACAATTAGCAGTTTTAGATCGAAAGGCGGGTTTTAAAAAAAATAAGTTAAAAGTCAAATAACTTGATAACCATTGAGTTTTGACCCCCGGTTGATTGGCCTTAAATCATTGCAAATAAGCTCTAGAATAACCCCTTTCAAGGAATAGGTCGAATTTCCAATCACCCTGTATATACCTATAACTACTGCACTTGGTTTACTATAACAGCCACAAATTGCAATCAAAAGTAGCCGACCGCATCGAGCGTTGAAAACGCCCTATGCAAAACGGACGCACTCTGTGACGTCATGTTGTGTCCTGGCTGTACTAAGTCTGTATGAAGAAAAATGCATTTTGTCATTTTGCAAAAGAAAAAGTACAAGTGAAAAAGCACACAGTTGCCGTACATTATTTTTTTTCAGTGTTATTTAAGCATTCTGAAATTAACTTTCGTTTTTCTTTAAGACGAAAAACATGAAAAAAACATCCATGACTCAGGAACAAATAATCCTGCTCATCACACAAGTAATTGCCCTGACCAAAGTTTTGAACCCAGGACATCTAGCTTTGTAGGCGGTGTCACTCCCACTTAGCCAAACGTGTATACAAACTCTTTGCAATTTAACCATGTGTAGTAAAGTGAACAAAATACCTGAGTGCCGGATCATGTAATGTTGTAAAGGATTTACTTAAAAGTAACGATTCCAACGATGCCGTTCACGTGTTCTCTGGGGCAGGGTAGGTACCCAACCTATCAGTGGCGTGGCGTTGATAAAATCCTTGGGCAAGCCGGAGCAGCTTTGGCTTCAATTTTCTTTAAGGTCACTAGAATTAAGTGTTGAACTGCCTAATATTAGGCAAGCCGACAGGAATCGAGTTCTATGGACGCCACGCCACTGCAACCTATAAAACACAGTCCCGGTCTTTTTTTCAAAAATCTGCTACCCTATAACTTGATCATTAATACAATGTCGCTAACACCAAATTATGTCTTGGTACTAGACAAAATTAAGAATTTGGTGTAATTTTACTCATCGGATTGAAATTATTATAAGCAATTATTTCAAAAGTAAGGATAGGCCCATCCGAACAGTTCGGAACTATTTTCCCCGTAACAAAAAATGCAGCTAAGTATAAAGACCAGCTGCGCAGTGCACACGCAGCGTGTCGCACTGCCGACTGGCACTGATTTGGCGGTATTTTTACCGCCAAAGCGTTGGAACCGTCTGCGCGCTCGCTTAGCCCTGTCCTTTGTATACGTCAATGATTATAATTTTCTGTCAAAAAAATATTTTTTGACACAAGCTTTCATTGCCGACTGTACTTCTTTTGTATAATCGTAAACTGCACGTCACAACTAATCAAATGAACCTAAACACGGTGAATTTATCTTATGTAATTTAGATGATCCTATGGCTACCATCCGGCTCCATCATCAGATCAGCTCCATGTCATTATAATATTGCATCAGAAGATTTACATATTCTTGTAAAATTTCAGCTCAATCGGTTGAAGATATATGCTTCAAAACTGAGTTGCAAGATTCCACCCATTGCTAGTTAAATAAATATTTAATAAATTAAGAAGATAATGTAAGCCCGATAGAAGACTGACACAATCTTTCAGCCAGATACTTACTATAGAGTATCTTATACAGTTTATTAAAATGCATAGAAGCGATTGCAGTCTCTTCAAATTTAAAAAGCTGCGCCAAAAAGAGCGACGTTCCAGAATTGTGTTTGCGTGAATTTTCATTACAAATTTTCTAGCCTTTGCAATGTACCAAAGAGCCGGCCAAAAATTCCGGCGCAAAATTGAAATATCAGGCCGGTCTTGGCGGCCGGCCAAAGCTTAACTAGATATCGAGATATTGGCCCAAGTTTCGGAGTGAGCAATTATTTGCACCCGATCGAGTCCAGCCTTTGGCGAAATGGAGGATCGGGCGATGTGTAATGCTTACGCAAGTTGCTTGATAAGGATTAAGAAAGCGCCTAGTGCCATTAGATCCTACTATCCTATTCTATCCTACGTATGCAGTATCACCTACCATTGAGTCCTTACAACCCATATGCATGGCACTGTGGTCCCAACTCGTAATGAGAAATCAACAGTAACGATGTGCTACTCCGCTACACCCAAACATGATTTTTTATTGTAGCATTAACGACTGCCAACGAACGTTTTTAGGGTTCCGTACCAAAATGGTAAAAAAGGAACCCTTATGGTGCGACTCTGTCTGTCTGTGTATCTGTCTGTCCGTCTATCACAGCAAGATATCTCAGCATCTACTGATGCTATCGACTTGAAATTTGGAATAGTGTTAAAAACCGCTATTTCGAGCCTATGGGACTAATAAAAAATCTTATACCTTTTTTACTTTTTTTTAAAGGGGACCGAAATGGGATGGCGTAAACCAAAAGTTGAGCTAAGATATCGAGTGGGATATCAAATGAAAGGGCTTAATATGTAGATTACAAAACCGTTTTTATTTTTTTCTTAGACATGTAGTTTTTGATTGAAGACAAAAAACGTTAAAAAAAATACCATTTCTCCCCTATTATCTCCGAAGTTACTGAAATGAAAAATCTGTAATAATTACCGATTATTAATCCTAAATATTACTGCAAAAATAAAACGGTTTTCCTAACTTGCAACGTTTTTTAGAAATTCGCAAAAATCGTAAGACAACCTTATTTGCTCCTACTAAACTAACTGCGGCATATATCGATGTATGGGGACAACAGTTTTACAAGAACAAAGTTAAGTTTGTCTCATCATACAGTTTTTCTGGAATTATTCACGTATCTACTGACGAGTTTGTACGGAACCCTCGGTGCGCGAGTCCAACTCGCACTTGACCGGTTTTTTTTCTCTTCTGATAAAATATTTAACGCAGTAACAACTGAATGGATTGAGCTAAAATTTGGCATGCAAGTAGACCCAGTCCTGGATTGAAATATAGGATACCTACTTTTAATCCCGGCAAAGAGTTCCCTTTGATATAGTAAGAGAAATAACGAAGGCGATTCTTGCGCCTTGGCGTATTCGGTGCCGTTTCGTATTTACGTACTATACTGAAAAGTATGTCAGTTTGTTTTTTAATAGCTTTCCGGCTCCATCATTAGATTTGATTTAAATATCTATTTATTTAGGTATAATGTAAAAGACGAGTTCCATATTAAATAGCAAGCAAATAGCCCGAGTAAGGTGCAGGCTGAAAAACAGCCATGTGCAGCCCAGCACGCTCACAGCATAGGCTGAGCCTAAGCCTGTTGCCACATTATTAAAAATGTAATTAGGTATAAGTTAGCCTATGTATCGTTTCTTGTTTCTTGTGGCAATAAATCATTTTTATTTTTTTTAAAGGCTCTCTTTTACTCTTGCTTCTCACTTTCTTTATTATCTACTCTCTACTTGCGTTTAACAGTGTCTCGTCTGCCGCGGTCAAATGCAGCCAAACCAGTTTGTTCCGCCATCTTAGGTTTCCGATTAGGCGGTGTTAATTCTCGCAAACAATCAAGGAATTAATCACATTCAATAATTATTTACACACACATCGAATATTAGGTATATAAATGTACATATCGAACTTTTACACATGAGGAACACGATTCAGTTGTACATATTTTATAGACTGAACCATCGAAATATAATAAATGGAAGCGTAACTGAAGTTCAAAATCGGCCCCACGGAATAAGTACTAACGGGGCGGAAAAAACACCTCTCTGTTTCTCTCTCTCTCTGTGTTGTTGTTCTCTGTTTTACCCTATGGTTGACTGGTAAAGAATGCCTTAAGGCATTTAGTCGCCAATTGTACTTTTTTATTATTGTGCAATAAAGTTTAAATAAATAATAAAAAAACTGTAGCGGCAAATGAAATACTCACGTCAGTAGGCTTTGTAAGTTTGTAACCAATCACAGTTTTTGTCTTTTAAACGATATGCATATGCAACCTATCCAAAAATGAAGACTTCTCAAACTTAATACTGATACTTGTCATAGGTACATGATTTCAAACTAAAATATAGTAAACATTATTATTATTATTTATTATTTATTTATTGACACACCAACAAAACACAGACTAATACAAACAAATAATGAATAAATTGAGGGATCGTGCCCAGCCTGTGCCTCAATTACAGGAGTGCAACAGCATTCACAATAAATGGCAGTTTCTAAAATTTTAAATACTATACTTAACAATAAAATTATGATATTTATACATTAAAATCCTACAGTAAAATTTGATATTTAAAACTGACACCGTTAAAATATATAATTTATGTGACAAACTTACTTATTATGAGCTATTGGCCGAAGACAATTTCTTTGGTAATAGGATTTTACGCTTCCAACTTAGGATACTGTCTGAATATATATCAAGATCATGTTCTTTCTGATAATGGTTGTACAGCGCCTGGAACCTATGCAGAGCAGAAAACTTGCCAGCTTTGGTCGGAAGGTGGTGATACGTGAGGACCTTATGTTTGTTTTTGGGACGACAAAGTTTAAGTTTTCCAGAATACTTCCCTCATGAATTTTCCCATTGACTAACTTGTGTAGCAATGCGAGATCCAAATAGTCCCTGAGATCCAAATATTATGTATCGATATAATAAAAAGTGGGCGTTGTGGGGCAACTTTCAACGTCAATTTTGTTAGACGTAATCGTTCCATACATTATATTTCGATGAACTAAACCGAATGTATGCCCGCTGCCAACAATCCGTATACATATAAATGTGGTTCGCATAGGTATGCGATGTGATATCATACTGACTAGACTCGTATATAACAGACATTCCAACAATTAGATTACATTCCCTTGTGGCAAATCATGAAATGTAGCGGCAGTCTACGCAAAATACGTGGGCCGAACGGCGCGGCGCCGTTTAGACAGTGCAATAGGGATGTGTGCTAAGTAAAAAAATATATGATTAAAATTGAAGGGATGTTTATAAGAACAATATAACTGACCAGAGTGGCTGATACTTAGGCACCTGGACTCGACGCGGGCGAGTAAGCGAGTAAAGTTGGCGAGTAGCATGGTATACACTTGCTTGCCAGAATTTCATTTGCCATAATTTCATTTGCCATACTATTCAACTGCCATAATGTTGTTTCCCATAATTTCATATGTCATACTCATTGTTTACTATATTAATCATATGCCCGAATCTTTGTTTCCCATAAAATCATTTTCAATAATATCATATGCCAGAATCTTTGTATCCCATAAAATCATTTTCAATAATATCATATGCCAGAATCTTTGTTTCCCATAAAATCATTCTCAATAATAATCATCATTATCGTAACCCATAATAATCACATGCTATAACATAATATAACTATGGAAAACCGAATCGTGTGGTGTGGTGGAAACATTATAGTCGACCTGGGTTAGGTTGGTTTATAACAAAGGGGCCGTTGGGGGAAATGACTAACAAAAAACTTACATAGGCGGAACGACAAAGGGGGGGACGGGGGGGCGGAGCCCCCCACAAGGGGGGCTCGGGGGGCGAAGCCCCCCGCATTAAGAAAAACTCAATACAAAGGTTACATTAAGCAAAAAAGTAGGTTAGGTTAGGTTAGAACTGCGTCCCCCAACAAAAACGAACTGCTGTCAGAAAAGTAGGTTAGGTTAGGTTTGAACTGCGTCCCCCAACAAAAACGAACTGCTGTCAGAAAAGTAGGTTAGGTTAGGTTTGAACTGCGTCCCCCAACAAAAACGAACTGCTGTCAGAAAAGTAGGTTAGGTTAGGTTTGAACTGCGTCCCCCAACAAAAACGAACCTCTGTCTGAAATGTACGTAAGGTTAAATGAAACATTATACGAATATTAGTTACAAAAAATAAATGTAGTAGCATACCCACCAACGTATTAAAACAACGAAATAATTTTCGGGCGCTTGCAGAAATGTAATAAGCAAATGCATAGCCAGAACAAATTCGAAAGTACTATTTAGCATGGATTTTAAATATTCCATTAAATAATATCATTGCACTTAATAATATGGATAACAATACGTTATGGCATTCGTAACATTATGGCATTTAATATTCGGGTAAACAATAATATTGCACTTAATAATATGGATAACAATACGTATGGCAATCGTATCCTTATGGCATTTAATATTCGGGTAAACAAGAGTATGCCAAATAACTATTATGGTAAACGAAACATTCGGGCAAATGAAATTCGGGCAAGTGCAATTCGGGCAAATGAATTGTATGGCATATGTACTTCGGGCAAACATTAGACAACCGAGTAGCATTACATTGCGGATCTAGAAAGGTCGATTGATCACACTGTGCCTGGTCAGCCTGCAATGAACTGTCATATGCCGAACTTTACTCGCTTACTCGCCGGCGGTGGGATAGTGGAGCATTTTTAATGACAGTAGGTGTCAACCTGGTTCGCTGCACTCACTGACAAGAGACAAAGATGACACCAAAGTGACTCAGCGCCACCTGTTGCAAACTTCTCTTGTCGGGCCTGCGGTAGGACATGTCGCTCTCGCATCGGTTTATTTAGTCACCAAAAGCGATGTCTCTCTAACATTGCACCATGAATCGTCTGTAATAGACGCAAAGGCCTTAAAGGCCGCTTATTGGCCGTTAAAGGCCCTGCACCAAAACAATGTTTCTGTTTAGCCCATTGGTTGACTGGTAGAGAATGCCTTAAGGCATTAAGTCCGCCAATTGTACTATTTGTATTGTGCAATAAAGATTAAATAAAATAAAATAATAAATAAAGGCCTATGATGAGGTGTCAACCAACTCATTAAATTACTCCATGTGAGTAGCAAACTTTAGTTCTGCGGCAGGGTTGGATGGGATCTCACCACAACACCTAATTAGTACATTACACAACTATGGTGGCAATACAAAGAAAGGCCGAGATCGCAGAAGTTTGCGGCCCGAGCTGCAAGCGAGGGACGTAAATATGCGATCGAGGGCTGTCTTTATTGCCTCCCGTGTTGTGTACATAATGTTATGTGTACACTTGGACAGAAAGCGCAGCGTGCGGAAAAAGCCACTTTATAGCCAGGTGTGGCATAATAGTACATTGTGTATCTAGGGCGGTAAGTAAGGAATTACAAACGAGTGTTTGTTAGAAGCCCGAGACGAAGCCGAGGGCTTTAACGACACTCGTTTGTAATTCCTTTATCGCCCGTGGCATACACAATGTTTTTCATCGCACTTGTGAGGAAATCTAAATAAACAAACTCGACACATGAGAAGAAAATTTTAACACAGAAAGTGACATATCGATACCTTCAGACTTAAACGGCGTAAACGCCGTAGGTTCTAATGGCGTTTACGCCCTTTGAGTCTAAAGGTATCGATATATGATGTGTAGATAATGCGCCCTCAAAGTGAAACGGCGCGGTACTGGAAAAAACATGTTGTCGCGTCAACAAACCTGCGAAGCTTCTAACTTCGCGACGAGACAACGCGTTTTTTCCGCCGTAAACATATAGCCAGGCCCTTAGCCATCAGAAACGGTGTCTTGCAGATTGAAGTACCTTAAATCGTCTGAAATAAACTGAAAGGCGATTTAGTCAGTGATGTTAATCACGCTCTATAATATTACGGGTAAATATTGAGGTACGAAGGTGCTACTAGTGTTGTCATAGGATGATATCCGTTTAATTATTTCGATTATACATATAATGGGTTAACTAATGTGGGGTGTAAAGTTAATTGCTCGTAAGGTTGAAGCCCACAGAGAAAATACCTATAGTGTTATTGAGGGTTTACCCTTGAATTGCCGACAGACGAATCGAATGTTATTTTAAAGACAACGTTTCAAGTATTTTCATTTCATCGAGTCATTGCGTCGAAGTTGCGTTGCGTTGTCGGCCAAACAAGGGGACACTGTTATTGAGTAAAAACCATAATTAGCCTGTTGATTCGATTTTTTTTCTGTCCTAAATCGATTCTACTATTTCTGATGAACAAATATCTATATGACACCTAATACATTGGTGTAAGTATAACAGCCACAAATTGTAATCAGTCAGTTGTAGCAGATCGGACTGAGCATTGAAAACGCTCTATACAAAACGGTAGGAATTTATGACGTCATCCGTTGCATCGCTGTACTAAGTCTGTATGAAAAAAATAGCATTTTACCATTTTGAGCACGAAGAAGTGCGTTTAAGCACATAGTTGTTATACATTTATTTTTTCAGTGTTATTTAAGCATTCCGAAATTGACTTTAATTTTTCTAAAAGACGATAAAAAAAATATCGTTTTTTTTTTAAACTTTGTGGTCTCATAACATAACTTTATATTTTTTATACATTTTTTGTTTATTTCTTCTGTGTTATTATAATTTAGTATTTTGCAATCCATGTGACTATATTATGTTGTAACATTCAACATCCCAATTATAGTATTATGCTGTCTGTAATAAAATTCAATACTGACCTGCGATTGATCTCAGTACCGTCAGATGGTAAGCGACTATGAGACCGAATATGCTGGATCAGTAGATGCCAATTTACTCGTGTCTTGAAGATTCCAAAGTTGTATTTGTCCGGAAATCTAACATTCGGCCGCTCATCGATCTTCTCTCATTCTAAATTTCTTAACAGGTATATCTAGATGTATTGATGATTTTAATATACGATAATAATACATAATAGGAGGGAAGACTTCGCTCAGTGCGTCACTACAATGGAGTAAATTTAAAAATAAGCAGCCAGCGAGTCGGTGAGTATTGAAACTTCACTACATAGTATAAAACAAAGTCACTTCCCGCTGTCTGTTTGTCCCTATTTATGCTTAGATCTTTAAAACTACCCAACGGATTTTGACGCGTTTTTTTAAATAGATAGAGTGATTCAAAAGGAAGGTATATGTATAATACAGGCATTTAGTATCAGCATTGCACTCGTGCGAAGCCGGGGCGGGTCGCTAGTAGCTTATAAACCTTTACTGTAAGTTGTAGACATTAAGTTTTGAAGACCTCTCGTATCGGGAGGCTAATCAGTATTCGTGTGCGTGTGGATTGAGTGAGCACCCTTCTGAAATAAAAAAAAACATCCTGTTCATTTAGTAAAAGTTCTAAAACAATTGTAAAACTAAATCTCTGTATTTGTAAAAAGATAAATCAAAAGATATAACCTTTAACGTGTGCTCACTCAGTTCTCACAAACTATCAACGAAATCAGGGAATGTATTCATTTAACATATAATATTTATATACGAATCTTTAGTAAAACCTATGCTAACTTACCTTTATAATTTGTAGATCACCTAGTAACGTATTTAAGATTTTACAAATAATTTCTTATGCTCACTCAATCCGCACACTTTCGAAAACCCGATTTCTGATGAAAAAACTGAAGATTTAAACTGCTATATATGTGTATAGTTTAGTAAAACTAATCTGGGAATTTGTAAAATACAAAACGAACCACTAACGTGGCAGGTTTTTGGATAATAAATGTTTGTGAATGCTCACTCAGTCCACACGTTTCAAGTAAGTTAAAAATGTAAGTATCTCAATATTTGTAGTATTACATAAACTAAAAATTACTTCAACTTTTTATCAAAAAGTGTGGTCAACCTAATCGATCTACTTACATTAGAAAAATTGCAATTGAATATCTTTAAAAACAGACAACGAATATAAAATATTAGATGGTGGATATTTAGTAAAAATTTTTACTAAAAGTTGAAGTAATTTATAGTTTATGTAATACTACAAATATTGAGATATTTACATTTTTAACTTACTTGAAACGTGTGGACTGAGTGAGCATTCATAAACATTTATTATCCAAAAACCTGCCACGTTAGTGGTTCGTTTTGTATTTTACAAATTCCCAGATTAGTTTTACTAAACTATACACATATATAGCAGTTTAAATCTTCAGTTTTTTCATCAGAAATCGGGTTTTCGAAAGTGTGCGGATTGAGTGAGCATAAGAAATTATTTGTAAAATCTTAAATACGTTACTAGGTGATCTACAAATTATAAAGGTAAGTTAGCACAGGTTTTACTAAAAATTCGTATATAAATATTATATGTTAAATGAATACATTCCCTGATTTCGTTGGTAGTTTGTGAGAACTGAGTGAGCACACGTTAAAGGTTATATCTTTTGATTTATCTTTTTACAAATACAGAGATTTAGTTTTACAATTGTTTTAGAACTTTTACTAAATGAACAGGATGTTTTTTTTTATTTCAGAAGGGTGCTCACTCAATCCACACGCACACTCAGTATTCGACAAAAGCCGAATTCTGAACAGTCCTTTGCGGTAAAATTTTGCAATAAAACATTCATATTTTGGTAGCAGACGGTTCTGCTTATAAATTCAATGTTTATCAAGCAAGCGAGATGATTGCAATGAAATATGGTAATTCCTGCCCCGCCAATTAGCATGTAGGTAAATAAGCCCATGCAAAAAAGGATTACGTTATAGGATTAAATTTCATCACTCTGACTATTTTCATCGTTAGACTATTCATAAAAGCGCTTATTTGAATAAGTACATAATTATTTTTATGCCACACCTGGCCATAAAGTGGCTTTTTCCGCACGATGCGCGTATGGAAAAAGCCGCTCTGGTGTCACTGCGATGTGTAGCTTTTGGGACACCCTGTATATTACTATTATGTCACACCAAGCCAAGGCCAAGCTTCAAGGGCAAGCTTCTGGCCAAGTGTAGACATAAAATGATGTACACAACACGAGAGGTAATAAAGAAAGCCCTCGATCGCATATTTACGTCCCTCGCTTGCAGCTCTGGCCGCAAACTTCTGCGATCTCGGCCTTTCTTTGTATTACCACCCTAGTTGTGTAATGTACTAATAACACATTTTTATTTTATTGCCTGAGTTAACTGGGTCGGAAAACCCCGGGTTAAGATGCCCAATGTTGACAACGTTGAGCGTAATTACTTTGCTTACCTCAACCTTTATTTATAAAGAAACTCAATTATTAATTAGAAAGTCGCTATATTCTCTCAATGTGCCCTTTTCGCTGTTTTTTTTTTCACCAAAAAATGTTTCATTTCCCAACTTTCGATTTTCTCCGAAATCATTTATTTTCTCAGTGTATTTCTTATAGTTTTATAGAATAGGGACTTAGATTAGGTTAGGTTTGTTTTAAGAAATTTCTAAAAAAAAACGGGTTTCAGAAAAAAAACGTTTGGAGTTGGGAAATGAAACATTTGTGAAAAAATACTCCGGCGAAAAGGCAGAGAACCGTCGGCGTCGTTTACATGAAATACCAGGGATTTACTAAGTGGATTAGTTTGGGAAAATAATTATTTTCAGTAGTGCGGAAGGGGTTCTCTGCCTTTTGCGGCGAATATTTTTTTCCTAGATATTACTGAAACCACTGTGCTTTTGAAATCAAATCAAATCAAATCAAAATATTTATTTGCCAAGAATACAGTACAATGGTGTTAAATATAATTAAAAGATTCATGTATTCAGCCAGTATAGGCATGCAAATGATTAAAAAAATAAAGTTAAACTAGAATACAAAATAAATACAATTAATTATAAAATACAAGCGTCAATAAAATGTCCTTTACCTAATACTACATGACTCGAGAAAATCTTTCACACTGTAGAAGCATCCGTCGAGCAGCCAGCTATTTAAATTTCTCTTAAAACTATTTCCCTCCAAAGTCCTAATGTTGTTGGGCACACGATTGTATATGGCGATGCACATGTTAAAGATATTCGCCTTATACATCATTTTATGGCAGCGCGGCTGTAGCAGCAGATGCCTCCCTTTCAACCTTGTCTGCCTTTGCGTAGTTTCTCCACGCTTTTCAAAGTAATGCAAATGGGAGTTTACAAATATGCACACTTCTCTGATATATACACATGGCAAAGGCAGGATGTGTAACTTTTTGAACAGGGGGACACAACTATCATCAAACCACGCACCGCAAATGGCTCTGATACATTTTTTCTGTATTTTAAACACTCGAAAATATTCTCTCAAACAAGTTCACTTGGATAAATCCGTATTTCATCGGAACGACATGTGAATAGCAATTAATGGCCCAAAGCCGACATCGTCGAAACGGCGGCTCCTCTCTGCGAGCTCTCTTTGGGATCACTCTCCGAATTTTTGTGACTGGATTGATAATATATTTCAAAATTATTTTTCATGTAGGGTTCTTACTAAAATAAAGTATGTTTTATTATAAAAGGACCGGAAATTGCCTCACTAGAATTCCCCGGTTCTGCACACCCTACTAATAATAATATTTTATCTCAGTACCCTTATTCAAAAATACTTCTGAATTAGGGTACTGAGATAAATAATTATCTGTTTTAATGTAAAAGAGAAATACAAGATTAAAATAGCAATATCCAAAAGTATATTAAGTTCATGCATTTGGCATATTAAAATCGTTATAGAAATCGCTTTATCGTTTTTAATGCGGAGTGGAGCAATGGAATTCGCTCCCTTCCTCTACATTTGCATTTTCTGACAAATCTAACTTAGAAATTTTTGAGAAAAGAGTGAATAGGCTGCTAATGAACCGGCGAACTATATCTTTTTAGCAATGATTAGTTTCAATTCAATGTGATTGAGTTTCACGGTAATTTTCTAAATAAAAATGTTTATTTGATTTCAACTGGCTATCCTCCATCGAACAGCGATGTATTGAAACGATTCGCTGCTGCGTGGGGCTCTTCTACCTTTGTGCAGAAAGTTGCCCACTGCATATACAAGTATAGCAGGATTTGAGAGCTGTGCTTGCATACGGTGCACACGGTGTTTATTTTGGTTTATAAGCAGAATTGTACTACAAATAGCAACTGACCGACATCTGCCTCGTACTTTTTAAGATAAGCATTTTAATGGTTATTTTCGGTTACGTTTTTTGGTTTCTTTAGTATATCAGAGGGTATTGTACGATTGTCAGTTATTACGTTAACTCGTTACATTTTAAAGCACGGCGCATGTTATCAAAATCGTTTTCCTAGAAATAGCATGATGCACGCTTTACCTAATCTAAAACAAAAACCAAAAGATTTGTGATTATTCTCCCACGAAGAGCAATGTATTGAAACCATTCGCTGCAGCGCAGGGCATTTCTGCCTTTGTGCGGAAAGTTGCCCACTGCCTATACGAGTATAAAAGGATTTGCGAGCTCCGCGCGGCTTAGTGCATACGAGGCGATGAGCACTATTCGTAATACTAGTGGATTATTTTCGAAATATATATGAAAACACAAATATTATGTCGGTAGTTAAGGGATTAATTTAACAATATGTTGATCTTGTTTTTGTGTAACGAACGCTGCCATGCAATTTATGTGGTTAACTTTCGTTATACAAAGGAACAAGATTAACAATTTGCTAAATTTTATCCTAACTACGGACCCCTTTTTTTAAACGATCCGAAACCGTACATTAATGAACATTATATTACAAAGACGTACATTCATAAAACAAATATAAAAATAGTTCTGTCTGATATTAAAAAAAAATCCTAGATACACACACACACATTCACACACATTGTCCAAAAAATCATCAATAGATTTTGGGGTTTTAATGAACACATCACTTTTAGTGATTGTTTGGCAGTTTCAGTTGCATAGAGAAATAAGCGCCTTGAATCATCTTAATGTTCAGTTGACGCTGGCTATCTTCCCACTCCCACGAAGAGAGACGTATTGAAACGATTCGCTGCTGTACGGGACATTTCTGCCTTTGTGCGGAAAGTTGCCCCCTGCATAAACTAGTGGATTATTTTGTTTATCAATAGAAATGTGCTAGGGATATACAGCGACCTACAGGACGTCCCACGACTTTGCCACATGAAAGTATCTTAATAAATACTGTAAATGGGTCATATAGATTTTTTTGTATGAATTAGTTAGTGTTCGCATTTTTTCTGTGGACATGCCCAAAGTTAAGGGCTTTATAAGTCTAATTTTCTTCTTGGATCCTTGTAGGAATGTACATACTATTTAGTAATACTTAAAATCAATACGAGCTGCAATCAAAGAATATTAAATAATCACCTGTCTAAACAGGTATTCAAACCCGCTAAATGTGGAAAAAAAAACAGTTATTTTACTGTACCGATCGAAAGGCTAAATGTTAAGCATTTATAGCTTTTAAAGAACATAGTATCTATCTTAATATAACATTTGCAAATTATTAATAATGCGACCAGGAAAGCGAAGGACATTCCCCTGTCCAAGCGGCCACAATTATTCAGAAGATTCCGACTCATTAGAATTTTTGGTTAATTTGTAGAGTTTGGCCGGAACTAGAATGCCATTCTAAAGTGGCGGAATCTACTGAATATTCATTGTATGCATATAGGAATCATAAGAATGACCCTGAAACGGTTGATGTGGTGTAAGAACTATCCAACATTATTTGCGTTACCAGCCTTTTCTCAACGGTTTCGATTTCCGTATACCGAAGTTGCCTTATTAAATCTTCAAGGGAGATTCCTGAGGCTTCCCTCGACTTAGCGGCTTTATGAGTCTTAAAGCTAGGGTTACCAACGCCCGGTTCAAGCGACTATTTTTCGAAATAATGAGTTTTTTTCGTCCCTGGAAAGAAAAAGATAGAGCAAAATACAAAGGTCAAGAAATACCTGCAAATGAAACGACTAGAAAGTGCTAATAAGCACGTAAGTATATTTTTTTTTAATGTAAGGTCTACAAAACAAAAAAAGGTTCGGTGAGATGAGACTATCTTCATCTGTAGATATTTTATAAAGTGATTAAAAGTGCAAAAATTGGTGTTTTTATTGTTCCATTTCTGATGTCGTATTTCATTTACATTATATTTATATTCTTGAAATTAATAATTGTGTTACATGGCAACCCTACTGTTATACCGATTTAATACTAGAGAAGCGGACAGGTAAAAAGTCGATGAACATTTTATGGTAAAAAAAAGTAGAATTTCGAAATCGATGGTTTAAATATAGTAGGAATCTGGAATGAACTTACTGGTAAGATTTTCCCACTACGCTACAATATGTGATTTTTTAAAATAGGTGTCACCAATTTTCTTCGAAACCGGCAACACAGTGGTAATGCATCTAGTGTTGCAAACGTCTATATAGGCGGCGGTGACCACTTTCCATCAGATGGGCCATCTGCTTGCTTGTCAGTGTAAGGCAATTATAGTAAATATGATACGAGTGAGCTATGTTGGGGCTCTAGGGCTGTAATAGTCGAGACTGTAATGACCAATGCCCACGAGTATCATACGACGGTTTTCAACACACTTGCGATTAAAAAAACAATACCTACTTATCTCTTAAAACTTATATTTTTGTATTTATTTTGTGGGTCTATCTAACAACAACTCTAGGCTTGGTTTGGTGCGGGGCACGCGCCATTACTGTAAACTGGGGTTACTTTAATTCTTCGTAAATTTATCACCGATTTTTATACCCGAATACCTTTGATTATGAACGCGGTTAATAAGTATTTTTATTTAGGTTACCAAGCCTAATAATAAATTGTTATGAACGCCTTCAGAAACCCACTATTTATAGTAGAAAAATCGGTGATAAATGTTACCCCGTGAATCAGAGTAACCCCAGTCTACCGTACGCATACATGGTGCTGAGCGGCGGCGCGGGAATAATGATGTGCTCTCGTTGGTCAATTTGCGGTAATTACAACACTACTTAGTGCGGTAATGTGAAGTAAAAAGCACTTGTGCTGTTGTAAGCTGCGTTGTAAAACAAAATTAACAAACGTATCAGTGTAAAGTCTGTGTCAGCTGACAATTGTGACAGACCAAACTTCACACAGATAGTACGTTTGTTTTTTTTTACGAATTTAGGCACTAATTTTGTCAGTCCGGCGTCCCTTTTTTTAAGTGAGTTTAACACGACATTTTGGAAGAATAACAGGGAATAAAAATGCAATAGGGGTATTTTCTAGATCATTACGTCGGGAACTATTGAAAAAATATATAAATTGCACACTTTTGAAAATCTTGACTTACCCAATTGCGCATCTGACAATAGTGCGCCACTTCATTATGTATATGCCCTTTGTTCCCACCATGCACCTCCAGTGACCACCTGGGTAATCCGCTGAGTTTTTTTTTTACTCCCGGTCCCCTTTTTCGACCTGTACCTCTAGCACAACTGTGACGCGCGACTCTTTGTCACGCGACAAATTCTACCCATCCCTTTCGATTCAATATAGTGCGGCAGTGACAGGTGACACTCTGTCGCGCGAGAAACGAAGTCGCAGCTAGTTATGCTAACAAGTACCACGGAAAAAAAACCACCGTGCCGTTTTATCAAAACTCCAACATATCCTTTCAGATTTCAAGTTTATGTATCGAAATAAATATAATATTATCATTGTCAGCTAATATTTCGTTTCCTTATGGTTCTTATTTACTAAACGTAAACGTGTCTACATAGACATGAAAAAATAATCGCTATCGAAAGAACTGGTGGTCATTGTGTTCATTCATACATTTTCAACGTTAACAGTGGTGCGAAAACGAAGTGAAGGTGGGTCCGACGGGAAGAACATTTGACAAAATTCTGTTTGACTGACACTGACACAAAATAAAAATCCTAGCTATAGATTAGTTTCAAGAGAGTTGAGGTGAATCATTACACACACAGCTACTTGAAGTACCTACTCATTGCAAAAAAAGTGAATGAATGAAATGAATGAGTGAGTAAATAAACACAAGGCTATAGTTTAAAGAAACTTTTTGGTCTATCTTGCAATTCACTGTTATAATGAAATAATGAACTTTATTCTGCAAGTAGGCCGCAAGTGCACTTTTACATGTCAAAGTTTACTGGCTCTTTTTAAAAGAGGAGACCACTGCCGAGGAGGGTCAGTCAAATTCAATCAAAAATTATACTTAAATGCAATAGTATTACTTAACCTATCTTAAATTATTGATTGTTGAACTTGGTATCGGTACGAAAAAAGAAAAGTAATTTCAAAACCTTGCTGTCATTACATGACAGTGTTGTTGTGTGCGTGGCCTCAACTCTCGTGAAACTACCTATAGTTGTTATAATATCTATATATATTATAACAATTAGCAATATAAATTATACAATATAATAGTAGAGAGGTAAACGACGGTAAAAATAAAATTTCAACGGTTTACTCAGGTGGTCTCTGGAGGTGGACGGTGGGAAAGAAGGGTTTATATGGTATATTATTAGCTGTTCTTAGCCCTTTACTGTTCGATGTCGATCGGGATGCCCGAAGGGCCAAAGGATGGAAGGGGCCAAAAGGTGGAAAGTGTCCAAAAGTGGAAGAGGCTAAAGGGTACAAGATAATCGCACGACCGAATGGTTCCTAAGGCTTGAGATAAAATTATTTTGAAAGTTACTACTAACAATACAATTTATTACTTAAAATAAATATGGGAAACGATATAGACCCTCTAAATAGTATATACAGTTACATCATAAAACCCAACTATTAAATACGACACGCATTTCACAGCATTACGTTTCCTGCCATTGTCGTAAATTACAGTTTTACTACAGAACTTGGGGCTATAAGCTGTCTATTCGTCGATTTATTGCGCAAAGTATCGAACTATCCTCAACTTTAGTTATGTCTTGAAGTTTTGCTGTAAAACCTGTATGGATTTATAAAAATGTGCCCAGGGGTCTAGCACAATTAGACTATAGTCTGTGCTGAAAGAGAATAGGATTTATATGGGGGGGCGCTGTAATGCTTTCTGCCGTATTTGCAAAAAAAAATGCCATACTGGTTAGGTTAGTTCCGTTTTTCGCCACGCCTATTCTCTTTCCGCACAGACTCTAGTGGCCGTCCCTTCAACTGTCATTATCGCAAATGATAAAAATTAATTGAAAAATTTAGCACACATGATAAGAGCTGATATAGACTACCATATCACAATATATAAACACAAAGCAATTTTGACAATATTAAAAGCATACGATTATAATTAATAACCTCCTTTTTCGAAGTCGGTTAAAAATACTACAGTATTTATCGCTCAATTAAGAGTCGCGCGAGCCAAAATGAGGAACGAGGAAGAAAGTAAAGGTACTGCGAGCAGTGAAGACAAGAATGTTAGAATATCTCGGGCATATTTTGAGGAATCCCGAGTATGAGCTGTTACAGCTAATTATTCACAGCACGACGCAATATTGGGGGAAGACGAACATTCTTACTTAAGAACACCGATGCGCTGTTTAGATCTGCTCGACTGATCAAAGTTAAAACAAGTAGCAATGTTTTGGAAATTTTTACAGGAGAGCCAAAAAACGGTTTGTAACCTCAAAGGCTCAGCTAGTTAGGTACTTGAATATAATTTTTTGAATAGCTGAAAATCTACGAAAATGTAACGATGAGGGAACGTACGATCGACGCGAAGAATAAAACCGCCGCGCTGTGTCGAGGGTCCAAGTCGCCACAGTCGTCGTCTACATGCTATTACAAATCTGCCGTCCAGTATCTAAAACTAGACTAACCTCTGTACAACTCCATAGAGGTTAGTCATAGGATGGCAGAAACGTAAAAGTTCGTGAAGATGTTTGGAGAATCAGATGTATAATATTTGTAAAATTATCATTTATTCAAAACAAAATAAAAATAACTGCTACACAAGATTTACTATACAGTGTTTGTGACTAAATAACGTAGTAACGATTGAATGGATTAGGACTTAATTTGGCACATAAGTAGGGCATTTCGAAAAATATTGAGAATACCGCGGGCATAGCCGCGTATAAAGCTAGTTTACAATAAAGTGATTGCGTTTTCGCATTAATTCTGAACTGAACGTTATCAATTCCCTTTAACTATTTCTAGTTTTACTGTCATTTATTCATAACATTTTCATACCATTTCTCGCCTATCCTCGCTCCATATTTCCCCGCAATATTAATAAATTCACACAGAAATTCTCGTACGTTTAACGCACAATGACGCTCCCGCCAAACCGCGCGCCATTTTGCAAGATGGCGTCATTTATAAACGTCAGCAAGCCTCGTATTTCATCGTTAGCCGAGTTTGAGCGATTAATGAATACACGTCTGTTATAATTAACTGTGCGCCATAATTAAGTCCGTTCTGAATAACAACAATGATAAAAGGGATTATGGCATTTGCTTGTACAATCCATTTTTGGGTTCCGTGCCCAAAGGGTGCTAACAACGGAACCCTATTACTAAGCTTCCTCTGTCCGTCTGTCAATGGGCTGTGTTGACTATTTTTTCATGTTCTCAAACATAATTATACCAAACCAGAAATTAACTAGCAACTGGCTTGAATTCTTTTTTCTGTAGAAGTTGGAGGGTTTAGTCACATTTCAGTACTTTGGAAGTTAGTTTGTCCCAATAGGTTGAGATTGGGCAGCTAAAAAAAATACGTGTATATTATTTAAGACTACTCTCTAACATATATCAAAATAAATCAGATCGAGCCGGACAGTTGGGTACCTTTCCTTGTAAGTAGAAATTACATGAAATTGGCAGAAAATTGCACAAAATAGCGATTCGCTTCCAAGTTGCTCCTCCGCTTTAGAGATTTTTCCGTATTTATCGAAGCTCAATATGCAGATTTAAAAAATGAGAGATGAAAGATCAGTGTCATTGACTATTTTTAAAGGTAATACGTAAAGTTCGTTGTGCATGACATTTCTCCTTATTGCGTTAACTTCCTCATTACTGTGGGTAGCGTTGCCAGACGTCCGGATAAAGCCGGACATAGTTAGCCTTTTTGATTGCGTGTCCGGCCAAAATAAACGGTGTCCGGCCAATTTTTTTGTCGTACCTATTAATACTGAGACACAAAATCCTCAATAATGTAGGGTGTCCGGCCTTTTTACCCAAATGTCCGGCCAAACTGGCTGCATGGTCTGACCGACAATTAGGTTTGGCGCCCTGGCAACCCTAACCACCCAATCTGAGTCGTGTGATTCCTCATTTGCAGTATAAGTATGCGTCTGCCAGGTACTAGGTAGTGCGCCACTTAAATATGGTCTTTGGTGTTACGGAGAGCACGATGTATTTTGGCACAGTAATAACAGTAATTTTTCTTTGTACAAAAGATACAGCGCGCAGCTTGTATGTCTGCGCGTCGCAAAATGGACGCACTACAAGCGACGTTTTACTGGTTTTACGAATGCGTAAGAATGCCCCAGTACGGATCGCACCATCTGCCTCTCGACCTTGAATACATATCGTGCGCTCCTAAACGGTCGAAGTTTGACGCCTCGTCTGTCTTTATACTTTGATCTTGGTGTCCAGTGATGAGTCAATGAAACAATTATGATTCTTTAATAAAATACTATAATAGTATTTTATGCAACAGTTGTATAAGTGGGTTCAAAAAATGCGAATTGCGTGAGTTGCGATACGAGCCGCGAATGCGGCGAGTATCGCAAATAGAGACGCAATGAGCGTTTTTTGACTTAATTATACAACGTTGCATACAATACTTTTTCTACGACGAGGTTTTAAATTATAAAATACAAAATTAATCATAACCTGGAAACAAGGCAAATATGACGTTTGACTAACAGTATGTAAACTTTTTTTTTAATTTAAAATATACTTAATTTAAAAATACTTGTTTTATGTTGGCATCAATGAATTTAGTTCGGAAAGTTTTGTTTTTCTTAAAAACCATAGGAATTTAATTGTTTGTTAAGTTGGTAGTTATGCATTTTTACCGTAAAGTTAAAATTGAGCGCTTAATCCTTGACCTAAGTTTAACCTAGATTTAGAAGTCTGTGGCTGCTAGCAATAACGTAAAGTGACTATAACGACACTAGTGCTGTTATGGGGAATAGAGTATAGACTTCTCTGAACTCATATTATGTATGTTCTTATATTAGTGTTCGTGACCAAGTAAAAGACAGATAACAGTACGTACAGGAGTAGAAAAAGTGTTTTATGCCACACCTGGCCATAAAGTGGCTTTTTCCGCACGCTGCGCGTACGGAAAAAGCCGCTTTCTGGCCAAGTGTAGACATAAAATTATGTACACAACACGGGAGGCAATAAAGAAAGCCCTCGATCGCACATTCACATCTGCGATCTCAGCCTTTCTTTGTTTTACCACCCTAGTTGTGTAATGTACTATTCTGAATCGTGTTGGTGATCCAGGTGGCATAACTGGCCACTTTAGTGTAGACGGAAGGCCGCAGACCGCATTCTGGACGCGACATAATTCCAATTTGCATTCCGTTGTATGTCATAGGGCCACCGCCGTCTCTCTGGAGAGTAAAAAGATGATTACTATCATTTGTTCTTCTGAAAGAAATGAAGACAGATAAACAAGCGAAGGATGATGAGATTGAAAAGCATGCACTAAATGAAACAAATAAAAGAAGCTGTTATATCGTACAAGGAAATCCATCGATTTTTAAACGGTTTTATTTAGCTTACCGTGTTTGTGTCAGGTTTGTTTGGGTCAAATCTTGCGGCAGCTTTTTCAACTACTTCTACTAAACCGATTTTTATGAAACTTTGCATACAGATTCTGTTTCCGTGACAATACAACATTATGATAAGTTCAAGGTGGTTTGATGATGGAGTCAGGAGCTGGAGAGTGGAACTCTTCAACCGTTACTACTAATTCCATCGAGCGTGGGCTCATTCACTTGGTATTGACGAGCCCGATTCGTTAAACCTGGTGACGAGGGTCTGATGATGGAGTCAGGAGGTAGAGAGTGGAACTCTTCAACCGGTACTACTAACTCCATCGAGCGTGGGCTCATTCGCTTGGTATTGACGAGCCCGATTCGTTAAACCTGGTGACGAGGGTCTGATGATGGAGTCAGGAGGTAGAGAGTGGAACTCTTCAACCGTTACTACTAACTCCATCGAGCGTGGGCTCATTCGCTTTGTATTGACGAGCCCGATTCGTTAAACCTGGTGACGAAGGTCTGATGATGGAGTCAGGATGTACAGAGTGGAACTCTTTAACCGTTACCAGTAACCCCTTCGACTTTGGTCTTATTTGGTTGGTATTGACGAGCGCTTTACGTTAAACTTGATGGCGAGGGTCTGATGATGGAGTCAGGAGGTAGAGAGTGGAACTCTTCAACCGTTACTACTAACTCCATCGAGCGTGGGCTCATTCGCTTGGTATTGACGAGCCCGATTCGTTAAACCTGGTGACGAGGGTCTGATGACGGAGTCAGGATGTACAGAGTGGAACTCTTTAACCGTTACCAGTAACCCCTTCGACTTTGGTCTTATTTGGTTGGTATTGACGAGCGCGTTACGTTAAACTTGATGGCGAGGATCTCATGATGGAATCAGGAGGTAGAGAGTGGAACTCTTCAACCTTTACTACTAACTCCATCGAGCGTGGGTTCATTTGCTTGGTATTGACGAGCCCGATTCGTTAAACCTGGTGACGAGGGTCTGATGATGGAGTCAGGGGGTAGAGAGTGGAACTCTTCAACCGTTACTACTAACTCCATCGAGCGTGGGCTCATTCGCTTGGTATTGACGAGCCCGATTCGTTAAACCTGGTGACGAAGGTCTGATGATGGAGTCAGGATGTACAGAGTGGAACTCTTTAACCGTTACCAGTAACTCCTTCGACTTTGGTCTTATTTGGTTGGTATTGACTAGCGCGTTACGTTAAACTTGATGGCGAGGATCTCATGATGGAGTCAGGAGGTAGAGAGTGGGAACTCTTCAACCGTTACTAGTTACTCCTCCAAGTGTGGGCTCATTCGCTTGGTACTGTTGAGCTTAATGCGTTATATTTGATGGCGACGGTCTGATGCTGGTGTCAGGAGGTAGAGAGTGGAACTCTTCAGCCGTTGCTAACAAGCCCTTAAAGTTTGGTCTCATTTAATTAGTATTCACGAGCCCTATACGTTAAAGTTGGTGCCGAGGGTCTGAAGATGGAGTCAGGATATGAAGAATAGATAATCTTCAACCGTTTATAGCATCTAATCTCTTGAATCAAACGGTTGGTCGTTTGGTATTGACGGGCCCAATACGTTATACATACATGGTGACGAGGGTCTGATGATAGAGTCAGGAGCTAGAGAGTTTAACTCGTCAACCGTTTTTAGTAACCCCTTCGAATTCAGGCTCATTTGGCTGGTATTGATGAGTCCGAATTATGCTTGCTAACGAAGGCAATGATGATGAGTCACGAGGTGGACAGTCGAAATCCTCAACCGTTACTATCAACCCTTTCGAGTTTAGGTTTTTTGGTTGATATTGACGGTCGGCTGATGGAATCAGGAGGTAAAATGTGGAAATCTTCAACTGTTTGTTGAAAATGGAAGTATTTTGACGTTACTTAATCCCAACGAGTTTTGTGTAATTCGGTTTGTATTGACAAGTCTGGTAGGTACGTTATACTTAGTGCCCAGGGCCTGATGACGGTGTGAGAAAACGGAAAGTAAAAATATTGAACTGTTACTAGTAACCCCAAACCGTAGGCGTATATCGTTACAGTGTGGCAATGCGAGCCCATTCAGGTATTTACAATCACCCAAATGCCTTTAACTCGGTCCTTATGCTAGCGTAGGTGCGAGCTACATTGGGATAATATGCGTAGTTGGTGATACGCAGAAAGTTACTCTTCAGCTCCGCAGTATTGAACGTGCAATCATCGGTTTTGCACCCTGAAACTCGTCATTGGTACTCGCAAAAATGAGATGAGACTTTATCTTTAAAATTGATTAGTAGCTTTCGCTTTCTAATTCAATCATCAGTTCCTCGACCCCAAGTATGTATAAAGTATTGGAGTCATTAATGCCAACCAAATGAGTCCAACCAAACTAGAGAGGGTTACTAGTACCTAATGTTTGAAAAATTCTCCTGTTCAGCTCCTGACTTTCTTCGGGCTGACAAAAATGAAATGAGGATTGTTCAAAATGAGGAATAGTTTGCGCAATGGTTTTTAGTGAAAAGATGAATATTAAACTAAAAACTAGAAAATAAAAATAGGTAAAAAAACTTTTTAAGTTAAACGGTTTTATCTTATGTTAAAAAATGTACCAAAAAGTAGAAAATAAATTTAGGACACAAAACTGGATCTTTTCGAGATTTTGACATCTGTTAGGTAGAAAATCGTCCAATAAGCGGAATAACTAATAATCTGGGACTTAACATACTAAATAAAAACGTGGGGCGCATTGTATTTGCATCGATCTATATCTCTACATATTATGAAACAATATATCCGCCCGCATCTGTTTGTTTGTCCGTATAAACATTAAAACTGCTGGATTACGTTGATGCGGTTTGCACTAACTGCTTGATACTTTGAGATGGTTTTAGAACATAGGTACTTTGCTTAATGTGTCTGTCTATTACCTGTGTGTTATAAATCCAGGCAAGGCATGATGCGGGTGTTATTAATTATGTAAGTAGGAAAACTCATATATTTGAAAGCCCGTCCAAAGGAATATTATTTAAAAATTGCGCCCCACGTTTTTATTTAGTATGTTAAGTCCCAGATTATTAGTTATTCCGCTTATTGGACGATTTTCTACCTAACAGATGTCAAAATCTCGAAAAGATCCAGTTTTGTGTCCTAAATTTATTTTCTACTTTTTGGTACATTTTTTAACATAAGATAAAACCGTTTAACTTAAAAAGTTTTTTTACCTATTTTTTTACTTAATGTAATAGTAATATACAGGGTGTCCCGAAAGCTACTCGTCGCAGTGACACCAGAGCTAGGTCAGTTCAAGAGGCACCAAACTAAGGAATGCAATAACCGGTCAAATATGAAACCCGGGTATTACCCGACTCTAAATAAAGTCAATTAGCCAGGTTTTCGGGTTTCGGGTTTGCATTATCTACAATGAACTTGCCGATATTGCCGGCCGTGTTAAGTAAGATAAACAAGCATGTGATGTGATGTTTTTTCGCGTTTGATTTAAGGTGGCCGATGTTAGATTTTATTTATTACCTTTAAAATAAAACGATACATGCATAATTTTTATTAATTACTAGGTTTTTTAACCCGGGTTCTGAATCAAAATACCCGGGTTTTACCCGATCCTAAATAAAGTCGGTTACCCGGGTACCCGGGTTGCATTCCCTACACCAAACCAGCCTAATATGACCTTAGTAAAAGTCATGGTTGGTACTTGAAAATCTCTCAAGACTCCGATTTTAATGATGCCACCGAAGTCAATGCTACGGAAGTCACCGGAAAAATGCCCTTAACATTCTCGATGTAACGACCTTTATACTGCTAATAATCAGACATACCGCACACGCATCCTGGCCTGATATCCCTGCGCACAGCTGGCCAAGAGTCAGGTTCGGGTAGAACAGGCAGCAGAAATCATTTGATGCCACTGACACTGTTGTTTGCCGAAGATTACATTGAATTTTCCTCTGATTCTGCAATTGTAGGGAAACAATAGAATTACACCGCAGTAATAACAAGGTGCCACGTCCGAATGCTTGACCATGCTAATCTGTCATGCCATCTAACCATCTTGATATTTAGTCATTAGCAATAGAGGTGACGTTAGTGTGTCAACTATTAAACATTAGCGTGCTAAACATTAGAAAGTTTACTTTACATATGCTCTAGAATTCTGAGTATATTATGTAGTTAGTCTTTATGGTTTTCTTCTTTTTCTTTATGCTTATGGCTGAGTGATCGGGGCCCTCGTGAGGGAAGGTAATATAAGAGCCAGCTAAACTATCTCCAATATAACCCTGCAGACGAAAAGATCCAGAGCAAGGCCTTAAAAGCAGTGGAAGACTCACACAGAGTTGCAGCTCCCTAAGAATAATCTTTGTGGTCATCAACTAAATAAAAATACATCCTACTCATAACCACTGTAGAAACCGCTTATCTGACTATGCCAGACAGTCTGGCAACAGGGAGAGATGGCGGGAAGTCCTACGGAGACCTGTCTCCACCTCTACCACCGATGTGGACGCCTACTGAGTCCAGATCGGTGGTAGAGGCGAACCACACTCTGCCAAAAGTGAAAGGACAAAGAACAAAAAAGAAGAATTGCTTACCATTAGGTCCTACTGAAGCCAAAAGTCATTTACTTGTTTATATTGAAAAATCTTAAAATATATAAAGTTCTTCCTCTGCGGCTCATACTTACGCACATACTACACATATACTATATACTTACATTACGCATACTTACTTTAGTATATCCCCATCCACTGACATTCATCTTGTAACTCTTCTGGTCGCCTAGAAGATGCAAGGGCCACAGCACTTTAGCCACCTTGCTTCCTAGCGGCACCGTTTCTGCCAACTTCAGCAAACAGATGTCGTTAGCGAGAGCGGGGTGTTTGTAGTCTTCATGGCATAGACTCTGTTTCACGTCTATGAAGAAGCCACCATTGCTTAAATGTTCTGTTCCTACGAGAACCTTCCATGTGCCTCCTCTGTGGAAAACATTGGTATTGTCAATGAAATAATTATTATTTATATGTCTTACCCGTTCATGGGACAATGGTGTCCCAGCCTTGAGAGGCGTGCGCCGAGCCAAAGCCAACGCGTAGAAGCCCTTTCGATAATTTAATGAAAGGCAAAGTGTACACCCCGCGGATACTATATCTGTCCGTGTCATGGGACGCACACAGAGATAGCCCCCGCTAGGTGCAAGACTATTGTGAATGGATGGAATCTAAATCTACTGAATTATGGTGGTGGAAATATGGACAGAAAGCTGGGCTATTAATTGAGACATGACGTCATCCGTCAGAAAGAAAGTGTCTCATGGCTATGATGGCACTGACAAACCGTGACTTTCCGTCCGCTAGATGGGCCCCTGTTAAATAGCGACATTATATAATGGCCTAGGGGCAACATCAATGCGGAGGGCTGCAGGATGTCAAGAGGAGTGCTGCGCTTTCTCCGAGGGTACTCGCGGCTTAACCTATAGTGCAGAGTATGCAGTGCACACGGGCGCAGAGTCTTAGATGGCGCCGAGCACCGCTTGTAGCACCTCCAGAGACCATGCGTCGTTTACGTTTGCCTATTGAAGGACGCCAGCGTATTGGTTGCACATGGGCGCGACATGGGCTAGAGCCACCTCTGGCCTGGGGCATATAGCTCTCATGACTCAACTCTGGACGGTCGGTTTAGGAAGAGGCGGAGGTCCTTTTACTCTTACCCATGGACCCTCCCTAAGGACCCCCAGGAGCAATCATCACTCGGGTACGTTGGGGTCGCTATTCCCCAACAGCTCGCCACAAGCTGCCCTGCGTTAATATTATTTACCATTATTACACATCTTGTTTGTCTAATAAAGGTTAATAATATAAGAAATAGAACTTACATCTACAATTAAAGTAAACTAGACTAAACCTAAATGATGTTTCTTTCCATGGGTCATTCTTGATAATTAATATTCCACTGTGCACACATATTGGTGAATATTAAAAAGATCCCGCCTCTTTAGAATGGCATTTTTGGTTATTATGTTGTAGTTCCGGCCAAGCTCTACAAATTAACCAAAAATGACATTCTAATGAGGGGGAATTCTTCTGAGTATTCGTGGCCAGAATTATGTCCTTCAAGAATTACCCCCCTGCGACAGGGCCCCATGTTAGTTCATCAACTTACTCATGAACACAATTAGCAGCGGTTAGAATGAACAGTTCATGAATGATGGAACCACCACAGCAGTACGTGTAGCTGAAGTCAACAGGATTGATTACAAAAATAGCCGCCATCCAGGGGGCGTCTATAATTGATATTGCGCGTCCACCGGCGATCCGCACATTTTGCTTTTCTGTGAATTAAATTAGAAATTCAATGTAACACAAATTCTGTTAAGTCTACCTTAACAAACTTTGTGTTAGATACATTGAATTTCTGAATGATAAGTTATTCAGTATTTAGCAATAGATGTGACAACAGGATATCACCTATATTGGCCATTACCATGTCAAACACACACACATTGCTTAGAATTGTTTTATTTTAAATGAAATGAACATTTTATATCTTAATTTGTATACTACAAACGTTTTGTTTATAGTATACAAATTAAGATATAAAATTAAGATATAAAAAAGTATTATTAGTACTACCACTAGCTGCTGCTCCCCACGTTGTTTGAAGTAACGCACATAAAACAACTAAAAACACTGGATGCACACGAACCATGGTGCCAAATTGTCAAGCAATAGAAATAGTTGTGAGGAAGTAATCCAGTCGGACCGTGAATAACACCATTACGTATTTAATAAGTTTAATGAGTAGATAAATGACCCTAATATTAATTCCGAGGGTTTTTATCAGATTTGCTTATCAAATTAAAATTAAACTATTTTAATGCCGGTACAAGTGTGATTGTGAATCTGTTAAGCAATACTAATACTAACCATGTATTTATACATAAGAATAGACATTAAATCGCTCGTACTCGTCGCAGGATTGATGCATTTGAGATGTGGTGCTGGCGCAGAATGCTCCGAGTATCATGGACTGAGTGACGCACGAATGAGTCTATTCTCGACGAGCTCAACATTAAAACTAGACTCTCCACCATATGTACACAGCGTATCCAAAGCTTCTTCGGATAAGCTCCTAATTACTGGTCGCATGAGAGGAAAAAGGAGTAGGGGCTACGCCTATGCGATGGTCGGACACAATCACATCTGCAACTGGAGCCACATTACAGGCTAGCATTCATCAAGCCCAAAACCGTTCAGCTTGGAGAGCGTTGGTGAAGAGTTCCCGCAGCCGTCACGTCCCTCAGCCATGAGGATACGACGAAGAAGAAGAGAGAGAAGTTTCTTGGTCCTTTATACAGACGAAAAGAGAGTGAAGAATCGGATTCAATAACATGAGGTTGAACGAGCATAATATAGGAAAAAAAAATTCTTATGGCCTTGGGTGACGTAAATCTGAATTCGATCTACTTAGTAAACTGAATAAGTACCAAGTCATTACGATTTAGGATAAAAAATCTGAATGAGTTTAAACAGTAATTTATGCAACTGATACATAATGAGAGGCCTTAAAACACAGTGTGGTTTTAAGTATCATAAGATCACACGAGTAATTTAACGCTTCATTATCATAATGTATGTACTGTACTCGTAGAGTTGCATGGTATCCCCTTATTTGGTATAAAATCAATCCGTATAAAATCACTTCGTCGAAATTCATTTCGGATAATGATTCATTTCGTATAAATTCAGATGGCATAAAAATTAAAGTGTATAATTACATTTCGTATAAAATTCAAATGCTCTAAAGTCATCTTGTATAATTTCGTATGATATAACATTCATTTGATCGAAACGTTATTTGTTATAAGTATTATAAGGTATAACATTCATTTGCTCGAAACGTTATTTGTTATAAGTATTATAAGGTATAACATTCACGGGGTATAACTGTTAAAAGCTCTAATTTTTGTAAACCCTTAATATTATTGAAATATGAGGCCCAGGTTTCACTGTAATGTATACAGGATGTCACTGTGATATATACAAAATGTCATTGTTATATATACAGGGTGCCATTGTGTTATATACAGGGTGTCACTGTGATAGATACAGGATGTCACTGTCAGCAGAGAAAACATGTCTGTAAGCAGTTTAATTGAGATATACAGGGTGTCACTGTGATAGATACAGGATGTCACTGTGATATATATAGAACGTAATTGTGATATAAACAGGGTGCAATTGTGTTATATACAGGGTGTCACTGTGATAGATACAGGGTGTCACTGTGATAGATACAGGATGTCACTGTGATATATACAGAGTGTCACTGTGTTATATACAGGGTGTCACTGTAATGTATTTTAAGTAATATTTCGTGTAATGTATATTTCAAAATATATCGCAGCTTAGTCATAATCTAGTCATATATATTTTTCCAAGTTCACATTTTTAAGCAATAAGCTTTTCCAAATTATACTGCTGTTTATGAATGACCCTAAAAACGAAACAGCTCCCAAAAATAGGTAGGTTAGGGTTATTTTTTTTGATGACCCTAAAAACGAAACGGCTCCCAAAAATAGGTAGGTTAGGGTTATTTTTTTTGATGACCCTAAAAACGAAACGACTCCCAAAATAGGTAGGTTAGGGTTATTTTTTTTGATGACCCTAAAAACGAAACGGCTCCCAAAAATAGGTAGGTTAGGGTTATTTTTTTAATGGCCCTAAAAACGAAACGGCTCCCAAAAATAGGTAGGTTAGGGTTATTTTTTTTTGATGACCCTAAAAACGAAACGGCTCCCAAAAATAGGTAGGTTAGGGTTATTTTTTTTTATGGCCTTAAAAACGAAACGGCTCCCAAAAATAGGTAAGATAGGGTTATTTGTTTTGATGACCCTAAAAACGAAACGGCTCCCAAAAATATGTAGGTTAGGGTTATTCTTTTTGATGACCCTAAAAACGAAACGGCTCCCAAAAATAGGTAGGTTAGGGTTATTTTTTTTGATGACCCTAAAAACGAAACGGCTCCCAAAAATAGGTAGGTTAGGGTTATTTTTTTTTGATGACCCTAAAAACGAAACGGCTCCCAAAAATAGGTAGGTTAGGGTTATTTTTTTTTGATGACCCTAAAAACAAAACGGCTCCCAAAATAGGTAGGTTAGGGTTATTATTTTTGATGACCCTAAAAACGTAACGGCTCCCAAAAATAGGTAGGTTAGGGTTATTTTTTTGATGACCCTAAAAACAAAACGGCTCCCAAAATAGGTAGGTTAGGGTTATTTTTTTTGATGACCCTAAAAAAGAAACGGCTCCCAAAAATAGGTAGGTTAGGGTTATTTTTTTAATGGCCCTAAAAACGAAACGGCTCCCAAAAATAGGTAGGTTAGGGTAATTTTTTTTTGATGATCCTAAAAACGAAACGGCTCCCAAAAATAGGTAGGTTAGGGTTATTTTTTTTAATGGCCTTAAAAACGAAACGGCTCCCAAAAATTGGTAGGATAGGGTTATTTTTTTCGATGACCTTAAAAATGAAACGGCTCCCAAAAATAGGTAGGTTAGGGTTATTTTTTTTGATGACCCTAAAAACGAAACGGCTCCCAAAAATAGGTAGGTTAGGGTTATTTTTTTTTGATGACCCTAAAAACGAAACGGCTCCCAAAAATAGGTAGGTTATCGACGACATCCTGTATCGATCACAGAGACATCCTGTATACATTACAGTGACACTCTGTATATAACATAGTGACACCCTGTATATAACACAGTGATACCCTGTACCTATCACAGTGACACCCTGTACCTATCACAGTGACACCCTGTATCTATCACAGTGACACCCTGTATATATCACATTGACACCGAGTATATATCACAGTGACACCCTGTATATATCACAGTGACATCCTGTATCTATCACAGTGACACCCTGTATATAACACAGTGACACCCTGTATATAACACAGTGAGACCCTGTACCTATCACAGTGACACCCTGTACCTATCACAGTGACACCCTGTATCTATCACAGTTACACCCTGTATATAAAACAGTGACACCCTGTATATGCCCTGTATATGGAGCAGCTTGTATATGCTTTGATACGCAAGGGCGAAGGGGCTGTTCTTCCCGCAGCGGCGGAGCAGTTGCGGAGCCCGACCGACTGTTTTGTATACATTGTGATGATTAGATATTTTGAATGTTCTACGTTTTAAATATGCGATCAAGTAATTGTTATACAAAATGAATATTATGCGTAATAATTTTATACATCTTAAATGTTATGCATAATGATTTTATACATTTTGAATGTTAGACATATTGAAGAATAGAGATTTCGTATTTAGAGCTTTTAAATGTTATACAAAATGAATTTTAACCGAAATGAATGATTATACGAAGTGATTTTATACGTTTTGAATTTATACGTTTTGATTTTATACCATTTAGTTTTATACGAAATAAGGTAGACCCAGAGTTGCATACATATAAATCCTCAATTATGTTTTCGGGAACCGGGAAGAATTACCACCATTGCACAGCCATGGCCGACTAGATTTCAAATCATGACCAACTACATTTTCATAATAACATCGGTTTCGATGTTATTATGATTTTTCATACATTATAATAACACTGGCACAGATAACACACTGATGTTACATTACTGGTTGCAATTATGGTGGTCATTATGTACGGTTTCCGAACGCATAATAGAAGACTTAATGATTTGTAGGTGTAGACACGGGACAAGGTGACCTGGTTCGACCCCAGGCGCCCCCGGCACCCACCCAGTTCGACCCCTCGGGGTGGTCCGGCTAGCAACCTGGTTCGGCCCCAGGGAACGCCACGGCCGACCACCCGGTCCGACAATCGCTATGCCCATAAGGGTTGCGAGTTTGTCAGCTTCCAAAAAAAAAAGGTGTAGACAAAATCCCCCGATAAAATGTCCAGTTTGAATGCTGGTCCTGCTGTCGATAAATTATCCCTTTCCTTTTAAAATGGCGTGGCGTATTTATAAATTGCGTATCGCACTTATGATTGAAAGTCCGTTCGTTTAGGGCACCCTTTCAATGCGTGCTTCAGATTTCAATAAGTCTAGTGATGTCAAAGACTCGAGTTTTTAAGTTTTAATTCGACAACTCAGTTATCAGCAGTGATCGGCGACCGACCGATAGCATTTTATGTCACTTTAACCTGAAACGTAATGATTTATATCTATATTAAAAATGTATGCAGTTTTTATTGTAACATTAACCACTGTCAACGAATTCTAAATATTTTGAGGAGATGCAGGTTCGAATCCTGCCCGAGACATATAAATATAACTTTAAAAAATTTCTCTTCTAATTAAAAATGTACAGTTTAATTTCTAACAAAAAAGACAAATAAGATAAAATAAATGAGATAAGTCTGTGTTGTTAGAAATAAAACTGCATGCACTTTTAATACATAAATCATTACTGGTTAGCTAGAAGAGGGATCTGTTCGCCTTTGTACAAAACCATTGTTCTTTTTACTGTTTCTGTATGATTTTATGTGCAATAAAGTGTTTACATTCATACATACATACATACATTACGTTTGAAGTTAAAGTGACATAAAATGCTACCGGACGGCCATCACTGGTTTCTTAAGAGTTCAGTTATTTTTTATATTGTAGGGCAACGAAGAAATTAAGACAAAAGTGGCCGTTAATATTTTAATCTAAGAGAAAACGAGGTATGCTTTACTTGAGTATTAAAAAAAACCAGCAAAGTGCAAGTCGGATTCACACACGAAGGATTCCGTACCACAATCTCGCAAAAAAATCCAAAAAAAAAAACACTTTTCTTGTATGGCGACCCCCTTTTCTTCTTCATTTTATTTTGCTTATATGATTTGTTGTTATAGCAGCAATAATATAAATAATACATATTCTGTGAAAAGTCTCTAACTATTACAGTTCGACCCTGTGACGGTCGAACAGACAGACATATAGTGCAGGCTTAGTAATAGGGGTTGGCACCCTTTGGGTACGGAACTCTAAAAGATGGCATGAGTTGCAAAAATTAATTATAAATACTCGAGCCTTCAAAATGAGTCGAGACTCATTTATCGGACTCTAATGTGTGGTACAACTCTAAACAGACCGGATTAATATGCAGCCCTCCCTTTCAGCTCCACACGTGGAAAATTGAACGAGTTAAGAGTGGACGAATGAATGTCTTTTTTTTCTATAGAATTGCTCAGTCATTCGGGGCTATAAGTGGACATATCAAATCGGCATTGAGTCTTACTACGTTAATTTAGAGTTGAGATTTGAATGACTTAGGTAAGATCGGTTGCAGGGAAAAATAACCCCCCTAGCATACATTAGTCTTATGGCAAGAGGGTTACTTTTCCTGCAGCTGATGTTTATACAATTTACGTATCATTTTGTGATTGCGGCTTGAACAAATTATTAATGTCATTTTTGTAGGGAAAAACTATAAAAAAATAAAGATTTATGTTTAACGCATGTGTACTTATACATTGACATAATAAATTAGTAATATAATTGTAATATGATATTTTTTTAATTACCGAAAATTACTCCTATTTCTATTTTTTGGCTGCTTGGTAGAGGGCTTAAAGTATAAATCTAGATTTTTAGGGTTCCGTAGCCAAAATGGCAAAAACGGAACCCTTAAAGTTTCGTCATGTCCGTCCGTCTGTCTGTCTGTCTGTCTGTCTGTCTGACCGTATGTCACAGGCATTTTACTCAGAAACTACATGATGGATATTGATGAAATTTGGAATATAGGTGTGTATTATGAGCCGCTACTTAGTTTGGTATATAAATAATTAAAATAAATATTTTTAGGGGGGGCACTCCATACATGTTAAAGACAGTAAAACATTTTTTTTTCAGCTACTATCAACGTGTGGTACATAGTTCGACAGCTCTTTAAAAAACATTATAAGGTTCCTAAGTAATGTTTTTGATTAAGTGAATGTATTTGGAAATAATCGCTCCGAAAGTTGTGTAAATTGTGTCCCCCCCCCCCTCTATTTCCTAAACCGTGCGTCCGAAAAATATGAAAAAAATCACGAAGGTAACGCTTAATTAATACTTTCAACGAAAATTATTTTCAACAAGATCGAATTAACCGTTTTTGAGTTATTGCCGATAAACTGCGCTTCTCAACAAAAGGACGTAATTGCTATGAAGATACGCTCTTTTGTTGTTGTACTTTTTTTACATCGTATTTTTTACCTTATAGCTACGGCTATGGAACCCTACACTGAGCATGGTCCGACATGCTCTTGGCCAGTTATTTTTATTATTTTTCCGTAATTGCGCATTAAATTACGCACCTTTTTAGTGCTATTGCATTGCAATATTCAGAAAATCCCGAAGAACGGCGCACCGTATTGAACAGTGGGTACCAGTGATTCTGTAGAAATATCTTTAATTCACATGTAGTGACATTGTTTCCAGTTTCCGTGAATATCACTCGTTATAATAAAACCAATTTAAATGGATTAAACGCGTATGTTACTTCATTTTGACATCCCGACGTTTTGTAACCCTTTTCAGCGTTCATCATTCTATCCGCGACCATGATGTGTTTTTTTAATACGATACGAGTGAACCAATTTACACAAATCTTAAACTAATCTCAAGGCTTGTATAGTCAGCTGCAGAGTGAAGTCATTTCGTTATTGGAGTTAATACGGCACGCTGAGACCATTTTTTTCTGTGCTAGTTATACCGTAGGTACTTGGACGATAGTTGCTTGCAAAAAATCTAACTCAAGACTGTACTAGCCTTGTTATTGGTCGGCCCTGTTGTCGTCAACCTTTGGAATCCACTGTAAATAGCGCTATCAAACTGGAATACATTATTATTCCTTAAGAGGTTGTATGGCAAAAAGAGCACAATCGGCAATATACGATGACTTTGCACAAATATGTCGTAAAAACGTTAATATTTCACAAATTATATTCCTTAGCATTTGTTTTTGTGATCTACACTCACGGACAGTGAATTCGGGTCACTTTCTGTACAATTGTTGATAGAAAAGGACCCGAATTCACTGTCCGTGAGTACACTCCTTTTCTATTTTGAGGTGTGCAATGCGTACTTGTATTGTTCAGTATTGTAGGCATGTACGTTTACCTCAAGAATCAGAGCTGTAATATTGTGGGCTGATATTAGTATGCATACCGCTCGATCACGCCCGAGGCGTATTGCCAATATTCACTAACGCGAGCTTACGACCGAATCAGACAGCCGAGATTACACACATACCATTGAATGCATCACAGCTATATCACAGATAAAATAGCCAATAGTTGGGCAACTATCGGACTATCTGTTGACAGTGACATAGCCACATACCTAATTCCCCTGGTTTTGGCATAATTTTATCTGTCCAAATGTTATGTTCGTGCGAAAACTCTTTCCGCATACCCGATTCACAGATGCTATATAAAATAAACCTAACCTAAGTGGATTCCGTAAAAGATTTTCCTACATGTTCAAACAAAACATACGCATATCCTGCAGACCTATATCAAAATAAAAGAAATAAAAAATACGGTGAAACCTATTAAACCGAAGGTGTTAACATCTGAGCATCGGCTGCAACGTCTATTATCGAAACGATACAAAAACAAATTAATTCGGCTAAATACTAGTGTTTAAGAAGGCCTGTGTCCAGCAGTGGATGTATTTCGGTTGATTACGGTAACGGCTATTAAATAACAATACTAACATATCTCAACCACAATCCACGATACCAGTATACCTAATGTTATTCTGCGCATCGATAACGTTCTCTTAAAATGAATGCAACATTATTTTTATCAGAGGTTCGTCACCTCTGAGAGATTTCAAAGCCGTGTCAGCTTCACTCCCGGCGTACGTGTTATCGAATTAAGACGTGGTTTGGACGTAACTGTGAGTTTTGCAGAAATCCAAACAGCTTCTTCGATCGCGCCTGGTCTCAATAAATAGGACTATGCGTAAGTAGTCCAATTATTTTATGTTTCTGCCTTTATGTTCTTCGATACCTGCCTGCGATGATAGCTTTGTCTAAAATGCTATAGCCTCCCGTTAGCCTACCCGTTTCTACAAGAACATACCTACAGGCGTAAATGGCATAGTACACTTACTAATCGCATGACAATGTCTATCAACATAGGCCTGTAACGAAACATAAGACCCAGCAAGTGACAACAAGTCTTGTGTGTTACAATATTGCAAAAGTGGCATCTAATTATAGGATGACCAATCCAAATGACTGACTGCAAATAATAGACTTAGTTCTGCAGCTTTTGCAGTCAACAAGATCCGACAATTAACAGACATCAAAACAGCTCGATTAGTATATTTTAGTTACTTCCACAGTATTATGTCGTATGGTATTCTACTGTGGGGCAGTGCTAGTGCTTCAGAGCTTAATACTATATTTGTTCTGCAGAAGAGGGCTATTCGAGCGATATATAAGATGAACTATCGAGACTCACTTAGAGATAAGTTTAAGGACATTAATGTAATGACATTGCATTGTCAATACATCTATGAGAATATTATGTATGTACATAAGAATATCATGAATTTTAAGAAGAACTGTGACATACATAATATTAATACTAGAAATAAACATAAGCTCGCAGTGCCCACCACTCGGCTCCATAAAATAAAAGCATCATTCATGGGTAATTGTGTAAGGTTTTATAATAAGCTGCCAAGGAATATAACTGAATTATCTATTAACAAATTCAAGAATTGTGTAAAGCGTAAACTCATGGCTAAGGCTTATTACAGCACACAAGACTACATGAATGATGAAACACCGTGGGATTAACTGCGACATATATTTTAAAACAATGTTTAATTAATTGTGTTTTTTTTCTGTTTTTGTACTTACCAATTGTTTTGACACTTGGAGACAATTTACATCTCTAAGGAAAATTGTTTTTAATTTTAATTTAGTTTTAAGTTATATATAAGATATTAAGTAAATATTCTCAGTTTGTATTTTGACGTTTGGAGATCCTTTGCACCTCCAAAACATAATATTTTGACAACGGAGACTCTTTACATCTCCATTAATTTTACTATCAATTTATTTTCTATAATTTTATTTGTTTTGTTGGACGCATAGAGAGACCCTTTACATCTCTATAAATGTAGTTTTAAGTTTAATGTAATGTATTAATGCAATCTTATACTAACGACATATTGTTGTAATACTCGTTGGTGGAAAAGAGAAACTGGTGAGTTTCTTCCGGCGCTTCTTCTCACCAGAAGGTCAATTACCCGAAGCGCCAAAAGAAAAGAATTAGAGATGAGACATGTAAAAGAGCCCTTGAGGGCCTTCTTACAGAAATAAATTATTTTATTTATTTTATTTTAATGGATCAGTAAAGGAAAGTCCGAAACCTAATCGACCTAATATAAAAATAAAATTCCTCGGCTGTGATTCCATAGTAACCTAAGCCGGTGCCGTTCTAAACTCATATTCATATGGTAGGTTAGTAATATCCCTAATAAGATTACTCTCTTGAATCCAATCGTGGCATTAATGAAGTGATGGCACCCAAAAATCCGAATCCGATCACAAAGACCTTTTATTCAATATGGCATTAAAGTTATTCAAATTGTAATTGATTAGTCAGCAGTGAATCGTTTTTGACCCGACTACTCTTTCTATTTCAGGGATGCGTTTTGCGCAGACGTTGCTCCTGGCAACCGCACTTCTGTCAGTCTGCGCCAACGACGACATAGAAGAAGATGGAGACACAGTGACTTGGGCGAAATGCAAGCAGGAACGCGACTGGCGAGGAAGGATCCTCGTTACCTTGCCAGACCACAACGCCACTGATCTAGACGTAATGGATTGCCACATCACCAACATCAAAATTGGCGACTTTGACGACCTCCCCAATTTAGTCGTGATTTTTTTAAACAACAACCAGCTCGAGCACTTAGATGTCGCCGTATTTGACCCGTGCCGTAAACTTGAAGGCTTGCGTTTAGACTCGAATAAGCTACGAGAAGTGCCGGCCTTTGGAGAACACTCCTCATTCCCCAACGTGACTTGGATAGATTTATCCAGAAACCTCATCACTAAAATAGACAATCCGAGAATCTTCTCTTCTAAACTACAAAGCATTGACCTGGATTATAATCCTATCGAGCATCTTCATCCTGATATATTCAAAGGGTTACCCGATTTAAACTCAATAATGTTATCTAGCACCAAAATATCCTCAATACCAAACACCATGTTCCAGCTAGAATCGTTAAAAAGACTCTTTCTGCGGGAGAATTTAATCGAGTATGTACCATCCGATGCGTTTCGTGGCACCAAGCTCAAAGTCTTAAGTCTAGAGGGAAATAGAATCTCCTTTTTGCCTGTCAACTTCCTCACTGATCTGAAGACTTCGGGCCTTGAAATATACTTCTACAGTAACCCCTGGAACTGCGCCTGTTTATTAGAGATCTTGGCAGAAGTGAAGAGGATTGGTGTGCGTGAGTATGGCGCTATTGATTTACCACACAGTGAAACACGACCCGAGTGTGTGTTTGATGGCAGACGATGCCGCCGAATCTCACCTCCACTTGCATCGACTGGTAAAAGTGAGGAAGACAGAAGCAACAAAAGCATCAAGGATTCCTGAATAACTAATTATTTAAAGCAGATTTAGAAGAGCTGTCTTTATTACTAAGCAGGCTACTCGTTTATTTAAAATGTTCGTTCTTTTTGAGCAAAAAGTGACACACTGAAGCTTATCAAAAGGTCAAGTAAACACTTGATTCTGGTCAATATTATTTAATTTCTAACCATAATATACTGGTCTTGAAAATTTGAAGACCAAACCTAACTGGAATTTCTTTCTCACCATTGATGATTAATGAAACGTCCAAAAACTAAAAAAAAAGCGGCCATTTCACTGTTATTATACAGTTTCTTCATCATAATTTTTCAGCCCATCTCAATGAGTTTTTCTTTAGGAATTTGATTGTTCTGTCCACAAATATTTGCAAATTTCTTGTAGCAAATAGTTCCGCTTCACTAGCATAGGTATAATTTTGTAACACATGCCAAGTTCAAAATACCAAAGCAAAAATGCTTTGTTACTGAGGCGGTATTTATAGGTAATTTCCTAATATTTGCAGACAGAGAAATCAAACTTTCGGACCCAAAGGTGATCTTCCTCATGGGCGTGGCACCTTCAGACTCTTGTTTTACGTCAAGTTATTTTACTCTAGCTGTTTGTAAGTGTAGCACCGAAGACCGTAGACCCTAAAGAAGCCGACAACGTGCTTACAAATAAAAACGGATCACTCACGTTAAGGTACTGACACATTTGCTTATTAGTAGCACGAAAGCATGCTACTAATGAGCACGCACTTATTAGTGGCATGTGTGTCTAGTCATTGCCACTAACAAGCATGCTTAATTCGAGCATGCTTAAAAATCAACCGTTGTTTGATTTGTAAGCATGCTACCTGCCTGAGGCGCGGGTAGAAGCGGGTGTGCTTGAAGCTCGTCTAAACAGGCTTGCTTGTAGCATGCCAGTGTCATTGATTCTTGGGGGGGAATTTTAAATGAAAGGGCGAAGAATTTTGAATCTTATCTAAATAGTTTAAATTTCATGATGGCTATATAAAGGGGGTATTTAATTGGGTACGTATCATAATATATACAGTCATTATATATAAGTTCAAAACACATATGTTCAAAATATATAAAATCAAAATGAATAATGTTTGAAAATCATAACAGGTAAAATCCATAATGTACGTTGTCCATAATGGTCGAAATATATACTGACGAAATGCATATGTTTACAACTCATAAGTTCAAAATAAATAAAGTCTAATGATATAATGTTTATAAGGAATAATGGTCGAAATCCAGAACTTTTACAATTGTACAAATTTTGACTATAAATAGCCGTGTACTAGAAAAATTAAGTATTTATTCCTTAAATACTTGTTCTTTTCAATTAAGTTGCGACGTTTTATGGTTGCAAGTGATCCTAACACGCTCCTCCTCGCTTCGCTCGTCGTCGCACCTAACCGGGTGCTCAGACCACATTTTAAAACATTCAAGATTCTGAGTTATGTGAAAGTTTAAAATATTTGAGTTTTTGAGTCATTTGAACCCAAAAGTTAGGTGTGACGACGAGCGAAGCGAGGAGGAGTATGTTAGGATCACTTGTTACCAACACACGCCACAGTTAAATTACATTATATGTGGGCTCCATGATTCCAAATTTGATTATTCATTATGAAAACTGTCCTTGCAGATGACATAAATTAAGAAAAATAATGATTTTTGGTTTTAATTTCATACTGTACATAAAAATACAAACAAGGTAGGTATTTATTTTATTTATTTATTTAAACTTTATTGTACAAGAGAAAACTTATCTTACAAAATGCGAACTTAATGCCATAGGGCATTCTCTACCAGTTAACCTTAGGGCAAATCAGATAGCTTGTGGGCGATGCAACTAACGTAATTAAATTAAAATTAAAATTCAACTACATTACAAATAGTAGCAAGTAAGATTTATTTCGCTGTTACAACAATAGTTAAATATGTATAAACTTAAAGGCTCGGAGGTGACGCTATAATTAACTTGTATACCTGTGTTGCTTTTGTTCCAAAGCCCATTATATATTTTGACCATTATGCATTTCAAGCTTAGGAGTTGTGACCATTGTGAAATTCAACCGGTATATATTTCGACCATTATATATTATGACCATTATGAATTTAGAACTTATGAGTTTCGAACTTATATCAAACAACTTTATACATTTAGACCCATTATATATTTTGAATTTCTACATTTCGACTTTATTCTTTTGAACCGTATATATTTTGACTTTATATATTTTGATACGTACCCATTTAATTATGTCTTTGAGTTATTTCCGTATAAAACTGGTTGTGTAATACCACAGAAAACCAGTCCATCTTGGCCGAAAACCTGTGCTTATTAGCAAGTGTATCCAATCGTTTGCTTTGAGCATGCTTATTTGGAAACATGCTTATTTCTGGCAAATCTGGACAGTAACGGAGCATGCTAATTTTACGCATGCTTAAAAGTATGCTTATTTTTAAGCAAATATGTCAGTACCTTTATACAAAAGACGAGACTTCCACTCGACATGTTTCGGGAGCATTCGGCATTCTCGGCATTCGGCCAAACATGTCGAGTGGAAGTCTCGTCTTTTGTATAACGTGAGTGATCCATTTTTATTTCAATATGAGTCTCATGGTGGTTTTTTAAGTAAAATGGGTATCTACCTTAACATGACCAGTGTACAAACGCCTTTAATATCGGTGCCCTCAAAAGGAATGAAACGAGATTAGAATGGTATAATTACAAGATGAATTAGCTCACTTCAGATCTGCCGAAATGAATTCTTAATTGGCATTAAATTTGTTCAAAGTGTCTCGAAATTGGATGAAAATTTGGAAAGTTCCATTTGGAAATTTTGGCTAAATATTTCTGTTAATTTAGGTACCTATTCTAGGATACTTCATAGTTATTGTTATAATTTACGCTAAGATAACTTCTGAGTGATTTGTGACTTTCTATTGGATTTAATAATTACAATCACGTCTGTTTCTAACCACATCACGGGAAAACCGCTAAACCGATTTCCAACCATTTTTGATACAGGGATGACTGAATATACAAGGATGGAAATGGGAAATAATGGGATACGATTTCCTCGACTATAAAGCAGTGAGTTCGGATATTTCGCCTTCTATTAAGTAACGGGGAAGGTCTAGTAGAAAATTATTGAAGTATAGTATAATAGATATTCAAGGACCAGGTTAATCAGCACGACTAATCACGACTAATGGGTATCAACGCGATGGCTCTGTCAACAAAATCAGTTTTATGTTGGTTCAATCCCACTAATATTATAAATGCGAAAGTTTGTGAAGATGTTTGGATGTTTGGATATTTGGATGTTTGTTACCTTATAACGGGGTAACAACTGGATGGATCAAGCTGAAATTTGGCATCAAAGTAGACCAAGTCCTGGATTGAAACATAGAATACATTATATCCCGGTAAAGAGTTCCTTTGGGACAATAACGGGAACAACGCGGGCGAAGCCGCGGGAAAATGCAATATTTTATATTTCTTTTTAGGCCTCTCTACTAGGCAGTTTTACGACGATCGACTTACTACCTCACGCTGCAGCTTCCTGCTGCTAACTGACGTCATGAAGGCCCTAAAGCTTGCTTTTTAGGGTCAGTATCATAAGGGGCATTTCTCCAGAAATATGTCTGCAACTCATTCATCTGTCTCCATACATTTAGTATGAAAAAGGGCCAAATTAATGAGGTGACCGCAGACATATTTCTGGAGAAATGCCCTAAGGGCCTTCTCACACTTGCGGTTTGGGGGCGGGCTGCGGGCATTTTATGGAACTTCGCTTCTAACTCGCCCGCAGCTCGCTGACAAATAGGGAATGCAATCTCGAACCGAGATTGGCGATTCGAGATCTCGTCCAAAAAATCTGATTCGAGGTTTCATTCCCTAATTCACAAATCACAAGTGTGATAAGGCTCTCAGTTGCCCCCATTGGCCTGCGAGGCTAGTATCTGGTCACGACTTCACTTGTCGTGCGATTGACTCTCGCTCTATATTGAATTGAAAGGGATGGGTAGAATTTGTCGCGCAGCAGAGTCACACCAGACAGTGGTGCTGGTTAAGTATACTTAGAAAATATAAAAATGTTTATTTTCCAACGCTCGTATGAATTTCGATTAGAGCAGCAGCAACCGTAATATCTTGGCAAGTATCAAATAAGTAATAAACTCCTCGTATGATAACCGATATGGGCCATAAAGCGAACGGGAACTATAAAGATTTTATTGTTTCAAGAGTTCAGCACAATAGTAATGACAAAGGTTACAGAAGATGTCAGAGATAACAAGATAGAGAAAGAACTGGCATGATGTCCTATTGGTTGCCTTTTGGTGATTTTTGGGTCCAGCAGAATGCCAGTGCTCACTTTTCATAAGCAAACTTTATCACTGTGCTGGAACCGTAACGACTGGAACGCACACAACGATCACAATTTATATAATGTGTTTTGACTATTTTTTCTTTAATTGATCGAATCAGGCGTTACTTTGCGGAAATCCATGTTATTTCAAAAAAAATATTGCTTTGCTAATCTGCAATATTATTACGTGTTAGTCCATTAGTTTACTTCTACTTCTTTTCATGCATTCACATGCAAAATAAAAAAAAAAACATGCAAATAAATGTAACAAAGCAATACCAAAAATACAAAACTCGACACGTGTATCATTCAACCTTGGCAAAAGTGCTGCAATATTTGGACAAAATGCTGAAACGTACATTCTGTATGTGTTTTCAGAGTACAGTATTTATAGAGCAAATATTGTATTTAAACGGAATCGAAACATTTCAGTCTCATGAAATATTGAATCGTATTCCGTCGCGAGTATTTATTTTTCAAATGCTATTTTATTAAAACTCTGATATTTATTTGGGGCTATGTTTTAGATTTTACTAAGAGTTTCATCTTTCTGTTATTTTTACCTACTCAATTCATTTATCTCTTTCTCTCTCTCTCTCTCTCTCTATTTGTCTTTTTTCTTTCTTAGCAGACAAAACAGTAATAATAATGGAAGCGGTACCTTTGGACACGGCGCGCATAGTCAGGAAGTTCCTCTTTCTGCAGCTCTAACCAACGGTAGCTTGAGCCCCCCTCCCCAAAATCGAATGAATCTTAGAGACCATTATACATCGCTGAGGAATGTAGATTATGCTATATAAAAATTCTTCTTTGTACTTGCCAATGTTTAGACGCTTAGAGTCCACATACATCTCTAAGAAAAAATGTTTTAATTTTAGTTTTTAAGTTATATTATGCGAGTCACAGATTTTTTTAAATTTCTGTAAGTTTGTTTTTTTGTAAAGCATGTAAATTTAATGATAGTATAGTAGTTTATTTCTCGTTTCCCATTTTGTATTTTGACGTTTGGAGATCCTTTACACCTCCTAAACATGTTTTGACAACGGAGACCCCTTACATCTCCATTAATTTTAGTGTATGTCTCTCTATTTTCCATATTTCTTTTTAATTTATCTTGTTTTGACCCCTAGAGACCCTTTACATCTGTAAAAAATTTAGTTTTATGTTTATTGAAATGTATAGCTATTAGTTAAGCACTTGTTTGATTAATTGTATTACTTATTGAAATTGCATTTTCACAATTATTGTAATGCTCAATGTTTATTTTAAAAGAGAAACTGGTGAGTTTCTTCCGGCGCTTCTTCTCACCAGAATGTCATTTGCCGAAGCGCCAAAAGAAATAATCAGACATGTGAAAGAGCCCTTGAGGCCTACCTACTTACAGAAATAAATTATTTCATTTCATTTCATTTCCCCCTCCTCCCGCTTCCAGCGGAACCCTATTTAATGTGTTTATATTTTGTATTTTACTTTTTATATATGTATTGTAAAAAACCTATCTGGAGAAAATAAATTTTAATTTGCTTATTTACTCATACTCATTTATTCGTAAAATATTTTTCAATTTCACATGTCAAGAAAAACTACAAAGAAAATACAATACAATACAAGTATACTTTATTGCACACCAGAAAAACACATTACTAGAGGTACTTACATAATTAGAATAATTTAAAAAGGTAGACAACAGGCGGTCTTATCGCTTAAGAGCGATCTCTTCCAACCACACAACCTTTAGGTAGCGGAATTGACACAAAAATAAACCGAAAAACAGTAGGTGGTGCGAAGGGTAACAAGAGCGAGGGCTAATTTGGTACCAAAAATAAACAACCGCAGGGGCATAAACATACATAAATAAATAGATATATAAACCTACATATACATAAACATTAACCGCAAAACAGTCAGCAGACTTTACAAAGAATCAGTTATAATAAAAAAAAGTTAAAATAAAACAGTTATAAAGTTAAAATATTACAATAAGATTAATAAAATTACAAATAATAATATTATGATATACAAAATGATAATAATTATGTTGAAATTAATTCCTAACATACTTTCCTCAGCCACTATTAGTGTTGACTGTACTAAGCGAATGCTTTTTTCTTAGCAGAGAAGTTTCCAACATGGCCGGTTTCGACGGCTGCATTATCGCGCCGTAATTGACAACATTTCATATTTTCAAAAGATCTTAATTCGAAAACCATTTGGGTACAACTGTATTTTATGCTCAAAAAAAATATTTTTGGATTTTTTTTCCCATTCATTTTGGAAAAAATCGTCAATTAGTGTGAACCGGAAGTGTGACGTCATTTTCCCTGCATTATCGAGAGAGACCTTAGTGCTGAAACGATTAAAAAGTGTATGGTATCCGGTTGTCATTTTCTGACATACTTGCCGTCTGACGTTTATTTGTTTTGAAAATTGTTACAACTGCTTAGCGGCTTTAGAAGTTTAATTTTCTTACCGTTGGTTCATTTGCACGTTTTCGAAGACCTTAAAAGACTTGGCACTTTCCCACTGGACTCCGATAACGCATTCAAACATTGTTAACTTGGCATTCTTTTACCGGACACCGATTTTTTTCATATAATGAAGACATCAGAAGGTTTTTCTCAGGCTGATAGCACGAATCTGCCGCGTGTTGAAATTATGATGATGGAGTACACATCGGCAAGTGATAAATATAATCCAGCCCAAATAAGAGGAGCAAAAGCATCGTTGTCTTCCCGAACTTCCTATGTTGACAACGCTGTAACGCCTGACAGTTATTTTTTTAATCGTAATTGTCGCTCTGGATTCTAGTTGGGAAAGTGACGTCATTTTCTACATACGCCCTTTTAGAATGAGCTACTTTTCAAACTGCTATTTTTATTTGAATAATTGAGTTAAAACGAAAAAGAAAAAATACGGGTAGCTTAAAATTCCACCTATTTTCTATCCAGCTCATAATATGAAGGAGTAGAAAATTTGAAATATTGTCAATTGAAGTGGAGCACTTAGGGCGCAATTACGAGGCGAGGCGGGACGGAGTCCGACGTCCGACGGACAGCGGAAACTGTTATCGGCTCTCGGGCTATGCATGTAATCTTCACAATAGACCTATGTGCAATAGGTTCAACACAGTATATAACGACTGAATTGAAATTAACACTAATCTGTAATCTAAAATGTGATAATATGTATTATGAAATAGTTTATGACTTATTATGCCACACCAGGCCACGTACGAAAAAAGCCGCTTTCCACCCAAGTGTAGACATAAAATGATGTACACAACACGGGAGGTAATAAAGAAAGGCCTCGATCGCATATTTACGTCCCTCGCTTGTAGCTCGGGCCGGAAACTTCTGTGATCTCGACCTTTCTTTGTATTACCACCCTAGTGTGTAATGTACTAGATTACATGTTCAGGCACTCGAGATTTGTATTGAATGTTAGTACAGTCGCCATCAGATATATCTGAGCTGTCAGTGTACTCATAAATATCTGAACACGGCTCTATTTTCATAGCATTAGAGCCGTGTTCAGATATTTATGAGTACACTGACAGCTCAGATATATCTGATGGCGACTGTACCATCAATGCCGTTAGGTATAAAATGTTTTTTCATCACACTTGCTCGAAAATGGTGTCATTACACGTAGGTTCTGCGGGCCGTAAATTACCTATTGCGCCCTAGGGCGTAATTATTTTCGTTTTAAATTTGAAACGCTGGTTCTGTTTTACTCTTATTTGTCATGTTCAAAGGAAACGCCAACTTACTTTTTTAACTTTTATCACTGAAATATTTATTTAAAGATAACTGTTATGGCAAATACATGTAAACACATATTTCGGTAACATTAACTAAATGTTTAAATAATGTATTTCAGTATTTTGCAAATATAAAATCAACTAAATTGGCCGTTTTAGGTCTTTACCGGTATGGTTTCCGAACGTGATTTAAATAAATAAATAAATAAATATTAGGGGACAATCTTACACAAATCGAACTAGCCCCATAGTAAGCTCAATAAGGCTTGTGTTATGGATACTAGACGACGATATATTTAATAGATACAAATACTTAAATACATAGAAAACATCCATGACTCAGGAACAAATATTCGTGCTCATCACTCAAATAAATGCCCTTACCGGGATTCGAACCCAGGACCTCTTGCTTCGTAGGCAGGGTCACTACCAACTAAGCTAAAGCGGTCGTCAAAATTATTATTTGTCATACTGGGGCGATTAGTAAGGTTATATTATTAAGATTTCCTCACAAGTGTGATGAAAAACATTGTGTTTACCACGGGCGGTAAAGGAACTACAAACTCGTGTTATTAAAGCCCTCGGTTTCACCTCGGGCTTATAACAAACACTCGTTTGTAATTCCTTACTTACCGCCCTAGATACACAATGTACTACAACATTACAGTCAGTAACAGAAGTAGCCAATTAACGTATATTCCATTAATTAAAATCGTTCTTTGTCTTATTCTTAAAGGTGTAAAGTGTAATGTCGTGACATTAAAAAAATTATTGCCTTCTTTCTTTCTTGGCATATAAAGCGACTTAATTGACTGGACTTAGGATTATGTAAACATCTTTGTGAAAGTTTAAATTGCTTAGGATCAGTGCTGACTGTACTAAGCGAATGCATTTTTATTGTAAGAGGAGTTCCCAACTTGACCGGTTTCGACGCGGCTGCATTATCGCGCCGTAATTGAAGTGGAGCACTTAGGGCGTAATTACGCGGCGAGGCGGGATGGGAGGCGGAAACTGTCGTCAGGTCTCGGGCTATGCTGCGTCATAGCAATCTTCACAATGATTGTGAAACTACTCGATTGAAAATATTATTTTGAATGTAAGTATCTTCACAATGGCTACGCTTCACAATAACTAATATTAACTTTTTCAATTGCATCCGTACGGTTCTACATCATTTCTCATGCGAATACTCTAGTGTTATCAAAAAAGCAATAATAAATCATCCTTTTGGATAGTCATAGTCATTTATTTAGGAACAATTAACATTGTGTTCTAATTGGTTACACGAAATAGTACAAGCTTATACTTTAACCATTTTAGGACAAATAAAACATTAATAATAAAGTTAGTCAGTAATAGACAAATAATAATCAATAAGCAATACCGAAGAGTCTCCAAATGTCCATCACCATCTTAAGAGACTTTTGCTTGATGGTTAGATCAAGGGTCAGATAAAGAAGGCGGTACTTCTGAACACGGCGAGCATTGTCAAGAGGTTCCTCTCTCTGCAACCCCAAGCACCGATAGCTTGGGTCCCGCCCCGCTGTGTTCGTGTTTGCATTTTGTATTTTACTTTATATATACAGGGTTCGGCACATGGACCGTCAAAATTTTTTGGATGTCGGTAGTGTCATTTGCTACCTTTTCACTCTTGGAACCTGGGTCCTAAGCAATCATAAAAAAAACTGTGTTTTATTGAAATCCGTCCTTTTGTTTAGGACTTTCTTTGTTCTTTTGGCTAAAACCTTATTTGCAGTGTTATTTATTTATTGATTTATGTAAATAGCATACTCTTAGAAACGTGATAAACCAAAGAACATTTTTAAATAAAACTAACTTAACTAACAAAACTTTTTTTATTTAATTTAGAAGTAGAGATGTTTACGTACATTCATTTTTTTGTTAATAAAAGACCGTGTTAATTTTGTGGCATTATTTGTAACAATAAATGAGTATTCTTTAAGCATACACACGTTGAATTAGGACAATTTAGGGCATTTCTCCAGAAATATGTCTGCGACTCATTCATCTGTCTCCATACATTTAGTATGAAAAAGGGCCAGATGAATGAGGTGACCGCAGACATATTTCTGGAGAAATGCCCTTTAAAAAATTATGCATGTAAAAGCACTCACAAAAACGTTATGCGGCTTCGAAGGGCAGATTTTGGGTAATTTAGTAACTAATTAAAAAATCGTACCTCAATAACCGTAACTTTTAGGACCCAGGTTCTAAGAGTGAAAAGGTAGCAAATGACCCTACCCATGCCCCAAAAAATTTTGACACCCTGTATATTATTAAAATCCTAACCTAAGAAAATAAAGATATACTGAAAAAATCAGATCATGTCCATAAAAATTATATAGCTACAGAAAAGTACTCTGGCCAGTTTGGGCAACGAGGTGTGACCAGTTTAGGGAACGCAACCCGGTACCCGGGTAACCGACCTTATTTAGAGTCGGGTAAACTCCCAATCCAATCCCAAAAGTATTTTGACCCAGAACCCGGGTTACAAAAACCTAGTCATTAATAAAAATTATGCATGCGTTTTACTTTAAAGTTAATAAATAAAATCTAATGTCGCCTTAAAACAAACGCAAAAAAACAGCACATATGCTTACTTATCTTACTTAACACGGCTGGCAATGCCGGCAAGTTCATTGTAGGTAACGCAACCCGGGCATCCCACGTCATTCTCGAATGCCCGGGGGTGGCCAAGTACCGGGCACACCACCTCGGAACACCGAGGTCACTCCCAGAAGTCGTCGGCAACGTCAAGGGTCTGCTAGGCTTTCTGGTAGAGCTGGGTTGGCAAGAGTAGTGCCATCAACCCATCACGCAAAATAGGCGCATGTTTGTCGTCGAGTTGCGGAAAACAAGCCCGCGTAAACCTGTAAACCTGTAACCCGGGCATCCGAAAACCCAAAAACCTGGGTAGTTGACTTCATTTAGAGTCGGGTAATACCCGTGAAGTGTTCGGTGTTGGTAGATAATAACAATACCAGAGTCGTAGGAATAATGAATATTTATTATAGTATTACATGCCTTTTTATACTGGCTTACATATATGATTTATTACACAATAAATACTCTAATATGAAATTAATTATTACATTGTAATGCATTCCAATCTTCAGCTGTATGTTGTATGTATCAGCTGGGACTATACCACACCCGGGTTTCATATTTTGCCGGGTATTGCATTCTCTAGACCAGTGCGTGTTGTGGCAATGACATACATAATAAAATCGTGGTCTTTTAAATAATAAACAATTTTCTAACCTGATATCTAAAATTTCCAAACGCCTGACCACGGCTGACGGCATGGCCGGTTTCATTCAATAGATCTCCGCTATCGGGCAGTAATTGGAGTGGAGCACTTAGGATGCAATTACGCAACGAGGCGGGATGGAGTTGCAAAATCTACCGCAGGCCCTCGGACCATGCCCTGTAATGGAAATCTTCACATGGCTGCGAAAATACTGGATTAAAATAAAACCTGACAGTACCTATTGCCAATGACTCACTTTTTAGGCTTCCATACGTAAATAGTGTAGTTGCTTATTATTATATTGTCAGTCATAATTGTCATATTTGCTTTGTTTGCGCGCTATGTTTAATTTTATATTTTAAAGCCTAGTCGTAGAAAAAATATTGTATGCAACGTTGTATGATTCAGTCAAAAAACGCTCATTGCGTCTCTGTTTGCGATACTCGCCGCCGCGGCGGCTCGTATCGCAACTCACACCATTCACGTATTTTGATCCTACTTATACAACTGTTGCATAAAGTTCTATAATGTACGTTAACATTTGACTTCGATTGTCACGCTAAGCTACAGACATAAAAGTATTCGCAGTACATTGCAGCTTCAAAAAAACTTTAAATTAAATTACCTATAGTAAAAATAAAAATAACTTATTTTGAAATGTCGTTGAACATATGTTATCCAGTTTGAGGACATTAGTAGACGGCGAGTACATTTTAATTATTTGCTCCCAGTACAGGCCACACGTTGTATTGAATCCGATCCGCATAAACCAAATAGGGTATTTGCCTGTAGTCAATATAAATTACTACACGCTAGCCATTAAATCAGCTTTCGAAAATTTGCAAAAATGAACTAAACATCACCTATTTAGCGTTTTAAACGTTTTTCTCGTTAGCGTTTAAAAGATCAAAACCTATAAATAAGTAGATGATTTGATGTTTGAGTAAAATGACGTCATTTCACTTTTATTCCATACAAACTTCATACTATCTGAGCGTTTTGACACTTCATAAAAAGGGAAAGTAAATTTTTGGTCAGCCGTTATTAAAATTGATCCGCAAAAAAAAATAAGCAGTTAAATCATTTGGGCAGCATACAAAGATTTGGCTCGCAATAAATAAAATCGGGCGGCAACTCTTGTTCAGCAAACAGTTTATAAACGGTTAACATTTTAACCAATATTAATCTGCTTTTTTTATCATTTGGCTGCCTAATAAACAGTCGAGCTGCAAAATAATTACTTGGGTAGCAAGATTTTACAAATGGTCAGCAGAGAGTTTAATTTAGATATACAGGGTGTCACTGTGATATATACTGGGTATCACTGTGATAGATACAGGATGTCACTGTGATATATACAGGGTGTCACTGTGCTATATACAGGGTGTCACTGTAATGTATACAGGGTGTCACTGTGATAGATACAGGATGTCACTGTGATATATACAGGGTGTCACTGTGTTATATGTATACAGGGTGTCACTGTAATGTATACAGGATGTTACTGTGATATATACAGAATGTCATTGTGATATATACAGGGTGCCATTGTGTTATATACAGGGTGTCACTGTGATAGATACAGGATGTCACTGTCAGCAGAGAAAACATGTCTGTAAGCAGTTTAATTGAAATATACAGGGTGTCACTGTGATATATACAGGCTGTCACTATGTTATATACAGGGTGTCACTGTGATAGATACAGGATGTCACTGTGATATATACAGGGTGTCACTGTGTTATATGTATACAGGGTGTCACTGTAATGTATACAGGATGTTACTGTGATATATACATAATGTCATTGTGATATATACAGGGTGCCATTGTGTTATATACAGGGTGTCACTGTGATAGATACAGGATGTCACTGTCAGCAGAGAAAACATGTCTGTAAGCAGTTTAATTGAAATATACAGGGTGTCACTGTGATATATACAGGGTGTCACTATGTTATATACAGGGTGTCACTGTGATAGATACAGGATGTCACTGTGATATATACAGGGTGTCACTGTGTTATATACAGGGTGTCACTGTAATGTATACAGGGTGTCACTCTAAAAACGAAACAGCTCCCAAAAATAGGTAGGATAGGGTTATTTTTTTTTTGATGACCCTAAAACGAAACGGCTCCCAAAAATAGGTAGGTTAGGGTTATTTTTTTGATGACCCTAAAAACGAAACGGCTCCCAAAAATAGGTAGGTTAGGGTTATTTTCTTTTTGATGACCCTAAAAACGAAACGGCTCTCAAAAATAGGTAGGTTAGGGTTATTTTTTTTGCTGACCCTAAAAACGAAACGATACACGTTGTGAATAAATAATATAACTTCTAAACATTATGAGATGTATAAAAAATCGAAATACCAATTTTATATGAGCCCATCACAGTGACACCCTGTATACATTACAGTGACACCCTGTATATAACACAGTGACACTATGTATATATCACAGTGACACCCTGTATATATCACAGTGACATCCTGTCCTGTATCTATCACAGTGACACCCTGTACATATCACAGTATCACTCTGTATCTATCACAGTGACACCCTGTATATATCACAGTTAGATCCTGTATCTATCACAGTTACACCCTGTATATAACACAGTGACACCCTGTATATATCACAGTGACACCCTGTATATATCACAGTGACACCCTGTATATATCACAGTGACACCTGCTACTTGACAGCTGACAATTACCGAATGACAAAATGCGCACACGATTGGCGGCAGAATAGTTGCGCCCAGTTAGGTTTTATTGCCCCCTTTTTTTTGATGAACAAAATGAAATATTTTGCTTACCTACTGATTGCTTACCAAAATTTGATTTACCGTAGATCGCTTAATGCAGCTCAAATATTTAATTTGCTGACCAAAATAATTTAGAGCAGATCAGTATATCATTAATTGCAGCCTGATTTATAAATGTTTGCTTACCATAAGTTGCTTGCCAACTAGCTATTTTGGCTGACCAAATACATATTTCTGCTGACCAAAATATGAATATTTTGCTGATCGATTAAATGATACCCCATAAAAAGTAACTGATTTGATCTGTCAGGAAAGTAGCCTATTGGCCTTCCGGTCTATCACTGCCTGTCTTCACTATTTACAGCAAACAATTTGCCGTACTCAAGTAACTAAGTACACTTACCGCTAACGCTGATGGTCCTTGTGGTTTGGAAGTGTTTACTGGCAATTTGTGTTTACAGCGTAGTACATCTAACAACAAATATACATACATAGTCCTATGAACAAGAATACATAGAGGCTAGTTAGAGTTGGCAAGTTGAAGTGGCAATGGGCTGGCAATAGCGCGAACCGGTGGGGCGTAAAGGTTCTCGCTCCGGTTAGCCAGGCCATAATATACCGCGTAACCAGGCCTTAATAAGTCTAGGCTATTGAATTAAAAACGGATCACTGACGTTGTACAAACGAGGAGACATCCACTCGGCATGTTTCGGAGCGTTCGGCATTCCCTTAATCTTGAGTGCAGTCAGGCCCCATTTAGACCCCATTTAGATTAAATATCAAGTATAGTGAGTCGGGGCCACACCAATGTTCATCGTCCATCATCGCGGTATTAACGGCGTTTCCCGTTAATGAAGCCACAGCATGATAAGAGTACAAGATTCGGATTAGGGCACCAGTTGGCAGCACCCTTGTTGTGCACGTAGTCTATGGAAGAGTTACATTATTAATGATAATATGTCAGGATTCTGCCTGCGATATCAGGATTTTTGAGCCCATGACAGGCGGTCGGACTTATAAAATCTCCGTATTTTCATTTTTTTCTGAACAAAACGCCTCGGTGGCTTTGCCTTCATTAGGAAATCTAGCTTTAGAATGTTGTAAAGCTACAAAACTGACTCGTGGCAAAATCTCAGGACTTATTTAAAAAAGTAATCTGACTAAAGACTTTTCAAGTTTTAATCTGGTACCGTGAAATGGAGGAAAAGGAAAATAGGGCACGTCGAGTAGCATTAGACAAGGTAAAATAGGGCCTAATTTCCGAAATAGTCTTGTCAACATTGTACCTCTTCATAGTTTTTCACGTTGCAGTCTACTGTCGGACATAGGCCTCTCCCAAAGTACGCCACAGAGCCCGGTGTACTGCTTTTTGCATCCAGTTGCTGTCGGCCCCCTTATGCAAGTCGTCCCGCCATCTAGCAAGAGGGCGTCCCACGCTACGTTTACCAAGACGCGGTCTCCACTCCAGAACACGCTTACTCCAGCGGCTATCGGTTCTGCGACATATGTGACCAGCCCATTACCACATCAACCCATGCTATAGTCTGAAGGACAACATTCGGAACGAAGTGATCCGTTAGGTTAGAGAACCAAGGTGACCGACAGCTCTGAAAGTTAGTAGGTTGAAGTGGCAATGGGCTGCACCGCTTATAATCTCGAAAATAGTTGTCTCCCCGTGAGTCCCATGCTCTCCCATTTGACGGTAACTCTAATTGCTTGTGACTGTACATTGCAAACGGCGTAGTCAGAAATTTATCCTCCACTGTCAGGAGCCTAATATATTGCATAGTGCCTGATAAACTCTCTAGCATATTTTAGCCCAAAACAGCCTACAAAAAGTACAATTAACAATGAATGGGGAGCCCCGGCAAATGGGTCCCTCGGGACACTGACGGCTGGTTGTTTATCACCAATGCGTGTTTCAGTAGGACTAATACAGGTGCGAATGTGACTATAACTTACCCTTACTCGTGTAGGAGGATACAGGGTGAATGGTGAAGCGAAACCTTTGCGATAATGCTGCTTTAGATTAACAGCACAAGTGGTAATCACAATTAATGAGCTTATTAATTAATGCAATCAATTCCGATGTTTTAAGTCGTATCTAGGCATAAAAAAGTCACCATATCAAACCATTGCAGTTACACGGTAATATTACGATACGGTCGCAATTTTAAGTTCTTAATAAGAAAAAAAAATAAGCAAATTAACATAAATCTAATTTAAAAGAAAACCGACTAAAGAGGTTTCTAAAAATAATATGTACCCACCAATCAATTGGCCCTTTATATGTTAAGTTATAATAGATACATATTATTTTCTACTTTTTATAGTTGTTTTATTCGGAGTTTTTATTTTTAATTCATATTTTGTTGGCCGAAGCGCCTGGGATCGAACCAGGTCGCTTGGCTCGGACCACCTTGAAGTTTCGCTGATTGCTCAAAGTGAGCAACGGACCAGCGGGAGCAACGGACCAGCGGGAAAAAAATATTTATAATCACGACCGTCATAGGACATCATAGTGGAATAGAACCCCGCATTCCCAAGTAGGTTAAAAGTCAATCCAGCCCTTATTAAGGGCGGCCGGAAGCCGTATTTCCCCAGTTAGTTTCCGGCGAGGCTTGTTCCGGATATTGCGTTGTTCGCCGGAACCCCGCGCTCGTGTGTTTTTCTCGGCAATTTGAGAAAAAGATTAACTTTTAAAGGAAACCTTCTTAGTGTTACAATTCTATAGATGAGTTTACTTTGTGTGAAATATAGTTGTGCCGTTTCAGGAAATTCTAAAAGCCGTTCTGAGTTTTGTATGGACACTTTTAAATGTTGTCGAGAAAGTGCCGCTCCATATTTACTTAACGCCTTAGACCACGGTAGTGACATCCACGGTAGTCACTGTGTGCAAAAAAATGAGAATGACTCAGTAGTTACTTTTCTAGTAGGTACCTAAAGTAATTCATCGTATTTTTCATGATTAAAAAACCGGTCAAGTGGGAGTCGGACTCGCTCACCGAGGGTTCCGTACAAACTCGTAAGTAGATACGTGAATAGTTCAACAAAAACTGTATGGCCGTTAGCTTAGTAGGAGCAAATAAGTATGTGTACGATTTTTGAAAATTTCTAAAAAACGATGCAATTTAGGAAAACCGTTTTATTTTTCCTGTAATATTTAGGATGATATTAATAATTGGTAATTATTACAGATTTTTCTGTTCAGTAACTTCGAAGATAATAGGGGGGGAATGGTATTTTTTTGAACGTTTTTGGTCATAAATCAAAAAGTACAAAATTAAGAAAAAAAACAAAAATGGTTTTGGAATCTACAAATTAAGCCCTTTCATTTGATATCCCACTCGATATAACAGCTCTACTTTTGTTTTTCCACATCCCATTTCGGACCCCTTTAAAAAAAAAGTAAAAAACGGTATAAGATTTTTTTTCTATCCAATAGGCTCGAGTCAGCGACTTTTAACACTATTCCAAGTTTCAAGTCGATAGCATCAGTAGATCCTGAGATATCTTGCTGTGACAGACGGACAGACAGACAGACAGACAGACAGACAGACAGACAGACAGACAGACAGACAGACAGAGTCGCACCATAAGGGTTCCTTTTTTACCATATTGGTACGGAACCCTAAAAATAGGTTTAGTACCTAAATTGAATAAATGAAAATTAGGATGTAAAATAAAGAAACCGAGTATTCACAACGCTTTTATTGCACCGCTTAACTTTTGTATAAAGATCTTAACAAAGATAGTGTTGGGTAAAAGGTGATTTTCAGTATTTTTTTTACACTTTATTTTTCCACATGTATTACAATTATACTGCTTTTTCAGAGAACCACTTCCCTTAGCTAAATATGGAAAATATTTTTTTTTATAAAACAAACGGCATTATAGAGCACTGAATCATTGAGCATATTTTTGAATATTGATTCATAAGGACATAGGGCTCTCGATTGCACACAAATCATCAAGATCTTATTCATCTTATCCATCTTATTCAGCTGTTACCAGACTACAAGATAGCGATTTCTTTTACGTTCGACATTAAATAAAAATGTGTTGGTACGTACCTTTTTAAACACTAGCGAAATATAACTTTTTTAATCACAATTTACCCACCTCTATATACAATTATGAACTGTACACATTTGGCCACAATAATATTGTGAACGAGTGATTTAAAATTAATCTATTAAAATATTATTGCATTGCAAAAAATTGATCTTAAAAGCTTAAATGTATAATATAATAATTTATTGCAAAGTAGATTTAAAATATATGTAGATTAAAAATAATAGACATTTTGATAAATAAAATCCCGTTATCTAACTTAAATTTGTCTTACAGAATTTAAATAATAAGCCAAGTTCCAAGGAAGTTCTAATGATTTTATTAAAACAAAATCACTTCAAAGTCTTGACATTCTTAGTACCTAAATAATGCATTTTTTCTGAGTTGTATATTATTAAGTCAATAAACATATACCTAGTATAGCTGTTGAGAAGTGAGGTTGACTGCAACATTTTCAAATACACACACAAATTTCAAATTTTAGGAGATTTTTTTAACCCATTTTTAAGAGTTCTCACTCTATGTAAAATTATACTACTTATTACATCGCTGTAAAGATAGAAAATATAATGTAAAATTACTTGTAACTTAAACTTTATAAAGTTATCAGATGGCGAAAGTTACTTTTTACTAACAGTAAATAACAATGCAATGGAGTAATTATTTTACTGAACTTGGCTTACATACTCATTCAGAAACATATTTTTTTAAATACATATATACGAAAATTCAAAAGATGATTGCTTATCAAGCTTACTCTATCCAACAACCTTACAACAACTACGCTACCCGTTTCTTACCATTTTTACAACATGTTTTAATGTGCACTACAATTTGCAACGCAGTGTAAACAGGGCAACGATCAACTGCAAAAATAATGTCAACAATTTAGTTATTTTAGGCAAAACAAACACACTGAACAAACGTCAACAGCAAAAGGACAGCCAAAATAACATTATGAATATCGTAAAAGGGTCAATCAACGTTTTTAGGCACATGACGCTGTCCGCAACTTTTCATTTCTGTTGTAAAATAACGCCTTGTCCATGTTTAAATTTATGGTGTATGTTAGAACGTTGAATGTCCCGTCTCATAAACCTAATAAATAAAAAAATATCCTATTAGAAGTTCGATTTCTAGTAACTCCAGAGACATTTTCGGTAACGCCAGAGACGTCAAAAGTGTGGATCTAAAAGTTGATTCACCCACAAACGTCTTTTAAAAGAGATCCAACCACTTATCACAATTTTTAATCAAATGTAAAAGTAGTTTTAATTTTTTAAATTGGTTCCATTCCAAAAACTCACATTGTCAATATATATTGACAATGTGAGTTTTTGGAATGGAACCAAATAAAAATAAAAATTCTGTATCTTTGGCATAGTTTTGTACGAACGATTTTTAATATAAAAGGGCAAAGCAATTATTTAAATTAAGATTTAAAAAATAACTTTTGATAAAGCATAAAAATTGGTTACTTGAAATTAAATTTAAATAATTATTTTGCCTAAAATAACGCTTACATTTTTAAAAACTGACTATCAATTATTTTCTTTCAATAATAAAATGGAACAAAATATTCTAGATCTAATACAACGATAGAGGAAGCACGAGGAAGAAGCACAACACGGAGTTATTATACAAAAGTATATTATTTGGGCAATGTTTTAGAGAAAATCGTGAGTTGGGAAATTACACAGTTGGCAACAAACATTTGGGATAAAAATGGTTCGGCGAAAAGGCAAAAAACCTTCTAGAATGGTACGGGGGAGGTAGCAACAGTGACAATTAATAGTCAAGCATTATCGTACCTCACCTCACGTATACTCTGACTCTTAAATCTCTCAATTAAGTTGTACGCCTATATAGACTTCCAAAGATCCGAAATTAAAAGCCTTATCACACTTCATCAACATCATCATCATTTCAGCCAAAAGACGTCCACTGCTGGACATAGGCCTATCACACTTATGATGTGATATCAATATTTTATTAATTACCAGACCAGCGATTAACTTCAGTAGTGTGAATGGTAAGCAAAGATGTAGCGCGCTTATTAACAGCCTATTCAATTCACTCGTATATAAAACATATGCGCTTTAACATGCTCACAGCTCTTTTTAAGAACCTATTCCAAAACATCACGTGTCATTTACAATCTATTTAATATAACTGCAACATATTTTAATCATCATTGAAATAAAACATCATAGCTATTTGTTCAAGTTGATTTAAAACTTATAAGTTATTGTAAGTTTCATTCTTGTTCATTTCCATATTTAAATAACTTTTAGCCGCCAATGATCTTGATGGGTTGAATATTTTCCGGAAATTTAAGTCTCGATAAAACGTGGTCTTCAAAATAATCTTATATCGTTCACAGAATCACAAAACGAAACATCTAATATTCTCAAAATTAAGTTTTCTATGAAGCCTAAATGATCCAAATAAAAAAGTCATTGCGCGTAGGTTCGGACTACTAGTTACTAATAATTTCTAGTCAATGCGCTTTAATTCAAATACACTGACTAACTATTTCTCACTTGAAGGTAAAGAATAAAAGACACATTCTTTCTTTATAGGACTACAATGTAAATAGAGAACGCAAGTGCGACGGGCACTTAGTAAATATTAGTTCACACCGCAAACCGTAGAATCTCCTGCATGGTACCAAGTACTCGCACATAAATCTCCTGTGGTTACCCCACGCGGTATTACTGTAGACGTAGTGCCTCCGTGTACACAGGGAGCCATTTTAGTGCGGAAAAGACATAGGTAGATCGTTCTGTTTACTTCGTTAGTGGGTCAATCAACTTTTTCACCCACACGACACTGTCCGCAACTTTTTATTTTCATTGTAAAATAACGAATTTAAATAGTGGTTAACTATGTTTAAATTTATGGTGTATGTTAGAACGTTGAATGCCCCGTCTCATAAACCTAATAAATAGAAAAATATCCTATTAGAAGTTCGATTTCTTGGTAACTCCAAAGACATTTTCGGTAACGCCAGAGACGTCAAAAGTGTGGGTCTAAAAGTTGATTCACCCTAGTACCTTTTTTCGTGTGCAAAAGGGCTTATTTTAGAACGGGGACCACAGAAGTTACATCGGACTTTCTGTGCCGATATATATCTTTTTATGTACAAAATAACTTGAAAAAAAACGTGATGGACACTAGGGTGAAGCGAAAAAGCTTTTTTTTATTTTAGTATTCCTGTCAACCAATGTTCCATTAAGTATTTACGAAATCTTAGCTTTTTATGTGAACATCTTCAACTTTTTTTCTTAAGTGAAAACTATAACTGGTCGTTATCACCGCTGCCTTGCAAAAACCGAAGACAGGAACGGATAGCGAAAGATAGTGAAGACCTCAGTGAAGGTCTTTCAAACTGGACATGACCTTCAGTAATGAAGAGTACGACGAAGAAGAGAAGATGTGAAGTTGTGAACATCTTAGAGTTGTAACGAACCGACGCCAGGGGAACCATTTTAATAGATTAGAACCCATGTTAAATTCCGAGTCGCGGTACTCCGGCTTGCAGTCGCCAAAACCAGTCGCGGGAAACGTAAAGATATCTTTAGGGCCAGGTCTTGAATTAGGGGGGGTTTTGGTGCGCCTTTGGTGCCCGCGGAAGCAGCCACAGCCGCAAAAGTTCGTTGATGTGCTAATGTTTATTGCAAGGAACACCCAAGCATGCTTCCTGTTCCGTATTAGGGTTATTATGGAGAAAGGCTATGTAAGGCGCTGAAAGAGCTTGCTTGAGAATGCAGGGGTAGTGGAGAATCAATCACGCAGTTTACTGGTAGCCAAGAGAATCAGGACTGGCTCATAGACTCGCCACGACGTTTGTGGTATTGTTAGAGGCCGATTATTCTTCGGGATACATAGGCAGGGGAAGTTTATAGCACCGCGAGCGTTCGTATTGCTAAAATGCCAGGATGATGTACGAGGAGGGCTGTGTAATCGAGCGTTCACTCAAATATGGGGGAATTCCGTGATGTATTTGGAGGCAGAACAATGGTAATGAATGTCAATTATCTCGTCAAGGGCAGGCGAAAGAAGGAACATGTTTTATTTCATGGATTTGTGAGAAATGCAGATTGGTAGAGAAGTGACTTACCGGCGGCGAGAAATCCACATAGCTCGGAGAAAACACACACTAATATTCTTGCTGCACTTCCGGTCCGTAGCATCGAAGTACGAAGGTATTATTTGCAAACGACACGAGAAAGAAACTGAGGAATATTGAAAGCAGCGCCTAGTTTGGCACACCGGCGTTTGGACTGTCAGAGACACTTTTGACGTGTATGTTTTTTTGAAAGGAGCCCGAGACAAGGCAGAATGTTACCACAGGAGAGAGATTTTCACAAAAACTTGTATTATTTGGGAAGAATTCGTCATAGATCAAGGGCGGCCACTCGCCTGAGCTAGGAAAAGAGTCTGGCAGTTAAGGGGAAGTAGTGCCGGAAAACCCGGAAGGAGAACAGCCCAGGAAAGGGTCCGGAGCTGCCGGAAATGAGGGTTGAGGCCTTGATTTGGAAGTTGGGGATCTGTCAGCGTGATTCATTTGTTTCAAAACAAATGACATTTTCGATCGGCTTTTGTCAGCGCGATTCACTTGTTTTAAACAAAAGCCGAATTTCGGCGTTCTTTTGTTTCAAAACAAGTGACATTTTCGATCGGCTTTTGTCATCGAGATTCATTTGTCAAAAAACAAAAGCCTAATTTCGATGCTCTTTTGTTCCAAAACAAATGACATTTTCGATCGGCTTTTGTCTAAAAAACAAATGAAACCGTCGGCGCGGACGCAGGTATAAAAGCGCAGGCTGCGCCGCAGTCGGGGCATTCAGATTCGAACCGCTGACGGGGCAACATCTCAGGAAGCGGCTGTACATTTGTACTGCGAAGCTCTGCCCGTTTGTGGCTCGGTATTTTATACGAATCGACGGCGTAAGCTCATCACAGCAAGAGAACATACAATTGTAAGGCGAAGCCCTGCCCGTTTGTGGAGAGGAACACGCAAATTTGAGTCATCGGCAAGCACAACTCCGTCCGGGACTCTGCAACTGTACGACGAAGCTCAGCTCAACTGAAGGCGGAAAGCAGAGGAGCGGCGGAAGCCTCCATCAACTGAGGAGGGAGCCAGCGATTGGAAGAAGGAGGACGTCGGGATCCTGCCCAGCTGATAAGCGGTGCTCAAGGAGTCGGAAGGCGCAGTCGACTCCACGAGCGGTCGTTAGTCGGCAAGCGGCGGGCAGCTGTAGAGCGAGCGATTTCGGCTGGAGGCGTCGCGGCTCGGGAGCTTCGTGTCGCGGTCGGGAGCGGAGGCCATCCAGCAAGGTACACAGACGCCAAATCGGTGAGTGTTTTGTGTTTTACTCTCTCTGTCATAAGCCTGGAGTATTTTCCATGCGTCTCATTCAAGGTAAGCCATTCGCTGCTGTGCGACAGGGGCCGAGGCTCTACATAAACTGTGTACTAATCATTTTCCTCCCACAGGGTAATCGTTGTAAATTAAAAATAGATGTATTAGTTTTAAGGTTTATTGTAACGTTTACGGGGCAGGAAGTAATGTTTCTTTATCATCTTGACAACCCGCGACTGAGTAGATTCTCTCTATGTAGGGCTTCCGGGTGAGCCAGGGAAAGATCGGGCTGTGAGCTTTCGCGTCGGGTTAAAAATACTTTACCGAAATTGCGGGATTATGAAGTTGGGTTTCTAGCTGGTTTGTTATGTAAATTTAGGGTTTATTTTGACTGTTGAAGCTCAGATTTAGCCTAGTACGGTGTCCATCCATTTGGTGAAATTATAAATCTTGGGCTGGCAACCCGGGTGACAGGCATCTGTTCATAGGGCTTCGGGATTCACTTGAAAGACGATTCTGAAGTTTCGACCAAATGTGAGGTTTAATGTCAAGTCAAATGACTTTTAATGGAACGTTGATTTCGTGAATAATTTATAGAGGAACGTTGATTCCGAGAATGATTTATAATGGAACGTTGATTCTATGAATAACTTCTAATGGAACGTTGATTCCGTGAATACTTTATAATGGAACGTTGATTCCGAGAATGATTTATAATGGAACGTTGATTCTATGAATAACTTCTAATGGAACGTTGATTCCGTGAATACTTTATAATGGAACGTTGATTCCGGGATTGTCTTTTAATGGAACGTTGATTCTGTGAATATTTTATAGTGGAACTTGTTTCCGAGAGTGTATTTCAATGGGACGTTGATCCTGAGATTAACTTTTGATGGAACCTGTTTCCGAAGTACGGATTGTCCGTAATACGATAGTTAGGGCCTAGAGAGGCTCCAGATCCTTGCGAAGAGGGGCGTCCGGGATTGCGGGACAATCCTAGCGAGATAAATGTTCACGTGGTCCGGAGGTAAAGTCCAACTGGAGGGTCGCCTGGTGAAATTGACTAATGCGTTCGGGCAGTTAAAGTCCTGTTTGAGTACCCGGTATCGCCAATGGCCGGCCTCATTAAACGTGTCAAGGAAACCGACAACCTTTCCCGGATACATACACGTTTTGGTGTACGGTTCCTGGGCCGCCCGGCTCGTTGAAGTCGTAGGTTAGAGGGGAGCTCCCGCCTCATGGTTCCAGGAACTTCTGCAGCAAATTCTGGGTTAGCGGAATTGAACCGTAGCCTCGGGCGTTTCACCGGGATGAGAAGCCTCTCTGGGTTTGCTTTCGCGATATAATTGTAGGGATGACACCAGTAGAATGTCTAGGGATGTGGATAGGTAGAGTAAGTCTCTCCATAACCTTGTAAAGAGCCATGAATTGTGCGCTCACTGTGGTAGCGCGTGATGTCGTTTCCAGTTTGAAGTTTTTCCTCTAAGGGATTACTATGGTTTTGCCAGCTAGAACTGGCTGACTATGTCGTTGAATTTACTAGGGCAAAAGAGACTCTGAGAGTCCACGAACGATACCTTTTCATGGCTCTGTCTAAGTTAGGCGGTTACTCCCCATCCGGCGGACAGATTGGGACTGCTATAACTTTACATTTCTTGCTCGATTTACCTCCGGGAAGTTCTAGTTAAATCTTCCAATTTACCGTCAGCGGAACTAGTAATCTAGGACAGTGCAATCCTAATCCGTTTGTCACCAAACCGAGTTAGGGCTGGTTGGGGCCATTACCTTTCAAAACTAAATGCTTATCGAATAAATCTTTATTTAAAACATGCAAATAATCTCTTCTTTAGTAGCCGTAGACAATAGGCTCCAGGTAGGACTCGAGGAAACCACTTGCTAGGACATTAGGCGACCTTGAAACCGACTCAGGACGGACTTCAGGCTCTATAGTTGCCCGCGTAGTCGAAAAGGACACGGGTTACTACATACTTCGCAACGTGGCTGGTTCTGCTATTAGATGATCACTATTTGGCCAACCAAAGCAAATTACAGTCAGGTAAGGTTAGATTTCAAGCAGTTGTATAGTTTTTAGGGCTTTTACACTAAGAATAGTGGGGGGGGCGTTTCAGAATTGATTAGCCGTGTCCAGGATCCAGGATGTTCAGGGGTTGGTGTATCCTTGTTTGAATAGGTTATTTAATACTGTAGTTTGCTTTAGGAAAGGGTCCGTTTCTGCGGACCCAAAATTGCTGCCGTATACGACGGAAGGCTAGTTGCGGGCGAATATAGAGTCCTGAGTGCCCGCAGGCGTCGTGGTTCGTAGGTCGACAGTTATTTTATCCCTTTACGGCTTGTGTTGTAGGGTATCTGGAAGAAAGTAGGCATAGGGGTATTATATTTAGTTTGGGATCGTGGTATGAATCACACAAGAGAAAACGGGTTATTTTCATGTGAATTGACTATCTTTTTATAGAATTCAACAAGCAAGCCGAGTTAGGTGGGGACAGTAGTTGATAAGGCGAAGAGTGTTCACCCCGGGGACAGGTATTTGCAAAATAAGGACACTTATGATGAGTCATCTTTTATGGTTATGACAAGCGAGGGTTAAAAAAGATTTGTACTAAGAAAAGTAGAGCTTACCAGACACTCCTGGATGTTTGTCATAATCGTAAGGGCTGAACTAATTGTGCCCGAGAGCTGGCGGAACCCAACTTCTCTCCAGAAGACTTTGTAAATCCTCGTTGTCGAAGTAATATTTATAGGTTATTTTATCATGTTATAGGTGCTCACAGTCCGAACTTGTCAAAATTTCTAACGGAATATGAAATTAAATGCGTCCAAAGTTGTGAATAATCTTCGATAGGTTGTAAAAAACACAGCCATAGCAGTATTTGCAGCAGCCATGTTAGACGGTTAGTTTACTAGAATATGCCTCCATCCCAACCGCAAACGCTTGCAGAGGTTGCTTCTAAGCTCGGAACCAAGCGCGTAATGTTTCGTGAGAGCAATGATTGTTAAACTTTGTAATTTTCTTATTAGCGAGCAAATTATTATTATTTGACATGTACACAGACGCGATAGCGCCCCGCGACATTTGACGTTTCGTAAAGTTTCAATCGTTCCGTTTAGTATGGGAACGGAATGATCTATCGAAAGAATAAAGAGCCGGTCCCGGTTGTTATTCGTTCACCTGAGAGCAGAAGGGAAGTTCAGGAACTGTTGCTGAACCCTGTGCCACATTCCCAAGCGACAACGTGACCTTTATGCTATTGAAACAGTCATGTTTTCATAAACAAATTACCTTTGCCTTTTTTGCTTTAGCTCGCCCGCTGTCGGTCAAGCGGACGTTTAGTTGCTAGTATCTAGAGCGTGTGCGTGTGGATTGAGTGAGCACCCTTCTGAAATAAAAAAAAACATCCTGTTCATTTAGTAAAAGTTCTAAAACAATTGTAAAACTAAATCTCTGTATTTGTAAAAAGATAAATCAAAAGATATAACCTTTAACGTGTGCTCACTCAGTTCTCACAAACTACCAACGAAATCAGGGAATGTATTCATTTAACATATAATATTTATATACGATTTTTTAGTAAAACCTGTGCTAACTTACCTTTATAATTTGTAGATCACCTAGTAACGTATTTAAGATTTTACAAATAATTTCTTATGCTCACTCAATCCGCACACTTTCGAAAACCCGATTTCTGATGAAAAAACTGAAGATTTAAACTGCTATATATGTGTATATTTTAGTAAAACTAATCTGGGAATTTGTAAAATACAAAACGAACCACTAACGTGGCAGGTTTTTGGATAATAAATGTTTGTTAATGCTCACTCAGTCCACACGTTACAAGTAAGTTAAAAATGTAAATATCTCAATATTTGTAGTATTACATAAACTATAAATTACTTCAACTTTTAGTAAAAATTTTTACTAAATATCCACCATCTAATATTTTATATTCGTTGTCTGTTTTTAAAGATATTCAATTGCAATTTTTCTAATGTAAGTAGATCGATTAGGTTGACCACACTTTATTATATTATGGTCATATCCATGAATTAAATTTTAAAGTAAACAATTGTTTTGATTAGGTTAGTACATACTTATTACAATTAAGAGTTACCTGATCCGTAATTATTACCTTTCATTTACTGTAAAAGATTTAATCCGAGATCAAAAAATAAAAATAAAATATCTTTCAATGTCAAAGTGACGTACCAGGGGTAGTAACCTTTTTGATCTCATATATTTTTTAAATGAACTGTATTTTGGATATGACCATAATATAATGAAGTGTGGTCAATCTAATCGATCTACTTACATTAGAAAAATTGCAATTGAATATCTTTAAAAACAGACAACGAATATAAAATATTAGATGGTGGATATTTAGTAAAAATTTTTACTAAAAGTTGAAGTAATTTATAGTTTATGTAATACTACAAATATTGAGATATTTACATTTTTAACTTACTTGTAACGTGTGGACTGAGTGAGCATTAACAAACATTTATTATCCAAAAACCTGCCACGTTAGTGGTTCGTTTTGTATTTTACAAATTCCCAGATTAGTTTTACTAAAATATACACATATATAGCAGTTTAAATCTTCAGTTTTTTCATCAGAAATCGGGTTTTCGAAAGTGTGCGGATTGAGTGAGCATAAGAAATTATTTGTAAAATCTTAAATACGTTACTAGGTGATCTACAAATTATAAAGGTAAGTTAGCACAGGTTTTACTAAAAAATCGTATATAAATATTATATGTTAAATGAATACATTCCCTGATTTCGTTGGTAGTTTGTGAGAACTGAGTGAGCACACGTTAAAGGTTATATCTTTTGATTTATCTTTTTACAAATACAGAGATTTAGTTTTACAATTGTTTTAGAACTTTTACTAAATGAACAGGATGTTTTTTTTTATTTCAGAAGGGTGCTCACTCAATCCACACGCACACTCTAGAGCTGTAGAGTTAGAAAATAACGGAGTAGAATTTTCTTCCCGGATGAAGATCATTATAAGGTTAGTAAAAATAGGGTATGACCGCCACCTTTGGGAAACTATGCATAACATGGTTACAGGGGCCTAGGCTTGGCCGGATCCAGGCCGGGGCACTCTCCCTCGCTTACAAAAGTATGTTAGGAATTATCAAGGCAAGGCTTCGAGTCGTCAAAATAAAACCACCGTTACGTCGATAAACATTTTACTTAGGTTTCAGTTAGTACCTTATTTGCTAGGAAAGAGCGAAGCAACTTAAAAAACCAACACATCTTCCAAAATTATAGAAATTGTAAGAAGAAAGTCATTTCTAGGTAAAGTTACATGCTAGGAGACTAAAGCGGATCCCTGGAAAAAATATAATCACCTTTTAAAGAAACTAAAAGGATGGCCCGGCCGTAAGGTAATCGCGGTATTAGTTACGGATTACAGACAGGTTGTATGTAAAATTTATGCGGCGTAAGGAAAACGTATGTACAATTAAATTCATAGCATTCAAAAGTACATAATTAACAAAGAATTACATTACACAACCAGAACTAATTAAATTATCATACCTACTTACTATTAAATTGAAATAAATGTTTCGCGGCAGAGCTAATTTCTAAGGGTTGCTTAGCTTGTGCTAGCAAACGCACGGGAACAATAGCCAGAAGGAATAGCGTGGAAACTCCATGAATGTTACGCAATAGTGCGACAAATAAGTTCATGAAGAAACACATTACTAATCATTCATATTAAATTATGACTTAGTCCAATAGACAAAGGCAAAAAAAAGGGTTTACTTATTCGCAGGAATGTAGCCGGGTAGAAAGGAAAGGTGTATGTACTTCGCGTGCTAGAAAGAAGTGACAGAGATGTGTCTTTGTGCACAATTCGCTTTATTTTTCGTCAATATAATTATCAGAATTTATCATCTGTTGGCAATGGTGTGAATAATTATGGCAAAAACCATTAAATAGAATGGAAAATTAATGTTTCCCATTGCTAAATTACACTTTTGGCGCCGATCGACAAACGTTACACGCTTGGCCCCAATCAATAAACTTTTCCTTCTACCTCGGTATATTTCTGAGCTCTTATAGTCACCAGAACGTTCTAATCAGTGAATTCTGGGGTTGTAGCATTACCGATACCGATGCCGATGGGATGCAACCGATATTTGGAGTGCGCGAAAAGAGTTGTTATATGGAAAAGCTGCATAATATGATTTCAATTGCTGACGTAATATATGTAATGGTCTACTACCTTGTGCAGTAAAAATTACTATGTACATAACAAAAAAATAGTAACATTTTTGTGTCCAAAATTTATTTCTTTTACTTCATACCTTCAAAGATAACGTTCGGTTATAAAATAGCCAAGTTTTGGGTATAATAAAGACATACAAATAGTTAGTCTGAAGTTCTTATTCCATTAGTTAGCTAAGTTATCAGTATGGGTATCGGGATTGCCGATAATTCACTACAAATATCGGTGTCGGTATCGTATCGGCATAATTATATGTCGTTGCATCCTTGGTGAATACGGTTATTCAGTAGCTAACATAGCCAGTTTGGAAATAAGAAACAGGCTTTACGTGATATATGCAAAATTAAAGCTACCCTGTTATTTCTCTATATAATGTCGAGACGAGACGCGGTCATTAGCAAATCTATCAACGATTAAACAGCGTGAGGTTGAGGAGAATGGGACAGGCCACCCTTAGTACTATTAAATACTAGAATTGGAAACAGTTATGGTAGTGGAAGGGTTTTGTCAGATCCCCGGAAGACAATCCTTGTGTGGGAAAATTGATTTATGAACATAGTATAGCCGGAGGGGACTTCTTTTGTATCTGACAGAACTCCCAGCCTCGGCGGCCAATCTTTTCCCGTTGTAGGGCTTCGATCAGACTTCATAGGTAAAGGGCACCCTAATATCTCGTAGGATGCGGAGTAGGCGATAGGATAGTGTTCCCTCAGGATGGCTCACTGTGAAAGAGAAAAGAAATATTTAGGTATTTGACTAACAACAGTATGACTAGTAAGGAATTAGATTATGGTAGGAAACACGCGGTGCGCGCTTTGCAGGGCTCATATGACCTAAAGGGCCTAGATCAGGGCCTACAGATTGATTATTTCAGGGGCCCGGCCTCCAAAGTAAAACAGCCTTGCAGTCACGGACGAAGGTGTGTTACAATGAGTTCAATTCAAAGCGTTCCTACGCATTGCTGCGCATTCTTAAATAGTACATTGTGTATCAAGGGCGGTAGGTAAGGAGTTACAAACGAGTGTTTGTTACAAGGCCGAGGCGAAGCCGAGGGCTTTAATAACACGAGTTTGTAATTCCTTTACCGCCCGTGGCACACACAATGTTTTTCATCACACTTGTGAGGAAATCTAATTAAAATTAACCTTACTTAACCTAAATAAAATTGTAAAACTGACAGTGACATTAGTGACATATCCATAGACAATGCGAAACGTTCGGAAACCATAGCGGTACAGACCTAAAACGGTTGATTTTATAATTGCAAAATACTTGAATACACTATTGAAACATTTAATTAATGTTACAGAAATATGTGTTTACATGTATTTGCAATAACAGTTCTCTTTCAATAAATATTTCAGTGATAAAAGTTAAAAAAGTAAGTTGGCGTTTCCTTTGAACATGACAAAAAAGAGTAAAACAAAACCAGCGTTTCTAATTTAAAAAGAAAACCATTACGCCCTAGGGCGTAATAGGCCGTTTACGGCCCGCAGAACCTACGTGTAATGACACCATTTTCGAGCAAGTGTGATGAAAAATTTTTTTGGTAGCGGTGCACATATATTTAAGCGCGCGTTGTAATTTATGTAGAGAGGAACATTCACTCATGCAAATAGTCTATGTTGAAAGGACTGAGTGAAACGGGCCAACGGTCTGGGACAGGACCGTGGTCCACCATTTGGGGCCCCTGACCTAGAACTTATTTTAGTAACGAAAAGCAAAACGCAGCTTTGAATATGAGTTAAAGTTTCTTTGCAAATCGCTAGTAATCAATTAAGTATATTATGGGGATTCACCTGGCCTAGCTGGCTATCTCGCGAATGTTGACAGGGCACTACACCATTGGTGGGGCCTCGTAAAAATTCTTGCCGAGCGCCTGCCGCGGAGTTATTTGGGGGTTTATGTGTAGGAATAGGAGACTAACAGCACAGCTGGAAGATCTGTGAAAGGAAAGCAAGCCTTAGGTTTATCAGGGGAAAAGAAAACGGCAAGGGCGAGTCGGACTCGCGCGACATCGACTCACCAGAAATAAAAAAAAAATTAAATAAATTTCTAGTGTGGAAGCCCCCTTACATATTGTTTTTATTATTTGTTGTTATTATGGCAAAAAAGATACATAATCTGTGTAAACCTACATTGTCTAGCCATTACGGATATTGAGATCCAGCCTGGTGACAGACGGACAGACAGCGCAGTTTTAGTGATAGGGACCCGGTTTTACCCTTCGGGTACGGAACCTTAAAACCGCAGTGCCGAAACGGAAGAAGTGAGTTGCACAATTCGTAGGGACGTCTTAAACCCGGATCGCTGGCGGAGGGGATGACGAGGGACTCATGTATTTTCTTTTGGGACTTCGTATCATTCCTATAAGCTACTTGTAACTTACAAATAAATAAAGCTGACCTTTTGTTTAAATAATACAATCATACACGTAAAATACTTGATTTATATCGTGTATTTTATATATTCAGCACTTGACTTGCCTTTGACGCGAAATTGACTTCACGTTTACGTCACATAGAGCATAGAGTATTTTATTCCAATTAGTATTTCGTCATAATATATAATTCCGACCTCTTTAGTTAAAAGATATCGAGATATAGTCTGAGCGGGATGAGAGGTCACCTGTTTATTTGAGAGCCTTTACATTCAGAGTCACTTTTCATAATAATGCGAAAAATACATTGTATTTTACTTGCGAAAGTTACAGGGAAAGATACTGTATTTTGTTGAGAGATACGGGACGTTTGCATGCGTTTTTCATGTCGTTTCCTTCGCTTCTGATCACATTCAAGTATAGCTTAGGGTGTATCACTTTTACAAGTTTAAATGCTTATACCTTTCTTTGCAAACTTTAAACTATCTTATCGCTTGCGCGGCCTTTGGGTCTCACTCACTCTAGCGCACTTCTGCACATTAAGTTCAAGTAGTGATTTACAATGCTCCAGAATGATATTGTGAAATAAGACATTGCTTCAGCCACGGTATAATAAATGAAAGCAATTGTTACTATGAGCCTTCGGGTTTCTCAGGAAATACGTTTCAGGTGAACCATGGAAACAGTTTCAGTCGGCTTTAACATCTACTAGGACACATTTATAACTGGCATTGTTATATACAGAATGTGATGGCATACTGTATACAGTACTTATGTCCTACCAGGCCAGGATCTGCGAACTTTTAAATTATATATATATATGCATATTTTGAGTGGGAGAGATTCAGGGTGGGTAAGCAGGATTGCTAAAATTGGCATGTCTTTTGCCCATATGAATGTGAAACACCCTAGTACGTTTGCTTCCCCCTCCAACCATTAAAAATAGGAGTAGAAAATAATTCCTGTGTATGTATTTGTTTATACTTACTTTTACTTACTCGCAGAGAGCTAGTAGGGCCCGGGGCATTCACATTGGGCTCCGCTGCCTAGGCCAGGCAGTCTAGCGGCTTCGGAGTGAGTTCGCGGTTTATTTAAAATATCGTCTCGGGTTGCGGCTAAAAATAATAAAACGCGATTAGTAAGGGCGCGCGAATAAAGGTAGTTGATCGGGGTGGGACTCTTCATGGCATAGAGTATATTTATTATTACTTACCTTTACCTGAGTTGAGCTAAAACCTGCCATCTACCCGAACAAGGACCTTCTAGAAGGGACTAGAGAATAGTAAATCGGGACAGGTATTTTAGTTGAACATCAACGGGAGCTGTTTCCGAATCTTGGGTATTTTATTAGTTTTTCGGAAAAAGCCAGAGCGCAAAATAGATAAATAGCTTTGTAAATCATCTAGTAGGGTAGAACGTTCAGGGCCAGGACAGGGGGCGTAGTTTAGTTATCGCAATAAAACCTAAAAACACCCATAATAATATAGTTGGGACAAGGGGTCTAGAACATTTAAGGTTCGAGGCAACGGTTATAAAAAAATTACAAATAGGAACCTCAAAAATGTGTTCGGCACTTACCTCGAAATTTTCGACCAACGCCAATACGTCGCATGTAAAATTCAGCAGACCCATTCTTGTTATAACTGGGTTTATGAGCGCCATGAATTTGCCGACCGGTCGGGACCTTGTCTGAATCACGTTGGATCCAGGACAAGTATAAGTTATTCACTGAAAAACAGTATGCTTATAGCGCTACTCGTAAAAAACGAAAACCGAAACGAAGTCATAATTATTTAATAATATATACCCATAAAATAATAAGTAAAAAACAAAGCGTGTAAGCTTCAACTAAAATTTGAATTGATTTGACAAGACGTCAGTCAAATTTCGTAAAGAGGCGGGTAGAGGCGAATTTTCCTGTCAAAGTAGGAACTAGCCGATTTAAGATTTTTGAGGATTTGTAAATTAATATTCAATTACCTAAATTATTTCAAATAATTAGGGAGCCAATGTAATCAATTCGTCGACAAGAATCGCATGGCCCAAATTATCTGACTAGCGGTAGGGTTGTCAGGTGAGAAAATTGGATCAAGTGTTTATACGAACAAAGTAGTTTATATAAAGGGATGATTAATCTTTAACACAGCGTGGAACTGTTCTTGCACCACATGTCATACACTAGACTTTTGTTGTTTAAAAATGCTGAGGCTAGGACATTATATTGTGCAATATGACTTTTGATCGAATCGAATTTGCTTGCGATTTGATCAAACCGATTTATCAGATAGTTCCGTCAGATTGTATTTTAAATTTCTTAAGTAACAATTTTCCATAACAATTTATTGTACTTCCTTTAGCGAGGTTCGATTCGATCGGGTTCTACTAACTTCAAGGAATAACATTAAAGTCGAGAAACAAGATTCAGATACAACGCCGGGTTTTTAAAAGGGGGGAACACACACACGCGTACTACGGATCTGTCCGTGTGTTGTTTTATTATTGAAAAAATATTTCAAGGCTGCGATTAGAAAAAATAAGATAAATCGAAAGGCCATTTATAAAGGAATCAGTGAGAGTAGTTTATTGGGACTCGGTAAAACCTAAAGCCATTGCATGTCGTTGGATCGTATGCAAGTTACATTGTATGGGTACTGTCAGGTAATGGATGTGTGGGCCGGCGTACCCCACTCCGGGATTTTGTTTCGCGGAGATCATTAGGCAAGCTCACGGCTGCGCCGACACCCGGCAACGCCTGGGTGCGTAGCCAAAGGATGGATGGTTATGTGTTTGGCCAGAATGGTTGTATGTAAGTATGCATGTATGTATGTACGCAAGTGTGTATGTTACCCGACTGTGCCAAGGGCCAGAGAAGGGTTATGTGTTGGGCCTGTATGTATGTATATAGGTATGAACGACGACGTGTAACAAAACAGTTATTTAACATTACGCAACTATTTATTTTAACTGTCTCTGATTCACTAGGGAATTCAAGTTATAATTACTTTATTTTTGTTGACAACCCTAGCGGGAGGCGTAGCGACCAGGAAATGCGCGCGTTGTGGGTTAGAGCGAAAAGGTATGATTCGGCGCATTTTTGTGACTCGGGAGTGGGGTTTGTTAGACAGTGCGACTTCTGTACAAAGTAATTGGGTTAATAAACCAATACATAGGGACTTAAACCTAGGTACTATTGCTTATCCTGTGGTGTGGTGGAGGAACAGTTCTACTATGCAATAGGGAAGCGGGAAATGTTGCGCAGTTCTATCAGCTAATGAAGGAAAAATCGTACCGATTAAGCTTAATGCAATCAAGTTGATCCGCGGTGCTGTTCCTTTCGCGGAGAATGAATGGCACATTCTCGAACTACTAAAATGAAAATTTTATCGGCAATCATTAGAATTTCAATTAATTTACGAGTAGTTACAGTTTGCACGTTTGTTGGTCAATTTGGCCCGATCCCGCACAACATAAGATGCGCGTTCGCGTTCATAAGTATCGAACAATTCTTAATCGTTCGCGTGTCACCATTAAAAGAGTCACTAATGTTTAAAGGTTAGTTGCGCCCATGCAGAGCGCAATTTACGGATCTTAGCTTAGTTGTAAGTACATATTTTTTTTTGATGATGAAAATTAAACAGGTTGGGGTGGATGTCCCAGTGGGTGACACTATAAGAAGCGGATTCGCACTTTTGTCCCAAAAGCGTCTCAATTATCAAACTTACTGATAAATCGCATATGCAAGTGTATTAACCGGTTCTTCATTAATGATGTAGGAACAATAAAAAATATGATAATCGTACACTTACTGAATTGAGCCGTTTTCCGCAATTGTATATGGCAGGGCGTTACTTCACGTTTTCATGACTGACTGGGGGTACGGCAGTGCCCCGCCTTGTCGAGCAAAACCCGGGGCACGGTAGTGCCCCGCCAAGACGAACAAACAAAGGCACGGCCTTACCAACCGTTCCGCGAAGCCATTCAGGCCTTTTTCAACCTCCTGTCATTTTGTGCTGGCTAAAGCTAAAAACCTGAACTTCCAGCCTCTCCTTGAAAGCTTTTTGCTTCTCCTTAAAAGCTTCACACCAATGCTGTTGTCATATTTAAGTCCGTAATAGGTTTTTTTACACAGTTTTGTAACTGGATCATAGTTACAGGAGATACAGACACAGATACAGATACAGATTCCTTATTGGTAAAAGCATATTTTTTTTTACATGTCACATTATTATTATTACATTACATTCAATTAGAATACTTACAATTAAAATTAATGTGTTACATTATGGTATGAGAGAGACCCAGCTTTGGATAAGGAAACAATCCATTTGACCAGGGTAGCTTCGTGAACCGCTGAAAGGTAAAAAAGGTCTCGGGCCCCGTACGGCACTCAGCCGGATTTTACCATGCACCTTATAATAATAAAGTGATTCGAGGAATTCCATATTTTTGGGATTCTGTAGCAACAGAAATTTCCCTTGCTACTTCATCTATGCCTTTGAGATGTCATCTTGAGATCTCGGAGGTATGTTTTCATAGCAAAATACCTGCAACCAATGAATGACATTCGTGTGTGACCCGACGAAAGACACATCAATGTGCAACTGTCATTCACTACTAAACGCGATTATTTTGTACCGGTTTATGACATGCCTCCAAAATACTAGAATAAACAAAATTAATCATTTAAAAACACAGAATATCAACGTTTGTTTAATTATCTTACAGTTTAAATAATCACTTACCTACCAAAAAAAAAACACTACATCCTGCCTATAAATTCCACATTCACGAAGCTAGGGCTTAACAGATTTACTAAGTATAGCGACGCACAGTCAACTCGGAGCACATGCTCGCAAACGCTGCCGTAAAAAAAAAAAAAGAAAACAAAAGGAATTCAAGGAGACGAAGGAAGCTTCTAAACTAAATTCACAAACACTAATAGTCGAGAACACCTGGTTTTTGGCCTGATTTGATATTCGGTTCCTTAACTTTTGAAATAAATTACAAAACTGTCATTCACTGGGTCAGTGTCGTCCGCCGGGACATTTACCTCCAATCTCTAAAGTGCGAAATAGGGTTTCTGACGTACAGAGTGAGTTTTTTAGTAACCTCCAGTATTCAAAGAGGTGATTTTGTAGCTGCTAGCGAGCACGAGTCGCGGGGATAAAAAATATATATCTTAAATTTTCATAAGACACTCCTACATTAGCACTTGCACCTGTACAAGGGTATCGCACCCCTCCATTCTCAAAAACAGTGTTGACATGTAATACCGCCGCGAGGCCATGATGGTCGTTCCACTAGTCGCCTGTAAACTAACCCGTCCGCGGCCTGATAGGGTACTTGGCTGTAATTGAATTTGTAGAAAAGCATATAAGGTCCTGTTGGAATAAGCATAATAAGGAGATATGATTAAGCTTTGAGTTTGATACCTAACGTGTAACTTTTTAGAGAGTCTGCAAAAGGTTGTGTGGGAAGATCCAATTTAAAGGTATGAAATTATTAAAAAAACCTAATAAATTCATTAGATAATCCACAAAATGTATAGAAGTTGTTGTCATGAAAACGTTACGGTGCGGGGTGCTCCATAGAACGTAACGCAAATTAGGCAATTCCGGCTCAGGGAGCAACCGTGAACGAAATGCATCGATTGATTAACTAAAATACGTCTTTTTACCTAGCCTGCCCACGAAATTAAGAAATTACAATGTCGCAGTGTGAGCACCCCCTAAGACGTCGCGTTTACGTGACTTGTCTGGTTGTTATGAGCAAAAACCAGAATACATGCTTTATTCATAAATTATCGGCCCAGAAAAGCAAATGGATAAGGTTTCACTACGGAGATAGTTTGGAACCTTTACGCTAAGCTCTAAGTAGGGTAACCATGAAGAGACCAAAAGATAATTTAATGGTAATTAACACAGTGAAGATTAAGATGACTTTAACAACACGAGATTTGGCACAGGGTTCAGGTACCAGGGTAGGGAGTTGTAAATAAAAAAAATCGGTTATCTGTAAGGTCGGTTTGCTGACGATAGACGAACGTGATAACGTTGACCCTGACTTTGACTTTGACTTTGACTTTGACTTTGACTTGGACTTGGACTTCGACTTTTTTCCCAAATAGCTGCTACAATGACACTGACACGCTAAAATGATGGCTAAGTGGCCAGAGTAAATATCTGCCGTTCCACAAATATAATGTCGAAGATTTGTTTTAATAATTTTTAAACTACGATTAAAGCAGGCGTAAAACGGAACTGCCAAAGCAGCATCCACTATTTAAATTTAAAGATTTTTGCCAAACTCAGCAATGTCTCTGTCATTCAAAAGAGATTTTGACAGCCGTATCTTAGGGAATAAGGGCTAATTTATTAACAATTTGTAAGAAACTATCGTCTTCGCGACTTTAGTGCTGGAATAATATAGTATAAAGTACCTATTTTGCGCAAAAACGCGTAAGATGTATGAAATCCTGCGGCGCTTACTGTTTTTTCGAGTTGATAAAGTTAGTTTGCGCAAAGACGCGTAAGATGTATGAAATCCAGCGGCGCTTACTGTTTTTCCGAGTTGATAAGGTAACGGCCCCGCAAGGTAACGGCAAATGACGTCACACCCTTTCGTGCGTGCAGCAATTTAGATTCAAACTGGGTTGATGTCTATTACGTGGGGTATGTGACTGATCAAATCGCACTGCGAGAGGCATCGCCGCTGCGCACGCCACGGAGACTTTTGAAGGTGGTAGAATTGGGCAAGAGGAGATTATTGTTCTTGTGTTAACCCCATTACATGATCGAACCATCATACTCACGAGACATAGCGGGCGAGTGAAGAAGCAACCTACATAACCCTAGGCATAGTTTGATTGCAATTTGAAATATGCAATGCGGTGTTTAAGCGAGGGTTTGACATTGAGAGAATCTGAGAATGTGAGTCGGAGCTTCATTTTAACTAGACGAATAGAGCGAGGTAAACGCTGAACCAGGGGTCGGATATCGTGGGTCACTGTATGTCTGGTGGCCGGAGCTTTGCCGTCCCTTGTGTATTAATCGGGCAGTTTTTCTTAAAGTCGATCGAATAATCGGGCAATTTTTAAAAAAAGTCGACCGGAATTTCAAACGGATCCGGAGTGTTACACAAAAAAAAAAACGCAGTACCGGACACCGAATAGAAAAGGGTTAGGCGTTTGGGACAGGTTGTGTACCAGTACGGTCCAGCAAGTTGGTTGCGATCGAGTGGCTCGGTGATCTGAGGAAGAATGAAGGACGATGTTTGCCATAGAGTTGAAAGGTGGTCGGAAGAGTGTCTAGGAGACAATGACTAAGACTTTGTGACTATGGCCATGACTTTGACTTTGACCTTGAGCAAAGTGAGAGGTATGAAGGGAATGAAGGGCGGCAACAAGGATTGCAACGACTGAGCTGGGCTAGGTACATGATCAGCAGATTCTCGGCGACTCGTTTCGGATTTTTACAAAAGGGTGTTGTCTATGGCCTTAGATGTTAGGTTTAGGAATTGCCGTTGTCAGGCCAGGCTATAGAAAACATCGGACGAACAAGGAGCTAAGAGACCGAACTAAATACACATCCCTGCTTCCGAGTGGCAGTTCACTGAAACGCTTGACTTCTGGAGACCAGACTGCAAGATTGCAGTTGCGATTATGTAAAAGGAAGAGGTTGGGTCACGGTGGAGAAGTCGGGCAGAGTACTGTAGAGCTGGCATAGGAATGAATACAGGATACATGCACCGAGAAAAGAGTGAGTAGGTCCGCCTTCTTAGCAGGGAGAATACCCGGTCTGGGAGGATGCAGGGGTAAGGGTAGGTTAAGCACAACGACGTTGATCGAACTCAGATATTTCCGGTTTACTGGGGAGATACGGTTGGACTACATAGGCGTTGACCGAGGGATAGTAAGTCTGGCGTTGATCAGCAAAATCCCGGGTAGCTCTCGCTGGTCGGAATCGCAGGATTCTAGGTATTCACAACACCTACTCTGGCTTGGACTGGAAATCTGGGGTGGCATACAATTCCCGCTTCATCCCAAAAGATGGAGGCAACTTGTTGGGGGGGCGGAGCTGCTCTCACTGAGTATCTGGGTAAAAACTCACTACATGCACTGCTGAAGGGAGGCGTCGAGAAACTGAGCTTGTTAGGATAGTGTTGCTAAAGCTTCGCGAGTCTGAAGGTACAGCCTATGCTGCGCTTTACCAAGGGACAGGGAAAAGCTATGTAACGAACCGACGCCAGGGGAACCATTTTAATAGATTAGAACCCATGTTAAATTCCGAGTCGCGGTACTCCGGCTTGCAGTCGCCAAAACCAGTCGCGGGAAACGTAAAGATATCTTTAGGGCCAGGTCTTGAATTAGGGGGGGTTTTGGTGCGCCTTTGGTGCCCGCGGAAGCAGCCACAGCCGCAAAAGTTCGTTGATGTGCTAATGTTTATTGCAAGGAACACCCAAGCATGCTTCCTGTTCCGTATTAGGGTTATTATGGAGAAAGGCTATGTAAGGCGCTGAAAGAGCTTGCTTGAGAATGCAGGGGTAGTGGAGAATCAATCACGCAGTTTACTGGTAGCCAAGAGAATCAGGACTGGCTCATAGACTCGCCACGACGTTTGTGGTATTGTTAGAGGCCGATTATTCTTCGGGATACATAGGCAGGGGAAGTTTATAGCACCGCGAGCGTTCGTATTGCTAAAATGCCAGGATGATGTACGAGGAGGGCTGTGTAATCGAGCGTTCACTCAAATATGGGGGAATTCCGTGATGTATTTGGAGGCAGAACAATGGTAATGAATGTCAATTATCTCGTCAAGGGCAGGCGAAAGAAGGAACATGTTTTATTTCATGGATTTGTGAGAAATGCAGATTGGTAGAGAAGTGACTTACCGGCGGCGAGAAATCCACATAGCTCGGAGAAAACACACACTAATATTCTTGCTGCACTTCCGGTCCGTAGCATCGAAGTACGAAGGTATTATTTGCAAACGACACGAGAAAGAAACTGAGGAATATTGAAAGCAGCGCCTAGTTTGGCACACCGGCGTTTGGACTGTCAGAGACACTTTTGACGTGTATGTTTTTTTGAAAGGAGCCCGAGACAAGGCAGAATGTTGCCACAGGAGAGAGATTTTCACAAAAACTTGTATTATTTGGGAAGAATTCGTCATAGATCAAGGGCGGCCACTCGCCTGAGCTAGGAAAAGAGTCTGGCAGTTAAGGGGAAGTAGTGCCGGAAAACCCGGAAGGAGAACAGCCCAGGAAAGGGTCCGGAGCTGCCGGAAATGAGGGTTGAGGCCTTGATTTGGAAGTTGGGGATCTGTCAGCGTGATTCATTTGTTTCAAAACAAATGACATTTTCGATCGGCTTTTGTCAGCGCGATTCACTTGTTTTAAACAAAAGCCGAATTTCGGCGTTCTTTTGTTTCAAAACAAGTGACATTTTCGATCGGCTTTTGTCATCGAGATTCATTTGTCAAAAAACAAAAGCCTAATTTCGATGCTCTTTTGTTCCAAAACAAATGACATTTTCGATCGGCTTTTGTCTAAAAAACAAATGAAACCGTCGGCGCGGACGCAGGTATAAAAGCGCAGGCTGCGCCGCAGTCGGGGCATTCAGATTCGAACCGCTGACGGGGCAACATCTCAGGAAGCGGCTGTACATTTGTACTGCGAAGCTCTGCCCGTTTGTGGCTCGGTATTTTATACGAATCGACGGCGTAAGCTCATCACAGCAAGAGAACATACAATTGTAAGGCGAAGCCCTGCCCGTTTGTGGAGAGGAACACGCAAATTTGAGTCATCGGCAAGCACAACTCCGTCCGGGACTCTGCAACTGTACGACGAAGCTCAGCTCAACTGAAGGCGGAAAGCAGAGGAGCGGCGGAAGCCTCCATCAACTGAGGAGGGAGCCAGCGATTGGAAGAAGGAGGACGTCGGGATCCTGCCCAGCTGATAAGCGGTGCTCAAGGAGTCGGAAGGCGCAGTCGACTCCACGAGCGGTCGTTAGTCGGCAAGCGGCGGGCAGCTGTAGAGCGAGCGATTTCGGCTGGAGGCGTCGCGGCTCGGGAGCTTCGTGTCGCGGTCGGGAGCGGAGGCCATCCAGCAAGGTACACAGACGCCAAATCGGTGAGTGTTTTGTGTTTTACTCTCTCTGTCATAAGCCTGGAGTATTTTCCATGCGTCTCATTCAAGGTAAGCCATTCGCTGCTGTGCGACAGGGGCCGAGGCTCTACATAAACTGTGTACTAATCATTTTCCTCCCACAGGGTAATCGTTGTAAATTAAAAATAGATGTATTAGTTTTAAGGTTTATTGTAACGTTTACGGGGCAGGAAGTAATGTTTCTTTATCATCTTGACAACCCGCGACTGAGTAGATTCTCTCTATGTAGGGCTTCCGGGTGAGCCAGGGAAAGATCGGGCTGTGAGCTTTCGCGTCGGGTTAAAAATACTTTACCGAAATTGCGGGATTATGAAGTTGGGTTTCTAGCTGGTTTGTTATGTAAATTTAGGGTTTATTTTGACTGTTGAAGCTCAGATTTAGCCTAGTACGGTGTCCATCCATTTGGTGAAATTATAAATCTTGGGCTGGCAACCCGGGTGACAGGCATCTGTTCATAGGGCTTCGGGATTCACTTGAAAGACGATTCTGAAGTTTCGACCAAATGTGAGGTTTAATGTCAAGTCAAATGACTTTTAATGGAACGTTGATTTCGTGAATAATTTATAGAGGAACGTTGATTCCGAGAATGATTTATAATGGAACGTTGATTCTATGAATAACTTCTAATGGAACGTTGATTCCGTGAATACTTTATAATGGAACGTTGATTCCGAGAATGATTTATAATGGAACGTTGATTCTATGAATAACTTCTAATGGAACGTTGATTCCGTGAATACTTTATAATGGAACGTTGATTCCGGGATTGTCTTTTAATGGAACGTTGATTCTGTGAATATTTTATAGTGGAACTTGTTTCCGAGAGTGTATTTCAATGGGACGTTGATCCTGAGATTAACTTTTGATGGAACCTGTTTCCGAAGTACGGATTGTCCGTAATACGATAGTTAGGGCCTAGAGAGGCTCCAGATCCTTGCGAAGAGGGGCGTCCGGGATTGCGGGACAATCCTAGCGAGATAAATGTTCACGTGGTCCGGAGGTAAAGTCCAACTGGAGGGTCGCCTGGTGAAATTGACTAATGCGTTCGGGCAGTTAAAGTCCTGTTTGAGTACCCGGTATCGCCAATGGCCGGCCTCATTAAACGTGTCAAGGAAACCGACAACCTTTCCCGGATACATACACGTTTTGGTGTACGGTTCCTGGGCCGCCCGGCTCGTTGAAGTCGTAGGTTAGAGGGGAGCTCCCGCCTCATGGTTCCAGGAACTTCTGCAGCAAATTCTGGGTTAGCGGAATTTAACCGTAGCCTCGGGCGTTTCACCGGGATGAGAAGCCTCTCTGGGTTTGCTTTCGCGATATAATTGTAGGGATGACACCAGTAGAATGTCTAGGGATGTGGATAGGTAGAGTAAGTCTCTCCATAACCTTGTAAAGAGCCATGAATTGTGCGCTCACTGTGGTAGCGCGTGATGTCGTTTCCAGTTTGAAGTTTTTCCTCTAAGGGATTACTATGGTTTTGCCAGCTAGAACTGGCTGACTATGTCGTTGAATTTACTAGGGCAAAAGAGACTCTGAGAGTCCACGAACGATACCTTTTCATGGCTCTGTCTAAGTTAGGCGGTTACTCCCCATCCGGCGGACAGATTGGGACTGCTATAACTTTACATTTCTTGCTCGATTTACCTCCGGGAAGTTCTAGTTAAATCTTCCAATTTACCGTCAGCGGAACTAGTAATCTAGGACAGTGCAATCCTAATCCGTTTGTCACCAAACCGAGTTAGGGCTGGTTGGGGCCATTACCTTTCAAAACTAAATGCTTATCGAATAAATCTTTATTTAAAACATGCAAATAATCTCTTCTTTAGTAGCCGTAGACAATAGGCTCCAGGTAGGACTCGAGGAAACCACTTGCTAGGACATTAGGCGACCTTGAAACCGACTCAGGACGGACTTCAGGCTCCATAGTTGCCCGCGTAGTCGAAAAGGACACGGGTTACTACATACTTCGCAACGTGGCTGGTTCTGCTATTAGATGATCACTATTTGGCCAACCAAAGCAAATTACAGTCAGGTAAGGTTAGATTTCAAGCAGTTGTATAGTTTTTAGGGCTTTTACACTAAGAATAGTGGGGGGGGCGTTTCAGAGTGGCGCATGAGGTTTAAATTTTTGTCATTTTCATTCAAATTAATTTTTTTTCAAGACGCCCAAACTCTTTTTCGCAATTTTCATACGTAAATATCACTTATACATTTAATAACAGCGGAAAACACATGTAATCAGTTTAATCGCAGTAAAAATAAAGAAAAAAAATCTGTAAATTGTAGGGGCAAGTGCTCAACCTGTGGACACTTTCCAGAATTTGACTTTTAATCAGTTGTTAGACAAAAACTACGCGTATTATAAATGAATTCTTTATTTTGTTTTAATCACAATTAAACAATCTTCAAAGTCCACATATGTTTTCTACGCTAGCTATCCGCAGATGGCGGATAGAAGCATTTTAAAAAAAACACTCATTTTGTCCATAGGTACATCTACTGTCTGTACCTATGGACTCCAAAAACGTACCTATGGACGGTAACGTACCTACGGACATTAATCAACAACATACTTTTAAACAGAATAAACTTCTAGAATAACGTAATTAACAACATACAATTAAACAACATGTAATTATATGTTGCTCTGCATATCACAGTTACTTTTTTTCTTCTTGAAATCTAATATTCTTAGCAAAATCTCAAGTATAATTATGGGATTTTAAAATGCCTCCATTGTCAGCAGAAGAATATGCTGTGTGTAGTAATGCTGCTTTTTTAAGTAATCATATATCTGTTGCTCCTCAGTATCGCTAAATATCCTCCTGACATCATTTTTTAGGAGTTCTAAGCCTTCTTCACCAATATTTTGACAGTGATTTAATTTTATGTTTTTAAAGATTGTCGATTTTGGGATTTTAAACTTCTCTGCGGCTTTCCTTACTGAACTTCCATTTTCTACTTCCCAAACAGCTGCAGTCAGAGTGTCTAGGCATATCTTGTCTCTATTTTTCCCAGCTTTACTACGAGGCACTAAAACAAACAAAAATATTGTATATTAATTTTACTGTCCACAGGAACATTCAGTATAACTGTACCTATGGACAGTCCACAGGTACATTCACGGAGGTATCCACAGGTACAATTTCGGCGGTTTTTATTTTGAATTCATACCGGTCACTATAAATGCTACCTACGATTAACGAAATCTTGTAGAAATAACGTTTACATCATATAAATTAATATGCCATTGCAAAGACACCCGCAACATTTAGAGATTTTACATAAAACATGCTTTAAAAGAAGGTAAAAAATTACTTTTTGTCACAAAAACTTTCGGCAGCCTCAAAACACACAGTTTCTGTAATCAGTAAAGATGGCGATTAGCTAGTGTTGCCATATGAAAAAAATACTTTTCAAATAAGTGATTGGTATTTGACTATGGTTATTCGTTTTCTCTGTATGAGTAGTGTCCACAGGTAAAACCGTCCACACGTACAGCACTTGCCCCTAATTATTTTCAACACTAATTTACTAGATCTTGTTAGAAAACAATTTCATGCGATTAGATTCTACACGTGAAATAAGACTTCAAAGCAAGCAACAATAGTATGTTTATAGGAAAAAATTGCAAAATAAATTTAATTAGCTAGTTGCGCGCCACCCTAAGATAAAAGTCATAGATCTATTTTTTTGCAAAAAATAAAGAATCTATTACTCGTGGACATAAAGACCTATGCACCACTGAGCAATCAATACAATATACGACATTCAGTGCCAGTTTTATAGCCTTTTGGTGTCAAATGAACTTGAAATTCTAGTACTTGTTATTTTACCCCTGATTGATATTTATCTGTCGTTATTTAAATGGTATTTGTGATGGTGATATTTAAATGGTTTTAGTTCTTAGGTAGACATTTTTTGCAACCAATTTCTTTTGAATCTTAATCGAAATTATGGAATAATCATTGTAGTGGCATGTTTTTTTAGAATAATTACAAATTTGTATCAGATATTCGCAGAAAGTTATTCAATTTCTGATGTTAAAAAGAATTTTTAATTGTTTTAAGCACTTTTAATTTTTATCTTCATTTTTTTAGTAATGGCTAAAACAAAATTTATTTTAGATTTTTATAGAAATACAACCTTAGCTAGAGGTACTTTATATTTGATAGTTTTGAGTACAAAAGTACAAAAAGTACCCTGGAAAGAAAGTTATCAAATAATTAATATTGAAGTCTTAGAGTTAGAAACTTTAGATGATATATTTTCTTTTTCACTAATATTGATTTATCCAATTTATAGTAAAAATTAGAGTTAAATTTGTTATCTTAACGTAACTGTACCAATTTGTTATTACTGTATCTTAGGCATAAGATTTTGTATAGGTAGTTTAACACCAGACGGTAAAATGTCTCCCATTACTTTAATTTGTGTTTATTTATATTTTTGGTAAGTAGAAAAAATAATACCCAAATAAAAATATCAAGAGAAATTTAATTCCAATTAATTTTGGAGTTTGGAACTTATAAATTCAGGAAACGGAAATATCTTGAAGCAAAGTTAAACACGTGACCCGACTTCAAAAAACGGGATTATAAAGTGATTCGAGTCGCTCAATGCTCCATGCAAATGAAAAGAGGGTTAAAAATCGACTACATCTTTGACAACATAATAAATCTCAAAAAGTCAAAGAAAAATATTTTTAGCGATTAAAACTTTAGTTCCAAATGATGCTAATAGTTTATAATGGCGTATCTGCTTAGGACAACATAATAAATCTCAAAAGCCAAAGAAAATATATTTTTCTACTCCTGTACTGTTATCTGTCTTTTACTTGGTCACGAACACTAATATAAGAACATACATAATATGAGTTCAGAGAAGTCTATACTCTATTCCCCATAACAACACTAGTGTCGTTATAGTCACTTTACGTTATTGCTAGCAGCCACACACTTCTAAATCTAGGTTAAACTTAGGTCAAGGTTTAAGCGCTCAATTTTAACTTTACGGTAAAAATGCACAACTACCAACTTAACAAACAATTAAATTCCAACGGTTTTTAAGAAAAACAAAACTTTCCGAACTAAATTCATTGATGCCAACATAAAAAAAGTATTTTTAATTTAAGTATATTTTAAATTAAAAAAAAGTTTACCATAGACACAAACTGTCAGTCAAACGTCATATTTGCCTTGTTTCCAGGTTATGATTAATTTTGTATTTTATAATTTAAAACCTTTTCGTAGAAAAAGTATTGTATGCAACGTTGTATAATTAAGTCAAAAAACGCTCATTGCGTCTCTATTTGCGATACTCGCCGCATTCGCGGCTCGTATCGCAACTCACGCAATTCGCATTTTTTGAACCCACTTATACAACTGTTGCATAAAATACTATTTTAATGATTAATTCTTTCGTTTCAGGTGATACCTACTAATTATCATGACGCTGGCCATAAACGGCCGATTGCATGTTTTTTTCTGACATTTTAGGATTTGTCATGTTATTTCGTGCAGATAAATATATCAGGCTATGAAATAAAACACATTTCAACCACATTTGATGATGTTAAAGTCGATTATTAACCCCGTTTTCGTTTGTATGGGGAGCCTAGCGACTTAAATCACCTTTAACCCCTTAAGGGCCTGGGCCCAATTTGCCTCACTTATATAAAAACATTTACAGTAACTATATTAAAACATTGACACTAATCTAGTGTGCGTTCACGATCCCTAATAGTCCATTAACAAAACCTTTTCCATTCAAGCTTGAGGCGTTCCTTGTAAGACTTGCAACGGTGCTAAGTAACAGTGCAACGGTTTTCCGACGCCCCCCCAGCGGAGGAGTCTGGGGGGGGCTCTGAGCTCCTCCCACCCCCGCTCCACTCTAGGGCGTCGATCATTTCCATCAGCTCTTTAAACACCGCTATGACCCTCCAGTTGTATTTAGCTGAGCACTCTACGTACCCGCACTTCCAATGTTTGCGGACAAGGTTCACGATGTTCCGTCGTTTTTCTCTGGAGTCCCCGCAAGCGCTCTCAGCTATAGCTAATTGCTGTAGACCGCTGGCTGCTGAGGGCGTGTTGCTGCAGAGTAAATCCTGTTTATTCCCAACTACGAGAACAGGGACGTTTCTCATGTCTCTGCTTTCAACCATCTGGTCCCTAAGGGTTCTGATGTACTGGAACGTTTCGACGTTTGATAAGTCGAAGACGAGGATGTAAGCTGTCGCATTTCGTAATCCGTAGAAGCGGTAATGGGCCCATTCGTAGTAGGAATTGATGGGGAAGTAAGGTATGACGGGCACGTCGGTGATCTTGACTTCGTAGAGGTGTTCGTTGATGATCACCGAGGGATAAAAGGTGTGTTTGCGGTCCGTCGGGATGTACTCCTCGGAGAAGTCGCTCCAGACGAATTGCTGGAAAGAAAATGTTGTGTTAATCCAATGTGTTAAATGTGTTTAGCTGTAATTGGGTAGATCTACAAGCATACTGGTTTCAGTGCTCTGGTCCCATTATTAAGCGGCCTGTTAAGTAATTTTATCATTTTTAACTATTACAATACAGTCGAAAATTAATTTATAGAAGAATTGGAAAGGGAATTCAATTTACAATTAACTCTTTATGGTAAACTAGCATTTACCCGCGGCTTCGCCCGTGTTATTTCCGTCAATGCCCCAATGGGACTCTTTACCGGGATATAAAGTATCAAGTGTTTCAATCCAGGACTAAGTCTACTTGCATTGCATGCCAAATTTCATCTCATTCAGTTGTCACCCTGTTATTATAGTAACACACATTCAAACCTCCAAACATCTTCACAAACTTTCACATGTATAATATTAGTAGGATATTTTTTGATACAGTATATCAGAGCAGCGTGGTTACAAAAAATCTTCAAAATCATATTTTAAATCCACTCCAATACCAACATTTTACACTTTTTACTATCATGTCACACGTGACAGACCAGGACGACATGAACGATTGAACGATAGGATAGCGGCAATAGGTCTTCGAATTTTATAATGTCTTACGTAAAGATTTACACAGTACAGGTCGATTCACGAAAGCTGGCGCGAGATTTGTACTGAGTGACAGCTATTTTCATAGAAATTCTGTCAAATCTCGCGCCAGCTTTCGTGAATTGACCTTGTACTTGGTTTAATCAGGTAATCTTAAGAAGTCTATAAATTTAAACTTTAATATGTATCGGCAGTATCGATTAACTCTTAAATTGTTTTTGTCCGATTTAAGAGACATCTTATAAAATATTGAAAATTCTGGCCGTAAAACATCGTGAATGAATAATGTATATTTATTTAGAATATTTGAAACACACATACTCGATGAAAGGAAAACAATGAAAATAAACCTATAAGTAACTCCAGAGGAATATCCATAGAGGAATATGCACGATAAATGAACACAAAGGATAGTGTGTAGCTGGAGGCAATATCCGGAAACGTATGATGCGAGAACAAGCTCATGAATAAGAACTCCCAACGAAATTAATATTTTTAACAAAGGACTACTTTGCTATTCTATTTACGGCGACGTGGCTCTGAAACGGGTTAACGCCAACCAACTAAATTATGGCAACATTTCTTTTTCAGGGTTCCGTATCCAAATCGCTGTCCGTCTGTCCGTTCATCTGTCGCAGGGCAATAGGTAAGTAAGGTCAATGTGGCTATTCCGCCTGGTGGGGCAATTCCGTACCTACAGCGGTTTTTACGGCTAAACTATCATTCTAACAAACTTCTAATTTCGTCAGTTAGTGTGAAAAGTTTCGCTCCTGTGCCAGTCGAGTCATCAAGTGCATACTATTGTTTGTTTGGCCGCAAAAACCGCTGTACGGAATTGCCCCACCAGACTGAATTAGCCACATTGACCTTACAGACTTTCATAGAATGTGTTTTTCTATTACTGCTATGGCAACAAACAAAATAAATTTAAAAATTATAGGGAGTCCATATACTAAAAACGTGGGGTCGCCTATTTTACGCATATTTTTTTTCGTAATAATTCCTTTTCGCAGAAGCAGTATAAGCCTAATTTTATATTGGCATATACTAATTTTGCATAACCAAGTTTCGCATACATTTAATACGCATAACGTTATTTCGTCGAAATATATTTATGCATAAAATGTGAATTCCGAATGTCGAATAAGCATAAAATTAGTTAAGCATAATCTAAACATGCAGAATACAAGTTACGCATAATCATATTCCGCATAACTAAATTGAATAGGCATCCACCACCAATGAAGAAAAAAAAAGTGCTTGACAGATCGTACCGTATAAATCAGATTTTACAAAATGAGAGTGATTATACGAAAATTGGTTTTTTAAAAGCTATTGCCGCTAATTTAAAATTAGTGTAACACATATTGCTTGAAATTAATTATTACCACTTTAATATTATACTTATTGCATGTTGTAATCAAATAATAAAGTTGTTTGTTTTTATATTTTGTTTAAGTAACTTATAAATTGAAAATAAGTAAACTATTTATGAATTTATATTTTGTTTATAGTGCTTTCAACCTAAACTACTTTTCTGGCAGCAGTTCGTTTTTGTTGGGAGATGCAGTTCAAACCTAACCTAAACCTAACTTAACCTAACCTACTTTTTCTGTCAGCAGTTCGTTTTTGTTAGAGGATGCAGTTCAAACCTAACTTAACCTATCCTACTTTTTCTGCCAGCAGTTCGTTTTTGTTGGGGGACGCAGTTCAAACCTAACCTAACCTACTTTTTCTGTCTGATTTTTTTTTTCATGCCCCCTCATGGGGGGCTCCGCCCCCCAATCCCCCCTTTTTTGGCTTTTCCATAGCTAAGAACTCGTGCAAAATTCTAGTTGCTTAAATATTTTAACTTAATCTAATCCCCTTTCCTATTGTACGAGCTGACGCCCGTAATGTCAAGCGGTCAATAGGTATGTCAGATGCTGCAGGATAGCTTGCAAGATATCAGGAATAATGTCAAAAATAAGCAATCCGCGTAAGGTGTTGATAAGAGTCTTTAATGCACTGAATTGTATTACGTAAATAATCTAGGATAATGCATGTCAACAGTTTTGCCTAAAGGCAATGTTATACTAAATGCGATGCGATGTGCGATAGCTAGATCGCACACCTATCAATTATTTATTTTGTAAGGAAGTAGCTACTTTTCTAGTAGTATTTCGTTTTCGTTGGGGTCACAGTTCCGAAGTAACCTAGCTAATTTTCTGGCAGCAGTACGGTACTGTTAGAGTTAAGAATATCATAATTTGAAATAAAACGACATGGTTTCGGACCAATTTTCGGACTATCAAAATTATGCCAAATAACAAATATGTTAAAAAAAAATATTCGTAATAAAATTCGACCACGACAATATTATGCTATTATAACTTTCGGACAAACAATCATTCGGAAAATTGTGGATTATGCCAAATACACTTTCTGCAAGAATAATATTCGTCAAAAATAAATTATGCTAAGTCTGTTATGCAAAATTCGATTCGGACAATAAAAATTCTGCGAAATAGATGGCACCCAAAAACGTGTTTTTTGCGTGTTTTTCTCGACGGTGTTACGTTAAGTGTAATATCTACATTTTACTTAACCAGTGTGGGAATCCGACTCTTTTCCGATTTTTAGGGTCCCGTACCCAAAAATACCTACAGGGCCCTATAACTTAGACTCCACTATATGTCTGTCTGTTAGTCTGTCACAACGCTGTATAATATTTTGAACCCAAATAGGTTCAACCCTAATAGGTTGACTTACAATGCTGCCGTCCTAGTCTAAAAGGCGACTCTTTGCTATGGAAGTTCATAGTAAATAGTCGCCTTTTAGACTAGGACGGCAGAATTGTCCAGAATAATTATGTCCTTCTGTTGCTGCTATATGTTAATACCCTTTACGTTTGAAAGTTCGCTTCAGTTGTGTTGCGATCGCTAGATCGCTCTGCAGGCGCGTTCATAGCAAATATTGAATTATTCCGGTGTCACTTCAGTGATATCATCCCACGGGATTATGGTGAAGTGACACTTGTGTTGGACCACCACAGGCTTTATATACTCGTGGAAATATGTCAGTATGTTACGGAAATCCACCGTTGCGCCGTTTATGTTATGACATTCACTGGCGGGAATATCTAAAGATGTTAAATTTTTGCCGCGCTCATTTTTACAATTATTGTTGCGTGTGCGACATGGGATATTTATAATTATGTTGCACATTCAAGAAGTAACGACTTTCCTTCCTAGGGAAAGAAATTAACACATGATTGATTGGGGCAGTAAATTTCTGAAGTGGCGACCACGCATGGTTAAGCGCAGTGTAGGACGGTTCCAGACTCGGTGGACAGACAACATCGTGAGAGTAGCAGGGAGTCAGAAGATGTGATCTACACAGAACCGCACTCTGTGGCTATCAATGGGGGACGTCTATGTATAGCAGTAGAGATGGGTAATCTCGACTCCGATGAGTGATTCGAATCATTAAATCCGGCTCCGCTTTCGGTACCGGCTCCGCTTAACCACTCTTCAACTCTTTTCAATCCTTCAGATCAATTCACTCCAGACTCGGTGATTTTCATTGACTAATAATAATGTGCGCTTCGCTCTGCGCCGCGAGTCCGCGGTGTAGTGAGTATGGGCATTCATTCGGTTCAGTACCGACCGATTACCTAGTCGGAGTTAAGAACTTCATGGATTCGATAAGATTTGGAAAGAGTCGCAGCGGATAAGAAATCGGAACCGCATACGGATTCGAATCATTTATATCTTCAAGTCTGACAATTAGTGTGAAAGAGTGACGGATGCTTTATCATTTATTTTTCGCACGACAGCGTAGCATCATAAGCCTACGGCCAAGGACCTTTAAATAATAGCCGGACGTAGCGTCGCTAACAGATAAGTGAAGCACGTATAGTAAGCCGGCGCTTTGTACTTACGAGCAGCACGCACACGTCCACCAGCAAAGCGGGCCGGTCGGCTGCCATAACGCGGCGCACTTCCCCGAATGCAGACGTTGACGTTTGAAATTTATATGATAAAAATATGCCTTCTTGCGTAGTAAAAGTCTGTCGAAACAACACTTGTAGCAGCAAAAAATATCAAGGAATCACTTTTCACACGTAACATAATCTTTAAAGCACAATTTTACATCGATTTACTATTTTAAATTATAACATCAAATTGATTGTCAAAAGTCAAAGCCAGAGCCAGTGTGACCAATTAATAAATGGGGCAATTACCTGAAATGTCGGGATTTTCTTGTAACAGAATATGATTTTTTATTAAAATAGTATCATTATTTAAGGTTACGGATGTACAATGAATCCTTATTCATAAAACATACATGATATTTAAATTAAAAAGGTTATATAAAAAACAGACTTCAAAAACTAAAAAAAGAAGATTTTTTTTTTTATTTAAAGTTAATATACCATTTTTTTGAGCTCTGTGCTATTTGAAGTCAGTTAAATAAATTTTTCTGTACTTTTATTTATTTTAGCTATAGCGACTTAATCGTTTACCCTGTTAAACTCACGACAAGTTTTACTTTTGAAATTAAAAGTATAGTTTAAACGTATACGCTTAAAATATTGTTTATTTTTACCTGCCTGAACCGAAACAAAAAAAAGCATTTAAAATATTCCTCCTCCGTGACAAACTTACAAGTGTACAAAATGTTAATAAAACATTCTGTGTTTTTATTTCCTGTCAAACACGTTTATTTCTAATGATGATGTGACATTGATATTTGATAGACATAAATAAATATATAACGAATATTTCTTACATTGGGGAAAATTTGATTTACATGGCAACACTCTATCAACGCAAACATGTTTACTCGGCGGCCATTGCTAAGCTTCACTCGTGTGTTAGACCGCGCGGTATCCTTCTTTTTTATACATCCATGCCTACGGCAGTAAGCGTCCCTCTTTGATAGATAGAGAACAATCGAGACTATCTGATAGAAAAAATACCTATTTACTAAGGCCCTAAAAATACTGTTAGAATTTCTTGCAAATGGGTTCCTAAAAACTAAATTCTACATTTTACGGGACAGTTTTTGCTCTCCGCTGTGTGGTCGGTCTGACAGCTCCTGTTTTGCTCGCTTTATGCTCTCGGACGGACGGAGTGGGAATAAAATATTCATAGAATGAGAAACTTACGAACGACTAACTTGGCAGTGAACAGAATTTAAGGCTGAGCATTTAAGGGTATTTTACACACCTGGCAAGAAGCCGAAGTTGGAAAACGATACCTGTATATTATTTTATTCATATATTCAAAGGATTTATTTTCCGCAATATAATACACTAATAAATCGTACGCTAAGTAAATACAATACTGTTAAAAGTCGCTTATATTACTCTAGACGCTCTCCTAGATAACTTTTGGGTCAGAGGATTAAAAAAGAAACGTTTCAAACGACCATTGAATCGCCGACAAAAGTTTCATCGAAATATCATTTCAGGGTCGTTTTCAAAAAATATGTGTGTAGTTGGGTGGATTTTCGTCCGCGACATTTGTATGCCAAACTAAATGTATGGCATACAAATTTGTATGGCGAAAATCTACCCAGTTAGAGCCTTATCACACTAGCGATTTGCGAGCGAGCTGCGGGCCGTTTACTTTCGGGTCGTTTTCAAAATATTATGGCCATAGTCAGATGCACTTCACTCGATTTTGGCCTCCCGCGCGGTGGGCGTAGCCGATCCGGTCGCCGGCAACCAAAACGTCACAGTTTCACAATATAATTATCATGACAGTACGCAAACGCCGTTGATGCCGGCCGAAAGCCGCTACCGAAAACTATGCAAGAACTTATTGTACTGTCCGAAGTTTCCGCGCTGTGGCTGTGGCGGTGGGAATTCCCAAGCTCGCGTCAAAACAATAGGCTTCGACACGAGCGTGGGAATTCTTGTTTTTGGTATGGAAACGCGCGAAACTGAAATGTCTGTTTATATTCTCTAATCTGTGCCATAGTTAAGGGATTAATTTAACAAAATGTTAATGTTGTTTTTGTGTAACGAACGTTGCCATACAATTTATATGGTTAACTTTCCTTACAGAAAGGAACAAGATTAACATTTTCTTAAATGTAGACTATCTTTTTTTTAAAATGACCCTTTCATCGAATTTTGATTTCGTCCACAACTTTTTTCTTGCGTATTTTATCATGCATTCACATGCAAAATAAATAAACATGCAAATAAATATAACAAACCACCACCAAAAATACAAAATTAGATAATAATAATTAATTTAATTATTAGATATTTTATTTCTACGTTTCATGACGCATTGGTTTTTTACTGTAATGTCATGTTAACATGTATTAATGAATAAATAAATAAATAAATAAAACTCAACACGTGTTTCGCCGATACGAGGCATCCTCAGGAAATATTGGAGATGTTGACAGTCCGGCGTCCATTGATGGTTGTTGTTTCCATAAACGGACACATACACTCACGGACAATGAATTCATTTCTATGAACAGTTTTCTATGAAAGTGACCTGAATTCATTGTCCGTGAGTTTAGAGATCGAAGTATGGACACATAGATATAAAGAGTTAGAAGTTGGCTAAAATATTATACAGGGTGATTCGGGAGACGTGAGCAGGATCAACCCTACAGATTTAGTAAACGTTAATGGATGGTTCACCATTGTATTTAAGTGACACCCACATATTTTTCGTTTCTTTTTACTTTTTGTTAAGTACAAAACTTAATTATTTAAAATCATGGTCCCTCTAAAAGTAAAATTAAACCTTTTTAACTATTATGACAGCACTTTGATTATGAGGAAAGTAAATTGTCGTTGTCATTTTAGCAATGTCAACGTTTAAAAACATTCACAGGTAAAGCAAAGACTTTTGGTACTTAACGAAAGTATTCTAATTGTAGATTGACCACGAAAGTCGTAAATGATGAAAAACTTTTTGTTTTCAACACTAAAAAAAATTGCGTTAATCTAACTAATACTGGTACGGCACAGTAGCTTATAGTTTACTGAAGCCGTAGGGTTGATCCTGCTCACGTCTCCCGAATCATCCTGTATTTAGCATTGGTAAAAAAATCTTTTTCTATCTCTATGAAAAGCATAAAAACTCAAGTTCCACGCTAACCCGTTTCTTAGCTGAAGTTTTCATGCGCCTTGTCTTATTATTGCATTAGTATCCTTAGCAAAATAACCGCTATATTATATTAGCACGAGACAAATAGAGACCCTGAATAACGGCGTCACATAATATTTCTAAGACACGCACCTCTAACGACCACCCCCACATATAAGATGTTATTACGCGAGCAATTTACTATATTACATGTCGCATCAAATTACAATTTAATATCCATTCCCAAGGGAGATTGCCTTGTGATTCGCGTTCTAGGAGTGTAAGAGTGCTTATAGACTGCACGATTTCACGGTACGTCTTCCGATCTATCTATAAGAATGCACCTGTTTTTTGTTTCATACGATACATAGTCCAAACGGCATATTCTAAAAGACTTTCAAGAGTGGGTAGTCTAAAATAAATCTAATGTCTTCTATAGGGAGAACTTACACACAATTCTGAATAAATTCCGTTAGAAAAATAAAAATTAACAAACGTAAACCAAACGTTGCAGTAGGAAAATATAATTAGTTTTGAATTGGTAACGTTATCCGCTCAAGTTCAGTAGGTTGTTTTATTTTCAGTTTTCTCCTGGATCCCCCGGTCCTCACTTGAGGACATAACATTTAAAAAAAATCTTCTGCCAAATATAAAACCGGATTGACAAGTTGACATTCATAGATCGTTTTCGAACGAAACTGTCAACCTGAAAAAATAAACACCGAGTCATAGATGGCCAATCAGCGATCAGTGCGGCTTTGAGATCTGACACCACTGGCCGCACCATGCCTCACGGTAAGTTAATCCAGATTTATCCCACCCAAAAGTCTAATTATATATTTTTGTTTTGTTTTGATCAATAATTTTTTAGTGTATTTCATATGTTAGTAAGTTAATTTCCTCCAGAAAATTAAAAAACTTTAGTCAAAAAAAGCTCTGAAGTTTATGTACTCGTGCGAGTATAAGCGCTCTTAAGATGTATGTTTATGTTCTCGTACGAGTACAAACGGTCTCAAAGATGTCAGATTTCTCTGATCTTAGATGAAAGTTAACTATATTTCATTTGCAATTTTCAGGCTTAAAGGACTATGAAATAGATGATTAGGTACCTTAACTTCGCCGAATCCGACGTTTTTTCCGAGAGCGAATATGTTGTTGTTAGAGGATCTGGTTAAGGCTGCTGGCTCACGGTGGATGCAGGTTACTTCCAACCGAAGTAATTGGAAATCTATGAGGGAGGCCTATGTCCAGCAGTGGACGCCCTATGGCTGAGATGATGATGATGATGAATATGTTATATCTGAATCGGAAAGTGACGACGAAGATAGCGATATTTTTGAAAATATTCAAAGGATAACACAAGATATAACTACGGCGGTCAGTCCAGCCTTAGAAATAGAAATAGAGGAGGATCATGATTATTACAACCTTTTATTTAACTTGCAATGTAGGTATGTAAATGTAAATAATATGCTTGTTCGGAATCTTGCCACTCAATTTTGAAGCAGATATCTTCAACCGATTGAACTCAGATTTTGCAAAAATACGTAAATCAGATCACAATGCAATAATATTATGACATAGATGGAGCTGACTTGGTGATGGAGCCGAATGGTAGTCATAGGATAATCTAAATTACATAAGATAAATTCATCGTATCTTAGTTTACGGTGCGAAATAAGCGCTGCATCAGCAACTCCTAGTCCAAGTTTGTCATACGATTGTGAAAATGCAGATGTTCCCAGATTATCTTTTCCATCGCCAGGTATGTTCTTCGATAAGTAGAAGGTCAAGAGAGCTGGCATGAAGACGACAGTCAAGAAAAAAATTGTAACTGTGATTTATAGAATATAGTATAGTCTATCCGGTGCCGTAAGAGTGAAAAGCCATAAAACTTGATTACAATAGCATGTTTAGTGCGAAAGGTGACAAGCGTAATACGAACAAGTGAATTTCGACCTAAACACTGTTCTATTTAAGTTTAAAATGCTTTTTATGTTTCAAATACAAAAGATATCTTCACACCTGCATAGGGTTGTCAAAACTGTAATAAGTTAGTAAAATAATACAAAATAAATAATTCGAAGATATCTATATACCTACTATAGATACCTACATTAAAATTTTTAGGGAACTTATTTGCTACTGCTTTGGTAATTCCTTCACTTGTACCGCCACGTACGATTTTGTTCACTGTTGCAAGGCACCTGAGTAAGTTCAGCAGTTTTTTTTTAATGATATGGGCCCTATTTCTCTAAAAAGTCCATTATACACATTTTTAACAATTTGCTTACTCTCGCTATTTAAACGAGTCCGAACACGAGTACAGTCGGGTTCCTGTTTATCTAGCCACGGACGAAACATATTTTTTTAACAAAACAAGTAAATGGCGTATACACGTAACTACCACGTAACCACTAAACCAGATTCAACGGAATACTAGTTGGAATAATTCTCGTAGTAATTCCCGATAAGTAGTTGCAACCCTACCCTCCAATGTTTTTTATTGCATTTGCAATTTTTGCGCTGTCATTTGATATTGTACCTTAGTACTAACTATTACGTTAGCTTTTTGTATACGTAAGAAATCACTTACGCTCTTTCTATGATAGATAACCAATTAACTCATTTTTATGACTCTTTGCGCTTAAACCGGCGGTCAGACTATAATTTACTTAATACGCAACTTACGTATTATTTTTACTTTTGTACTCGTACATAGTTTATTTCAGATTTTCTTTTTGTTACTAACTTTTTAAAAAAAATATTATGATACTGATTTAAATTTTAAGCCTGTGCTATAATAATAAGAACAAGAACAATAAGTATTTTTCGTATATATACATGCAAATAAAGTTGATTAATGATAGTAATTCTGTTTATTTGATACTGTTCTCGAGTGAGAACAAAGTCCCCATGTACTCGCCCGAGGACATAAAGAAAAATCGAGGTGGAAACTCCGTGATCTTTTTACTAATTTTCCGATATTAGGGGGCACTTACTATATCAATTTTTTAAAAAACGTATCAGTTTCGGCAAAATCGATACCTCCAAGATCCAGGAGGATAATTTGGTTTACAACTAACTAACTATAATAACCTATGTCAGAGTTGACCGCAGCGCTTGTTCGTGAATGCGGTAATATTGCAGTGTATTGGTTTTTCAGGAACACTGTTACAGTGTTCACCAAAATATCAGTTTGTTACTAAATTAAACTACGCTGCCGGCATACGAGGCGGGGTGTGTTGTTGACAGGGCGATCCTTTGTCGTAAACCTCTACTGTACCTAGATATTTTCAGTAACTTGATGGCGTGTATCGTATCACGCTCGTCATGCTCATTTGAAGGGTACACGGAAAGAACATGTTTAGTCACCTAAGTAACTTTTTGAGTTATAGTGGTTTGAAAGTTAGTCATCGGGAACAATTACTATGGTAACCATCACTTTAAAAGTAAAATAATAATATTTTAAGACATCACATTTTATCAAGAGCTAGTTATATTGCGAGCTCTACAATTAGAGATTATAACCTCATTTTCAAAAAAGGTGACTAGACAGTCATGCTCTGTCCATGTACTCTTCATTTGTTTCGTTGTACAAGCTTTTACAGCGCGTACGAAAAACGCAGTGTGCAAGCCCTCTTAGCTTTTTGTTGTCACTAATAATGATATTCACGTTGCTTCGAACACGACACTGCGCTATAAGCGCCTCCCGCCATAGGATATTCTGAACACAGTCGCGTATAAGTTTACATGACGAGTAATCAAAGGATGAGAATATCGGGGGCCATTTAAATATAATGCCAAATTCAGAGCCGCTTTAGACTGTGCGGTGTGTGCGTCAGTGCCGTATTTTATGCCATGTTCTTAATTGTGAAGTTTTCTGCCAGTTTACTTAGAATTGCGAGTTCCTGCCATTCCAATAGAAGAAAAAAAGTATCCCAAATTTTCCATACATTAATGAAACTTTGATTTGTGTTACCGTTATACAAATTATATGTAAAAAGGTAAAACATATTGGTATACAGCCGCTTTATTAAATACCTGGGAGTGCCCCCCCCCCCCCCCCAAATATTGATTTTAGTTCTTTAACTACAAAACCAAGTAACAGCTCATATAAGACACCTTTGTTTCAAATGCCTGTGACATACGGACGGACGGACGGACATGACGAAACTATAAGGGTTCTGTTCTTACCATTTTGGCCACGGAACCCTAAAAACAATCGGTAACGATCGGTAGAAATAGTTCTCACCATGAAAACCAGCTTACACAGAGCGCAACCCTAATTTCCCGGAACCATAAAAACCTCCAAAAAGGAACTATTCTCACAATTCAGTTCACAATAAAGGGAAGGTCGGAGTCGGAGGGTCTGATGTTTGATCGATGGCATCCATAAGTCATTTCCTCTCAACTCAACACGTATAAAAAAACCCGTAGTCTTCCTTCCGGCTCAGTTAGACAATTCAGACTCACGCCGTCAATTTCATTTATCCATCATCATTGATTGGCCTTTGAGTCTATTGCAGACGATTTGTTGTGTAATGTTTCGAAGACAACGTTTTTGGGTGGCTGAATAGACAGATACGAAAGCGGCATGTTCTTAAAGGCACATTGAACGGGTTACATTAAGATTTTACAAATAATCGATTTCACGCCATTCAACCATTTCTGGCGTACAATATTAATCCTTATAAAATATTAATTCATGTTTAAATAATTTTGCAATGTCATCATAATAAATTGCAAGATACAAAATATTAACTAATGGATGTATGAGCTGACTAAGTTAAGTGTTTGTTATTTTCAAAAAAATAAAAAAAAGGCTACTGCAGGACTGACAAGAGAAATGTACGACAGATGGAACTGACAAGGAAAGGTACCCAACTGTCCGACTCCGATTTGATTAATTTTGACATATGTTAAGTCTAAAATAGCAGACATGTATTTTTTTTTAGCTGCCTAACTCATATTTTCCTAAAAAAAACACCCTAAAGGGCTCAAACTTTGAAGGGTGTTTTTTACTACGCGAACCATCATACGCCTACAGGCCTTATCGCTAAACTTGCAACCCTCCGCAACGCGATTTCGCCACTCCATTTATACTTGTAATAAGATCGTAGAAAGACCGTGTTCCTGTAATTAAGAGTTTTCCAGATAAGTAGGTAAAGTAGTTGGGGAGTGTTGGTACTTCGGGCACACGACGGATAACGAATTATGATTACAAGACTAAATGTGACGTTCCGCGGATAAAGGTACCTTATGGATATTGTCGCTTGCGTCCTTCTATCTTGATGTCCTATAATAACGGAGTCAGATACGATGCAAGTGACAATATCCATAAGGTGCCTTTACCCGTGGAACGTCACAAATTAAGAACGGTTGCAAGAGGCGTAACATTTCCATGTGGTGACTGCACGTTTATTTCAACCCCCGATTACGAACTATTATTACTAGTTCAAAGCTCAAATTAGATTAGGAACAGGATTGACGGGATTGTTCTGAATTACCCTACGGATACTGAAATATCGGTGAGTAAGACGAAAGATTAAGGGCAGATGTTTGTTCAGGCGACGCTAAGGCGGCCGATGTTGGCACAAAATGTTTAGGCAATTTAATTTTATGGCAGTTTACCTACCAATTTCTCGCAGTGTATCAAAGTCAAAGTCAAATAATTTATTTGCTAGAACACGTCTTGTATAATTATTTATGTATTTCTCAAAATTATCTATTCTATAAAGATTTAATACCAACATTCACTTCCGCATCCGGGCATATAGACTAAGTAAACAAAACGTCAATACACAAAATGATTGTTTTGAACAATGACCTAGGCTTATGATGCTACGCTTTGTCACGCGATAAACTCTCACACACTATTTATCAGAACGTGACAGATGCTTTATCATTTATTTATCGCGTGACAAAGCGTAGCATCATAAGCCTGCTGGTGAGCAATTTCTTAGCTGCAGGAACGTCATTTGCAAATTCCAAATGTATTTTTCAAATGCCGTAGTTGCACAATAAGATAATGACTAAGACCAGATTTTATTATGACTTGGTTGTAAAATGACACATGTATTTTGTCTTGAATTTAAAACGTCTAGGTAGCAAAACGTCGTGATTGCATAATGGCAAAGTTATAACTATTAATAAATTCCCATTTGACATTTCCTTGTCATTCGTTCATTTTAGACGTTTTGAAACTAAGACTTTGTAGCTACATATTCGGTCTTATGTTACCCTGTCATTTTACTATACATGTATCCTGCTACTTTGTCACTTTGCTATTAGGGTGTTTTGTATATTTCACCGTTATGAAAACCAGACGTAGTGCAACTAAGTCCAATATTATACAATTTATACAGAGTCGTTTAAATAATAGGACGTTTTACATGCTTTGGCATTTTACAACTAAGACTTTATGCAAATTATAGGCCTTTTATTTGCATAGTCGTTCAGAATCCTGGTCCTTATGACCTTAACCCTCCACAACATTCCCGATCTCAACTTGAGCTAAACCTATCAGATCTCAAACAATAAAAGCATATTGCTCGCAAACGAAACACAATTGCCCTCACATAACTAACATTACATACGGAACAGAAGTGCCATATCGCATTCCTTTCGTTTTATTCCCTGGGCGATAAACTTCTGATCCGAATAATTCAAGGAGCCAGGCGAATCTACAATTTTTACGAGCACATTTGTGAATGAAATTGGCTCCGTATTACGTAGCCGTTTTAGCTCCTGGTGCACAATACACCATTATACAGTATATTCATCTGTTGCTTTGTTTTTACCCGACTGCGGCAAAGCCCAAGGGAGGGTTATGTGTTTGACTCGTATGTATGTATTTATGTATATATTTATGTCCGTAGCTATGTCCGCTCGTCAGTACAAAACGGCACAACCGATTTTGATAAATGATACATCATTAGATTCGCCTTGGTGGCGCGAGTGTAATGTGACTGGGTATGAAGTTTGTTAAAATAAACAAAATGGCGGATTTTATGCACGTTTAATTACAAGCTTTCATTTAACTTGCAACGCCTTTGCAACTGGAGCGCCTGATGATATCGGGAAAAATTTAAGGAAAAAGACCAAGAGGCAGAAGTCCCAAACGGTGGTCAGACCAGATATTGGAAGAACTGGAAATATCTGTCAGTGCTGTGCTCCACCAAGCCAAAGTATAAAGACGGACAAATAGTCCAACTTCATCCGTTTAGGAGGCGTAGTGTAGGCGGGCGAGCTGCGGGCGAGTTTTGTTTTTATTTGTATGGAACTTCGCTTCTAACTCGCCCGCAACTCGCTCGCAAATCGCAAGTGTGATAAGGCTCTTAGGCATTCTTAAAAATCTTTGCTTGTAGTGCGTTGGTACACGGCGCTCACACATACAAGCGCGCGATATACCTTTTATAAGAAGAAAAATCACTGCTATAATACTGTAACCAAGCAACGGAGCGTAACCGATGGAGACAGCTGGTTGACGGAATCAAAAAGAGTCACGATCCTTAGCAGTGAGGGAACGATTGAGAAGATTTAGGCTGCTTTTCCACCAGGGATGCGTAGCGAGGGATGTGTTTGTGGTAACCAATGGAAACACTTCATTTACCTACCTACCCTCGCTCCGCTGATCTCTTTCCATTGCTTACCACAAACACATCCCTCGCTACGTATATTGGTGGCAACAGCCACACACACAGCCTTAACTTGCAACGTTAGTAGGTGAGGATGAAATAAGCACTATTTGTATATAAAATTCATGCCAGCTATTATGAGTAGACCTATACCTAAGTTTGTACGTACCTACATTCTGGTTTCAATATTTGCAAACCATTATTTCACCACTTCCTGATATCATTATGATTAAAACAGTTGCTAAGATATTTACGTCGTTACTCCGTTAGAATTCTCAAGTTTAATAATTCTTTTTTATCCAATAAAACATAGAAGTTATTAAAGGTTGGGTAACCTAATGGCGATTTCCATCATCTGGTTTCCACTACAAAATAACCCATTCGTACTGCAATCAAACCAGTCTCGGTAATTTTTCCGCCAAGATTTCATTTTCTAAGCAATTAAAGCTAGTTTTTTTTAAACAGGATTATTGAATTCCAACAATTCCTGGTACAGGTATAGCTGGTCATCTAAATCTTTTGTTTTATACTTCATAAAAATAAAAAAGGAAGAATAGAAGAAAAATGCGGAAAGTCTCTAAAGAGTAATCCCATTTAACGTAAAAAAAAATCACAAAAGTGTCTAGATTTATGTGCGAAAAACTAATGACTACTGACTTTCGCTATATTGTGGCACAGTGAGTTTTGATTAGCGTACACTTGGGGAATAATCAAAAGGGTAAGATCATAACAAGGGTTGAGAGGCAGACGAAACTTCTCAGAACTGTTGGTTACATACGTTTGTACCAAAAACCAGTGACGATGCCTGCTCAGTCAGTCAGAAGTTAAAGGTACGTCATAACATCAAAGCTACGATTAAGGGTCTTCCCATATCTATCGTTACAGGATCGGCTTAAGCCTGTGGAAGAGAGCACAATACAGAGATCTCTCTCCAGGTGGGTGTTGTGCCTGGGGACCGAAGTCCGAAGGAGTCTTCCTTGGATGTGATATATATTGGAAGTGGGTTTAGAAACTTCGATAGCGGGTTGTAGAACTGTATGGAGATGACAGTCTTTGTATGGGCGTTGATGTAAGCGCCATCTGTCGTGGAATTGCTGTAACTGTCCGCTTCTTCCAACGAGTGTCGCTAGGTGGCAGTGTCGCCACATCAGCCCCCCTTTGAGACCGGAGGTTGATGGTGTGCTGCGCAGTCTGTGCGTCATGTCGTCGCTTGCAAGTGCCAGTGGTGTGTGCTCGTGCCGCGTCGGCGAGCGTAGGCGACGGTCGATACCAGGCAGGCGGTGTGTCCCTGTTAGCCGGCGAGGTGGACCAGACCTGTTGACCGGTGAGGGCGAGATCCATGCGTAGAGTATCAGTCGTGTCGCTGGAGTCTTCAGGTACCAGGCATAAAGTGCGTCACATGCTAGTGGTACCCTCAGAGAGGATATCTGGCTTGCTGTGAGGCTGCGTCAGTCTTGAAGTAGGTTGCGTTAGCGTTCATTGTCGTGGGTCACCAATGTGGAAGAGAGGACAATAGAGAGATCTCTCTCCAGGCGGGTGTTGTGCCTGGGGACCGAAGTGAAAAGGAAGATGGTTGGATGTGATATATATTGGAAGTGGGTTTAGAAACTTCGATAGCGGGTTGTAGAACTGTATGGAGATGACAGTCTTTGTATGGGCGTTGATGTAAGCGCCATCTGTCGTGGAATTGCTGTAACTGTCCGCTTCTTCCAACGAATGTCGCTAGGTGGCAGTGTCGCCACAAGCCCTTTTCGCTCTTATTAAATAATAATAAGTAATATAAATAAATATTGGGGGACAATCTTACACAAATCGAACTAGACCCAAACTAAGCAATGCTTGTACTATAGTTACTTAGACGACGATATACATACTTGTATAGATAAATACATACTTAAATAGATAGAAAACATCCATGACTCAGGAACAAATACTCGTGCTCTTCAGCTCATCACACAAATATTTGCCTTTATCAGGATTTGAACCCGGGACCTCTAGCTTCGTAGGCGGTGTCACTCCCACTGTAGTCTGTACTTTTAAGAAATTAAAAAAAACCGGTCAAGTGCGAGTCGGACTCGCACACCGAGGGTTCCTGACAAACTTATTCGCATTACTTGTACAATTGTGAATATTTCAATATAAATTGTATTGAGAGACAAACTTAACTTTGCTGTTAGAAAACTGATGTCCCCATATATCGATATAGGTCGCGGTTAGTTTAGTAACTAACAAAATAACCTTGTATTAAGATTTTTGTGAATTCGTAAAAAAACGATGCAAGTTAGGAAAACCGTTATATTTTTCCTGTAATATTTAGGATGATATTAATAATCAGTAATTATTACACATTATTCTGTTCAGTAACTTCGGAGAAAAAACTCAAAAATCTTAATACAAAGTTTGTTAGTTACTGAACTAACCTATGTCGATATATAGGGACATCAGTTTTCAAACAGCAAAGATAAGTTTGTCTCTCAATACACTTTATATTGAAATATTCACATTTGTACAAGTAATGCGGATAAGTTTGTACGGAACCCTCGGTGTGCAAGCCCGGCTCTCACTTGACCGTTTTTTCAAATACATTAAAGCACAGAATATAGGCTAAACGTGTCGTCAATGTAATTGCGTAGACATAAAGTTTTTGGCCCAATTCCGTCTCGGTAGATTTTGGGAGACCCTTAACTCCGATGTGGACCCACCTGTATAATGCTAGTCTTGCCCACCGCTGGGGCGCCCAGCAGCACCACTTTGATGAGGTCCAAGCTGTCGGGGCTAGGCTCGACGCTTGGGGCGCCCACTGTCATGGTACCGCCTCCCCCTCGCTCCAAATAGTCCAAGTCCAACTCTGAAACAAGACAGCATAATAGTCAAGTAACTATATACCTACTATAGTTTTATGGAAACCATCCAAGTGGACCGTCGAGCAAAAAACACCCTTACGTTCTTTATATTTAAGCGCCCTTTAATTTTTTATTTTATTATTTTTTGTTATAGCGGTAATAAAAACACATCGTGTAAAAACGCGCCAGAAACGTTCTGGAGGACCGGCACATCGTTGATATAAGTAGTTTCACGAGAGTTGAGGAGAATGATTAAACACACAGCTACATGAAGTACTTATTGCAAAAAAAGTGAATGAATGAAATGAATGAGAGAGTAAATAAACACAAGGCTATAGTTTAAACAAATTTTTTGGTCTATCTTGCAATTTTATTCACAGTTGAACCTGCTATCGGTACGAAAAAAGAACAGTAATTTCAAAATCCCGCTGTCATTACATGACAGTGTTGTTGTGCGCTAGGCCTCAACTCTCGTGAAACTACAGGGCGACTTCAAATTGGTAATACAAAACACTTGATTATGACTCAGTTAATGCCATGTAGTGTAACACATTAACCCCTATGTTAAAATTTGCTGTATTTAATTATTGCTAATTTTGTAACATAACAAATAATTAAAGTCCTAAAGTGTGGTTACACTCCATTAAATACCTCAGTGCCATACCTGTCACTCGTGTTTTCTTTGACAACTGACAATTACTAATCAGAACACGTTTTCTTCATAAATATTGCGGCATGTGACGGATAACCAAAGAGGAAAAGGAAAGTGTTCATTTGAAAATCTTTAAACCTCTTTGTTTATTATTATGGTAGGATAACCATGTTAAGCCAACAAAAATGGGATAGATTAATGATTAAAAAAAAACATACTTCTGACTATTTTAAAAGTATGAGTCTTAATTGAGGGGCTAAGTTTAGGGGATATGTATGTAAAACATTCATTTTGTATTACCAATTCGAAGTCACCCTGTACCTATAGGTACCTATAAATCGATAATTACAACGTGGCTGATTGATGTAGTCGTTAGCGCGTTGTTGCGGCATGACAGAAACGCTGGTCCGAATACAGGATATTGTTTTAGTGACATGCAATATTATCAAACCGCGATTAGAATGCGATTTCGAAGTACCGTTAGCACAAAAGTACATATGTACATACAATGAATAAATATAATTATAATTCAATCTATGAAATCTTCATAGTTTAGGTAAGTGCAGACACATATGCTTCCTCATAATTTTTCACTACATATATTACAACTCTACTTGTTCTTGGTAAATGCTGTATCATTTGTTTTATAAATAGTACATTACTGCAGAGGCCGGGAAGTAAGGGGTTGCCGTCCGAGTACATATAGATGGCCGAGCAAAAGTGAGGCCAGATAGTTACGAGGCTGGCAACCCCTTTTCACGCAGAGGTATGTATAGTGCTTTTCTTAAATATGCAATGAAATAAATTAAAAACACTCCAAAAAATCAAACTTTATTTGCTAGAGACACTAAAAGTAAAGTAGACAAAAAATAGAATTACAGAATGAAAATTTTTCAATTGCCTTTCCAAAAACTCTTTTAGCGCACATTTTTACCGTGAATATTTAGATGAAATATTTTAAATGTGTATTCGTGTAGTTAGTGAAATGCAATTTGAATTAATTGGAAATTATTTATAATGTGTTATTTGTTACGTTCATGTCGATTTTATATAAATAAAACTGCCAAATATACTGCCGCCATTGTTTACACCTGTTTCATTTTCAAAATAACTTACAAAATTACTAAAGACCCATTCCGAGTAACCTATTACTATTGCACTACTTTTTGAATTACTTTCTTTGAGCTGGGATTAGAAGTACCACACTATAATTGGAAATAAAATGTTCATTGCTTAGTCTGCAACTCGTTTTCTAAGAAAAGTCTCATTTTAGTAGGTAATTCCTACGAGAAAACTACTTAAAAGCTTGTTTTTATTAAAAATAGTTTTTATATCTGCCGGAGCTACAATTCCAAAGTAGATTATTTTTTATGTTTTTTAGGGCTCTGTTACTTAAAACGAAATAACGGAACCCTTATAGGATGACTTTGTTGTCTGTCTGTCTGTCCGTATGTCTGTCAAGAGAGTAGAAAATAAAACCATATACTCAGGCCTACAGTCCCTTAAAGCAGAGAAAAAAATCAAACTTCTAAGTTCGTAAAAAAAAGATACCGCCGTTTATGCCACAAAAAACGTATATTAGAAACTCTCAAAGGAATCAAAATTTATATAGTACTTTCCATTAACCTAGAACTATGAAATTTGGCAAGTAATTCCGTCTTATACTATAAGTATAGGAAAACATCTGATATCTTTACATTTGTAATTAAATCATGAAGATATAGTCTGAAGTAAGGGAATAAAAAAGTATGGCGTACTTTAATATGTACAAATTTGTACGGAGCCCTCGATGGGCGAGTGCGACTCGCACTTGGCCAGTATTTTTTTTTTATTTCGCAAGAACCCTAAATGGGCTAAGGCGCTATTAATGGCCCGCGTCTTCTTTTTAATTAATTGGATATTATTTTTACCGCTATTGGTGTGCAAAGGCATTTTTATTTTAAAATCTAAAGTTAGGCGAAACTTAAGCTATGTTCAAATACCATCTAACCTGTCAGTCCGTGACGAAATGTATGGAGTTTGACACTAATCGTCAGTTCTGTGACGATCTGCTAACTGTCAGTTAAGAACGCACTTTAAAAAAAAAGCCCGTAATACAGAGCGACTTCAAATTGGTAATACAAAACACTTGATTATGGCTCAGTTAATGCCATGTAACACATTAACCCCTATGTTAAAATTTGCTGTATTTAATTATTGCTAATTTTCTAACAAATCAAATAATTAAAGTCCTAGTGTGGTTACACTCCATTAAATACCTAAGTGTCGTACCTGTCACTCGTATTTTCTTTGACAACTGACAATTACTAATCAAAACATGTTTTCTTCATAAATATTGCGGCATGCGACGGATAACCAAAGTGGAAAGTGTTCATTTGAAAATCTGTAAACCTCTTTGTTTATTATAACTGCTGCTCTTTGCTTATATATCTAGTGTTAACTGTACTAATACTAGATATATAAGCCATTATATTATGTACCTACTTACTAACAACCATATGGATTTGAAGTCCGAAATAAATATGTTTGAATTTGAATTTGAATTTGAATTATTATGGTAGGATAACCATATTAAGGCAACAAAAATGGGATAAATTAATAATTAAAAAGACATACTTCTGATTATTTTAAAAGTATAAGGCTTAATTGAGGGGCTTAGTTTAGGGGATATGTATGTAAAACATTCATTTTGTATTACCAATTCGAAGTCAACCTGTATAAAGTACGTACTAAGTATTCTTTCTTTCTGAATTTTACAGCGATCTTTTCGTATGTAATAAAAGGAAATGTTAGGAAAGAACATAAAAAAAGAAAATACACGTCCACTTTACTTTTTCTCACTCTAGCACCAATTCATAAAACGTCAAGTAGCCGAGAGAAAATCAACTCGAGATAATGGCAAAATTAAATTCTCGAGCGATGCACAAATGAAACTCTATTTTATCCCCGACTTAATTACAATTCGAGCAACAGGAAAAATAGGTAGGAGGGACATTCCATTATCTTAATGTAGGCTTTTATGCTGAATTTTATCTGGGGGCACGGCAGTGCCCCCGCCAAGTCGAGCAAAACAAAGGCACGGCCGTACCATCCTTTTCTCGAAGCCATTCAGGCCATTTTCAGCCTCCTGTAATTTTGTGCTGGCTAAAACTAGAACCATGAATTTTCAGCGATATCTCTGAAAATTCATGGTTCTAGTTTTAATTATAAGGTCACAATAAGATTTAAATATATTCTCAACAACATTCAATTTGAACGTGTAGTTTAAGTTTCATATAAAGTTTGAGTAGAAGACGTTTTCGGATAAGTTGCATATCGTTTAAAAGACAAAAATCTGTGGTTCTATTGACGTGAGCAGTGTTGCCAACTCAGGTTTTAACAAATCGACCAAAAACGATTCTAAAAACCACTAGATTCTCTTAATTTGTATGAAAAAAGAAATCGTTTTCCACTAGACGGCTCTCAGAAAACCACTAAATTCACTCATTTTATATGAAAAAGAGTACAATTTTACCAACCAAATGAGAAGGCAAAACCACCAGATCTAGTGGAAAATCCACTGAGTTGGCAACACTGGACGTGAGGAATTCATTTGATGCTATAGCACGTCGGTCTGCGTCTTTCCGGTGGACATATGCGAAATTCCAGGACCTAATTTTGTGATAAAACTCTTCTAAGAATAAAGAACGTTTATGCCACACCTGGCCATAAAGTGGCTTTTTCCGCACGCTGCACGTACGGAAAAAGCCGCTTTCTGGCCAAGTGTAGACATAAAATGATGTACACAACACGGGAGGTAATAAAGAAAGCACTCGATCGCATAATTACGTCCCTAGCTTGCAGCTCGGGCTGCAAACTTCTGCGATCTCGTCCATTCTTTGTATTACCAACCTAGTTGTGTAATGTACTATTCCTCTTCTGTAGGTCATCCGAAGTAATAGCGACATAACTTTGATTCATACGAGCTCTTAACTTTTGACCACCGGAGGAGGGACGGCTTTTGTTTTTTGAACTGACAATTAATGACCCACGTATAGTTCATACCGGATAACAATAGACTCTAGAAGGACACAGAAGCAGGGATTCCAAACATTTTCTGTACAGTTGTTATACTTGTAACAATATTTATTTAATGTGAACTCGTAAGACAGTTTGTAAACCATAAAATAAACATTCAATTCTTCGCGATGGTCGAGTGACAACGCACACTAGAGCAAACGCCTCTTCCACTGCCCCATAGAATCACTCATATTGAATCGAACGTTACAAATAACCATTCACCAATTAGGTACTTAGGAATAGCAAACTATAACTGAAACAGTATACAATTAAAACAACATACGAATTAGACATAACTACTTGATAATGAATGACAGCTCTTATCGAGCACAACTGTCTCATATGTTGAATGTTGCTTATCTCTGGCTCTTTGGGTATTTTATAAGGATACTTTTTTTATTTTCAGCCAACCAAAAAGTATGGACATTATTGATATTAAATGTTTGACCAACTCCTTTGAAATGTCATTTATTGAATGTCAACCTAAAACCGGCACTATGAAGAACCTTTTCTTTCTTCTGTCTATTCCTATACGAAACAGACTGTAGGTACTTATTATAATTGCGATGCTTACAATCTGACGGTGTTCGCAAATTTACGGAGATATTATACCAGGTGTTGCCTGTACTTAAAACGACAAATAATTAAAACGTAGATTGTACTCCTCAAAGTGAACTCCTCAAATATTTGTTCAGTCACATTTAAAAATAACTTATGTTTTAATTTTTAGTACACTTTAAAGCTAATTTGAAACCGCAATATAATGCGATGTTTTTTTATGTTTGTAGCTTGTGTTCACGTACATTGAAAATACTATGTATTTAATTTGTACGAAAAAGATAAAATTTAAAAATTACATAATTTTTAAAAGTTGTTGAACGAAAGTTTTATTGTTTGATGAGTAGAATCTACGTTTTAATTACTGATGAGCTCCTGTTACAGGCAACACCCGGTACATTAAATAGATCTTTAATTTAATGAACCCGTTTGGTGCTGCAGCGTAGCTGTGAAAACTTTAGAAGTCGCTCAATGAACTGGATACCTTTTGTTTCCTTATTGTTTTTTACATTTCTGCACCTTTAAGGTACGTCTTTAGATGGAAATCCTCATCAGTTTATGCCATAAATAATTTGGCAGATAAAAATGTATACTGAAACAGTTTTTGAAAAGGAAATTGAGAATTTTTCATTCTGTAATTCTATTTTTTGTCTACTTTATTTTTAATGTCTCCAGAAAATATAGTTTGATATTTTGGAGTGTTTTTAATTTATTTCATTGCATATTTGAGAAAAAGCACTATACATACCTCGGCGTGAATGGAGTTGCCCGCCTCGTAACTATCTGGCGTTCGCTCGGCCATCTATATGGGCATTTTTATTTTAAAATCTATGGTTAGGCGAAATTTGAGCTATGTTCAAATACCGTCTAACCTGTCAGTCCGTGACGAATTGTATGGAGTTTGACACAAATCGTCAGTTCTGTGACGACCTGCTAACTTTCAGTTAAGAACGCCCTTTAAATAAAAAAGCCCATATGTACTCGGCCGGCAACCTCTCACTTCCCGGCCTCTGCAGTAATTTACTATTTTATCCCAAATTGCGCAGTTGCGGGCACATAAAACGGACAAACATTTGTTAAATCAAAATTTGACTTGAGAACCTTATTTCATGAAGTCGGTTAAAAAACCTGTAAATAGACCTGTTACATAATCAGTGACTATATAAAGTGTGACAGTGTCTTACCAAGAATTTTTGTTTGTTTCGTACAATTTCCTCTCGCATTTTCGTCTTCCTTGTCCCTATTAGTTGTACTGTCAAATCTGTTCATCTCAGAACCAGCCAGCTCAACACGCACTTCATATATTTATACATTATACTTTTATTATCAACACATTTTTGTCAACGTCCCAACATTTTAATCGTTTATTCACATCACTAGAAATCACATTAAAAATTATTTTGTATTTAAAAACGCATAACACTTTAAACGCACTAGGTATAAATTTGCGGTATCACTTCGCAAAATTTGAGCGTTTTCGCATTTTTCGCGATGTTTTATCGCATTCGCGTAATTTTGGCGGGAGTTTGTCGCAACGGGCGCGCGTCTCTCGGCTACGTCACGGGAGCGACTGCCGCGTCCCGGACTCAATGCCGTGTCTCCCGAGTTTTCCGGCAGTCCTACTTGGATTCGTACAAGATGACCAGGTGAGCATTACTTGTACTTACTGGTGAGAACATTTTGACCGTTTTCTTAATTGGGACAATTGCAGAAAAAAATTACCTTTTACTTTTTTTGTCTGATCATCATGTGTCTTATACCATTTTACTCAGAATCACGAGCACTTTTCATTTATGAAATAAAAAAAAGTAGTGCAAAATGTTCCGACTTTTCCGTACAAATCTTGAATTTCTCAGTTTCGTTACGCCCAAACTAAATATAGAGGGATATCGTAACGAAACTGAGAAAAAAATAAAATCTCAGTTTTCTGCAGATTGTATGTTATTACTACTTAAAATTACGTTGAAAACATTTTGGAAACGTTCAGGGACGTTCTTAATCAATTTTTTGAATTTTTAATAAGGAAACACTACACTACGAACACGCTTACATAAAAAAAATTCAACATGGTTCATATGCGACTACGTGGTATAGAGCGGTTCGTGACGTAACGATGTCTGATCTCTGGAAGAACAGACCTGGTTTTCTTGTACCATAGACCACTTTAAGTTTACTTTGCACCTATCGTGACGTCGCATAATAACGAGTTGCGAAGTTACAGTCACGGGGTAAGATAAATCCTATCAAAAACATTACATGTAAAAAGATGCAAGTCTCGCAATGCAGTTCTCCTACAGCAAAAAAGTTTTGAGATGTTATATTAAACCAAGTGAGTACCGGGGGGTGTAAACAGAACTCGATTTCCACCGACTTGCCTATTTTTGACCCGTGGGGGATTCTTTACTTGAGAACTATAAAATGTGTTCCTCCACGGTTTAGGGTCTGCTAGAAGTACCTTAGAATTATGTTGATCATCAGTCAGTGAGTCAGTGAGTAAGTCAGTGACAAAACTAAGGAACTTTGATGTGCTTGTTCGTAAACTACAAGTTCAAATTCAATGATATTGAGAATATATGTAAGTATTATTAATTTATTATGCCCTAGAACCAACCCTGAATGTTCGGGGATATCCCTGATGATTCAGGGTTGGTTCTAACTTTAACCAGCCCAAAATTACATGGCTTCGAGAAAAGGATGGTACGGCCGTACCTTTGTTTTGCTCGACTCGGCGGGGGCACTGCCGTGCCCCCAGATATCATCATAGACTCATAAATAGTTTCATCCACAACAGACTTTAATACTTCTATTCAACTCATTTATTGAGCTCTTTGAAAGCATATATCTCGAAAGGTCTCAAATTAAGTTGCAATAAAACATCCTACTTATTAATAATCACACTCACACAACATTACATTATAAAGCGGAAAGTTTGTAAGTGTGTGAGTGTATATGTTTGTTACTTCTTCACGTCTAAACGGCTGAAGCGATTGTAATAAAATTTGGTATGGAGTTAGCTGACACCCTGGATTAACACATAGGCTACGTTTAAACCGCGGGTAATACCACGGGGCACAGCTAGTGATATAATAAATGTGAAAGTTTGTGAAGATGTTTGGATGTTTGTTACTAAATAACGGGGTAACAACTGGATGCATTTAGCTGAAATTTGCCATGCAAGTAGACCAAGTCCTGGCTTGAAACATAGGATACTTTATATCCCGGTAAATAGTTCCTTTGGAACAGTAACGGGAACAACGCGGGCGAAGCCGCGAGTAAATGCTAGTAACCAAATAAATCATTATTTTAATCTCCTTAACTTAACATATTACATTTAATACTAATAATTAAAAATAAAAACAAAAAGCGTGCGACTATTCGTTCTATAACTCTTTGCAGGAGACCTATGTCCAGCAGTGGACGGCTCAGGAAGATAAAGCTCCGCTAATTAATATTATGAAAAAGCCGGTAATTCGCCATAAAACAGCAAATAGTAAGAACCGAGAATATAATAAAAACCCCACTTTTCACGTCAGAGGTTAACCACGGACATAAGATACGTTCATGAATACGGCTCGTAGGTTTATTAAATCCAGAAACAAATTGTGGATCTCACATTTCTCGCTTCCAATTTTATATTCAAGAGGTGTGTTCGCTGTAAAAGAAGCAATGGGGCCATTCAGCCGATAATTAGATTCAGTCCCACGCTTCTGTTTTACTGAAGGAGCATTCCATGAAAGCTTCTACTTTTTGTCGCAAACTTACGTACATCAAAATATTATGTATGGAACGATAACGTCTTAGTGCCGATACAGACGGACTGCAACCCAACTGCAACTCCCTACGATTTGTATGGGAACTGCATCAAAACTGCGCAGTCGGCGTGCAGTTGTGATGCAGTTCCCATACAAATCGTAGGGAGTTGCAGTTGGGTTGCAGTCCGTCTGTATCGGCCCTAACAAAATTGACGTTGAAATTTGCCCCACTTTTTAAAATCAATATAGTGCGCCGAGTTACGGACATGCTTCTATGGGAAAAGTTCACATTCGGATACCAGCACCAAATTTTAGTATGTTGTTAGGTATGGTCTCTGGACCCCAAAACTGCCGGGAGACAGTCTCTGAAAGGTCAAGGTCACCGAATATGACGTCATTCATCTAGCCCCTCCCGCGTTCTTAAGAATGTTTAATTGTGACAAAACTACACATCTCACATCCACATAAGAGGTATCAAATGAAAAGTAATTAGATGTTATATAAATGACTTTTACATTTCATTTTAATAAATGTTATACTTTAGGAATTATTCACACAATAATTTCAATGTCAGAAAAAAATATACGGAAATTTAGGTTTTACAGCAAAACTAAAAACAATAAGTTATGCAAATGTACTACAAAAACAGAAGCAATTTATTAAGCTTTATAACACAGTTTAAATCTTGGAAATATGTTAATAAATATAGAAACTATAGCCCAAAAACCTTGAGCGCGCGAAATACTCCCATAGTGCCCCGAGTTAAGGAAAAAAAAAATGTACTTCCGGATACCAGCACCAAATTTTAGTATAATATTAGGCATGTACTCTGGACTCCAAAACTGCCGGGAGACAGTCTCTGAAAGGTCAAGGTCACCGAGTATGTCGTCATTCATCTAGCCGCTCCCGTATCTTAAGAATGTTTAATTGTGACAAAACTACACATCTCACACCCACATAAGAGATATCAAATGAAAGGTAATTAGATGTACTACAAATGACTTTTACATTTCATTTTAATAAATGTTATACTTTAGGAATTATTCACACAATATTTTCAATATCAAAAGAAAAATACGGAAATTTAGGTTTTACAGCAAAACTAAAAACAATAAGTTATGCAAATGTACTACAAAAACAGAAGCAATTTATTAAGCTTCATAACATAGTTTAAATTTTGAAAATCTGTCTATAAATAAAGAAGCTATAGCTCAAAAACCTTGAGCGCGCGAAAGACTCCCATAGTATCCCGAGTTAGGAAAAAAAAAATTCTTCTGGATACCAGCACCAAATCTTAGTATGATATCAGGCATGTACTCTGGACTCCAAAAATGCCGGGAGACAGTCTCTGAAAGGTCAAGGTCACCGAGTATGTCGTCATTCATCTAGCCGCTCCCGTATCTTAAGAATGTTTAATTGTGACAAAACTACACATCTCACATCCACATAAGAGATATCAAATGAAAGGTAATTAGATGTACAATAAATGACTTCTACATTTTATTTAAAAAAATATTATACTTTAGGAATTATTCACACAATAATTTCAATATCAAAAGTAAAATACGGAAATTTAGGTTTTACATTAAAACTAAAAACATTAAGTTATGCAAATGTGTAATTGTAAATGTTTAATTGTGTCAAAACTACACATCTCACATACACACAAGAGATATCAAATGAAAGGTAGTTAGATGTACTATAAATGACTTTTACATTTGATTTTAATAAATGTTATACTTTAGGAATTATTCACACAATAATTTCAATATCAAAAGACAAATACGAAAATTTAGGTTTTAAATTAAAACTAAAAACATTAAGTTATGCAAATGTAGTACAAAAATATAAACAATTTTGTAAGCTTCATAACGTAGTTTTAATCTTGAAAATCTGTCTATAAATATAGAATCTATAGCTCAAAAACCTTGAGCGCACGAAATACTCCCGGTCGGAGCAGGCGCTTAGACATTGTTCAGAGATGGCTTAGGTCTAATGAAACTGGACTTTTGTACTATATGTCTTACTTATGACCATTTTAAATGACCCTCAATAATAGCCTGAGTTACAGTGGTCACTAATTTCAAGTTTAAACGACCAATAAACCCTAAAATATACCCTGTGAATCACATATCGATTCACATAAATTTCAAGTTCATTGTCAGTCATAAGTGTAGTTCGCAGCCAGCAGTGAGTGAACTCGGCAGTGGCGTGGCGTCAAGTATATTATTTTCTTATTAAAGCTGTAACTTTGATATCTCTTATGTGGATATGAGATGTGTAGTTTTGTCACAATTAAACATTCTTAAGATACGGGAGCGGCTAGATGAATGACGACATACTCGGTGACCTTGACCTTTCAGAGACTGTCCCCCGGCATTTTTGGAGTCCAGAGTACATGCCTGATATCATACTAAGATTTGGTGCTGGTATCCAGAAGATTTTTTTTTTTTCCTAACTCGGGATACTATGGGAGTCTTTCGCGCGCTCAAGGTTTTTGAGCTATAGCTTCTATATTTATTGACAGATTTTCAAAATTTAAACTATGTTATGAAGCTTAATAAATTGCTTCTGTTTTTGTAGTACATTTGCATAACTTATTGTTTTTAGTTTTGCTGTAAAACCTAAATTTCCGTATTTTTCTTTTGATATTGAAAATATTGTGTGAATAATTCCTAAAGTATAACATTTATTAAAATGAAATGTAAAAGTCATTTGTAGTACATCTAATTACCTTTCATTTGATATATCTTATGTGGATGTGAGATGTGTAGTTTTGTCACAATTAAACATTCTTAAGATACGGGAGCGGCTAGATGAATGAAGTCATATTCGGTGACCTTGACCTTTCAGAGACTGTCTCCCGGCAGTTTTGGAGTCCAGAGTACATGCCTAATATTATACTAAAATTTGGTGCTGGTATCCGGAAGTACATTTTTTTTCCTTAACTCGGGGCACTATGGGAGTATTTCGCGCGCTCAAGGTTTTTGGGCTATAGTTTCTATATTTATTGACATATTTCCAAGATTTAAACTGTGTTATAAAGCTTAATAAATTGCTTCTGTTTTTGTAGTACATTTGCATAACTTATTGTTTTTAGTTTTGCTGTAAAACCTAAATTTCCGTATATTTTTTTCTGACATTGAAATTATTGTGTGAATAATTCCTAAAGTATAACATTTATTAAAATGAAATGTAAGAGTCATTTATAGTACATCTAATTACTTTTCATTTGATACCTCTTATGTGGATGTGAAATGTGTAGTTTTGTCACAATTAAACATTCTTAAGAACGCGGGAGGGGCTAGATGAATGACGTCATATTCGGTGACCTTGACCTTTCAGAGACTGTCTCCCGGCAGTTTTGGGGTCCAGAGACCATACCTAACAACATACTAAAATTTGGTGCTGGTATCCGGATGTGAACTTTTTTCCCGTAACTCGGGGCACTAATACGTCTTATGTATCAAGTGATATTGATAACCAATTTAATGTTTTATGCCACACCTGGCCATAAAGTGACTTTTTCCGCACGCTGCGCGTACGGAAAAAGCCGCTTTCTGGCCAAGTGTAGACATAAAATGTTGTACACAACACGGGAGGCAATAAAGAAAGCCCTCGATCGCACATTTACGTCCCTCGCTTGCAGCTCGGGCCGCAAACATCTGCGATCTCGGCCTTTTTTTGTATTACCACCCTAGTTGTGTAATGTACTATTTCATCACACTTGCTCGTAAAGGGTGTTATAACACGCGGGCTTATAGACCAGCTCGAGCCGATTTACCTCCCGTGGGTTATAAAAACTCCCACGGGAAGAAAAACTGTATGAAAATCTATAACTCCCGAGGGAGTTTTGAGTTTAGTTTTAAAATATACAATGTGTGGCCTGTAACCCGAGCTAAAAATTAAAACGTACATTCTACTCATTAAACAATAAAACTTTTGTTCCACAACTTTTAAAAATTATTTAATCTTAAGATTTTGTCTCTTTCATACAAATTAAATAATATTTTCAATGTACGTTAACATCAGTCTAATTGACGTCGCTTGTCACGCTACAAACATAAAAAACATCGCAATACATTGCGGCTTCAAATAAACTTAAAAGTGTATTAAAAATTAAAACATAAGTTATTTTTAAATGTGGCTGAACAAATGTTGTTCAATTTGAGGAGTAGGTACAATCTTCGTTGTAATTATTAGCTGCGGTTACAGGCCACACATTGTAGAACCTACCCGTACGTCATTTCAGACTAAGGAGATTTCAAATCAGCCAAGGCTTATTTCACATCTTCAAAACTACAAAACCAATTTTAGTGTATATAAAGCTTACATGGTATAGGTATAGCTATCTGATCGTTACGTAGTTTCTTCTCAGCAGTTATGGCACTACCTGCAGGGTATCCGGCAATCGTTTCCCACAGATCCTCGTGTATGAGGTACATGCGCATCTTGAATTTCCATACTCCATAACCGTCTCTGTTAACTAGCGGTTTTATCGCAGAAATAGAATTCACTGACATTATTTTACTATTATTATATCTATTGTATCTGTTGCACTGGCTGAATGAATACGATTTTTTTAAATACCTGTTACGTCCCGACGTTAAACGGAACGTATCTCATGACATGACATCTGTCAACGTCAAATATTGTAACCTGGAAGAAATGTGGTTTATTGACATTCGTTTTTGGTACAACAGCGAGGGTTGTTCGGCGGTCTGATTCCCCCTTTTGTACGCTGTATAACGAGTTGTTTTGTGAGTTTTGTGTGCAGTAGAACGATTTGTGTGGATTTTGATGTGCGAGAACTGTGTTCGCGACGTGAACCGCACCTATTGTTGGACTCGCCTGTGCAGTTTTGGTTCGCCGTCAGGCGACGCCGGGCTCCAACGAAAACTTGACTTGACTCTTGACTGGTATAGACCTGACTGCCTGACTTTGACTTGACGGACGGAGCCGACATCAGCGGTCGAATAGGTGAGTACAGTCAGAAATACCGAAATAGTGTACGAGTCCTTTGCACCTTGCATCGGGGTTAAATTCTACTCGAGACACCCGGGTCCCGTCTAGAACAATATCTAAAGAACAGAATATAGTACATAGATGCCTTTGATGATTCCTATTTCCCAAATAGGGTCCCTGAATCACTAGCATAACAATAGATCTAATCCCACTGGGTATTATTAGGCGTAGTGAATGGAACAATGAAATCAAATGGGCTCCGTTAACCCTTTGTCTTGGCCCCACTCATTACCATGACCACTGCTATGTTCTTTGACCACAGAATAAGTAATAGTACTACCTAAAGTAGTTTCTTTTTCTAACAAAACTGACGTTCGGGTCCGATCACCGGACGGAACGCACGGCATTCAATCATCTCTCTCTATCGCGTAACGCGTGCTCTTTCTGTAGGCTTATGATGCTACGCATTGTCACGTGATAAATAAATGATAAAGCATCCGTCACGCTCTGACAAATAGTGTGTGAGAGTGACGGATGCTTTATCATTTAGGTATTTATCGCGTGACAAAGCGTAGCATCATAAACCTACTGGTCGCTGGCTAAGCCCCTCCGGGGGGGGCAAAATTTGGTACTAGTAGCCGCGCGGCGAAATTTTTTTTTTTTTTTTTTTATTTTTTTTTTTTTTAAGGTCTACAAACTGGATGATACAAATTAACTGTAATAACAAATGTATAGCTCACTTAAGACACTTTTCATACGCCTAACAAATAAACAATAATCGCGGAGTGAGCCACTCCTGCTTTGGCTATAAAATTAAAAAATAAAATAAAAAACCTTTTATTTCGGACCATTGCATCCATATATGGTTAGTAAACAACTAAAGAAACTTAAATAACTATGTTAGTACCTACACTAAGATGAAGAGATGACCAGTACCTGGTTAGGGCACTGTCCCATCTCTCCACCACAACCCTCAGGAGTCCGTAGGCACTCCTGCTTTGGCTATACATAGCCAAGGATGAGAGTGCCGAGTATTTAAGAGGAAACAGTAAGGTCGAGAGAATTGAAAATTAGGCATTTGTAAAATGTGTCACTATCCCGCACTGCCCGCCTCTCCCCCGCAGAGCGCGATAGAGACAACTGCAGCTTGGACCGAAAATACCTTTTAAAATTTCATGAAAACAACGTTTCGTAGTCCCCTTATTTCTTCCCCAAAACTTAACCTATTTAACTAATTTTTTCATAAAACATTAAACAAAGGCTTTGGCCGTGTTCCTATGTTTTCCTTTTTTTTAATAATTTAGTTAAATTTGTTTTCTGGATGTGTGAACACAGCGGAAAATCCGGCATTTTTTTTAGGTTTTTGAAGGTTAATATCTCTTTTGAGAATCAATTTATCGTAAAAAGGAAAACATAGGAACATATCAATTCTAGCCATAGATTTTTGGACAAAAAATTATTGCTTTACTGGCATTAACCAGGGAGGAAACACGGGACTACGTTTGTATGGAAAAACTGCCCTCCTGTTTCCTCTTAAGATACCCAGACAACAGGCAAAAATAATTCAGAACGTTTATCCTGAGAAATTTGATAACGTTGTGATTTTGTTGTTTTTGCGAAACTGTACGCTTATGATGCTACGCTATGTCGCGCGATAAATAAATGATAAAACATCCGTCACTCTCACACACAATTTGTCAGAGCGTGACGGATGCTTTATCATTTATTAATCGCGCGACTCCACTCGCTTGCTTTTGGTAGCTATAGCTGCCTGTCAGCACCCTTATGTCAAGATAGCATAGAGTTGAACGCAAAATATCAAGCAAGTGATTGGATAACGAAGTATTTTTTGTGGACATTAATATAAGTAGTATCTTGCGTAGAGTTTGGTGGGAGACCGCAGAATACGTGGAAAATTGAGAGGAAGTAAATACTTAAATAAAGGAAATACATTTTAAGCAACAGAAAGAAATTTGACTCTGGAGTCAAAACGCGAATTGGTACCTTCCTTTTCGCATTACAAAGAAAACAGAAACTACCCAGCTTGACTGAATAAATTAAATAATATTTAAGTGAGTCTAAGTAAAACATCTTTAATAACTTATACATAATCCATTTTCTCTTAAAACATTACCTATTCACAAAGCGAACCGAAACGTTTGCTAACTAAATTGAAATAACTAATAAAACATTCAAAATCTTCTCTGTGCTTAAAAGGCCTCGCGATAAATGTATTCCAATAAAATATGGTTTGACCCAGAAACTAACATGGAATATCAGTTTGTAGAACATCGAAATTCCATTTAGCCTCAAGGCTTCGGCACGTATTTTAGGCCTCCGCCTAATGTAACGCTGAAAAAAGTCCTTTGTCCTTTTACAAAATAAGGGTCATCCATTACACGTCACACGATTGATATGAAATAAATTAGTCTAACGTGATTCGAGTCTGATTTTCTATACAAAAATAAAGAGGGTCATTGTTTGCTTCCACGTTGTTGAAGGATGTCAAAGTGCCGAGAGTAAAATAAAAGATCGCAGGTGGTTTGGCGATGTTGTCTTGTTCAAACTCAATCGTACACTAAATATTTGGTTTCTTACATTCTATTGCGGAACGATGCGTGTGCCGGTTTAGTGACATAGTTTTTCTCTTATTTCAAAGTACACCGACACCAGCATCGTTGCAGAAAATCAATGTACATCTTTGTACACACGTTATGCAGGTAGGGTTGGTATGCAGGTAGATTATGATCCTTTTTATCCGACTAATCCGACATCTAAGATACATTTATAGTAAATTACACAGGGTGGTAAAACAAATTAACTTTTGAATAACCACATTTTTATTAAAAAAAAAACCCGACCGCGGTGCACTTTGAAACTGCATAAAATCCGCCATTTTGTTTATTTTAACAACACATGCACCATCAAGACGAATCTAATGATGTATCATTTATCAAAATCGGATGTGCCGTTGAGTAGTTACGAGCGGACACAGGAACGGACATACATACATACATACAGGTCAAACACATTACCCTCCTTTGGGCTTCGCCGCAGTCGGGTAAAAAAAGGCCAAGATCGCAGATGTTTGCGGCCCGAGCTGCAAGCGAGGGGCGTAAATATGCGATCGAAGGCTTTCTTTATTATATATCATTTTATGTGTTGTGTATATCATTTTATGTCTACTTAGTTATTTTTTTATGAAATAGGGGGCAAACGAGCAGACGGGTCGCCTGATGGTAAGCAATCACGGTCGCCCATAGACACCTGCAACACCAAAAGAGTCACAGGTGCGTTGCCGGCCTTTCAGGTGGGAGTACGCTCTTTTCTTGAAGGTTTGAAGGTCGAATCGGTCCGGAAACACTGCAGGCGACAATTTATTCCACAGTTCAGTCGTGCGAGGCAGGAAGTTTCTAGCAAAACGCACAGTTGTGGACTGCCAACCATCTAAATGGTGAGGATGGTAATATTGTCGCGTAGAACGATGGCGGAAAGATGCGGCAGGGATTAATCCGAACAATTCCTCGGAGCATTCCCCGTTCTTTAGACGATTGGCGTTTGGCGCCAAAAAAGTGGTAACAACAAATAATAAAAGTGGTTCCCGCACAAGAAACGTGTTTTTTGTTTTTGATTGACGGTGGCACGGAATCCTTCGTGTGCGAATCCGATTCGCACTTGGCCGGTTTTTGTTAAAAAATTACGAAATATTTTACCAAGTGAATTTATTAAGATGAAAGCCAAACTTCTTCAGTAGCGTTGAGCATAATAAACCCGCTTAACGATACCGTTTTTTAATAAAAATCGTTTGATATTTTAATTTTGAAAGATAAAGTTTTTGAGCAAACATTTTAAAATTCTGAGCGGCCGCTACTTATAACTGTTATAACTTTTACAAAGTCACGAAAATTTAGTTGTTATTATAATATTATATTACAACAAACCTTTCTATAGGACATTTTAATGGGCTACTCACTAACTTTTTTCTGTGGTATGTATGTAGACCTCTCAATAATAGAAATTTTAGTGAAAAAACCGGTCAATTGCGAGTCGGGCTCGCCCACCGAGGGTTCCGTACAATTCGTAAGTACATGTGTTCAAATTCGAAGTTTTTATTTCAGACAACGTGATCCAAATTTGTTAAAATGTGTTTGTGTTTATTGCTTATATTAAAATACCCTATAAATTTTTATTACCTTAGTAAAGTCTATTTTTTTAATGATTGAATTAAAAATGTATTATTTTCAGATTTTTTCCCTATATTTGTAGTATAACACGGTATTACTTGCTAAATTTCATAGTTCTATTTACGTAAACTAAAAGTACCTAACCTTTGAATTTTGGTTTCCTTGGGAGCGTCGAAATTTACGTTTTTTGCGGCATAAGCGGCTGTATCTTTTTTTACGTTGAGTTAGAAATTTGTTTTTTTCACATCTTCAAGGGATCGTAGATTGAAGGATATGGTTTTATTTTTAACTCGATACCTCCACACGTTCCCGAGATAAAGGGTCTTGACAGACGGACAGATAGACAGACGGACGGACGGATAAACGGACAACAAAGTGATCCTGTAACTACGGAAGCCTAAAAACTACTCCAATATCGTAAAAACACATCGTGATAAAACAATGTTAATATCACATTTTTAGACTTTCCCAAAAAACGCTTATTCTGAAGTCATAGATGAATTATCGAGAGCTTGGAATTGCATTTGTAGTGGTTGTACATGAAAAGGAGAATAATTTAAGTATTTCTCTTAATTAATTTTAATAATCTAATAGGCTACTTGATGACAGTTCAAATCAGCTTCTTTTTATGAAGTGTCAAAACGCTCCGAAAGTATGCAGTTTAGTATGAAATACTATCTTGTGACGTCATGCTCAACATGGTGCCATATTTTTAGTTTCCGTCATTGTAAAATCGTCGGTGGCACGAAAATAAGTTTGAATGATTTTACCCGGGCTGTTTTGGGAGCGTAATTTGCTGGTTATAGTTAATGAATTTATTTTGATTGTTGTCAAATACCCTATTAAACTCCCAAACAGAAACGCAGATGATTCGCTCGCTCGGTTTATTAGGGGGAATAAAGTAGGCGAAACCGTGCGAGAATGCATGTACTGATTGTAATAGAACAACTTAAACCAATACTTAAATGGATTAAAGCACGTATTACCTCATTTTTACATCCCTACGTTTTAACCCTTTCCAGCGTTCGTGGTAGGGTGATAGCGTGTCTACCCCCGACCACACGAACGCAGAAAATGGTGATGAGTGATAATCGCGGAAACCAAAGATAATATAATCCATGTACTGATTAAACGGAATAAATTGACTAGACATCCTCCGCATAAAAGCCGTCCGCAAAACGGCACTCAGCCCATAAATCCCGCAAAGCTTGCGGAGTTAGCGAACTGCAATTTGCGGTTACTGCACAACTCTAAACAACAATATTTTGCATCAGCGCCATTCCATGCATGGAATATACTTTAAACTTGTTACGTAATGGATGTTGTTGATATACAGATGGACGGAATTCTGTAACTTTTCCCTTCGACCTTGTACGAAACCGGCGATTCGTAACCAGTTACGATCGAAACTTTGCCCTTGTACGAAACTAGTTGCGATGGAAGAATTTTTAGTCTTTGTACGAAACCAGTTGCAACAATTCTTTTCATAATTTGGCGGTCTCGACAGCGGGGCTCCTATTTCTAGGCAGTTTACCTTTCGGTCATCTGAAGCTATAGTCGAAATACGTTGGATTAGTTACAGCATTAATAACTCGAGAACGGGTAGACAGATTTGTATGATTTTTGATGTTTTGGGTTTGTCTCTGCCCCGAATAACATAATAACTATTAAAACATTTAAAAAATTAAAAATTCTGAGGCGGAACGAAGTTCGCCGGGACAGCTAGTTCAATAACCGGTCTCCATGGCCTATCCTGCACAAGGAGCGCTGGGTGCATCGCGCGGACAAAATCCTGTGCCGAGCGCTCGCCAGTGAGGGAACACCGGCCATTTTTTTTAGTCTGGGATGCCACATGCGTGGACACATTAGCACCGACATACTGAATACATACCTGTTATGTATACTGTAGCTAGTTGTAATGACTGTTAGCTTAATAGTCTATGTACCTATTTCTCGACGTGAAACATACGTTTCCCATTTTGTATTTCGACGTTTGGAGGTCCTTTACACCTCCAAAACATAATGTTTTGACAACGGAGACTCCTTACATCTCCATTAATTTTAGTCTATGTTTGCCTATTTTCTATATTTTTTATCGTGTTTTGACACCTAGAGACCCTTTACATATCTAAAAATGTAGTTTTAAATTTTGTAATGTAATGGATCCGGAGATTATATTCGTCTCTCGGTAAAAGGTAAAAAAAACTGTGCCCAGTTATTTGCTTGTTGCATTTTATAAATGTCATTTTGTGTAATAATGTCTTAATTGTTGTAATGTTGTTTTTAAAAGAGAAACTGGTGTGTTTCTTCAGGCGCTTCTTCTCACCAGAAAATCATCTACCGAAGCGCCAAAAGAAAAGAATCAGACATGTAAAAGAGCCCTTGAGGCCTACTTACAGAAATAAATGAGTTTGAGTTTGAGTCCCACCTTCCAGTGCCTCCTCTAAAGCCGGGGCCGCTGCGGACGCGGCCGAACACCTCAAGCGGCGCAAATATGCAGCCATCGACACCGGCTACATGTTTGAGCCGTTTGGGGTGGAAAAGCTCGGGCCTTGGGGAGAAAGTGCCCTAAAAACTTTTAGGGGCATTGCGAAGCGGCTCATTGAGGCGACGGGTGACCAGAAGGCTGGCTCATAATTATGCCAAAGGATAGCGTTAGCTATCCAACGAGGTAATGCGGCCAGCCTCCTGGGCACCCTCCCTCGTGGCACCGACCTAGAGCCGTGCATTTTTTATAGTTTATTTTCTATCCTTTTATTAAGCTTAATATTATATGTCTAGTTTTAAGTCTTTTTATCTGTACTATTTTGCCCATTTTACTATTAAATAACTTACATAGAATTGTCTTCGGTTTCCGCGATTATCACTCATAGTAATAAAACAACTTAAACGGATTAAACGGGTTGGGATCATAACGACTACATTGTCAAAACGACCAAATCATCATAAGGTCCAAATCTCTAAAGGACCACCTCTTTAGAAAGCCCATATCTCCGAATGACTAGGTAGCAAAACGACTACTTCTTGAGAAGACCACATCGTTAATAGTCCACATATCACAAAGACCAGGGAGCAAAACGACTAGTTCGTGAAAAGACTATTTCGTTAATAGACAACATCTACCAACAACAACCAACTAAAGAGGTGGTCCTTTAGAGATCTGGACCTTATGATGATTTGGTCGTTTTAACAATGTGGTCGTTATGATCCCAACCCGATTAAACGTACATTACTACATTACTTAAACTGACTTAAAATGTAGTAATATACGCGATTTAATCCGTTTAAGTTGTTTTATTACTATAACTATAACTTACATAGTTCAATAATATTGGTAGGATTCCGGTATCAACATTTTCGGCGTCAAGTAGAAAAGGTTTTATTTACCAAAGTGTCTCAAATCCGAAGAGTAATGCGCCGTGAACAGTAAGTCGGCTTACGGTCGGGTACATAGAAATAAAAAACCGGGCAAGTGTGAGTTGGACTCGTGCACCGAGGGTTCCGTACAAACTCGTAAGTAGATACGTGAATAGTTCAAGAAAAACTGTATGGCGGTTAGTAGTATGAGCAAATAAGTATGTGTTACGATTTTTGCAAATTTCTAAAAAACGGTGCATGTTAGAAAAACCGTTATATTTTTCCTGTAATATTTAGGGTAGTATTGATAATTGGTAATTATTACAGATTTTTCTGTTCATAACTTCGAAAATAATAGGGTCAATGGTATGTTTTTAACGTTTTTCTTCCTAAGTAAAAAAGTACATAATTGAAAAAAAAATGGTTTTAGAGTATAAAAATTAAGCCCTTTCATTTGATACCCCATTTGATAAAATAGCATGCACAACTTTACATTTTCGACCTCCCATTTCGGCCCCCGTTCAAAAAAAAGTAAAAAAGGTATAAGATTTTTTTTTATATTTAGTAGGCTTGGGTTAGCGACTTTTAAAACTATTCTAAATTTCAAATCGATAGCAGCCGTAGTTCCTGAGATATCTGACTGTGACAGACGGACAGACAGACAGATAGAGTCGCACGTTCCTTTTTTACCATTTTGGTACCGTACGGAACCTTGAAAAGGCCCCAGCTCACACCCCTGTGACTCCCGCTTAATCCCTGATTACACTGAAGTGGCAACTCGAGAAGATTCCTGAGGCTATACAAAAATTTGCAGTAAAAAAGTAAAAGTTACTAACAAAAAATGAGGCAAGTTTTTATAGTCCACTCTCCTTCTTTTGTATAATCGCAAACTGCATTTCAAAACTAATAAAATAATTTCAACTACGGTGTTTTTTTTTATTTTTTATTACAATTTAATATTTTTAATACTTTGTTCTAAATTAGCACCTTATAGTTTATATATGTTAGTCACCATAAGTGAAAGACCGGTGTCTCTTAATACAGTTATCTCTTATACTTACTTAAAAAGAGGCACCAGCCCAGTTATGTAAAAATAGTGTAAGTTACTGAATAAATAATTTTTCATTTTTTCATTTAACTTATGTAGTTTAGATGATCACCCCACACTCATTTCCATGATCAGATCAGCTCTATGACACAGTATAATACAGTAAGTTTTCTTCCTAGAAATGTACCTTTCGCTTTCGCGCGCTTGAATGTGTGCGCGCCGTGTCCGAACGCACTGTACGTACGCAAAGTTTTAAAAATGCGTTAGAATGTATAAACACAGACGTGCTATCGCGCGCCGAAGTTGGACTACTTGGTCGTCTTTACACTTTGTCTACGATTTACATATGCATGCAATGTTTCAGCTCAATCAGAAACCGAGAGTAAGTCAAATTAAATTAACAAGATTTGTTTACAGACACCGGGACAGATTAAACTAAATGTAAAATTTAAAAATCCCGACTGCGTTGCAAAAAATACCGCGCATTTAAGTTCATAAATCTGCCATTTTGTTTTTTTTTTACAAATTTTAAACACCCAGTGACACTCGCGCCATCAAGATGAATATAATGATGTATCATTTATCAAAATCAGGTGAGTCGTTGAGTAGTTAAGAGCGGACCTAGGAACGGACATACATACATACTTACTTACATACATACCTACATACGTACAGGTCAAACACATAACCCTCCGATTGGGCTTCGCCGCAGTCGGGTAAAAAACCACAGCTCGCACCCCTTACTGACTTTCGCCACAGATTAGAGAATATAAACAGATATTTCACTGTCGCAATTCCCACGCTCGCGTCGAAACCTATTGCTTCGACGCGAGCGTGGGAATTCCCGCACGGAAACTTCGCAGAGTACAATACGTTTTCGCATAGTTTTCGGTGGCGGCGTTCAGCCGGCATCAGCGGCATTTGCGTACTGTCACGATAATTATATTGTGCCACAGTGACGTTTCGGTTGCCGGCGACCGGATCGGCTACGCCCACCGCGCGGGCGGCAAAACGCTTAATCCCCGATGGTGGTTAAGCGGCAACATGAGAAAAATCCCGAGGCTGTACTGAATAATTTTTATCTTATTCCCACTTATAACTCGAGAACGGGTGGACCGATTTTTATGATATTAAATTTTTTGGGTTTGTTTCTGCCCTGTATAACTGAATAACTATTAAAACAGAAAAATTTAACAATTCTGAGGGAAAAAGAGAATTTCTGCACGTAATAGGTACTATTACTTATTCAGTGGATTATAGTTTGGCAACTTCATTGGTGACACTCACATGTGTGCTTTTTGTTATGTGCAGCCGCAACTAGTTATACAAGTTACTGCCAACACGAACGGCGACCGACGGAGGCAGCCTCCGCAGGCAGCCGTTAGTATTTGCGGTAACTTGTATAAGTATCTGCGGCAGCACACATGTGAGTGTCACCAACGAAGTTGCCAAGCTATTAACAATTTATACCATCCATAAAAGCTATTTTATAGCTAATACCTTTGCCAAAGCATGTTTCCGTGTTCAAATAACCATAGAGCTGAGCAAATAAACCAGAGCAACTGTATTGAGCCACAAAGTAGCTAATATCCCGCCACAGCCGAGCTCGGTAATAAATACTCTTCAGAGAGCTTTCATTACCCGCTCTGCTATCTCTATTTATAAGTCTGAACAGTGTCACCATATGGCTCAATTTTGTAGGATAAAAAATATTATAAAAATAAAATGTAATAAAAAGTTGAGGTTGAAGGTTTTTTTTATTCATTTCTCAAATTTGAGGGCCTCCATTTTTTGTTTACGTTGCTATCAGCCTCCAATAAAAAAAATATTTGACCACCACAATATTTAACATTTCAACAAACGAATTTTTCGTGAATACGCCACACAAATTTTTTTTATTAAAGCTTAACGGTCGATTTTGGCAATTTTCCGACAAAATTTTAAAAAATTGCTCTAAAATAGCCCTTCGACAATTTTAATAGGTAGCTAACGACATTCTCTACTCACCTGTTTTTTTTTGACAAAGCTCTACCAAACACCCTGTATGTATAATGACTGCTTGTATCCTCCTTGATGAAGTTGCGGGCTTAGCCAGGAGCGGCTCACTCCGCGATTTCGCCGCTCGGCTACTAGTACCGCGTCAACAAACGTTATGCGATAGAGAAGGACAATCGGATCCGGTGTGTTCCGTCCGGCGGTCGGATCCGAACGTCAGTTTTGTTAGATAGAGACACTTCTGTACGTAATACTAGTATTTATTCTGTGGCATAGCCTAGTTCTCTGTAAACTTAGACGAATAGGTACACATCACCTCTCATAGTACCCAAACTAAATCCTTTTCAGAACTTGTCCCGCAAAGTTCATATAACAAGGTAAACCTATTCACCTCTGCATTCAGACGGCAGTGAAAAGTTACACTTTGTGGAACTCCTAGCATTCCAGCGAGCTCTTTGCTCCGCAACTCTTTTCTAAGGACTGAATGGGAGTAAGTTTCTATGTTCAACTTTGACTCTATATATGGCAGTGAAAATGTGTAATAAAATACCGTTAAAATAAAAATAAAAAAAATACCTTTTTAATAACAAATTAAAGGCATATTTTTATTGCCAAAATGTTTTTACGACCTACAAGAATTCTTCAGTTTACATTAGTTACTAAGAAGATAATATCCCATCAAAAACATTACATGTAACAAGATGCAAGTCTCGCAACGCAGTTCTCCTACAATAAAAAAGTTTTGAGATGTAAAGTCAGTACCGGGGGGTATCAACAGAACTCGATTTCCACCGACTTGCCTATTATTAGATCTATAAAATGTGTTCCTCCACGGTTAAATACCTGGCCACCACAGCTACCTGTGGTGGCCAGTTGCTATGACCAAGCAAGGCATTAAAAAAAGTTTATTATTTATTCCAACATGTACCCTGTTATTTAGTAACAAACATCCATACCTCCAACCATTCAAACATCTTCACAAACTTTCACATTTGTTATATTAGTAGAATATTATTGCACGACGATTTCTGAAATACCTATTTGAAGTGAGGACTAAGGGAAAATTTGTGAAACTCATCCCCAAAGGAGAATAAAGTCTGAATGAAAATCCTCCCAGCTCGTGTTATGTGGGTCGTAAGTGCCCCAAAGAACCTATCGTTTAATAAGGTTGCTCGGGGTGTAATGGGGTCGTTAATTAGGCCGATCGTGGTCACGTGATCACAGCAATCAGTTTGGCCCCTAGAAAATATATTTCGTCATTCGATACTGAATCTTATCTATACTGTGAGATTTGTACCTATACAAACCTCACCGTCTGCGTGATAGACTGGCAGCTTTTGGAACTATTCAAATATATTCGAATTCAGGCTGTCTCGCTCTAGTTTAAGAACAGATGTTTTAGTCTTAACTTATCTGTAGTACCGAGAACTTGAAATAAACAGTATATTATCAAAATATCATCTTTTATCTTATCCTGGTCCACCTTCACAATACATATAAAACAGTTCCGACTAAGGTACTGACAGACAATAGACAGTATAATGCACTGCAGATATCGGTAAGAATTCCGAAACACGTGTATTTTAAGGGACATAGAGGAATAGTAAAAATGTTTCGATGTTCAATCTCTAAGGGGTTGAAACAGGGATGAAAGTCTGTATGATAAAGACGGAAATTCACGCAGATGAAGTCGAGGGACGTAACCTAGTTTATAATAAGCCTGTTTATATCAATAATATTTTTTACGAAGAAACCAACCAAATTCATGACAAACCAAGATTTTTTGCAGAAATATTTTTATAATAAAGTAACGGATTTGTGTACTCGTAACTCATCTCATAACCTATGGGTGTAATAAGAGAATAAAGTCTATGAAAATATGTCCGACTCGTGTTGTGTGTTGTACGTGCCCCAAACAAACTAACGCTTATGTCGCTTAATAAGGTTGCTCGGGGGGTGTAATGAGGTCATTAATTAGGCCGAACGTGGTTACTTGATAGTGGCAATCTTTAGCCCATAGTTAGCAACGAATTTTTGTCATTCGATACTAAATCTTATATTAGTTGCACTGCCCATAGATCTAACGTTAACTGGTAGAAAATGCCTTTTATGCCACATTCTGGCCAAGTGTAGACATAAAATGATGTACACAACACGGGAGGTAATAAAGAAAGCCCTCGCTTGCAGCTCGGGCCGCAAACTTCTGCGATCTCGGCCTTTCTTTGTATTACCACCCTAGTTATGTAATGTACAAATATGATTAAAATGGCTACAAACACCAATAAATAATTTAAAAAACCGGCCAAGTGCGAGTCGAATTCGCACAGGAAGGATTTCCGTAGCGCTGTCGGCCAAAAAACGCCAAAAAAACTAAGCTGAATATAGATTTTACAAATAACAATTGAAAAACAGAAACAAAAGAAACACTTTGGTAGGTACATATATTAGGAAAAAAAATGGTCAAAACGAAAAAATATCAACAATGCTGTTACTGCTGAAAAAATCTAGAACTAAATAAAATAACACCGAGCTGGAGGTAAATTATTCAAATTCATTATAAAGCAAAACAAAATTAAGCAAAGTACAAAATTCTCAACTCTTTGCCTAATAAAGTTTTGTCGTCCTAATTATAAGCATTTAGTATACAAATAACTCGAAACGTTAATTTTGAGAGGAGAAATAAAACAGTTAAGGATCGCTTGAGTCTACCTCGGTAATTAAGCGAATGGTAGCGTTGAAGAGACATTAAAATAATATAGGGCTCTCGTACAGGGGTCTCCTAACTTTTTTAGCAAAGAGTCACAATTTTTTAGCAAAGGGGCACATTTGAAAACCTGCGCGGGCTACACGACATGGTCGACCACGGAGTGAAGTAATTTTTTTCGCCACTGGCATCCTAGGGGGGAAAGGGTCATTGGAAAGCGAGCTCTTGCAGCCCGGACCATGGGCTCTTCCGCGGGGGGGACTGGACCAACTCGTGGGGCGGATTTGGTCCGCAGGCCGTAGTTTCGATTGCTCAATAGTCAGGGGTAATCAACCTAATTATGTTGCCGCTCAGCGCGTCACCAAATGGTTATATGGAGCATGCTTGGCAGACTTTGAAAAAGAAGGTGGCAGCGAATCGGTTAATTTTTGGGAGCGAGTTAGGGCCGCGTGCAGACGGGATTTGAACCCATGCTTTAATTTGAATTTGGAGTTATTTGTTGGAGCCCTGTAATTTAAAGTGATAGAATTCCCCTTTTGTATGTGCTAATGCACGAAGTATTGGAATCCTGATGATTTATTTCACGTGTCTCTGATGAGCTGGTCTTCTCACGGTAACCTTGACTTTTGACGGACTATAGACCCCATACTCTGATTGTGTTGATGCGAAGAAGAAGCCAGCGAGTTTGTAAGTGTTGCACATTGATTCCTATCGACTTTTAGTTTTAAACCTTGTAAATATTACATTTCCAAGAGTTCTCATATCTCCCGATATTCAATGTTCGGCAAAGCTGAATGTTGAACATGGTACGCTTTACGATGTCATTGGTACGCTTTACGTTGTTGGTGGTACGCTTTACGATGTTGGTAGTACGCTTTACGATGTTGGTGGTAGGTACGCTTTACGATGTCGATGGTACGCTTTACAATGTTGGTGGCACGCTGCGTGCCACTAACCTGAATATTCCTTAAATTTGCGTATTTTCCGTCGCGTGTGCAGTCGGCCTACGTTTTCAACAAAAAGGGTTCATGGAATATTTATCTCATTTTTCGCTGAGAGTAAACAAACATTAAGAGGCCCTTTCACTCCATTAACATTTCACGACGTTGGGGAGAGAATTAATTTCTATTCATAAATCCTTGTTCATGTACATAAATATAAATAGACTTATTTTATATTAACTAGAAGTTTCTTGAGACTTTATTCGCAGAACTCAGTATTTTTGGCAGTATAATTGGATAGGATATGTCGACAGTGGAAATTTCAAACGTCCTAAAGGTCTCTGCCCACTACAATGTACCATGACCGTACTATGAACAGAACATAACAGACACGGTATGGCAAATGCCGGTCGGTGACGGAAAGTGCTACTGGGCATAGTCTCATACTTTTCAATACAAAGAATATTTATTTCCTTTTTATTATATACAACTAGGGTGGCAAACAAGCGTACGGCCGGCCTGATGTTAAGCAGTCATGGCAGCCAATGGACGCTTGTAACACCAGGGGCATTACGTGCGCGTTGCCGACCCTTTAAAAACCTATTCACTCCACTCTTGAAGAACTCCATACTGTAGCCTTCCGGGAAAACCGCGGCAGGAAGCTCATTCCACATCCGGATTGTGCGAAACGTTCATAGTACGGTCATGGTATGATACGGTAGAGTGCGACTACTAAATTTCTATGAAAATGTGACTTTTAATTGGAGGTGTTGACGTGTACCGCTCTGCAAAGTTATCGTAACCGCACTTTATACAAGTAGATTACGACCCCGGATAACACACACCATAGGTGCTGCTCGTTCGACTTATTTGACACGACTGACTCACTCAACGAAGTTGCGGATGGATCCACTACTACCAAATATAAAACGAATCTAGCTATCTATCAGCCACAGACGTCCACTGCTGGACATAGGTCTCCCCCATACATCGCCACAAATTCATCTGTCCATCGAGTCTGGGGCCAAAACGAATGCAGATGCCTAATCAAAACTGCTAATACAATTAACTAATACCCACTGTGATAACTATATCTACTCATTATTATAATTAGTCCTCGTCATGATTACTAATTGCCTGATCCAGATATCAAAAAAATAATTTACATCAACATCTAATGTAGTGAATTTTAACATAGGTATAAATACGAGGGAAAATTTTCAACAAACACAGTTTCCAATCTTGCGCAACTACAGTCATCATGGTTTACCTAAAGCCAGTTTACTTTTTGGTTATCACGTTAACTCAAACGTCATTGTGCTCAGGTAGTAAACACAATAATGATAACGCAGGGCAGCTTGTGGCGAGCTGTTGGGGAGTAGCGACCCCACGTACCCGAGTGCTCCGGGGGGTCCTTAGGGAGGGTCATGGGATTTAGTGAAAGGACCTCCGCCTCTGGCTTGCCTTAACCGGCCGTCCAGAGTGGAGTCGCGAGAGCTATATGCTCCAGGCGTGGAAGTGTTAAAGGGCATAACGCCGCGAGTACCCTCGGAGAAAGCGCAGCACACCTCTCGACACCCTGCAGCCCTCGGCAGCGGTGTTGCCCCTGGGCCATTGCTCATAATGTCGCTATTTAACAGGGGCCCATCAGCGGAGGGCAAGTCACGGTCTGTCAGTGCCGCGAAAGCCATGAGACACTTTTCCTGACAGGCGCCGTCATGTCTCAATCCATAGCCCAGTAGCTAGTCCATAATTCCACCACCATAACCCAGTAAATTTAGATTCCATCAATCAACAATAGTCCTTGCATCTGGCGGGGGCTGTCTCTGCGTGCGTCCTGTGACACGGGCAGGGACAGCATCCGCTGGGTGTACACGTTGCCTTTCATTAAATTGTCGAAAGGGCCTCTACGTGTTGGCTTCGGCTCCGCGCACGCCTCCCAAAGGGCCGGGACACTATTGTCTCGTGTACGGGAAAAACCTACTTTTCTCTTAAATATGTACATACAACAAAATGGTAATAGGCTACTTTCCTGATAGATCAAATCAGTTACTTTTTATGAAGTGTCAAAACGCTCAGATAGTATGATGTTTGTATGGAATAAAAGTGAAATGACGTCATTTTACTCAAACATCAAATCATCTTCTTATTTATAGGTTTTGATATTTTAAAAATCGTCTATTCGCTAAATAGGTGATGTTTAGTTCATTTTTGCAAATTTTCGAAAGCTGATTTAATGGCTAGCGTGTAGTAATTTATATTCACTACAGGCAAATACCCTATGATTATTTTCCAGAGGACGAGGGCAGTGTCAAAATTAAAAAGTGATGAAACGTAAATTAATTTGTAATGTGTGTGTGAAAAGTTTTGGAATCATAATTTGATGATTCGCATTACTTAATTTATTTTCATTGTTGTCAAATACCCTTTGCCCGTTTATTATTTTATTTACAAAATATCTGATTTTATTTTTTATTTTTAAAAGTAACAGTTTAGGACCCGTGAAGTTTATCCGCTTTGTACATATTTTTACAGCTCTTCAAGATAATGAGACATTTTGTAATAATCTAAGTATCATGGGTGGCTATGAAGTTTCTATTGAGGAAGCTCCTTTCATGGCCGCGGTATACGAGCCCAACGACACAGAGACAGACAGATACGAAGCAATTGGTTGCGGAGGATCTCTCATACATGAGCGCTTCGTGTTAACTGCTGCGCATTGCTTCTTTGGGTAAGGGTCATATAATGTCAAGCGTCTTTCCTGTCGATCAGGAATCTCCTAACTACGGCCCGCGGGCCAAATTGTTGATTGATTGATTCAAATTATTGACCTTATAAGAAAATGTTGGTTTCGGCTGAAACTGAAATCGAAGCCGAAATTCGGTTCCGGTTTCGGCCGTGTATACTAGTAACGGTCTGACACTAAACTGATATTACCAACCTAATAATAATAATTACAGGAGAAACGTCACTTCGAGAAAGGTCCTCATAGGTTCTGACCGTTTGACGGCCAGAGAGACTTTCATTGATGTAGAAGAAGAGATGTGTCACGAAAAATTTAACTTTGGGACCATTTCCAACGACATTTGTCTACTGAAACTTGCAACTCCTGTGCCACTTGGAAGTAAAGTTGCTATGATTGAATTGGCTGATAAGGACTTTGAGCTAGAGGAAGGTACGCTGGTCAACGTTACTGGATGGGGTATTCTAGGAGTAAGTCTATTGGTTGTATCTTCTTTATTCATTGCTTAGGGCCAAAAGAGACGGACTGCCGCCCAGCTGCAACTTGGAGGCAGATCACATACAAATATCGCAGCTGGCCCATAAGATTTTACTAGTACTAATTACATATTATTTGCCAGTTAAATTGCAACTTTATCATTTGTGTACTGATCACCAAATTATTGTTCTCGTAATTAGTACGAATGTGAACTAGGATATCGATTATATCTTTGTTAAATTAATCATATACTAGCTATAATATTATAATATCATATAGCTTACTAGATGCCCTAATTCACATTCGTACTAATTAGGAAAAAAATATTTGGTGATTGGCACGTCCCGGCGAACTTCGTCCCACCTTATAAAAACGCGATCATCATGCCATCAACTGGGTCCAATTGTATTTTCAAACCATCCAGAGACTCACTCAAACACATGCACAAAATTTTCATCCAAGTCGGGCGTTTAGGAGAAGTTAGGCGACAACCGCACGTGTAAAAAAATGATATATAAAAAGATAAATGTTTATATTTGGTTGAACAGGAGAACGACACAGCTTTACCGAATAATCTCCGCCAGGTTTCCGTACCTATTGTGTCACAAAAATGCTGCATTCAATATTACAACGACTTGAACGTTGGTACGTTCTGCGCTGGATCGCGGGGCCACGACTCGTGCAAGGTAACCCATGTTATATTATAAATTGATACCCTAGTTCAGACTCGTGCTAATTACATAGGATTTGCCAATGAAATTGAAACTTTAACATTTGTGTACTAACGTGCAAATTACGAAACTTTTTGTCTCGTATTTAGTACGAGTGTGAACTAGGGTATCGAAATATTAATTTTGACTTGCATGATTTTCCCTCATTATTAGTTACAATAAAACGGGACTCAGTCGGATAGGATAGAAGGAAATAGTTCGTCGATTTGTATGGAAATGTTTATCGCATGGCGTTTGACGCCAAAAGTGTAATTTAGTGATGGAAAACATAAACTTTTCCATTTCATTTGGTGGTATTTGAACAATTAATTATACCATTATTATTACATTTTCAAATCTGGTAATAATATTGACGGCAACTGAAGTTAACGGCGTGCAAAGTGGGTCGCCGCCACTTCTTTTTAGCACGCGAGGTACATATACTTTTTCATCACACTTGCTCGAAAATGGTGTCATTACACGTAGATTCTGCGGGCCGTAAATGACCTATTACGCCCTAGGGCGTAATGGTTTTCTTTTTAAATTTGAAACGATGGTTTTGTTTTACTCTTATTTGTCGTGTGCAAAGGAAATGCCAATATACTTTTTTAACTTTTTTCACTGAAATATTATTTAAAGAGAACTGTTATTGCAAATGCAAATACATGTAAACACATATTTCTGTAACATTAATTTAATGTTTAAAAGGTGCATTTCAGTATTTTGCAAATATAAAATCAACCGTTTTAGGTATTTACCGTTATGGTTTCCGAACGTGACTCGACATTTGCATTGTCTATCGATATTATGTCACTTATGTCACCGTCAGTTTTACAATTTTATTTAGGTTAAGTAAGGTTATTTTAATTAGATTTCCTCACAAGTGTGATGAAAAACATTGTGTGTGCCACGGGCGGTAAAGGAATTACAAACTCGTGGTATTAAAGCCCTCGGCTTCGCCTCGGCCTTGTAACAAACACTCGTTTGTAATTTCTTACTTACCGCCCTTGATACACAATGTACTATTTCCTGCTACCTCGATATATTTCTGTAATATCGACGTTTCGAACGTGTCATAATCGTCTGACGTTGATAATGTTGGGTGTCGCTCATTTCAATTAAAATAATTCCGGGATGGATTTTATTTTAACGAGGAAAAATAAGAGAAGAAAATTTTGAGTGGATACGTTCCGCCGTACTTGAATCGATATCTAATTTACAGTAACTTTTAAGGGTGAGAGTTAGATCAGGAGGCTTTCTTTTTTAATTTATATTTCAACCAATTTTTACCAGCTTCCTAAACAAAATCTGTTTAAAATCCGTTTTAATTGGATCTTTCCAAATACGGATTTAAACAGATCTCGCGTACATTATTACGTTTTCGTGCCGAAGTTTAAAACTCACAGTCTTCGTGGTCAAGGGGTAAAGCGCGAGATAAACTTAAAGATCTCTATTAGCGATAGATTCGCTTATTCTACTATGATTTTCAGTAATCTCCAAATTTGATTTTCCTTTTGGTGTGCAATAAATGCTCATTGTATCTTTTGAATATATCGTCGTCTAGAATCCATAACACAAGCCTTATTGAGCTTACTATGGGGCTAGTTCGATTTGTGTAAGATTGTCCCCTAATATTTATTATTATTATTATTTATTATTGTTCAACAGGGTGACAGTGGAGGTCCATTGACGTACAACGGTAAGCAACTCGGTGTAGTCTCGTACGGACGGCACTGCGGCGTTAACCCTGGCATCTATACACAGGTCGCCAGCTACTTGGACTGGATCAACAACATCATCAATCACAGTGATCTAATTTGAGGAAATTCCATCTGATTAGCATACTATTGAGAACAAATAAAACGACAGTCACCTAAAGCACAAGCTTATATATATATTTTTTTTTTAATTTATTTATTACCAAATATAAGTTTACATTTACATATATATAACATCTGCCAAACTGTATAACAGTTTGTTGGCAGAACAGAATCATTATATATTTATTATTACACCTCTATATTCTGTGTTCAGTTTGATATTTGGATGTTTGTTACTAAATAACGCAGTAACAGTTGAGTAGATCAAGATAAAATTTGGCATACAAATAGACCAAGCCCTAGATTGAGATATAGGATACTTTGTATCCCGGTAGCAAGTTCCCTTGAAATAATTACGGGAATAACGCAGGTGAAGCCGAGAGTAGGAACATTGTCGGAGAATAGAATAGAATAACTTTATTGCCGTCATGGTTTTACAGGTGTTACTGGGTTACAGGTAAGTACATCATGGCACCCTGTAAGGGTACTGCAATTTCCTTAGAACTATGTATGAGATCTTTAAAGTTTAAAGTAATTTCTTGCCGTTTTTAATTCAATAATTTTAACACATTCGCCGGCGCCCGCGGTAACAGGTATCACCGTAAAGTGTGAACCACGCTATATGACGGTACGGCTAATGCGGTATTTATTCGCGATTGCCTATATAAGTCAGCACCGTTCTTGTCGATCAAAGCCCATACCATTATTACGGAGCAAATTTTTACTGTCATGTGGGGCACAACAACGCTGACACTACCGTCGAAGGATTATTCTTCAGAAATATGTCTGCGACTTATTCCTCTGTCTCCATACATTTAGTAAGAAAAAGGGCCATAGGAATAATGAGACCCCAGACATCTTTCTGAAGAATAATCCCGAAACAGAGTGTAATCTCAAGTTCGAGTTTGACTCTGACTCACACAGATGCAACGCATTTGTGTAAGTCAACACGCAGTGCGGTGCTTGCCGCTGTCATTCTATAAGATCATAGGTACTGTATGGCAAAATTTTGAGGTCATTCTAGTACATTCCATAATTTTGGTACCGCCGGCGAACGTGTTAATCAGCTTTATTGAGTTAGTTCTTCCCGCTGAGAATATTGTTATGATAAGAATATTCCCAGGTTACCTAGGTTTTCTTTTTCTAACGACTCTTCTGTATAAAACGGGAGGAAGCCCTACATTACATTAGGAGATTGGCATTTTTTCCTGATCACAATCTCCCTGGCTGACCACCTGCGTCCCCTAATAATTGGCGGTGTGACGTGGGTGTTTAGTGACGGGACTAAACTCAACGTCTGCAACTCGAGTAAGTGTTGCTAACTCTTTCCAAACTATTGAAGGATGCTTCTCTTTGAACATCGGTTCTCAGTACTCAATACTGAATCGTTTATTGCAATATCGCAAAAACAGGTACATAAAATATGTTTACTTAATGCTACAGATCATTGAGAGCCCTATTAGGCACATCTAAATATGTTGGAAATTGAAGGAAATATAGTGAGAGGCAGACCAAAAAAGGTTAATGTCGTGTCGCACCAGGACCTAAAATACATGGCTGAGGACCGCACAAAATGGCGTCTACTCCACCGACCAGAACAAAGCTCTTAAATTGTGATGATGAAATATGTTGGGCAAACATGACTTACTAAGCGTAAATAATTTGATCATCTATGTGTTTACTTAGTGCGTAGTGGGATTTCGTTAATAGTCTATGCTTTATTTCACTAATGTTATTTTTTGTGTCGTCTTCATTATCACGTTTTTGTGCTGGAAATCACGTAGATAATAAATAAATATTAGGGGACAATCTTACACAAGTCGAACTAGCCCCATAGTAAGCTCAATAAGGCTTGTGTTATGGATACTAGACGACGATATATTTAATAGATACAAATACTTAAATACATAGAAAAAATCCATGACTCAGGAACAAATATTCGTGCTCATCACACAAATAATTGCCCTTACCGGGATTCGAACCCAGGACCTCCTGCTTCGTAGGCAGGGTCACTACCAACTAAGCTAAAGCGGTCAAAGATAAAGATAAACCTATGTTTTCTAGAGTTGCGCCCGCTCGTTCTTTGAAAAGAGCGCTCCGATCTCGGTCAATCGGTCAAAGGAACTAGTTCGGTCTTTTAGTTCCTTTAGTTCAGGAGCAAATTCGAGATCTGAAGGAAAGAAAGGAGCTAGCTATTGAATATTTGATTTTGACTCATTCGATTATTCGCTCCCAACCGATTTGTACCGACGTATCGACTACTGAACTAAAGGACCGAAGACCGATTTAGAGCGCTTAAGAAGAACTAGTTCTTATCGGTCCGAGGTGGGATTTCATTCCTTTTAGTTCTTCGGTCCTGACCGACACAAGCCTAATGTTTTCGGTAAATTCCTTTCTATTATTAGCGTTATATTAATTTACAGTAATGATTAGTAATTATTTCAGAACAACAGCATTTCTAAACATCACTTTATACTGGCAACATCGATTGCCACCTTATTGGCTGCCTGCTCTGATTGGTCGGTTATACATCAATCAGAGAACGCTTCCGGGCGTGAGTAAAATGGCGGGAACCGGAGGAAACATCATTATAGACGACATCGGTTACATGCTAATTCTGGCGTCAGTTCAGTCCATCAGTCTGGTCAGAATGATGAGAGAATTAACCTGTAACCGATGAAAATCAAATAATTTTAATAATATTCGCTAGTCCATTTTGAATGACAGAAAACTGAATTGATATCAGACTGACGCCAGAATTAGCGTGTAACCGATGTCTAAGAAATAGCTCGAGGTATTCTACTGCTGCGTGACGTCCGACAGGCAACTCATTATAATACAGTGTGGTGATTGTTAAATAGTGTTATAAAATATTTAAGGTAAATATGTGCTCATTTCAATAATCTTTTCTAATCCTTGTGAAGTGTACACTTATTTCTTTAAAATACTTAAATTATTTGAATTGGTATGGTATGTGTCTTTTCACTATGATGACCAAGAAAACCATCTCGATTCATTCGACTCGTGTTGCTCGAGTCCACTGTGCCACATCACTAGCTGTTTAAAAGGTTTCGGCCCGTATTGATCATTGGTCCAGAGTAGCAGCATCTATTTAAGTGCTCTTCATTAAGACTTGATAAGATATTATTACCCTTTTTAGTGGGACAGAGATGTATGTGGCAATGATTCTCTTTGTAAGATGAGACTTTGAGAAGCCAAGAGAACGATTATTTTAGCGAATAGTTAATTATTTCCACAATCAATCGGTATGAAGAAACTCTTTCTGGGTTATTTATTATGAAATATTGAAAGTCTGAAGTTGGTGCCCAGTTGTGCATACAGCGTGTAAGTCTAATACGGGCGAACAATTAAACCAGATATAGCGTTTAGTAGTGTTATCATTAATTAATATGATTTTTTAAATTACACTTAATAGTGACCTCGTAATTAATTTTTGAAAAATTACCGAGCAGCAATGTACCGCATACATGCTTGTTATGGTTATGACATTGCGAGATACGAGTTTTTTTTAAAGTAACTGTCAACTAGCGTGTTTGTCAACTTGAATGTGTTGCGTTACATTGCGGCCCGAATTATTTTGTATGGTAAATATTTTCATTGTGGTTTTAAGCAATAGTTATCTAAATATGCTTCTTAGGTCCTATGCTGACCACCGTTTCAATATTCGCCCGTATTAGATTTATAGGCTGTATATTACTATAGACGAATTTTATTATTCTTTTGAATAATGAACACTGGATGTGTTAAGACAGAAAAAATCACCTTAGAGAGTTAGAGATTTAAAATAACTTCAAACACTGGCAACATTTGTAAAACAAATCTCTTTATAGAGTCTCGTACCCAAGGGGAGCCCACTTTTACTACCCCTCCGATATCCGTCTGTCCTTTTGTCACAGGAATGTAAATTTTGAACCGTAATAGTTAATTCACTAACGCTACCTATAATAACCACATTTTTATAAAAAAAAACCCGACCGCGGTGCACTTTGAAACTGCATAAAATCCGCCATTTTGTTTATTTTAACGAACTTCATATCCAGTGACACTCGCACCATCAATACGAATTTAATGATGTATCATTTATCAAAATCGGATGTTCCGTTGAGTAGTTACGAGCGGACACAGGAACGGACATACATACAGGGTGTCCCTAAAACCAACTTTGATACGATCAGGGCTGATAGACCAGCTCATAAGAACCTAGATTAAGCAAATTTGACCTCAGTAAAAATCTCTTAGTTTTCGAGATATTGACGTTTTTGTAAAACTCGTGCTAAGTGATACCCTGACTCGGTGTTTTGAGTGTCATTGCTAAAATATCAAGTATTTTACAAATCTGTTTTTTGCCATGTGTTGCCAAATAACTATGCTATTGAACGTATTTTCTATTTTTGCTAATTTGTTCATGCTGTGGACACAGTACAATAACAAAAAAAAAATTATTCGATTTTTTTCAAATTTCACCTCTGACTTCGAACTAGCGTGGTGAAAAAAAATGTACCAACATAACCTGGCACTCAACGTAAAAAAATTGCGCATTTATTGTAGTTTCTAAAATGGTATAAAATTTACTAAACACTGTAATAATTTTTGAAATAATGATATTTTGTTACAAAATTAACTGTCTGCCGCCTTCATCTCATACGATCCGGTTGAACTAAGTTTGCACCTGGTGTGCTTGACATCACATACAAATTAGGTGCAAACTTCACGTAATCGTCAATATCTCGAAAACTAAGAATTTTTTATGAGGTCGATTTTACTCAGTCTCGTATTTTATGAGCTGGTTTATCAGCCTTGTTCGCCATTTTGTAAAAGTCGCGAATTTTGATAGCCTGGATCAGTCTTTCGAATGTCATGACTTCAAATTTCAGTATTTTCTTAATCTGCTTTTTGTTTTAAATATTACTTAATAATTATGCTATCATACCTTTTCTGTTCGAAATTCAAATTCTGGTACCTCATAAAAATTTCTTAGTTTTCGAGATATTGACGATTACGTGAAGTTTGCACCTAATTTGTATGTGATGTCAAGCACACCAGGTGCAAACTTAGTTCAACCGGATCGTATGAGATGAAGGCGGCAGACAGTTAATTTTGTAACAAAATATCATTATTTCAAAAATTATTACAGTGTTTAGTAAATTTTATACCATTTTAGAAACTACAATAAATGCGCAATTTTTTTACGTTGAGTGCCAGGTTATGTTGGTACATTTTTTTTTCACCACGCTAGTTCGAAGTCAGAGGTGAAATTTGAAAAAAATCGAATAATTTTTTTTTGTTATTGTACTGTGTCCACAGCATGAATAAATTAGCAAAAATAGAAAATACGTTCAATAGCATAGTTATTTGGCACTACATAGCAAAAAACAGATTTGTAAAATACTTGATATTTTAGCAATGACACTCAAAACACCGAGTCAGGGTATCACTTAGCACGAGTTTTACAAAAACGTCAATATCTCGAAAACTAAGAGATTTTTACTGAGGTCAAATTTGCTTAATCTAGGTTCTTATGAGCTGGTCTATCAGCCCTGATCGTATCAAAGCTGGTTTTAGGGACACCCTGTATATACATACAGGCCAAACACATAACCCTCCTTTGGGCTTCGCCGCAGTCGGGTAACAACAAATAACGACGTAACGACACGTTTAACCTAGTGGGTGCGACACCGCCTACGAAGCTAGAGGTCCCGGGTTCAAGTCCTGGCAAGGGCAAATATCGGTGTGATGAGTACGAGTGTTTGTTCCTGAGTCATGGATGTTTTCCATCTATTTAAGTATTGTCTAAAATCTGAAAAATCGTGAGACGTACTTTGTGGATGATCCCTTAGCATCAGGCCTGACCTGAAAAATGTCATACTGGATATCAGTGGCGTGGCGTTCATAGAACCCACCGGCTTGCCTATTTTAAAGCACATGACCGGAGCAGGTATCTACTAAATCTTGAGGAAAAAGTAATCCAAATCTACTCCGGTTTTACTAAGAATATATTTGACGCCACGCCATTGCTGGATATAAATGTCAATGTCAACCGTCCTTCATCGCGGCGCGATAATAATGGCGTTTCCCGTTAATGTGGCCCCAGCATGATAGAGTACAAGATTCAGATTGAAGGCACCAGTTGGCAGCACCTTCGTTGTGCACGTTCCCTATGCCATTGTTTCCTAAATAAAAGGCGTTTAAAAGTTTGGAAACCAATGGCCCGTGTAAAGGGAACGTAGCACCGCATGCGATACAAAGGAAACTTTTAAATGAAAATTTATTCGAAAAAGTTTTATTATAGCTGAATAATGTTCTACTTTTTACTACACTGGGTCTATAACGGACTGCATAATAACTTTAGTCATAATGTTGGTTTTGTTCGTTATAATGTCACGCTTAACATATTTATAGGGTTCAGTATCCAATGGTTGCCTGCCTACGGAACCATGTTACTAAGCTACGCTGTTCGTCCGTCACAGGGCTCTAGCTTTTGAACCATAATAGGTATTGTCTTGTAATTTTCACAGAATATGTATTTCTGTTGCCGCTTTAACAATAAACAATAAAAACACAATAAAGTTAAAAATAAAAAGCGGTCCCCATACAAGAAACGTATTTGTGTCGGTCAGTCACAGTAGGTAGCAGGAGCGTGGCGTCCAAAGAACTCGATTCCTACCGGCTTGCCTAATAATAGGCATTTGAGCACCTTATTCTACAGCTCTTAAGGAAAATATCCGCCAAATCTGCATCGGCTTGCCCAAGGATATATTTTACGCCACGCCACTGGTAGGTAGGTACCTACTGTGACTGACCGAAAGAAATTAAATGGGGTCTCGATACAAGAAACGTGCTTTTTTGGCGGTTTTTGCTCGATTTTAATATTGGTAATAGGTAGATTCTTTATATCACACATTTTGTACATACATATTATAAAACAAACCCAAATATCCCAGTGGGTTTTTAAATGTGGGTGTGTTATTTCATACGTTGTGCAAATCCCATGCTATTAGCTTTTCACTGAAGGAAAAGCATCGTGAGGAAACCGGAGAAGGAGGTGTGATGTGTTTATGACGTCCGCAATCCGCACTAGGCCAGCATGGGAACTAGCAGCCAATTCACTGTCATCTATCATGTATGGGGTCGATTTCAGGCGTTTTCCCAGCGTTTTTTAGGGTTCCGTACCCCAAAAGGAAAAATCGGAACCCTTATTGGATTACTTTGTTGTCCGTCTGCCTGTCCGGCTGTCTGTCAAGACCCTTTATCTCGAGAACGCGTGGAGGTATTGAGTTAAAAATAAAATCATATACAGTAGAACCCGCTTAATACGATTTTGAAGGAACCCAGCCAAAAACGCGTCATAAGTGGTAAAGCGTATTACGCGTGATAAATATGTATAAAAACATGCCTCAAGTTGCAGGAACGTATGGCGTACCTATTATGCGAGAAATCGTATTAAACGTGATCGTATTAAGCGGGTTCTACTGTACTCAGCTTTACAGTTAAGTCCCTTGAAGCTGTGAAAAAGTTAAACTTCTAAGTTTACGTAAAAAAAAAGATAGTAAAGATTTGTAAGGGGGTATTTTTTTTATTTATTTAAGCATTGAAAAAGTGCGTTTAAAAAAGGCAATATTTAACTCCACACTGACAATTATATTATAATCAATTAGGTTCAAGGAAAAATAGAAATGCCCTAAAATCAACGCTATTGTTCATAATATTCAAACAATGTCGACCCTGTAACCAGTTTCGCACTTTCTCTAATGGTTCTTCATTCAGTCGCTAAATTGCGAGAGACCAAAATATCTTGAGCCGTGATTGCTAGGTGTTTCACGAAATATAAAGCTCAAATTATAAAAGTCTGGTCACTAACAAAACTGTCTTGTTTTGTCAGGAATATTTTACGAGTTCCTTAGTAAGAAGCTTTTTATGACTGTCACGCTTTTAGGCTTTTATGAGCTTTGGTGATTGTGCTTCAATAAAATAAAGCCTTTCACTTCACTTTTGGCCTAAGTCAAATACGTTATTTCGATGGTCTAGTTCACACTCGTACTAATTACGAGAAAAAAAGTTTCGTAATTAGCATGGTAGTACGCTAATCTTCAAGCTGCAATTTCACTGGCAAAAATAATGTAATTAGTACAGTCTGTTACCTAACTTGAGTATCCAGGCGCACGTACATTATGTATGTATGTATGTGTGTATGTATGTAAACACTTTATTGCACAAAATAAGACAAATTACAGGGTTACAAAATTAAGGTATATGTACAAAGGCGAACTTATCCCTTTGAGGGATCTCTTATGTATGTTTTATATGAGTGTGAACTAGACCATCGATTTAGTAATTATCATCATCTCAATATTGATACGCCAACGGCTGAGCATCTCTTCTTCTTCTTCGTCGTATCCTCATGGCTGAGGGACGTGACGGCTGCGGGTACTCTTCACCAACGCTCTCCAAGCTTCACGGTTTTGGGCTTGATGAAGCCTGTAATGTGGCTCCAGTTGCAGATGTAACTGTGGCCGTCCATCGCATAGGCATACGACCCCTACTCCTTTTTCCTGCCATGCGACCAGTAATTAGGAGCTTCTCCAGATTATCCATCGGCTGAGCATAGGTCTTCCCCAAAGACTTCCACAACGAACGGCCCAACGCCTCCTGCCTCCATCGACTTCCGGCGAACCTAACCAGATCGTCAGATCATCTTATAAAAAAAAAACAGTCAAATGCGAGTCGGACTCGCGCACCGAGGGTTCCGTACAAACTCATAAGTAGATACATGAATAGTTCAAGAAAACCTGTATGGCGATTAGTTTAGTAGGAGCAAATAAGTATGTGTTACGATTTTAGCAAATTTCTCAATAACGGTGCAAGTTAGGAAAACCGTTATATTTTTCCTGTAATATTTAGGATAACATTAATAATTGGTAATTATAACAGATTTTTCTGTTCAGTTACTTCGAAGATAATAGGGGGGAATGGTATTTTTTTTAACTTTTTTCGTCATAAATTAAACTCTACTTATATGAAAAAAATAAAAACACTATTTTAATCTACAAATCAAGCCCTTTCATTTGATACCCCGCTCGATATAATAGCCCTACTTTCAATTTTTAAAGTCCCATTACGGACTCTTTTAAAATAAAAAAAAGTAAAAACGTTACAAGATTTTTTTAACATCCAATATTCTCAGGTACCTACTTTTAATACTATTCAAATTTCAAATCGATAGCAGCAGTAGATTCTGAGATATCTGGCTGTGACAGACGGACAGACAGACAGAGCCGCACCATAAGAGTTCCTTGTTTACCATTTTGGTACGGAACCCTAAAAACTAACTATAATCTTATAATAAAGTTCCACAACATGGCGGAACCTTAAATAATCAGAATCATTTTATACAGTATATTTATGTTTACAGTTATTCCATACAGTATTGAAAATGATACATGTTTTAAAATAACAAGCACGTATTTCATTGAAATAAACTCGAGTTCGTGGTATCTCACTTTAAAATAACAGTCTAACTTGGCATCATATTTCACTTGGCAGCGAACTTGGCAATTGCACGGCATTGCACGTTTTGCTGGATGCGCCATTTCCAGTTAATTAAAATTTACAATACCTTTTAGAAAATTTTAGAAATTAAAAGTCTGTAGGTAGGTACTTTAAAGAGAGTTTATGGACACCGTTACACGTAGTGATGTGCCGTTACCGGGAATATTCCCGAGGTGGGAATATTCTCTCTCTGTAACATTACCTACCGGTATATTACCCAAGAATCAGAAATATAGGGAAATATTCAAATTTTGTAAATGTAATCATATGTTGTTTTTACATTAAACCATTAAGTTTAGACTAATGCATCATTTCTACAAAATGCATAAAATCAACATACCTATAGGTATATTAAATATAGGGAATATTCCCAATGTTACCCTGTATTTTCCCAATATTACTCGATAATATTCTTTTCGTCTGCGCATACTCAAAAGAAGTTACTCATTGAAAAACTCCTAAAATGAAGTCAAAATAAAACAAAAAAAAAAGGATTATATTAGGTTTATGCCATTGTTGTTTCTTCCTATTCGCGATTCTGCACAAAATAAATTCCACACAGCTGAATTTAATCACATGCGTAATGCTTCACAGTCGTTATTTCTACGCAATCTTGTTTCTTCCTAGTAGCGATTCTACACAATATGAACTCTACACAACTCAATTTAATCACATGCTTTATACTTTCCGATACTACCTTTATCTTTTATTCTATCTATCTTCTATACTATCTTGTTTTTTCCTAGTCGAAATCATCAAAAAAATTGTTCTCCGCCCCAATTTCGACCGGGTTCGATTCCCGGTTATGTATGAGATTAAAAAAAAAAAATTACAGAATCGTGAAGTATAACGCATGTGATTAAATTCAGTTGTGTGGAATTCATATTGTGCAGAATCGCTACTAGGTAGAAACAAGATTGCGTAGAAATAACGACTGTGAAGCATTACGCATGTGATTAAATTCAGTTGTGTGGAATTTATTTTGTGCAGAATCGCGAATAGGAAGAAACAACAATGGCATAAACCTAATATAATCCAACAAAAGGATAATATATAAACGACATTTCGTATTTTTTTATCATATTATAACCGACACCGATTCGCGTTCCAAGGGATTTGTAACATCGTCTAGAAAACAACGCAAAGAAACATCTTTCTGGTATGGGGACGCCCTCTAATTTATAAATTTATTTTATTATTATTATTTGTTAATATATAAATCGTATACTGATTGCCATTATTAAAATCTAAATGACTTTATATTTCTAAACATCATTCATTTTAAAAGTTCTGAGGGGCCATGATGATCGCGTACATAGCACATTATTTACATGACAAAGGCATCGTTACATTTATATACGTGCGTAATTTCGGCTGTGTTGAATGCTTTATTATTAATACTGCGATGTGCGTAACCACCATATGCCCGCTAAATTAGTCTTAGGTACACATTGACCTTAAAATGTGAAAATCATCGTGAAGAGGACACCATGTAAATTAATATTTATTGCAATAAATTACAACTAAGAACTGAGTATGTAGTTCCTACTGTCATGACACATAGCACACAATTTGTTCTAATCATTAAATAAAATTACGTTAAACTAGGAGGTATCTATCAGGAGCGTGGCGTCCAAGGAACTCGATTCTTACCGGCTTGCCTAAATATCAGGCATTGGAGCACCTTATTCTACAGCTCCTAAGAAAAATATATATACTAAATCTGCACTGGCTTGCCCAAGGATATCTTTTACGCCACGCCACTGGCATAGAATATATTTAAATAAGCAGAATATATACTAGCTGAGATTATAGCGCTAACTAAACAAAAAACTTTTCAATTTTACGAAAAAATACAACCCTGACGCTCTAATGGAGCGTAGGTATTTATTTCAAAAAATAAGCCTAGTTTCCATACTGCTCTATTTATTTACTGTGCCACTGGTATCTATGAATATGTTTCACTCCTTAATGGAGGACTCAGCACTATCGGACTATTGTATTAAAACTTATCCGTTATGAGGGCTTTCAGCTAACAGAAGGGACGCCCCGGCTTCGATTCAATTATGAAACTAATGTAACATTAACGTACAGTCGCCGTGATACATAGGAGCTAACAAGACTCTCACAAATATCTAATAATAATATTTAATAATAAGTAAGAAGGACACACTCAGCAAGTACCTTGACTTGGCCCACGAGGTTACCGCCATGTGGGACGTTGATTCGATGATCATTGTTCCGATAGTCGTTTATAATCATAGTGACAGCCTGTATAAATCATAGGGACATCCTGTTTAAATCATAGTGACACGCTGTATATATCACAGTGACAACCTGTATATATGACAAAATGTATATAGATATATCCCAACCTATCCATTACCCCTATATATTAAACCCTCAAAATAGTTTAGAAAATTGTTAAAAGATGCCTCATTGACAGCTCAACAGCAATAATGTCTTTAAAGTCACTTTATCCCAAGGGAACCAATTTCCGGGATAAAAAGTGTCCTATGTTTCAATCCAGGGTTTCGTCTTTCTGCATGCCAAATTTCATCTCAATCCATCTAGTCGTTACCCCGTTATTTAGTAACAAACATCCAAACATCTTCACAAACTTTCGCATTTATAATATTAGTGGGACTAGCATTTTCCCGCGGCTTCGCCCGCGTTGTTCCCGTTATTGTCCCAAAGGAACTCTTTACCGGGATATAATGTATCCTATGTTTCAATCCAGGACTTGGTCTACTTGCATGCCAAATTTCAGCTTGATCCATCCAGTTGTTACCCCGTTATAAGGTAACAAACATCCAAACATCCAAATATCCAAACATGCCAACATCTTCACAAACTTTCGCATTTATAATATTAGTGGGACTAGCATTTTCTCGCGGCTTCGCCCGCGGTGTTCTCGTTATTGTCCCAAAGGAACTCTTTACCGAGATATAAAGTATCCTATGTTTCAATCCAGGAAATGGTCTACTTACATGCCAAATTTCAGCTTGATCCATCCAGTTGCTATCCTGTTATTCGGTAACAAACATCCAAACATCTTCACAAGCTTTCACATTTATAATATTAGTGGGATAAGTGGGATTAGCACACATTCTCTTCCCGTCTGCTTATTGTTTTACTCCAGATTCTGTGCGTGTGTACAAAATCTACACTTACAGATGATATTACTCAAGCCACAAAGCCATGCCCCGTGTCAGAGCAGATGGGCACAAACGTAATAGTTATATGACTCATATGCAGCTAAATTAGCATACAAACGCTTGTTGTTTGTATAAACTTTTGCTTTGTAGCGTATATATGTAAACAAACGTTCGAAGTTGACAGATGCAGTGGTTGTTTGTATAAACTACCTTCTCTAGTACTTACGTAAGATGCAGTTAGTTTCGTGAAATACATTGATAAAGTAATCTATACGATAGTATTCGCCACACCCTAGCTTGCTATTTGTCAATTCAACTCTGTTGCTATAAAAAAAATCAATGCTTTGACAGGTAGATAACTAAAATTACTAAAAGCAAGGGAGTGAATTTAGAACTGAATAATACGCATTTTTGGATTTTTCATTGGTCACCATCGATGGCCACCCGCAGCCAATCTCATGTAGCCTTACGTGAATTGTCACTCCATCAAGTACCTTAAAATAAATATCCAGACGTATGTATAGCCCCGTTAAGAGATAACGGAAGCAACTCTAGCAAGCCGGTCGCTTTGTACTTACGCGCAGCACGCACACATCGACCAGAGTAGTAGCCTACTATGAGCAGCACGCACACAACAACCAGAGCCGGCGACCGGCTTACTAGAGGTGCAGTTATCCGTTAGCGAGGCTACGTCCTTCGGCTATTTATTTTATGCCACACCTGGCCACAAAGTGACTTTTACCGCACGCTACTCGTACGAAAAAAGCCGCTTTCTGGCCAAGGGTAGACATAAAATTATGTTCACAACACGGGAGGCAATAAAGAAAGCCCTCGATTGCATATTTGTTTTACCGCCCTAGTTGTGTAATTAACTATTAAGGTCCTTGCACTCCGTCGCTTCCATGAACACTCAATATGAACACAAGTAATATGCTCTTTACCAACAAAAGGGACAATCCGTCATTAATTTCTCGAACTTTGTAAGTACATAACAAATTCCCGATCTCTTCACGAAGCATGTTTAAAATTGCAAAGTTTCTAAATCCAGTTCAAAGGGAAAGTTGGAGTCAGTTTCGTTTTAATAAAATCGTCAGCCGCGAAGGAAAGTCTGACGGAGTCGTCTAGAACTCGTCATTAATTAAAACTTGGTTTGGTTCATCGAACACCCCTACCATTTAGTAATTTTCATTAGATTAAGTCTACAATAAAGAATTCTCTTGGACTTTGAACCGCTTGTACAATCGAAGACACTGCTAACTGACCACTTGTCACCCTTATTACAATGTATTAAGGTCTACTGATGGTCACTTAACTGTGTCTTCGTTTGTACCATGTAGTTACCTCACAGTCGTGATCGCGTGACTGAGCATGATCCATCCTCGCACTTTTAATGGAAAGGGATAGATAGTAATTAAAAAAATTTGGTACTAGTAGCAGCAGGCGAAACGGCGGGGTGAGTCACTCCTGTACGTGTAGCATAACTGGCCGCGACTTCGTTTCTCGCGCGACAGAGCATCACCTAAGCTGTCACTGTCACACGATATTGAGTGGAAAGAGATAGGTAGCCTTAGTTGCGCTAGAGGTACTGACTATGCTGACTCGTTAGCTAATAAACATCTCGTTGGCAAATCATATTGCAACGGAAATTCAACACTTTCATAGACAATATAGATGTTCAGTTCCATCAACTAAATATCTTTTCCGCGGAATCGGCTAAAGCCGGTCATAAAAAGCTTTATGTCCACGCAATAGAAGCTAAAACGACATAATAAGGCTCAGCCGTCGATAGGGCGTGCAGAACCGGGAAAATTTAGTATGAGAGACCCGGGAATGCCCGGTATTGCCATGCTAAAATTACCCGGTTCTGCACGCCCTAGCCGTCAACCGTCGAACCGGATGACGTCTTTATCGCTCTATTCTCCATGCCGACATTAAAAAAATTTATTCTCTTCTTTATATTGAATTAGAAACGAATCACTCATGTTGTACACGAAACGAGACATCCACTCGACATGACATGTTGTTTCGGGAACATTCGGCATTCGGTGCGCGGACAGGGCTGCTAGGTGTATTTAGTTGTCGCCGGGCAGCGTTCGCGAATACTACCCATGATTAACGGAATACCGAATGCTCCGGAAACATGTCGAGAGGATGTCGCGTCTTTTGTACAGTCGAATTCATCATTATATGAGCAAAGAACGGATCAAAAATATCTACTAGTTCTTATGCTTCTGACAATAGGGTCTTGTTCAGTTGTTTTTGGTCAAATCTTTGCTCAGATAATGATGAACTCGACTAAAACGTGAGTGATCTGTTTTTAATTCAACATGTTTGAGTCTCACCGTGGTTTTCTAAGTAAAATATCCTTTTCTTTGTGAAGTCGGTTCAAAAATTGTTGTGAATTTGCAATAGGTCAATAACTATAACAATTAGGGAAAAAAATATCTGAAACCGAAAAGCAATACGATTTGCTTCTCACACTAGGATTTTATGGGAAAAAAGTACAAGTCACCAATGAGTTTGTATAGTAACGTCGCCAATATTATGTCACAGCATCTTTGTTATCAAGATTTTAACTCATCGCTGCCTTTTCAGAGAGCGAAAACTTTTAATGACTTCATTTAAACTAAATATTTGAATTAATTGTTAGCGAAGTTCATAATTGCTCGAAACTCTGTATCTTCAAAATTATTGTTGAATGTTAAAATTTTAACAATTTTCCTAAATTTTCACGAGTCGAAACGAGTTTTAAATGGACTTACCTAATAATGGAAGGAAATTCTATTTGAAATCATTTTAATTTATAGTAATACAGATCCAATCAGCGCAGTGGCATTTGCGGCTAGTCCCAATAGCGACAAATTTTCAGGACCGGCAAAACGGTAGTTTAGGATAAATATTTTCTTCGCGTTATCGAAAACGGGGTTCTATTTTTATTAGTGTGCCCACGCCACGGGCAGTGCTAAACTTAAATCCGTCTGTGGATGCAATGACTTAATTTTATCTGTCCACGGCCAAGCTTCAATTTCGACCAACAGAATGATCAGCACAGTGACAAGATGGCCGCATCATATTTCACTCGAGACGCCATATAACAAAGTACACATAATTGTGTAGCTCGCAAGTGAGTGATTCAAAGCAGCTATATATCGGTTGGTCTAGCTCACCAGCTCATTAGCTCATTTCCGATTCAAACAACTTAGTATATCTTTGAACTCACTCGCTCACTCACTCTCAAGTGTCTCGAGCCGTGTGCTGTAATAAAGGACAGGACAAAGACGAATTTTTCGGCTCTGACTTGTCGCCGTACCCACCACGGAACTACTGAGCTTATAAGACTTAAGCGGTTGACACACCGCGGAGCTACTGAGTTAAAAGAGTGATACATATCTATGAGAGAGAGCTAAAGATTAATATCGCTTATTCACTTTATGGCCAGTTCACATTATTCCAGTAGCATTCCAGTCCAGCAATCCAATTCAGTGCTGGAATGCTACTGGAATAATGTGAACCGACACTGGAATGCACTAAAATGTACCCATTCCAGTGAGCATTCCAGTCCAGTGACTGGAGAGACCGTCAACTTTTCATTCCAGCTCACCCAATCCAGCGCCACTGGAATAGTGTAGACAGCCATTCCAGTTGCAATCTAGTGCTAGATTGAACGTTTAACAGTGAATACGAGATAGTTGTTTTGGGGATAAAAAAACAAACTGGAGGACTGGAATAATGTAAACGATATGCTCCAGTCCACAACTGGACTGGATTAGCCCGCTGGATCACTGGACTGGAATAATGTGAACTGGCCATTAGAGACACAATTTAGGCATGTTTAGTAACAACCAATAAGAACGTGCGTACATTCCGCTGCGTTGAAGATGCGCGCGTGATTTGGCGCAGCAGCCTTGCGCTAACCTTGCTAAGAAAGAAAACCAGTGAAGTGTGGGTCGCATTTGCACACGATGGGTTCCGTACCAACTTTCGCCACGAAACGCGTTTCTTGTATGAGGACCCATTTTTATTTTTAATTTAATTTAATTTTCTTGTTATAGCGGCAACAGAAATACACATTCTGTGTAAATTTCTAGTCTCTAACTAAGTATTACAATAGGGATGATGACTGGGTGAAAAATATGTAATTCTATTTAGTCCGTCAGTTAGATTATGGAAAAATATGGGACACGTATTTTTTGGTTTATCAAAATATTAAAAATCGACAAAGTTATAGATCATCAAACTTCTGGAGTGGGGGCTTGTGACGTCACTCGAAACTTCTAAGCACTCTATCCTCGTCAGTTTTTGTTTGTCAAACAAAACAAAAAATACGTGTACAATATTTTTTCATAATGTAACAGACGGACTAAACAGTTTTTTTTAGTCATCTAGCCTATTCAAGAGATACACAGCGCTGTGACAGATGGACAGACGAACGGACGGACAGCAGAGGTTCAATAATAGGATTCCGTTGGCCCCCTTTGAGTACGGAACCTTAAAAAAAGCTTTTTATCTCGCCACCCACTGACCTCTAGCCCGTTGTTTTTTCTAAGGCGCCGAGCTTTTTGGCTGTCACCCAACTATCCAACTCTCACGAGTCGTTATTAAAGACTTTTTTGTTTTTTGACGACGTGTCGAAACTTGTACTATTTTCACGATTCTGAGTCTCAAAGGAACAAAACGGGAGCCGTATAGAACTGTTGTTATCTGTATTAGTCTATGGTAAAGGAAGGGATAAAGGTTGAATTTAAAATTAATCTAAACATACGGCTTTTTCTATGTTTTCTTTAATTATTTAAGTGACCTGATTCCCCTCGTGGTAAGAGACTATAGGGCAAAAGGTACTTAAGTAAACTTTTATCACTATTCTAACTGATGAATGCGTGCTGGATAAAGAAAAGATTTTTTCTCAAACATGGCATGAAATGTTGACATTACGTGCCTAAAAATAGGCCGCAACGTACCTCGTTTCCGGTGTGGCTTGACACTTGGCACGGAATGGAATTTCATATAAATTACATTGCCGGCCTAGGCCGGCAAGTTAATTTTTTTTAATTTCCATTCCACATTTATTAGGGCCAACAGCATCACGGCATTCAGCCATTAAAAAAACAAAAAACGATTTTTGCTTTAGGTATTTTGCAGTTTTATTTATTTAACACGTTCGCTGCGGGATCAAAACTGGCATTTTTTTATACGGTGCGTTAACTGGCCGATCGGCCTGGTACTTAAACTTTCCGCCGCGGCGATATGGGGCTTATTGGCCCGGTAAGGTATCGAGAGATATAGATGACTATAACTAAGCAAAAACGTAAGAAATTGGATACCTACCTATCAATATCCATAGTAGACGAGTTGGTGGTCATAGTATTTGCTTCGCCTCGGGTTCCTATTATTCACTTGAGAGATATATGCAAAAATATATGTAAGGTCTTGTGACCCGAAACCGCATTGAATAATAGGTTTAATTGAGGAAGTATTAGTGATGGGAAATAAGTTATCGACATATTATTTTGAATATAATTTATCAAAGAAAAAAAGAGACAAATTTTATGATAGAAACATGACAGACAGTAACTATTATTTCTCATATTCTACACAGAAAATATTATTATGCCACACCTGGCTAAAAAGTCGCTTTTTCCGCACGCTGCGCGTATAGAAAAAGGCGCTTTCTGGCCAAGTGTAGACATAAAATGATGTACACAACACGGGAGGTAATAAAGAAAGCCCTCGATTGCATATTTACGTCCCTCGCCTGCAGCTCGGGTCGCAAACATCTGCGACCTCGCCCTTTCTTTGTTTTACCACCCTAGTTGTGTAACGTACTATTTTACTGCAATTTCTTAATTTACAATCTCTAAAATATTTAAAAACTAATTACTTTACAACTAACGGTAGAACAATTGCGTTAAGAAACAATAAAGTCGGTTTCTTTTAAAGGGTCCTAAAAGGTTCCTAGTACTAAACAAAGACTAAACATTTTTTTAAACTTATTTCCAAAGAAATTAAACTTTACAACTTACAATCCTTTTGTGTGACTGTCTTACAGTTAGAACTCTAAGAATTTCTCTTACGTAATGTGTTTATTATTGAAATATTTATGATCAAATATTACTGGAAGAGAGTCGCTACAATCTAAAAACGTAAACAAACACTAGAGCTAGACAAATGCACTATCGTATCTACGTCGGTTCCCGCTTAGTACGTCACAACACTAGTCGGAAGTAAACCAATGCAATCACCTATTCAGTGCGGGAAGGGGTGGAGTGACCTTGTAATCGATGATGGGCCTTTCGGCCCATTACCCGCAAGGAATCGAAAAAAAAATCAGTCAGTGCGTTATCGGGCCGGAAAACCTTAGCACAGTTTTAATGCTTTATCGAGTAGCCCTTAGGGTCCTAAACTCAAACCTATACTTGTCTCTTTTGTACATACAGAAATACTCATTATACAGCCGCCGCACCAGGGTAAGTTCACCGTTTCTCGCCTCCGCACAGAGCGGGAGTACATGCATCGGGTATTTAGGCCTTATATCGCAGCGAACGTGTTAAAATTGACATGAACATAACAAATAACACATTATAAACAATTTCCAATTATTATAAATTGCAAACGAAACCACAAGAATACACATTTAAAATATTTCATCTAAATATTCGCGGTAGAAATGTAAACTGAAACAGGTTTTGGTCGTAGGTATATGGTTTCCGAACGTGACTTGATATTTGCATTATCTATGGATTTAATGTCACTAACGTCACTTTCTGATAGAAAGTTTCTGTAAGTAAGGATATTAGTAAGTTTATTTATTTCATTGCATATTTGAGAAAAGCACTATACATACCTCGGCGGGAAATGGGGTTGCCGGCCTCGTAACTATCTGGCCTCGCTTCGCTCGGCCAGCTATATGTACTCGGCCGGCAACCCTTCACTTCCCGGCCTCTGCAGTAATGCTATATATTGTTAGGCACTTTACTTGGATTCGAAGCATTTCCTGCTGACTTCATTGCATATAAAAACTCGAAGAAAATAAGAGAAGAATAAAATGGGAATAAAATTTGGGCCCGTAGCGTTGCGGCACGAATCAAGGCATTTGTAGTGTCACGTTGTGTTTTTTGCATTTAATTGTAGGTTTAAATATGACAAATTTAATTTTATGTTCAAGAGAAAGGTTTTACTATTGTCTCGAACAGCTTCGTTAGAATTATTTTCGTCTAGCAACATTGCTACAACTGTCTAGTGTCATATTTGAGAGATTCTTGACATACAACATACTGATGTTGCTATATGTCATATAAATAGATTTATAGGGTAAATTTGTAATGCAAATTGGGGAATAACATTTATTATAATAAGATATTAAAAGTATAAAAATATAAACTAATTTGAATATAATGGACAAGTAAATATAGTTAAATATTCTGATCAGTAAATGTTATTTCTTAATTAATAGGATTGAAATTCTTTAGATTTCCAAATCAATTAGGGAGAAATTGAGGTCCTTAGTGGAAACACAATTTGGTTGGAAATGATCTTTGAAAGAGAGGAGGTCTAGCTATACTGGCTGGAGCTCTTCAAAAGCTTTTTGCATCTGGGCCGTGAAGGGAGCAACTCTTGATGCTTGTGTTCTCCTTGGTGGCTACAAATATGGCGCGGCTGAGGCAGTCCTAATTTTCATCATGAAGTAATTGTGAGTAGCATTTCTTTAAGGTTAACTCATCTGGCTATGAGGCACCCCATTCACTGAAAGGTCTTGTTACAGTTAGCCCTCCGGGGGCATCTTCATGAAGGGTGGCGGGCTTCGCAGAGCTATGAGGATATAACTCTTCTGTCTGGTGAGAATAACCATAATTTCAGTCTTCTTCTAAGCTGTGGAAAAAAAACACATACTTTAGCATACTAATGTAAGCAATTTGTTCTATTCCAGCTGAAGATGGGTTTTTCTTAATTGTTTCTAATTTTTTCTAATTTCTAATTTTCTAAATTCAAATTCAATTTCTAATTTCGGGATATTTCAAAAGGAACATGGTTTTGTATTAATTCACACCTCACCTATAAATCCCATGGGCTGTAGCGCTCTCGTCGGAATAGTCTTCATGCACACTACGGGTCACTAACATCCGGAGCCTGCTGTTGCTGTTGCCGGCATCAGAACTGCTGTAAGAAGGTGTGTCGATGAGAGTCTGCAGTCTCGAGGTTGGTGACTTCAAAATTTATTAAGTCATTGTTAGGAGATTAGTTTAAATTTAACTGATGGCAGTGTAACTTTAGGCACTAACATTTATACTAGCCTGTGACCTCACTACTAGAAGAACCTAGGCTTTAAGACCCCGCTCTACCAACTGAGCACAATAGGTAGTGCTAAGGAAACGCTGAATTTGTACTGTGAGGCCGCAAGCGAGTGAAAAATAAAAATAAATTTGTCATACACTAACTGACTTTCCTTATTCTCCTTTTTGTTAGCCTGAACTACTGAAGGGTCCTGTACGTAGCACTACTTAATATTGTTTGTTTTTTTTATTGAAAGGTGAGTTCATAGTTTTTTTCATCTTTCCACAATTATGTTCACACTGTATCCTCAAATATAACCGGGCGGGATACAGGGTGACATTGGCGCCCAACTTTTAAAGAAAATTCAGTATATTTCAGTACCTTTCATTAGTTTTGAGCATATATTACACTGCCAATCGATTGTTGTAAAAATATTTCATACTTACATGGTAAAATCCACTTTTCAAGCCTTGTTCCTCGTGTTTCGATAGTGCAACACATTTCTTTTAGACATATTTTGTGTTTTGGGATCCATTTGATCCATATATTGTGTATTTCTTGATATTTGGAGCTAATTTTGGTGAACACGTTATTTAGAGGTTATAACCAAGTGACGTTTACAAAAGAAAGTGTAATTTTTTCAATCGACTACTTTTGAGTACTTTATTTTGAGTTTTGGATCTTGATATATCACAATTTAGACCTTTTGAAACTAAAATTTAATTTAGTTGTGATTTTAGAGACATTTATTTCAATTGTCCAGTTAAGCATTTCAGACAAATAGTATTTAAGTCTCAGACTTGATTTAAGTTCATTTAAAAGCTAATTTTATTACCAACGTTTTTAGTATTACCACATGAAATTCTAGATTTGATTTTTAAGCTTTGGTTTTGGTACATTGTAAAACTTAACAATTCCAATTTAAAATACACAACAATTTTACATCATACCTAATTACATTGTTTTTCAACAATTCTAAATATCCATTCATTCATTAAGATTTAAAAATTGGAATTGATATACAATACTGTTATTAGGCAAAAGCATTCCCACATATTGTTATTTTCAGACACTTACACCAATACATATTGTTTTTTCTGATACTTACCTTTTGTGCATTTTATAGTGATAATTAAGTAACAGACATATTTTGTTAAGGAAATTAAGTAAAAACAAGTTCATTTAAAAATATTGTATTAACTAGGTCACAGGTGATTCATAATATCTGAGTGGTATTTTATTGTGATTACACATCCATCAGTACTAAGTACATTTATTTTAGATAATTCAAAATGGAGCGTAGCTTACAATTTCATTCTTTGTTGAAGGATGAGCTTAATTATGAAGTCACAATTAGATCTGAGACACCTGCAGGCACTGTGGATGGTATGAGGAAACAGTTGAGGCAATTGCTTCTGGAATGTCCACCCGAAGCAATTATCGAGACAGATTTTGAAACCGACAGTGAGCTCGGAATTATTTCAGACAAATTAAAAGACCTATCCACATGTGTTGACAGGTACACTCGTACGCAAGACAGGCAATCTTCAAGTCGTAGTAAAGCCTTAGGGAATCACTTGTATCATAGACTTTTGAGAGTCCAGACTGAGGATGATCCGGAGGCATTGTCGTTGAAGGCCGGCCTTACATCTCAGTTGGAATCTTTGTTTTCAAAGTTAGGGGGTTTTAAACAGTCTATGGGTTCTGTAGAAAATATTCAGGCCAGTGTTTCAAATTCCCAACCGACTTCAAACAAGGATATTCAACTTGTTTGCTCTGGTAACATGAATATTGCTAAATGGAATTTGAAATTTGAGGGCTCCGGCGACTTGAGATCATTCTTGGATCGTGTTGATGAACTTAAATCAGCTTTTGGTGTTTCCGATGCGATATTGTTTCGTTCTGCAGCACTTTTGTTTTCGGGAAATGCATTGTTGTGGTATAGAGGTATTAAGGACCAAGTTTCTTCATGGATTGAATTGAAACAAAATTTATTATCGGAATTTGACGCTGTTGATTACGATTACCGTTTAATGGGAGAAATAAGGTCGAGAACTCAGGGTGTTGACGAGCCAGTCCACATCTATTTTGCAATAATGTCATGTTTGTTCTCTCGGCTTAAAACTCCACTGTCAGAGGATGCTGGGTTGGAAATATTACTGCACAACATAAGACCAAACTTATCACAACAGCTTGCTTTGATTAATATAACTTCTATTACGGATTTAAAAGATCATTGTCGTAAATTGGAAGCAGCACGCCAGCGGGCGGACTTGTTTGTTGAGCCGTCTAAGAGTTCTTTTAATACGCTCAGCAGTGATTTCGCGTACAAATCAAAGCAAAAACAAGTAAATGCAGTAAATGTCCTTGCACAACAGCGGCCCTCAAACAATTCTGGTCGTCAGGTGCCGACTTTTAGTCAACAATCAACAAGTAATCACAGCAACGTTCGTCAGTATTCTAACAACAGGTCCACACATGTACCGAATTCTCGGAATGTCCCGGTTTGTTATAAATGTGGTGGTACTAATCATAACTTTAGTTTCTGTAGGGGAAAGCCACAGAAAAATAACATTTGTACTGGATGCGGAAAATTTGGAGTTGTCATAGCAAATTGTGACACTTGTAAGAAACGTTCGGATACCTCACACAAAGTTTCACCAACGTCAAAAAACTAGTTAGCCAGAATCGTAGCGATCAATTTAACGGCAATTTTGATGAATCAATGAAGACGTTTTTTAATTATGATTCAATTGCTTCGGTTCTGTTTTCACCAAATAAAGATGACATACGGCCGTATTTGAAATTAAAAGTATGTGATTTTGAGATTTTTGGACTTTTAGACTCAGCATCTTCCTTATCTTTAATTGGGAAAAATGCCCACGAGGATTTTGTTAAATTCGGTTTCGAGTTGCATAAAACCGAAACAATTTCGTGCAGTGTTGCAAATGGCGTTCAAGTAGACTCAATTGGTTATATGTTTATTCCGGTAACATTTAAGGATGTTACACACGTGCTTAAGTTTTTTGTTATACCCAATATTGTTACGGAAGTTATTTTAGGGGTAAATTTTTGGCACGCTTTTCGCTTGGCGCCAGAAATATTTGACAACATAGCATATATTAAAGCTCCGGAGAAATATTTTGAGAGATGTAACAGTGTTGGTTCTAAACAGGTACACACCATACAGTCGTATGAGCATTTAACTTCAACGCAGCAAGAGCTTGCTAGTGCCGTAGTAGGGAAGTTTAGGGATATCTCGTTCGAAGAGAAAGGGTTAGGTAGGACGTCCTTAATTGAGCATGTCATTGACACTGGCGACGCCTTACCTATTAAGACCAAACAGTATCCACTATCTCCTGAAAAGAGGGCGATTTTGAGCTCCGAACTCGATCGTATGTTGCAGTTAGGTGTAGTTACTCCTTGCGAAAGTCCTTGGAACAATCCAGCGCTGCTAGTGCAGAAAGCAAACGGGGATTGGCGATTTTGCCTGGATTGTAGGAAATTAAATGCGGTGACGAAGGGTGATTCGTATTCCATTCCTTATATTCCGCAGATTTTAGATAGTTTAAAGGAAGCGAAGTACCTTTCGTCTATCGATCTTAGCTCTTCCTTCTGGCAGATTCCTCTGCAGCAGAGCTCGCAGGAGAAAACCAGTTTTACGGTACCTGGTCGTGGTTTATTTAAATTTTGCGTCATGCCGTTTGGAATTTCGGGTGCGCCGGCTAGACAACAACGTCTTATGGATAGGCTAATTGACCACAATCTAACCAGCGACATAGAAAACGGCATGGTATACTGTTACATAGACGATATCGTCATATGTTCTTCGGATTTTCAGACGCACTTAGTGCTTTTAAATCGTGTGTTGGAAAGATTGAAGATGGCAAATTTAACTATCAATTTTGCGAAGTCTAACTTCTTTAGACAGTCCATTAAGTACCTGGGGTACGTCGTCGACGAGTTTGGTTTGAGGACAGATCCCCAGAAGATTTCTGCCATCTTGAACTTTCCAATTCCCACGACGTCTCGGGAGGTGAAAATATTTTTGGGAACGTGCTCGTGGTACCGTCGTTTTATCCGGGATTTTTCGACCATAGCCGCTCCCTTAAATAGATTGACCTCGAAGGGAAAGAATGCACCGACCTTCTGTTGGTCTGTAGAGGCCGATAACGCCTTTAATACATTGAAGAATGCGTTAGTGTCAGCACCAATTTTAGCTGTTCCGGATTTTGATAAACCGTTTGCTGTACACTGCGACGCTTCTTCATATGGTATTGGCGGAATGCTCTCACAGACGATAGACGGTCAAGAGCATCCTATTGCGTACGTCAGCCGCTCTCTAAACAAGAGTGAGCGCAATTACAGTGCTACGGAACGGGAGGCTCTTGCGGTGATTTTCTCTGTCGAGAAGTTTCAAGCGTATTTGGGTTCACGTCGCTTTAAGGTGATTACGGACCACGTCTCATTGCGTTGGTTCATGAAGCTGGAAAATCCATCAGGCAGGTTAGCGCGTTGGGGTTGCCGACTGTCTCAATTTAATTTTGATATTGAGCACAGGAAGGGCTCCGACAACGTCGTGCCTGATGCATTGTCCAGACTCATGAAAGTCGACGCGGTGAACGTGACTGTGAGAGACGACGTGAACGATGAATGGTTTGATAGAACGCTGAACGGTTGTAAAGCTTACCCTGCTAACTTTCCGAATTTTTGTGTTAGGGAAGGGAAGCTATTTCGTTTTTGCAAGAGCAAGTATAACTTGTTGCGAGAGTTTGATTGGAAGGAGGTGGTACGTAAGGGGGATCGAAAGAGAATTTTGCAAGAGAACCATTGCGAACCGACGGCTGCGCATTTAGGGGTTTATAAAACTCATCGGCGGTTGGCGTTGACATACTTTTGGCCTGGTATGTATAAGGACGTAGTTGAGTTTGTGAAGGCATGCGATACCTGTGCAGCCTATAAGCACTCACAAAAATTGACGCCTGGTTTGATGGGTCAGCCAAAGGTATGTCATCGTCCAATGCAAGTAGTTAGCATCGATCTGGTTGGTCCACTCCCACGCTCTCGACAAGGGTTTACATTTTTGTTCGTGGTTACATGTTGCTTTTCTAAGTACACGCTGCTGTTTCCACTTCGCCGCGCAACCAGTGCGTTGGTGGCGAAGCACTTTGAGAACCATGTTATCTTAGAACATGGCGTTCCTGAGACCGTAATTACCGACAATGGGGTTCAATTCACGGGATCAGAGTTTAAGCAGTTGATGAAGCGTTACAATATACCTAAAGTATTTTATGGCCCACGATATACGCCGCAGGTAAATTTAGTCGAACGTTACAATAAAACGGTGATGACAGCCGTAGCGTCGTACGTAGAGGACAATCACCGGACATGGGATGAAAAACTGCACCAAATTAGGTTTGCAATAAACAGTGCAGTAAATGAATCCACGGGGTTTTCTCCTTTCTTTTTGGTACACGCTAGAGAGCCGGTCATTAACGGTTCGTTCTATAAAGACTCAGATCAAGATTACTCTGCAGCTATTCCTAGAGAGGAATACGCTGGCGAATTTGGTTGCTTAAAAGAAATTTTCCACCAAGTTAGGTTACGCTTATTGAAGGCACATGAAACCAGCTCTAGGCAATATAATTTAAGAAGACGTTCAGCGCAATTTTCGGTAGGAGATATTGTATGGAAACGTTCATACGTACAAAGCGATGCGTTGAAGTACAAAATGGCAAAACTCGCACCCAAATACGAGAAGTGTAGGGTAAAAGCGGTTTTATCTCCTTTAGTTTATGAACTGGAGAGGATGGACGGACATCCTATAGGTTCATGGCACATAAAAGACCTAAAAGCATAGAGTACGGCTGCTGATTTTGTGATCAGTGGACGTGCGGCCCGCATACTGTGGTTGCTCGCCGCACCGCCACTGTTGACTTAACAACGGTCTTGTAACATTTACAAGTTTATAGGTTGTCGGTAATTAGTGTTAAATACTGCAGAGTCATATTTAATCACAAGTTATAAGGTTCGTGGTGAACAGCGCAGACTGTTTCACTACTTAGTATGTGTGAGGAAGAATGGTAGGTATTTGCATGGTATGAATATTTGAGACGACAAATCTTAATCATAATATCATCCAAAAGTTAGTCTTTATGTGCGTATATATTTTTTAAGTCGTGCGTAAACACGTTAAATATATTTTCGTTTCCGTTATACTGTAGATGCATACCACACATTTTTTTTCCGCGGTTTTCTGTACATGTGTGGAGGCATATTTTGTTGCGCAGTATTATTTCCGATTTTGGGTTTCCTCGGACAATTTTGGTAGTGAACATATCAGGTCCGAGATATTTAGTTTATCAAACTACATACTGTGTTTGAGTTTGGTTTTGATATTGGTACCAATAAAGAGTTTGATCATTTTCGATGTTGTATTCGATTTGGATTGTGAAGGTTAGTATATAGTCTAGTTTCTACTGACTATACTAGATATTTTGATCGATTAGATCACTTGGATTGACTTTTGCCCGGTCTAGCGGAGATATATTTTAAAGAATGCTGATCATCTGTCCTGGCAGTTGGCATTAACCTTCTCGACACAACGCTTTGTTGTGCCGAAAAGGTTAAGGAATGGTTACTGGTTGTGTTGGATTTTGATGGTGGGAAGGAGTATTTTGGTTCGTTTGGGTTCCTTCCGATCTTATTTTGATAAGTTTTGGTGTTGGGTTCGTCAGAAAGGCTGACAGTTTATTTTTTTTTTTTTTTAAGTAGTATAGGTAGGTTGGCGTGGGTTCGAGATTTCGAGATATAGTTTGAAAGGGGAAAGTCTAGGATATTCGGGAAGTAGGGAGTTTTTTTTGTTGAATACGTACATAAATAGATAGAATCGTAGATTGGTATTATTTCTGGGGGGATAGGTTAGAAGCACTTTTATAAAACTTGGGGGTTTAAGTTAACGGTTTGGCTGTAGTATTTTCTCTCGAATCCGCAACAACAATTTCGTTCATAATATTTCTGAGTTATATATTATACCTAATTTTTTTTGTGTAACAGTAGTCTATCGATAGATATATTCTTGTACGGGTTTTGGGATTTTCGGTTTTTTTGATATTTTCATTTTAGTGACATCGCTGAGGGCAGCGAGCGGTTTCCCTGCGGTAAACCTTTTCATCGGGGAGAGGGGTATTGTCACGTTGTGTTTTTTGCATTTAATTGTAGGTTTAAATATGACAAATTTAATTTTATGTTCAAGAGAAAGGTTTTACTATTGTCTCGAACAGCTTCGTTAGAATTATTTTCGTCTAGCAACATTGCTACAACTGTCTAGTGTCATATTTGAGAGATTCTTGACATACAACATACTGATGTTGCTATATGTCATATAAATAGATTTATAGGGTAAATTTGTAATGCAAATTGGGGAATAACATTTATTATAATAAGATATTAAAAGTATAAAAATATAAACTAATTTGAATATAATGGACAAGTAAATATAGTTAAATATTCTGATCAGTAAATGTTATTTCTTAATTAATAGGATTGAAATTCTTTAGATTTCCAAATCAATTAGGGAGAAATTGAGGTCCTTAGTGGAAACACAATTTGGTTGGAAATGATCTTTGAAAGAGAGGAGGTCTAGCTATACTGGCTGGAGCTCTTCAAAAGCTTTTTGCATCTGGGCCGTGAAGGGAGCAACTCTTGATGCTTGTGTTCTCCTTGGTGGCTACAAATATGGCGCGGCTGAGGCAGTCCTAATTTTCATCATGAAGTAATTGTGAGTAGCATTTCTTTAAGGTTAACTCATCTGGCTATGAGGCACCCCATTCACTGAAAGGTCTTGTTACAGTTAGCCCTCCGGGGGCATCTTCATGAAGGGTGGCGGGCTTCGCAGAGCTATGAGGATATAACTCTTCTGTCTGGTGAGAATAACCATAATTTCAGTCTTCTTCTAAGCTGTGGAAAAAAAACACATACTTTAGCATACTAATGTAAGCAATTTGTTCTATTCCAGCTGAAGATGGGTTTTTCTTAATTGTTTCTAATTTTTTCTAATTTCTAATTTTCTAAATTCAAATTCAATTTCTAATTTCGGGATATTTCAAAAGGAACATGGTTTTGTATTAATTCACACCTCACCTATAAATCCCATGGGCTGTAGCGCTCTCGTCGGAATAGTCTTCATGCACACTACGGGTCACTAACATCCGGAGCCTGCTGTTGCTGTTGCCGGCATCAGAACTGCTGTAAGAAGGTGTGTCGATGAGAGTCTGCAGTCTCGAGGTTGGTGACTTCAAAATTTATTAAGTCATTGTTAGGAGATTAGTTTAAATTTAACTGATGGCAGTGTAACTTTAGGCACTAACATTTATACTAGCCTGTGACCTCACTACTAGAAGAACCTAGGCTTTAAGACCCCGCTCTACCAACTGAGCACAATAGGTAGTGCTAAGGAAACGCTGAATTTGTACTGTGAGGCCGCAAGCGAGTGAAAAATAAAAATAAATTTGTCATACACTAACTGACTTTCCTTATTCTCCTTTTTGTTAGCCTGAACTACTGAAGGGTCCTGTACGTAGCACTACTTAATATTGTTTGTTTTTTTTATTGAAAGGTGAGTTCATAGTTTTTTTCATCTTTCCACAATTATGTTCACACTGTATCCTCAAATATAACCGGGCGGGATACAGGGTGACAGTAGGGAAACAAAAAGTATTACGATGAAGGACAATGGTGACTCAGTAGTATTTTCCGGCTATTAGTCACAGTTTAGGTTTATTGTCTTCCCTTGTGGATTTTCATGCGCTACAGAAGCTTTTAATTTTGTACAAAATTGTGTTTTACATCACATTTTAATACTGTGCATGATTAGCGCACTTCCGTCCACTGCTGGATATAGGCCTCTCTCATGGCACGCCACTGACCTCGGTCCTAAGCTTTTTGTTTCCAACCGCACATTATAATACGTACCCTTGGTCAAATAACGACGTATGTACGTTAATAGTTTTTTTATTGCTCAAAAGTAATACAAATCATACAAACTACATGATACACACAGATCCTGAAAAGTTGTTATTTTGCAGATGCGTCGTTATTTGACCAAGGGTACGAATACGTAAAGTAAGCATAAGTATATTTTTATAATAGAACAGTGAAAATAACGGGTGACAAAATAAGCATGCAACTCGTACACTCTGAAATTGTCCTGAACAAGTAATTTTGAACAGAGAAGACCGAATTAGTAGTTAGCAAAGACGCCAGTCAGGCGGAGAGCGTTTGGACCCTGTCCAGCGGGGTGGAAATGGACACTGTCCCCATAGCTTATTAGTTATGAGGCTGTGCATTACACAGAAAGGAAACACGACGACGAGCGTCAAATATTCAAGTGGCGTGGACGATGAGACGAACGTTGGTTGGTTGGTACGATCGCTCGATTACAAATGCTCGTGAAAGAATGTTCTCAAAGAGGATGCTCCTAAAGGAGTATACCTATTTATATTCGAACAAATTAGTCGTTTCAAAACGGGCAGATATACAGTCACTGTCACACTGTTTCAAATCAATACCGATAACACTGTAAATTCAGAAGTAATTAGCTAAATGTAGCAGCTAAATGTCTGGAGCACTGGATAGTCGTCTCTGCAGAAGAACTGCCTTTTTGAGACTTCTCACTTTGTTTTACGCAGACACGTTTGTGAAGCTACGGAATGAAACACACTTCAACTAAATTTAATGTCTATGAGATAGATTCTTAAGGCGAGGTAAGACGAGAATCGGGCGCGGAAGCCTAGTTTCCAAATCATTTTTAGAGCACTTATTTGACTCGTAGGTCACTGTAAAACATATATAATAATATTCAGAACTGTATCTAGGGCTTCCTCTTACTTAGAACACGATAGCGAACACTTCGCTCGATAGAAAAGTAGCGCGAAAACACTATAAAATAAAGTATTTTTTTCATTTTGTTCATTACCAGTTACCTTTTCTGACAAAATTAATACCTGACAATCATGATTTCACAGTTATGCAGGGCATCCTCTCATGTTTGGGTTGATAACGTATACTTTTATGTTAGAAATCGAAGATAATCTGCAATAATCTGCATTCCGCCCGACCCTAGTTGTATGTGAAATGCGAGCCAGGTCCTACCGGGCCTTAACAGCCTTTTCATTTTTACGGAGGACTGAGCGACTCGAATAACCGTACTGTATATAGCTTTCAGTATATTATGAGTAGGAGGGTAGGTCATCAGACGATACACGTCGGGTAAAGGTTTAATAAAGGTTTGAAGTTTACTTTAGATGGCCTTTGTACGGCCAGTCACTGAATACGCTGCCTGTCACACCGTAGCGTAATAACATATTCTGAGGCAGCATAAGTGACGTGACCTACTTATCGATGTTTCGAGGATCATGCCACGTTGAGGCACTGGTCCCACCGCCGGCGAGTAAACGAGTAAAGTTAGGCGAGTAACATTGCGGGCTGACCAGGCACCGTGTGATTAATCGACCTTTCTAGATTCGCAATGTAATGCTACTTGCCCAACTTTACTCGCTTAGTCGCCGGCGGTGAGACCAGTGCCTAAGTCAAGATACGAAGTTTCCCTTATCCTTTTTTTATGAAACTATTTTTTATACAGAAACGTAAATACTGGGTGAAATAGAAAAGGTCATGAATACGTCGACCAAAATGTATGAGAGAGTTGTATTTTTTTTTGTCTTTACAAAGTTGACCCCATAGTAAAAGTTGTTCAAAATCATGATAGATTGAGGTCTAATTATCTTGAATCACGTCCCAGATTTAACCCAGTAGTGCAGTGTCGTAGCACGACGCGATATCGTATCTTGTTTATGTGTAAGACCCTTAAGGCCTTTGATCGCATCGGTGTGACATAAGGCTTTCATTTTGGTTGTTTACATAACGCTGCGCTGCCGTGCCCGGTTTTACAACGCCATGAAACATTTATTGTCTTGTTTCGTAGAACTTCGCTTTCTGGCGAATATAAACGAGGTAAACGTACCCCTTCATTCATTTATATAGGTACTCGTAGATTGCTTTATGTCAGACTATGCTAAGTCTGCAGAAGTCGAAAAAAGGTTTTATTTCAAAAAACGAACATGGCAACATCACAAGCAAGATGATTAATTAGTTTTGATACTTAGGAATAGTACATTACTGCAGAGGCCGGGAAGTGAGGGGTTGCCGGGCGAGTACATATAGCTGGCCGAGCGAAGCGAGGCTAGATAGCTACGAGGCTGGCAACCCCATTTCCCGCCGAGGTATTTATAGTGCTTTTCTCAAATATGCAATGAAATAAATAAACTTACTATAATAACCTTGCTTAATATTTTATAACACAAACTCTCTATCAAAGGTGACATTAGTAACATATTATATCCATAGACAATGCAAAAGCTGTTTCAGTTCACATTTTTATCGCGAATATTTAGATGAAATATTTTAAATGTGTATTCGTGTAGTTAAAATTGCAATTTAAAATTGTTTATAATGTGTTATTTGTTATGTTCATGTCAATTTCAAATAAATAAAACTGCAAAATATAGCAAACATCGTTTTTTGTTTTTTTAATGGCTGAATGCCGTGATGCTGTGGCCCAAATAAATGTGGAATAGAAATTAAAAAAAAATACATTGCCGGCCTAGGCCTAGCCCTAGGCCTAGGCCGGCAATGTAAGTATGAAATTCCATTACGTGCCAAGTGTCAAGCCGCACCGGAAACGAGGTACTTTGCGGCCTATTTTTAGGCATGTAATGTCAACATTTCATGCCATGTTTGAGAAAATATATTTCCCGTTAATAAGTATATAATGTATCTACATATCTACTGCAATAAATATTCAAGACAGTCTTGCACAATCAATCTAGTTCCAACCAAACTAAGCAATGCTTGTATACATGTACATATATAAATATAATACTGAAATACATAGAAATTATCCAACCCGACCCTGGAACAAATCGCTTAGTTTGGTTGGAACTAGATGGATGTGAGCAAGACTGACACAGATATCTATTTCAGTAGCTATGTGAACACATTTTGTAATAAAGGAAAATAATATTGCCAAGTACCAAGATGAAATAATCCTCTTACTGTAGTTTCTTCATGTTGCCATATATATATTTTTTAATAAAACCTTTTTTCAACCTCTGCAAACTTAGCGTAGTCCGACTATAACTTGCTTATAAATTTTTATATCTCTAAAAAAGAAGAAGTTTTAAATGTAAACACAGATTAACTAATAGTTTATCAAACAGAGCGAGCACTTAAACACGAAATACAGTAGAAAAGCAAAAATAAATATTTTTGATTGTATCATAGATTGGTTTCTCAGTCTACCCAAGCATTTCGATTGGCATTTCGTTGGGTGGATAAACATTCTTTTTATTGTCTGATTTTTCCTTTCTTATTATTATTTCAGGTAATAAATACGATAAGAGCAGTATAGTTCGATAGCGCTAAAGTGCCTGTCTGACTGAGATGCGAACGCAGCCGATAAGCAATTGGCAAGTTTCAGGTAATACTGTAATAGAATAGACAACGATCTACTTTTTCTTGTACATTCAGCGTCATATTGTGCCAATGCCTTTGTGCCAATAGTAATAAAGACGAGTTACTAAGATGTATAAGTATACACCGTGGGTACGAGTTACCCGACAAACTTTAACCACGTATTCCTGATGGTATTACAAGTAAATAACGTTATATCAACATAGGTAGAGTTTTGTCATTTTACATTAATAGTCTTATGGAACAAAATAAATCAGTAAATTCAGCCTCTCGTTATAAACATGTCCAGGAAGGAGGAGGAAGAGGAAAAGTTATCAAAAAGGAAAAAAAAAACCTCAAATGGAAACGAAAGGTCAATTTTTTGGCCTCTCGTAATCGCTTACAATCAAATCTGCGAAGGTTAATTGCTGTTTAGTTAAAGGATTTAAAAAATTAGTAAAACTATCTTAGTGACTAATTAGGGCTTGTTACACACTTGGGAGTTTTCATTTAAAAAATATCTCGGAAAGTAAGTGTTTTTTGACTATACATCACATAACATTTTTTACTCCTAATAGTTGTTAGAATCTATAGTTAAAGTTTGTGGGGTTACTCGTACCCACGGTGTATATGGCGCTTTAGATGCTACAGACTATTTTGACGCTGACGTACTGCGTTGCCATGGTTACGTCCTCTGGACAGCTCTTTAAGAACACGATTTTCTTTTAGTTTTCTACAGTTAAAATTTATCAAACGTACATTTTTGTCATAGTTATAAGCCCATAATGTTATGGACCATCTCCTATGCACATTAGTAGCATATACTATAACAGTTTTTTAAGAAACTCGGACACTGTTGTCTCTTGGACAACGGGACAAAATAATAAACAACGAGTTGAAAAAGTTGATTGGCCCTACTGCATTACTTTACTACTGCGTTGGCTATGTCGGTGACCCTCGTCAAAGTATAAAGATAACCAAGTAGTACGAGTTCGGCCATTTAGGAGCGCGCGACCCGTATTTACACAGACGCACGATCGCACGTCTGTGTCAGTGCACTCCATACTGTGGCAGGGGCGCGCAGGGGCAAATGCTTGCTTGTGGTGCGTCCGTACACGGTGCGCACACATGCGCGCTCCCGATGTACCTTTTGTTGGAAGAAAAACTACCGCTTAGGCGAAGAACACACTGAAATCGCCCGTCGCCGCGATTTTTTCGTACTATGCGCAGCTACACGGAAAAAATCGCCGCGATTTACGCGCCAGTGTGCGCCACCCCGCGATTTTTCTATACAAATCGATGATTCTACATACAAAGTTGAAAATCGCTGAGTCGCGTGTCGCCGCGATTTTCGCTGCAGTGTGAGATCCACCTTATACCGTGCCCTCGTTCTTCTACGTATCTAGTCATTCCTGCAGAGAAACCCCGAGTAAGATGGGCGTATTGCTTAAGTTTATGTTTCTTACTTTAAATCTACATGTGAGTTCCTGTAATTGGCTCTGTATTTCTACTGAAGTTTCTACTTGTATTGTAATAGCTGTTGGTTCTCCTGAATAAAAATAAATAAATAAATAAATATAGCCCTTTCGACTCTGAGCTCGTTGAAGTGGCAGTGGGCAGGTCATATAGCACGTAGAACAGATGGCCGTCGAGGCCGAAAGGTTCTCGAATGGAGACCACGAATCGATAAGCGCAGCGTCGAACGTCCACCAACAAGATGGATAGATGATCTGGTTAAGGCTGCTGGCTCACGGTGGATGGAGGTTGCTTCCAACCGAACTAATTGGAAACCTATGGGGGAGACATATCCAGCAGTTGACGTCCTATGGCTGAAATTATGATGATAATGATGACTGCATTACTATTATAGATAAATTACCGAGAGCACGGAATTACATATGTAGTGGTATTGTGTGTTTACAGGCATTCCATATTTGAATTTTCTGTTTTCAGGTACTAACAGCATAAAACAAGGTTTCTTATGTATTGAAGAACTAAGCACCAAAATAATGCCAGTATCAAATTCTAAATATTTTGTCACTGACTGACTGACTGACTGATGATCATCATAATTCTAAGGTACTTCCAGCAGACCCACAAGCTAGAAATTTTAAACATAGTTAGTTTTTAGTCTATCAAGTCAAAACCGTGGAGGAACACATCTTATAGTTCCCAAATAAAGAATTCTCTACGGGCTACGGCTAGTAATAATAGGCAAGTTGGTGGAAATCGAGTTCTGTGGACACCCCCTTCCCCTCCCGATACTGACTTGGTTTAAGGCGCGGTAGGACCTGGCTCGCATTTCACATACAAACTAGGGTCGGGCGGAATGCAGATTATTGCAGATTATCTTCGATTTCTAACATAAAAGTATACGTTATCAACCCAAACATGAGAGGATGCCCTGCATGACTGTGAAATCATGATTGTCAGGTATTAACTTTGTCAGAAAAGGTAACTAGTGATGAACAAAATGAAAAAAAAATGAAAAAAATACTTTATTTTATAGTGTTTTCGCGCTACTTTTCTATCGAGCGAAGTGTTCGCTATCGTGTTCTAAGTGAGAGGAAGCCCTAGATACAGTTCTGAATATTATTATATATGTTTTACAGTGACCTAAGAGTCAAATAAGTGCTCTAAAAATGATTTGGAAACTAGGCTTCCGTGCCCGATTCTGGTCTCACCTCGCCTTAACATTACATCTCAAAACGTTTTTATTGTAAAAGAACTGCGTTGCGAGACTTGCATCTTTTTACATGTAAAGCCTTTGATGGGTGCATTTTTCTAACGTTAATAAAAGTTACTCACGGATAGTATATTTTTTGTCACAATGCCGGGTGTTCCTTGTACCTTGTGACGTCCGCCGTTTGTAGCGCATTATAGTTTCTGCAACAAAAAGTATTCAAATTAATCAACAAAGAAAAGATAGCCGATCTTTTCTGTTTCCACAGAAAACTTTTTTATTTTTAAATAATAACATGTACTTTTAAGGGATTATATTAGGTTTAAGCCATTGTTGTTTCTTCCTATTCGCGATTCTACACAAAATAAATTCCACAAAACTGAATTTAATCACATGCGTAATGCTTCACAGTCGTTATTTCTACGCAATCTTGTTTCTTCCTAGTAGTGATTCTACACAATATGAATTCCACACAACTGAATTTAATCACATGCGTTATACTTCAGTATTCTGTAATTATTATTTTTTTAAATCTCTTACATAACCGGGAGCCGAACCCGGTCGAAATTGGGGCAGAGAAAATTTTTTTTGAAGATTTCGACTAGGAAAAAACAAGATAGTATAGAAGATAGATAGAATAAAAGATAAAGATAGTAGCGTGAAGTATAAAGCATGTGATTAAATTCAGTTGTGTGGAATTCATATTGTGTAGAATCGCTACTAGGAAGAAACAAGATTGCGTAGAAATAACGACTGTGAAGCATTACGCATGTGATTAAATTCAGTTGTGTGGAATTTATTTTGTGTAGAATCGCGAATAGGAAGAAACAACAATGGCATAAACCTAATATAATCCCCTTTTAAGTTCCATGATATCATGATAGTTTAATTTGCAAGATTTGATAGAAAGACAGACATCAGGACTGGTGAAACTAAATAAACGCTTATAGAAATAAACATCATCATTATCATTAAAAACAGCATTGAGATACTTCTGATAAAACCCTTTACTGTACAATTTTCTAACATCCCAGGGGAATTTCCCGAACAGTTGGAAAAACTTACCTAGTTACAATATCCAACGTCAATTTTAAAAGCACTTAGCGTTAACAGGGAAAGCATTTTAATCTTTCGTCCACAACATTTTAAGCACTATGACAAAGTATAAAGACAAACAAGTAGTCCAACTTCGACCGTTTAGGAACGCGCGACACGTATTTACACACACAAATACAAATCTTTGCTTGTAGTGCGTTCGTACAAGGCGCGCACACATTCAAGCGCACGATGAACCATTTGTAAGAAGAAAAATTACTGTATTATACTCTGGCAAACTTTTAACCTAATTACACCAGTCTATTCTGTAATCCAGCAAAATGAAGAAAAATCAAAAGTCAGCCTTTACCGTATATAAATGTAAACAAATAGTTTTATTGAGTCTAACTGGTATACATAGATTCAAAAACTGTGCGATACTCACAATATCACTATCACTACATAGTATAAAACAAAGTCGCTTTCTCTGTCCCTATATATATCCCTATGTACCTATCAGTGGCGTGGCGTAAAAGATATCGTAGGGCAAGCCGGTGCAGATTGGGCGTACATTTTCCTTAAGAGCTGTAGAATAAGGTGGTCAAATGCCTGATATTAGGCAAGCCGGTAGGAACAGAGTTCTTTGGACGCCACGCCACTGGTACCTATGTCTCTATGTATGCTTAAATCTTTAAAACTACGCAACGGTTTTTGATGCGGTTTTTTTTTAATAGATAGAGTGATTGAAGAGGAAGGTTTATATGTATAATACATGCATAATATAATAGAGAAACACCGTGCGAAGCCGGGGCGGGTCGCTAGTTACGTATATAGGAATCCAATTGATCCATTCCAATTGATCCAATCCAATTGTCCAATTGATAACATTTTTTTTATTTTGGTTTAAAAAGCAACAGCGAAAGGACAAACAAAATCGGCCAAGTGTAGGTACCACCGTCGAACAAAAAACAAGTTTCTGACCCTCTTTTATTTATAATTTTATTTTGCTTTTATTATCTGTTGTTATAGTGGCAATAGAAATACACATTGTGTGAAATTATGATTCAAAAGACACAGCCCTGTGACAGACGGACTTACAGACAGACGGACAGCGGAGTCTTAATAATAGGTTTCCGCTGGCATCCTTTGGATACAGAACCCTAAAAATGCAATAAGTTTCTGCCCGTGTCCCGCAATAAGCAATGTTTAGCCATTCAGCAAAAATCACAAACATACAATTTACCAAACGGTAAAACCCAATGTGACTTTTGCCATAACTACATTCACAGTTCCGAGTAAAATCCATCTCGTTACCAAAGTTTTCAAACCTAAATTGTCTAAGTTTGCGCAGTAACGAGCTGTTTAAAGTCTATTGGAGTTGTTAGCCTTGATTCGGATAATTTTGATTGCCAGTGTCTAACTTTCGAACAGCTAGTTTACATTAGTATCTAACGTTGAACTAACAGTTCCACTGCCATGATTTTAGTGACTTTTGCCATAACTACATTCACAGTTCCGAGTAAAATCCATCTCGTTACCAAAGTTTTCAAACCTAAATTGTATAAGTTTGCGCAGTAACGAGCTGACTAAAGTCTATTGGAGTTGTCAGTTTTGATTCGGATAATTTTGATTGGCAGTGTCTAAGTTTGGTACGACTAGTTAACATTAGTATCTAACGTTACATTAGACTAACATACCAACTATCATGATTTCAGATTTAATTTCGTTATAAATTATAGTGGTCGTTACTCGGTAACTCGGTAGGTACGTCATGAGTATACGCATAGGGTCATTCTCAAAAAATGATGTCCGTGTGTGAGCTTTATAAAACAACCTCTTAATCTTGTTCTTTTGTGTAACGAAACTTAACCATATAAATTGTATGGTAAATTTCGTTACACAAAAGAACAAGATTAAGAGATTATTTTATAAAGCCCTAACTACGGACATAATTTTTTGAGAATGATCCAAATAAAATTATTATACAAACATAAATTAATAAACGCAGCCTTGCTACGGTTTTGTTTTAAGTATAGTGTGATAGTCTAAGTATGTGGTATCATTTGTTTGAGAATGACATACGTCAATAGGCTCGAGCTATCGTCGTATCTGTCGGTAAGACATAATATAAAAATACAAAAGGCTACATCTTCTAAGTTTCTACACATCTCTCACACTTCGCAACATACACCGTGGGCCCGAATAACCCGACCAACTTTAACTATAGATTCTAACAAACTATTGGGAGTAAAAAATGTTATATGATGCATAGTCGAAAAACGCTTACTTTCCGAGATATTCATTATTTTTTAAATGAAAACTCCCAAGTGTGTAACAAGCCCTAATAAAATGTGACTAAGATACTTTTACATTTTTTTTTAATCCTTGAACTAAACCGGAATTAACCATCGCAGTATTTGATGGTAAGGACTACGAGGCCAAAAAATTTACCTTTTGTTGCCATTTTAGTTTTTTTATCCTTTTTGATAAATTTTTCTCCAGTAATGATATGTTTATAACGAGGGGCTGAATTTACTGATTTATTTTGTTCCATAAGACTATTAATGTAAAATGACAAAATTCGACCTATGTTGATATAACGTTATTTACTTGTAATACCATCAGGAATACGTGGTTAAAATTGGTCGAATTATTCGGGCCCACGGTGTATAACCAGTCAGAAAAAAAACACAAGCCTCACAATTACGAAAAGGCAAATCTCAATTAGACTACTACGTAGTTGCCATAACTACATTTGTCCCGAATAGAATCCATCTCGTTACCAAAATTGTCAAACCTAAATTGTCTAAGTTTGCGCAATAACTATCTGCCTGGAGTTGTTAGTCTTGATTCGGATAACTTTGATTGGCAGTGTTTAAGTTTGGAACGCATATTTTACATTAGTATCTAACGTTAGGTAAATAGACTTAACTTATTTATATTCTCTTGGGTTGTTTTTATGGACATTGAATATGGTATTAGATATATTCAAACGAAACAAAGATAATAAGCTCGTTTATTTATGGCCCCAGTGTTTTTTCTAGTTTCTTTCGGGGCAATAACTAAATATTTTTACTAAAAAAACCCGACTGCGGTGCACTTTAAAAGTGCATAAAATCCGCCATTTTGTTTATTTTAACAAACTTCATACCCAGTGACACTCAGGCCATCAAGACAAATCCAATGATGTATCATTTATCAAAATCGGTTGTGCCGTTGAGTAGTTACGAGCGGACATAGGAACGGACATACATACAGGTCAAACACATTACCCTCCTTTGGGCTTCGCCGCAGTCATGTAAAAAAAAAGGTCAGGCTATTATAAAGTTGCGACTGACATCTGACTTCGGTAACCCCTGCGATAGGGAAAGTGCCATCTTTTACCATTTTTAACCGACTTCAAAAAAGGGAAAGTTTTCTGTTCGTCGGAATATACATGTTTACAGTACGATTATTTCCACTTTGGGGAGGGGAGGGGAGTCGGGACGCCTCGGTTTTAATATGCGAAGTATGCATTTTAGTATTGATTTCCCAATAAATACACTTCGATCTATATTATAACTATACTTCTAAGCATCAATATAATCATTGAAAAAACACATAATAAAACTAAATTATTAAAACCGACCGTTTAGATTTTTTGCTTACAGTTTTTGCAAAATTAAAACGTTAATTTAAATACTAAAAATATAATTTAAATACATGCCAAGAACCGCCTTGGCATGTATTTAAATTATCTTTTTAACTTATGCGAGGTTAGACAGAAAGTTGAGGCTGGTGACGAGTAAGGCTATTTATCGTATCTCATATTGGTCATAAACACGACGGTCCGGCATAAAATCCCTCGTAAGTTCTTGCCTTATACTCGTAATAAAGTAAAATACCTAAAGCCTGATATTTATACCAAGAACTAGCTGTGCCCACGGCTTCGCCCACATTCATTTCGATTTGTGATAAAAAAAATAGTGATCAGCCGCTGTAGAAAAGCCATCAGTCAGTTATTTGACTTATTTTCTGTACCCTACTTTATCTTACCTTACCCTATGCCCTACCCCTACCCTTACCCTATGCTTTCTAATTTCCCTTATCGCCAATGCAACGACAACGATACACTGCGACAGCGCCGTTGGGACGTCGTCGTTGACCCAACGACGTAAACGAGTCACCGGTTACCTTTGACGCGCTGACTGTAGTTGTATCGTTGAATGTGGGCGTCACGTGACGACACCTGCAGTTGGCACTGCCGTTGTTAAATGTACTTGCCAATGTTTTGACGCTTAGAGATTATGTACATCTCAGAAAAAAATGTTTTAAGTTGTAGCCACAGAATTTTTACATTTTTGTAAGTAATTTTTTTGTAAATCATGTAAATTTAATGATAGTTAGTTTAATAGTCTCTTTCTCGTTTCCCATTGTGTATTTTGACGTCTGGAGGTCCTGTACGAGTACAACTCCATTAATTTTAGTATTACGTCTATTTATTTTCTATATTTTTTTATTTAACTTGTTTAGACGCCTTTATATTTCTTAAAATAACCACATTTTTACTAAAAAAACCCGACCGCGGTGCACTTTGAAACTGCATAAAATCCGCCATTTTGTTTATTTTAACGAACTACATACCCAGTGACACTCGCATCATCAAGACGAATCTAATGATGTATCATTTATCAAAATCGGATGTGCCGTTGAGTAGTTACGAGCGGACACAGGAACGGACATACATACATACTTACATACATACAGGTCAAACACATAACCCTCCTTTGGGCTTCGCCGCAGTCGGGTAAAAAGGTAAGGGAGATCAAAGTTCTTACAATAGCCAATACCTCGTAAATCTACTTATTCAACGTAAAAGTGTTAAAATTGTGTGCACAATTGTATAAAGAAATAACCGAACCGAACCCGGTTTACAATCTAATAACCGGGTATTTAGTTTTGCCAAATTTGTCGGTGATAACCGGTTACCCGGTTTCGGTTAAACCCGGTTTGCAATCCCTAGATTGCTCAACGGACTGTCCATATTTGACTACTGCTTGCGTAGTATTAAGCTTTCCGTCCTCAGGCAGAGTTGCTTGTGATGCCACGGTCAAAAGAGATTGCAGATAGGATTCACTCAACTCAGCCGTGCAATGCATTGCATAAGATGTAGTAGTGCACATCACAAAATGAACGCAGGAGATTTTCATGATGTATATTCCTTACCAAAACGCTAAAACGAAGAATGCAATTATTTTCTCGCTTTGTCATTTTATACCCTTTAATGTTCTTTTGGTAGGTATGTATACAATTGGTACATTTATTGACTTGATCTACTTGCATGCCAAATTTCAGGTCAATCCATTCAGTTGTTACTGCAATATTTAGTAACAAACATTCAAACATCTTCACAAACTTTCACATTTAGAATATTAGTCGGATTATAGTGTGATTTGTATTTTTTTTATATTTGCTTGGTTACTTCGTTCACACATCACATTCACTATTTTGTATTTCGAGCCAACCAGTAGCTATCTAAATAATGGACCGAGTAACATTACATAGTTGTCTTACTTGGTTATTGTATTTGCCCTTCCATGTATCGCGCGAATCAGTACCTATTTATAGTATTTCAAGGATTTAAGTCGTATTTTGGGGATTAAAATTTACCTCATTATTACAATGCAACTATACCTAGCATGCTGATCTACAAAAAATAAACTTTCCTTTTTACTTCGTTCAGTGTATCGAGCTAATCAATCAGTAGCTATCTGACTAATAGATCGAGTAACCTCAGGCTCAGCGTGGCGTAGGATTAGTAGTCGGACAGGGGATTAGACGGGCCGAGGCGACGGTTGCGCCAGTTGATAACCAACATGTTAATTGCCTAAACTCGATCACTGAGCGTTATTTATTTACCTTAGCCTATGCTAATGAAAAATGTATCTATGAATATATTTGTAATTATTTCACTAAAACCATAGTTGTCTTACTTGGTTTTATATTCACCATTCGGTGTATCGTGCCGATCAGTAGCTATTTGTAGCATTGCAAAGATTTGAACTGTGGGTACGAACTACAGGGAGATATTCTCAATAATTACTCCCTTTTCCACTTAACAATATAAATATACTTTATATGAAAGAAACATGTTGTTTCTTCATTGGTTTTTAATGCGGGTAAATTAGGTTTAGGTTTAGGGTTTAGGTTAAAGTCCTATTAAAATAGATGATACGGAAGTCAAAGTAGATGGCAAAATTGAGGGTGTTTACTGGGTGTTACGGTGGACGAATGGTTGAGTCGCTGGGCCGGAAATCCAGAGGTACCGGGTTCGATTCCCGTTATGTTCACCGGTGAGCGACATTTAATTTTTCTATGTACTTTGATTTCTTGTATCTATATATATGTAATGAAAAAAACCAAAGGAATAATAATCACATAAGATACAACAACAGTTCTTAAAAGACAACACCTTAAACTAGCTAACCTACTTATTTACATCATTAAAAAGGTGTCGCCACAGAATTATATTTTGGCCATTAAAATTTACCTTATAATTACAATTTGCAAGTATAGCATGTCGTTCTTCAATAACAATAAACTTGCCTTTTTACTTCGTTTCGTATTCACCATTTAGTGTATCGAGCCAATCAGAAGCTATCTGACTAATAGATCCAGTAACCCCAGGATCAGCGTGACCTAGGATTAGTAGTCAGACAGGGGATTAGACGCGCCGAGGCGACGGTTGCGCCAGTTGACAACCAACATGTTGATTGCCTGAATCCGATCGCTGAGCGTCATTTGCTTTAGCCTAGTGTAAATACTATTAGTAGACGATATCACCTAACAAATACCGTCACAAGAAAAAGGATGAGGATCCTTTTTAAGGTTCCGTACCTCAAAAGGAAAAAAACGGAACCCTTATAGGATCACTCGTGTGTCTGTCTGTCTATCTTTTGGTCTGTCTGTCTGTCACAGTCAATTTGCTCCGAAAGTACTGGACCGATTAAGTTGAAATTTGGTACATATATTGAGGTTAATGACCCAAACACGGTCATGTCACGGAAATATTTGAATTTTAATCATGGGGACCACTTTTGGGGGGTCAACCAGAAAATTTAAAAAAAAAGTTAGCAAAATATATCGTGTGAAATATTAAATGAACAGGTTCACTATGACAATCTCAGATATATATTATTTATAGTTTTTATATTAATAGTTTTAAAGTTATTGAAGAAAATAGGCCAAAATTTACCATTCCTCCTACCTTATACTATAGGACCTAGAATTTTGAAAAAAATATGGATAATAGTCCTACACCTATAGATCACAGGAAAACCTACAAGAAGTCTATGCAATAAAGTATAATTGTTTTATATTGTTTTGAACGTACGGAACCCTCTCCACGTGAGTCTAACTCGCACTTGTCCGATTTTTTTCTTCTAGGACTATGTAGACCTTGGACGACCAATGAAAAAACTTGGCCACGTGTAGCGATTGTTTCTCAGTTCTTTCTCGTTATTTTTTAAAACTTACATGGCAGTATTCTTTTATTTGTAACACAAAGGTGATATATTTTTACCAGTACTTAAGACTGTCTATGGCATCTTGGAAATCATGCGGGAAAACGATTTCGAATATTTCGAAAAATGACTTAACAAGTCTAAAGAAGAATAATTCAAAAAAATCACGTTAAGCCGCTGCGGCGTATAATGTTTAAACTGTATGCTGTATCAGCATATGACTGCGATTGCCAACCCCCTGGAAAGCGTGGCGATTCCGGCATATCCTCGAATGATAAGGTTCTTTCCCTCAAGGTGGTCTATATCTAGCAATGAATGCCTTTTGACTGATGATAATGATAAGAATACATAGAGCCACACTTGAGATCCTATCGATACCATCTTTCCTGTGATACACAGAGATCTCATGTTAAAAATCAGTTTACTGGCCTGCCAAAGCTTACTTACAATCTATAAATTCAGACTCACCTTTAAAAATAACACTGATATCTATTTTAATACACAACCTACGACACAACTCTCTGCCTTGATTTTAAAGTTAACAAGCTCAAAAACACTAACTACCACGGAAGACTATATTCAACAACAATTTCACAACAATCTAATAGAAAGATTACTATTAACAATAACAATTATTAAGTTTATATCAACATCTAGAAAAAACTAGTCTCACTCATTTTGTTAACAATTAATGGTTTATTATGGAACAGCACGGTGTTTTATAAAGGTTTTAAGTCAGAAATTTCGCGTTTTCATTCATAAATAAATGGAAATACAAAATAATTTGGAGTGAATTCGCTCCATATTTCGCGTCATTGACATTTTGAAGCCATGTTGCCACGTAAAAATGTAAAAATCACCAATTTTTTCGGGGCGTGTAAAGATGGATATAACAACTTTAGATATTATATTTTCTCTGTATATAACAACATTTGACATAATTTCTAAGGATATAATCACTCAAGGGGCATAATAAACGTTTAATATAACAACAAAAAATATAACTTTATTCGATATATTCTATAAGTATAAAAGACATTTGATACAACGTTTACCTAATATAATGAAGATATAATATAAATATTACTGATATAATATGTTAAAAGGTATAAAAGTACTATATCTGCAAAAGCTCGTTCGTTGAAGCGACAATAAGTGAAGTAGATTGTTGTGATTGCAAAATACCTAACACTTCTCGCTTCTCGTTTCGCTCGTCGTCGTACCTAAAAGTTACTACAGGACTGGTTTATACTATAGTATCAGATTATATCAGTAATACAATATACCCATTGAGCGTTATATCTAAAATAGTTACAGAACATGTACATTAACCATATTAGTACTAGGTTAAAAAATATTCTATCAAAAGTTTATTATACCGGATGATAGTTAGGGCATATAAGAATATACCAAATGTTGTTATATCAATAATAAATGATATCCATTAATCGTTATATCGACCGAAAATATATCTTAAGTTGTTATAGCAATCGTTACGCACCCATTTTTCGGGCCACACTGATGTAGGTATTTAAGCACTTTTGGCGAAATACACTTTAATAAAAAAAACCGGTCAAGTGCGAGTCGAACTCGCGCACTCGTCAGTAGATACGTGGATAATTCAAGATAAACTGTATGGTGGGACAAACTTAACTTTGCTCTTGAAAAACTGTTGGTCCCATACATCGACATACGACATATATTATGTCACGATTAGTTTAGTAGGAGCAAATAAAGTTGTCTTACGATTTTTGCGAATTTATAAAAAACGCTGCAAGTTAGGAAAACTGTTTTATTTTCCCTGTAATATTTAGAATGATATGAATAATCGGTAATTATTACAATTTTTTCTGCTCAGGAACTTAGGAGATAATAGGGGGGGAATGGTATTATTTTTAAGGTTTTTTGTCTTAAATCAAAAACTACATGTCTAAGATAAAAAATAAAAACGGTTTTGGAATCTACATATTAAGCCCTTTCATTTGATATCCCACTCGATATATTAGCTTAACTTTTGATTTTCGACATCCCATTTCGGTCCCCTTTAAAAAAAAGTAAAAAGGGTATAAGATTTTTTTCTGTCCAATAGGCTCAGATTAGCGGTTTTTAACACTATTCCAAATTTCAAGTCGATAGCATCAGTAGATCCTGAGATATCTTGCTGTGACAGACGGACAGACAGACAGACATAATCGCACCATAAGGGTTCCTTTTTTACCATTTTGGTACGGAACCCTAAAAAGTAAAGAGGTATAAGATTTTTTTTTATTTAGTACGCTCGGGTTAGTGACTTTTAAAACTATTCCAAATTTCAAACCGATATCAGCAGTAGTTCCTAAGATATCTGACTGTGACAGACGGACAGACAGAGTCGCACCATAAGGGTTCCTTTTTTACCATTTTGGTACGGAACCCTAAAAATTAAGCTCAAACACACAAAAGAACATTAAGGTCATCGTTAGGACGTTGGCCTTAATGCCCCAGCGTTTGACATGTTAATGGCCAATAGTTGACAATTTACTGACATCTCCACTGCTAATGACTAAAAATTCAAGATAGATACTACTGGATAGTGTAAAGTGCTCGGATGTCTACCCCATATTTATTTAAACCGAACCGAAATTACGCCATAAAAATCTCTAATCTTATAGTTTTTCGTTAAGTCGCTCGCTGGCAACCCCGCGATACGCATGCGCGTCCAGTTCCCGGGTCTAGCCAGCTGTTTGAGTTTTGGCAGTTTTATTGATTTGCGGACGGTGACCTTAATGTTGACTGATAGTCAGCTCTGACCTTACGATCTGCAATGACGCTTAGACTTAGGCCAATATCAGTTTCCGCGAATGCCTTTTGGCGTTTAAACCGGACAGGCATTTTAGATGCGCGTTAATCATTCAATGGATGAAAGATCTAAAGGATCGACATTTGCATAATATTTGAATAATTGGAATATCAATGGATGTCTTTTAGCCAGGCATTTTTTTTATTGTAAGAGATATTTCAATGATCTAAAAACTAACTTAATAACTTGGAAAGGCGTTGAGGGTTGAGGGCGGTGGGGGTTGGTTAGGCGTTGGTATTAGGGTCGTTTTCAAAAAAGGATGCCCGTTGCATTTTTAGCTGGGTTATCCTTTAGAAATATGTCTGCGGCTTATTCCTCTGTCTCCATACATTTAGTATAAAAAAGGGCCAGAGGAATAAGGTGACCACAGACATATTTCTGAAAAATAACCCAGCTGTCTTTAAGCCGCGTAGAAACTTAACCGCGCGGGTTTTTATAGCGAATAATAATCGAACGCACGATCGATTGCTACCGTGCTGATGCGGCAAACTGAAATATTGTTCAGAATAGATTTTTTTTTTCAAAGACGAACACACGGTGGTATCAGTCTGTGCTGTAAGGTTTAAGGAAGTTAGTATGAAATGCAGCCAAATTAATAAGATAAGGCGTATAGGAAAGGAAACTTTCGATCGCAAACGGTAAATATTTTTGTCTGTCACAATAGTTTTATAGACTTTTAAGTCCCAAAAACTTTCAACATAGATTTAATCGCCCTGTGACATTGTATGCAAAGTTTCATAAACCACATTGCGCCTTAACCGTAAAATAAGTAATAGCTTTGATTGTCGTGTTATTTTATGCCACACCTGGCAATAAAGTGGCTTTTTCAGTGGAAAAAGCCGCTTTCTGGCCAAGTGTAGACATAAAATGATGTACACAACACGGGAGGTAATAAAGAAAGCCCTCGATCGCATATTTACGTCCCTCTCTTGCAGCTCGGGCCGCAAACTTCTGCGATCTCGGCCTTTCTTTGTATTACCACCCTAGTTGTGTAATGTAGGTACTATTATGCTTAGCTTAAATCTCAAGATCTCATTTAATTATAGTTTTTGTGGTATAGAAATAAGCTGGTCATAATTGTCATACAAATAGTTTGGTGTGTAACACTGTATTTTTGTGTGTGTTCTAAAATAAAATAAAAAATATATATACTAGCGCCGATAAAAAAATAAATAAGTGGAATGGACGCCTAAGTTTAGTGTCATAGCAAATACCCTTTCAAAAAACACCTTTTGAAATGTAAAAGTTAGGAGACCTCTTTTTAATTTTTCTTTTGTCCAACTGTTTATCGTTTTGTAAAAGTGAATTTATTTAATAATTCTGTGATAAAAACCTAGCCTTGCTTTTATTTCTACAAAAAAGCAAACTATGGAGATGTGAGCTTACACTGTCGTATCGTCCTAATGCTGTGTCGCTCTGTATGAAATATTTACAAAGATCCGTCCACCGTGACCAGACCCCTTTTTCCCAGTGGGCACTTTGGGCAAGTGCCCAGGGCCCCGCGATCGATAGGGGCCCCCTCAGATCAAATACAAAGTCAAATTAAGACTGCAATATTATATACCTAAATATAGAAAATATCCTGCCGTCAAACTGTTTATACAGTTTATCAGGAAGCTGCCATAGAATTAAGAATAAATATCTATTTAATAAATAAAAATAATAGGGGCCCCATCACCCTAATATGCCCAGGGGGTGCACTTTATTTGGCATAATTTTATTTGTCCGAATGTATTGTTTAGCCCGAATTTTATTTCGCATAATTTTTCTCTAGCTTTAACGGAAAATATTTTGCAAAATCTTTTACATCAGCCATTTAGAACATATTAGGTTAGGTTAGGTTTCTTTTATAGTTATTCTGAAAAGTCAATATTATCTGTAAAATAACAATTATGCGTAAATAGTATTCGGGCAAATAAAATTATGCCAAAAATAGGTGACCCATGCCCAGGGCCTCCAATAGGTTAAAGACGGCCTTGTCCGTGACATGCAGTAAGTAAGAGAATTTATCACACTTGCGATTTGCAAGCGAGTTAGAAGCGAAGTTCCATACAAATTACGCTCGCGGCGAACTCGCCGCGAGTTTGCCGCGACTGGTTTTGTATGGATACTCGCCCGCAGCTCACCCGCAAACCGCAAGTGTGATAAGGCCTTAAGGCCTCTGTTAATGGTACCGTTTCCTAGAAAGAGTCTGTCCAAGCTTGCCATTGCCAAGTTTCAAGGCTAATTTAATTCAGGTAGTATTTAAAGGCACACCAAAAAAATAACCATAACCTGAAATACTGACTTGCACATCAAAAAATGTCAAACAAACATCAAAACATAGCTTTGATGTACATATGGATTTTTTTGATGAGCAAGTCAGTATTTTTTTGCGGATCGATTTATTATTTCTCATTTAATTCTCTAGCTGTGCTGTGATGTTGCCACTGTGTATTTTTTTAATAAAACCATTTTGACCTCTGCAGACTTAGCTTAGAGGAACTATACAGATGTCACATTTCATAAACTTTAGATGTCATATCCGTAGCACTGGTAAATTCAAACTTGCATAATAAGCGTCATCCGTGTGGCCTATTTGCAGAATAAAGGGTTTTTTTATTATTTAGTCTTCAATTTGGCACTAACACTGGTTGAATTTTATATTATGAATCGAAATATTGTTTCGATACAACGCACACCATTTACTTATACACCTCCTACCGCCCACCATACATGCAAAATTGACAATTTTTGAACTTTAATGACATGGAATAGAGTTGAATTTATTATTTTTTAGTTTGAAAAGAAACAAAACAAATGCAACTTTATTCTTTTTATTAAAGGTTTCAATTACATTGAACTATGTATGTCCTTTTTATAGGCCTCAGGGCGGCAGGGGGTTAAAAAATTTACTTAAATTCCTTACTTAATTTCAATTTAATTTGTTTAAATTCTTGGTTTTCGTTACAAAAATGCGGAACATAAAGTAGGGTACTATTCAACCTATTTGGGTCTTTTTAAAAAAAAGATGTCCGTAATTAGGACTAACTTTAACAAAATGTTAATCTTGTTCCTTTGTGTAACGAAAGATAACCATATAAATTGTATGGTAACGTTCATTACATAATAACAAGGTTAATATTTTGTTAAATTAATCCCTTAACTGACGACCCATTTTGCTGGATGGATACTGTTTTGACATGAACTCTAAATAACGTCAACATTGTCAACATTCAGAGCTCCCGCAGTCAACTTTTTATCGACCGATATTTTAATCGGGCTGTGAATCAGTATGAACTAATTGGTGTAATGTGCGCACTTTCATACATGTTCATACTGACTAACAGCCCGATTAAACTATTGACCGATAAAAAGTCTGTACTCTGCGGGCTGCCTCACTCATTAATTATGATCACCGCCGTGTTAATGTATGTATATAAACTCTTTACTGCACAAAATAATACAAAGTACAGGGTTACAAATAAAGGTATATGTACAAAGGCGAACTTATCCCTTTGAGGGATCTCTTAAGTAGCTTTACCGGCAAATGCGGTTTCGATATGCGATACAAAATCCAACCTGTATAAAAAACCTGCCAATATTACGTTAAAATAAAACCGGTCAAGTGCGAGTCAGACTCGCGCACTGAAGGTTCCGTACAAACTAGTAAGTAGATACGTGAATAGTTCAAGATAAACTGTATGTTGGGACGACCTTAACTTGGTTGTTGAAAAACTGTTGTCCCCATACATCGACATAGGTTAGTTTAGTAGCAGCAAATAAGTTTGTGATTTTTGCGAATTACGAAAAAACGATGCAAGTTAGGAAAACTGTTATATTTTTCCTGTAATATTTAGGATGACATTAATAATTGGTAATTAAATAATGACAGATTTTTCTCTTCAGTAACTTCGGAGATAATAGAGGGAATGTTATTTCTTTTAACGTTTTTCGTCCTAAATTAAAAAGGACATAACTAAGAAAAAAAATAATAATGGTTATGGAATTTACAAATTAAGCCCTTTCTTGATATCCCACTTGATAAAACAGATCAACTTTAGATTTCTGAACCCCCTTTAAAAAAAAGTAAAAAGGTAAAAGATTTTTTTTATATCTAGTAGGCTCGGGTTAGCGACTTTTAAAACTATTCCAAATATCGAATCGATAGCAGCAGTAGTTCCTGAGATATCTGACTGTGACAGACGGACAGACAGACAGAAAGAGTCGCACTATAATAATCCTTTTTTGCCATTTTGGTACGGAACCCTAAAAAATAGCCCAAGAGAGTTTCCACTCTCTGACTCGATCGTCCCCTAGAGACGGCCAAATTTAATCAAAGAAAATGGCCGGACTATTTCCGGCCGCCATAAAATAAGTCCCGGTTCGATTCCCGGCGGCCACCAATTAGGGACTTTTGTGGCTCCCCGGATTAACACCACTGTTTTGTTGGTCCTGGAAATCTTATGGAAGATTATGGTCGATTATATTGGTTATGTCGTTTTATTTTGTTGCGAATGATACAACGGTGACTAGAGACGTTAGAGGCCTGAAACGATCGATTTAGGCTATTTTTAATAGTGCTGGTAAAGACTCAAGTCTTTGGAGTCTTTATTTCTAAGACTTGACTCAGTTTTTTAGACTCTAGTCTTTTAATCGAAGGTTGAGTTCGTTTAAACTTATTGGACACTTTGAGTCTAATGTAGAGACTCGCGTCCTCTAAAAAGACTCACGTCCTCTGTGTGTACTCGAGTGTTTCGTTTACACTGAAGTACCATTTTGGTCGACTCAGTTGTAATTAGAACTCGATTGACAACATTTAATTTTACATATATAGATACAAGAAATCAAAGTACATAGACAAATTAGATGGCACTCACCTGTGTCCAGACCGGGAATCGAACCCGGTACCTCTGGAATTCCGGCCCAGCGACTTAACCACTCGTCCACCGGAGCACCCAGTAAGCAGCAGCAGTAAGTCGGAGATTTTTACGTATTAATATTATACAAACAACATTTAGTGCAAAATTAACATTTCAAAAGCATGAAATAAAACTTAAATTAACAATTTTAAACCCCACATAATAATCCTACTAATTAGGTACATGCAGTACTAAAACAGAAAATCCCTCGGAAGCAAACAAAATATTACAACTTATCTTATAAAGGGCCGATAGATAGGTAGGTACATAATATTATTTTTTCTTTTTATTGTTTTTATTAGTCCGGGATTTTTAATTTTTTTTTCTGTACGCCTGTAGATGAATCTTGATGACCTTATTTTACTCTCTATGTATGTTTAATTAGTATATTGGTAATATAATTGAAAGTTTTAATTATAATTTAAGGACGTTAGTTGCACCGCCCACAAGCTATCTTTCCTTAAGGCTGACTGGTAGAGAATGCCCTATGGCATTAAGTTCACCTTTTGTACGATAAGTTTTCTTTTGTGCAATAAAGTAATAAATATGATCAATTATATTTTGCCACAACACATACAAATTGGCACAAAGATTAGCACGCAGAATGCATTATTAAATACTTTATGTCCATAAAAATATTATACACGCACACTACTTATAACTATAACTAAACTAAATGAAATTGTACATTCGTTTCAATTGTATGTTCATACTACTTGTCATTATTATCATTATCAGTGAAAATAATCTTGTAATATAAAGAGTAGTACGCTTTGTTAACTAAAAATGTAAACATTATTGAATGCCACGCTTCGTCATTTAGATATGTTATTGTTGTTGATTATAAATAAATATGTGTACACTATCTGTTATAATACGCATGTTTTGTACTCGTACATATTAAATGTTTACTAAAGTCGGATTTTTAACTAGATAGAGCGAACTGACGTTTAAGGCGCTTTCTTTGTGTTATGATACTGCGTTATGATGTAAATAAAGTAGTTTTTATGAATAGAACTTACCAAATTTTCACTGGTTTAATATTTTGTCATTAATAATTTCATTAAATAATAACTATGTAACGAAAACGAGATATATTACATGAGAAATGTCAAGTTACACCGTCTAATTAAAAATCCGACTTTACTTACAAAAATTCGTACTTTCGGTGTAGCGGATTCTAAAAACTGGTCAAGAGCATGTCGGACCATGCTCAGTGTAGGGTTCCATAGCCGAATCTATAAGGAAATGTGCTACAGATAAAAATAAACAACTGGCAAAAGGTCTTAAGTGCCATTGATGGCACTTAAAACCTTTTGGTTGAGAAGTTTTTCGGCAATAACTTGAAAACGGTTTATTCGTTACTATTCAAAACAATTTTCGTTGAATACCTTCCTGATTTTTTCATATTTTTTGGATTTACGGTTTAGAAGTTAGAGGGGGGGGGGGACACAATTTATGCAACTTTCGGAGCGATTATTTCCAAAAGTATTCACTTAATCAAAAAAAAGTAAATAAAAGCCTTATAATTTTTTTAAAAGAACTATCGAATTATGTACCTCACGTTGATTTTTGCTGAAAAAAAAATTTTTGGCTTCTGTATGGAGTGCCCCCTAGATTTTTTTATTTTTATTATTTAACTACAAAACTTAGCAGTCTTGTAGTTTTTGAGTAAAAGTGACATGCGGACGGACGGACGGACATGACGAAACTATAAAGGTTCCTTTTTAGCCATTTTGGCTATGGAACCCTAAAAATACCAGAGTTTTTATTTACCACTTTCAAATATGTGTATAACAATAGTACATTACACAACTAGGGTGGTAATATAAAGAAAGGCCGAGATCGTCTAATTTGGCTTCGCCGAAGCCGGGTAAAAAGTGTTCTATGTGTTAACCGAGGTCATAATCTACTTGAACACCAAATTTCATGAAGATCGGCTCAGTAGTTTTTACGTGATGCGTGCACAGACAAACCGATGAATATTCAAAAATGACAGTCCTCAGTTACTTTTTTGAAAAAAATCATTAATATAATGAACATCTTGGATTTTACTATCGACGCTCGAAAGGCTATTTTGATCTAGGCGCCAAAATAGTACATTGTGTATCAAGGGCGGTAAGTAAGGAATTACAAACGAGTGTTTGTTACAAGTCCGAGGCGAAGCCGAGGGCTTTAATAACACGAGTCTGTAATTCCTTTACCGCCCGTGGCACACACAATGTTTTTCATCACACTTGTGAGGAAATCTGATTAAAATAACCTTACTTAACCTAAATAAAATTGTAAAACTGACAGTGACATTATCCATAGACAATGCGAAGACAGTCACGTTCGGAAACCTAGCGGTAAAGACTTAAAATGGTTTATTTTATTTTTGCAAAATACTGAAATGCACTATTTAAACATTTAATTAATGTTACAGAAATATGTGTTTACATGTATTTGCAATCAGTTCTCTTTAAATAAATATTTCAGTAATAAAAGTTAAAAAAGTACGTTGGCTTTTCCTTTGAACATGACAAATAAGAGTAAAACAGAACCAGCGTTTCAAATTTAAAAAGAAAACCATTACGCCCTAGGGCGTAATAGGTCATTTACGCCCGCAAAACCTACGTGTAATGACACAATTTTCGAGCAAATGTGATGAAAAGACTCATTGGCGCTTAGATCAAAATAATAGCCTTTTCTATTATTTATTTTCGGGACTCCGCAGTTACTCTTTTGGAAAAATCCTTAAATATCTTGCTAACATTTTATTATCCCTTATGTCCTTAGGTACCTATGATGGTTAGACCCATCATTTTGTACGGCAGCCTAGTCTGGTGGCCGAGGACGCTGAAGGCCACATGCAAAGATGCTCTGACGAAAGTACAGAGAATGGCATGCATGGCTCTAACAGGGGCGTTCAGAACCACGCCAACGGCGGCACTGGAGGTAATGTTAAACCTACCCCCGCTACATATAGTGATTCAGTCAGAGGCGCGCAAATCCCTTCACAGACTAAAAACAATGGGTCTGTGGAGCTATTGCGCGCCTAAAACGAAACACACAAACATGGAAACAAACGACTTCCTAGATCGAATAACGGCCATGGGTGGCGATGAGATGCTGCCAAGGCACATATTCCGAAGGAACTTCAAGGTTCAAATACCGACAAGGGCAGAATGGGCTGAAGGTCGCACACCACCAACTGATGATAGCAGCGACAGTATATGGTACACAGACGGATCCAAAATGGACTCCGGTACGGGAGCAGGCGTACATGCAATAGACTACAATGTCAGTATTAAGATGGGAGGTTATGCTACTGTCTTCCAAGCGGAGACATATGCAATAATCGCCTGTGCCCAGGAGAATATAGATAGGCATACCAAGGGGAAAAACATCTATATACTCAGCGACAGTCAAGCGGCACTTAAAGCACTTACGGCGCCGAAAGTGGACTCTAGACTGGTATACAATGGCATCCAAGCCCTGAACAAACTTGGAAGGCATAACAAAGTGAAACTAACGTGGATCCCAGGGCACGAAGGCTTCATCGGCAACGAAAAAGCAGATGAACTAGCCAGAAAGGGCTCGGAGGGCACACTCATTGGGCCGGAACCATATGTGGGTCTCTCACAGGGGACCATAACAACAGCCATAAAGGACCACGCCAAACACCAACACCAACTCGAGTGGAAGAACATGGCGGGCCTGAGGCACTCGAAGCTCTTTATGGAAAGAGTCAACACACGCTGGACAAACAAACTAAGAAAGTACAGCAGAAGACAGCTCAGAATCATAACGGGGGTGTTTACAGGTCACTTCGGGGTCAAAGGACTCCTGACCAAGATGGGACTATCAGACAATGCTGAATGCAGAATGTGCGGCGAGGAAGCAGAGACGATGAAACACATACTGTGCGAATGTCATGCCCTCGCCAGAACTAGAATGAAGGAATTTGGCACTGGCTACCCAGAGCCAGATGAATTCCAGGCACTACCAATGGGGTCCATCATCCGATTTATGGAGATGGTGGAACAGACCATGGCGTAGATGCGGTAAGGGGTAATTACACAAAAGATCCCATTGGGTCGAAGTGTATCCGCAAGGACCCCTATTACCAAGATAAGATAAGATAAGGTACCTATACGATTTTCGCTGGAGTGCATAGTTTTCGAGTAAAATGACATCAAAAAGAATTTACGAAATCGAACTTCTCAGCTCTTCCCCTAGTACCCACGTGAGGTTTCTTTATGGTTCTCAATGTGCATTCAAGACTATTCAAGTGACATTATTAGATCTGGATCTAAACGGGCAAGGTAACTACAAAGCTTGAAAGAGCACCCTTGCTTTTTGGAGTTTCATCAAATTCAAAACCTTAATTCTCTGTGACTATCACACCTAGAGTAAAAATGTATGTGACCTAATTTATAGCAAATTTAATGTAGTAACTATTCCAAAATTAGCATGAGCTTTGGAGATAAAAGCAAAAATTTGTAAAAAGTGACATTTAAATAATAATCCTGACGTTGACTCACTCCCTAGACCCGAGGATTTTTAGTACCTTTATCTTGACAGTCTAAAGACGCAATGTGCCCATTTACAAAACTACGCGAATAATGTTTGCCGTTATCCTCAATTTTCTTATACTAATATGAATAGAATAGATCATAAGTAGTATTGAACTACTATGCACCAGACCAGATCACATAAGGTCAAGGGCATAGTCAAGTCAAGAGGACAGCAAGTCACTACTATATCGATCAGTCAGTACTCGCTGCGCCGCGTCGGAGCCTGCGCGCACGCTTCGGTACGTTGTCTTTTGTTTCCCCATTCAACGCGATATCGTGAATTAATTTTTAAATTTAGAGTCGTAGCTCTGTTTTTGAACGTGCGTTTTGACGTTGTGGATTACTTACTGGTGATTTTGGTGAAGGCATTGTCGTTGTTTTTTGTTTTTCCCATTCAATGCGATATCGTGAATTGTTTTTAAATTTAGCATCGTAGTTTTGTTTTTGAATGTGCGATTTTACGTTGTGTAAATGTGATTTTTGTAAATGGATTTATTGATAAGTGTGAATGTTGATTGGACTGCTGAATAAGTGGTTTAGAATTATTTTAAAAATGTGTATGATTAAAAACGCGTTTATACTCAAAGTTTTGTAGACAGGACTAACTTAAATTTGGTTGTTACTAACAGAAAACAAGCTCCACCTTACGATTATCCAGAAAAGGGAAAAAAAATATTGTACTTTATATCTATTTTGCTGAAAATGAAAAAACCAACTAACAGTGTTAGATACGATGCAAAATTCTGTATTGCACACCAAATAAAAGAGCGTAAGACGCTTAAGTCTAAACAGCACAGCAGGATGAATGATAACCAGCAACAATAGGGATCTGGAATGAACTTCCTGCTAAGATTTTCCCACTGCGCTACAATATGGGAGTTTTATAAAGGGTGTCATCTAGTTTCTTCGAGACCGGCAACGCATTGGCAATGCATCTAGTGTTGCAAATGTCTATAGGCGGTTAGGCGGCAGTGCCCACTTCCCATCACGTGAGCCCCTGCCTGTTTGCCAGTCTCAGGCAATAAAAAAAAACAACATTTGGGTACCGAATAAAGTATCAATGATTATATACTCGTAGATAAGATTTGTGATATTTTAATGAATGTTAATCGTAATACTTTATATGCGATTGAAGCACATTTATTCGCGTATTTCGTGACTTGAATGCACGCCTTGCCTGTGGTAGGTACTGAGAGGTATTGTACAGTCGAGTTCATCATTATCTGAGCAAAGATTGGACCAAAAACATCTGAACAAGACCCTATTGTCAGAAGCATAAGAACTAGATCAGATATTTTTGATCCGTTCTTTGCTCAAATAATGATGAACTCGACTGAACCAGAAAAGGTGCACCGGAATAACCGGAGTCATATGTTCTATGTTTTATATTCAACTATACAATTATCTAGTCTAGACTGTTTATAAATCCTCATCGGTCATTGTAATCCATGCATGTCCACGAACGTACCTAACTTATTCTGTACCATAACACCGAATACTGTTGAGTTTGTAAACTCGCACAAATTAGCCATCATTAGCATAGCCAAATGAGGCTGCCATTGATCGATATGGCAACACCTTGAGCAGCATAATTGTTACCAAATTGGTCTGTGTCGAATGAACGACAGGGGAACGTTCAACATAAATAGTGTACTCTAGACCAGTGGTTCCGAACCTGGGGGTAATTACCCCTTTAGGGGTAAAATTAAGTTTTCTCAGGGGTAATACTTATATTAAGTCGTTTTTCTTTGAGTACTTGCATATACTTGTCTGTATTACCTATTTTTTGGAGGGGTAACGATCAGGGCTCGGAAACCGGTATTTGCTCCATACAAAAATACCGATATTCTTTCCGTTCTTATCGTTCTTTGGTTTATTATTTCGTTTTTTAACCAGACAATCTAATAATACGAAATCATGACTTAAATACATTACTGGGGTCTCTGCCGTTTCGCCAAAATATTTTTGGTCAAATGTTTCATTTGCCAAATTTTTCGTTTCCCAAATAATAATTTTCTCCGAAACCATATTTTTTTCTGAACTTTCATAAAACAAACCTAACCTAACCTACTGTATTCTATAAAACCATAACAAAATACACTGAGATTTTTTTTTGGTTTCGGAGGTTTGGGAAATGAAACATTTGGCAAATGAAACATTTGACCAAAAATATTTTGGCGAAACGGCAGGATCCCACATTACTGATTCAAAATATTGGGTAATTTTGGGGTTTTTGCAAAATACCGGTTTCGAGCCCTGGTAAACGATACAAATCTAGAGGGGGCCTGTGGGTGATGTGGTAATAAAGTTTAGGAACCACTGCTCTACCATGCCCGCAACGTACAAGGTTATCGACAGCTTTTTCCACTTCCTCCTCGCGTCGTGTTCCTCATTGCTAAGGGTCTTGAAGTCTCCCTGGAGCTTCTCTCTGACGGTGTCCCGCCATCTGTGCCTGTTCTTGCCATCTTGGTAGAGCGAGCAGCTGGGTGTCCAGGGTGGTACGGATCTGATCTGTCCATCTGAACTGCGGTCGTTTGCCATCAATCTTGCCAGTAACGATGAGTTGTTCAAGATTGTGGCCTTTTCCTAAGACTTAATATTTCATTACTAAATAGACTTATTTGGCGTAGTTTTTAATACTACTAGTAGTTCAGTGAGCTCTACAACTCTACACCTCGCGGGTCTGTCAAGCCCCATAGCCCTGCAATTTCGAAAAAAAAACATAATATTATATTGAATCGACGCTAAAATTCTATATAAGTAGTTATTGAACCTGCTCAAAAAATTTCACGAGAATCGGTTGAGAAATGCGATTCGTAGAGGAGAACAGTCGGACAGCCGGACAGACATACGAAAGCATTTTTGTCCGAGCTGAAACGGAGACGTATTACGAATCATGTCGGTTTAAAAAACGTTGCTATGATAATTAACCACAAAATTAAAAAATTTAAAACAACCGGCTTTCAATAAGCTAATTTCGATAATAAATGCCGAGACTATGTAAAATAACCAACTTGCCGTATGTGTGCCTATAATATTTTAAAAGTTCTCTCAATAACGGTAAGATCCCATCATCAGCTCGTGATTTGGTTGCAATGGGAAAATAATGTTCAGCTATGTTCGAGTAATCGAGTAACAAACGTATAAATTGAATGCCGTTTTTCCTTTGCGGAGGTCAGTTAACATAAACACACATGAGACTCTATAAAAATACCCAAATCACCATATGTGTGACTATAATATTTGAAGAGTTCCCTCGATTTCTCCATGATTCCGTCATCAGATCCTGATTTGGTTGCAATGAGACCACCTCTGACTTATACCCTTTCAAACAAAAAAAGAATTTTCTAAATCGGTCTAGCCGTCTTCAAGTAGTCGAAGAACAAACCTACATAAAATTTTCTCTTTGTTTTGAAGTCGGTTAACTCTAGAAACTCATTTCTAATAAGAAATGCTCGAGAAACTATGAAAAATACCAAAATCTCTATATGTGTGCCTATAATATTTGAAGAGTTCCCACGATTTCTCCAAGATCCCATCATCAGATCCTGATTTGGTTGCAATGGGACCACCTCTGAAATATACCATTTCAAACAAAAAAAGAATTTTCAAAATCGGTTTAGCCGTCTTCGAGTAATCGGTGAACAAACACACAAAAAAAAATAAAAAAAAAAACATACAGACGAATTGAGAACCGTCGTTCTTTTGAAAGCCGGTTAAAAAATCCAAGGCAAATTATACATAAAACAGTCTAGGTTGCCATTTTGTCAACAAGGCATTTTGTCAGTCTCTCGTATGTTAAAAATGTTAACATGAAATAATGAAAAAACTAATTGGGCCTAGGTTTATACCGGGTGTGGCCTGTAATACGAGCAAAAAATTAAACCGTAGATTCTATTCCTCAAATAATAAAACTTTTGTTCAACCACTTTTTAAAAATATGTAGTCCTTAGATTGTCTCTTTTTCATACAAAGTAATTAGTATTTTCAATGTACATAAAAATCCGTCTAATTGACATTGCTCGTCAATCTTGTCACCCTACAGACGTAATCAATTTCGCAATACATTGCGTGTTCGGATAAACTTTAAAGTGTGCTAAAAGTTATTTTTAAAAGTAGCTGAATAAAAGTTGTCTAGTTTGAGGAGTAGAACCTACGGTTTATTTTTTTGCTCGTATTACAGGCCACACCCGGTAGAAAGGCACAATATATTGTACATATTTATGGATACAGTTGTAACAATTGAACACCCGATGTATAGTTACAGCCGCCTACATTTTTTTTAAACCTGAAATTTAAAGTAAAATTAGCTTAAAATTTATAATAAAAAATATAAATAGATTTCATTAAACTGTATACAGTTTGCATTGATGCAATAGGAACAATTTCTCGGCTCGTATAGCGCCAAACAAGTCCGTCGGAAGGTCGGCCCGAGGTGACTTCCTGCACCGGCCTGATGAAATTGATTTAATTGTACTGACAAAGCAACGGTTTTATAATTTTATATAAACAAACCATTAAAACTGGTAAGATGTGAAGTTTTCAGCCTAAACTTACTTTGCCGCTTGTTAACAAGGTCGATTTTTGATTGCATAGCAGCTAGTCTATTGCTAGTATATTTTTGATAACCACAGAAATATATAGAAATATAAGGAAATAGTTCGTCGATTTGTATTGGAACCGAGCGTGTAAGATTTTGACGGTGACTGAAGCTGACGGCGAGCAAAGAAAGTCCCTGGCCTTTCTTTTTAGCACGCGAGATACATACAGTCTTTCCTTCTATCTTAATATATTTCTGTGTTGATATCTAAATTAGTAGTAGGTACTTTTATGCCAACGAGTTATGCCAATGTACCAACACAACCTGGCACATGACGTAAAATAAATGGCGCATTTTTTGTAGTTTCTAAAATCATATAACATTTACCAAATATTGTAATAGTTTTTGAGATAATGATATTTTTTTACAAAAATAACCTACTGAAGTTACTATTCCATTGACTTGGCGCTCAACCACTCGACTAAAAATTTACCTAAATGTTTGACTATTTCATTCCAAATAAAAAGCCTTTTGATCGTCTTCTCGTTAGTAACCTAATTCAATACAGTTTATTAATAAATGGCTATTTTTGGTGCTAACGGACCTACTTTGACCGATGATTACGTTAAGTTTGCACCTAATTTGTAAGTATTGTCTAGGACGCCAGGTGCAAACTTAGTTCAACCGGATCGTATGAGAAATTTAAGATTAAGTGTAACTACAGTACAAGTTATTTTTGTAATAAAATATCATTATCTCAAAAACTATTACAGTATTTAGTAAATGTTATACCATTTTAGAAACTACAAAAAATGCGCCATTTTTTTACGTCATGTGCCAGGTTGTGTTGCTACATTTTTTTTTTCACCACCTTCGTTCGAATTCAGACGTGATTTTTGGAAAAATCTGAAAATTATTTTTTGATATTCTACTGTGGCCACACCATGAACAAATTAACAAAAATAGGAATTACGATCAATAGCATAGTTATCTGGCTACCCATATTAAAAAACATATTTGAAAAGTACTTGATATTTTAGTCATGACACTCAAATAACCGAGTCAGGGTATCACTTAGCACGAGTTTTGCAAAAACGTCAATATCTCGAAAACTAAGAAATTTTTACTGAGGTCAGATTTATTTAATCTGGTGTGTGATGAGCTGGTCTATCAGTCCTTTTCGTATCAAAGTTGGTTTTAGGGACACCCTGTATATAAAGTGAAAAAAAAAACAAAAGACGTTATATATTGGGCAACAGTTTTTATTTTTAGTTTAGGTGAGTATCTGTGCCACAACTCGGCCACCCTGTATTTTATGACCCTATACAACATGAGTCAATTAACACAAATTTTACCATACAGATATAAGAAAAAAACAAAGATTTATCTATTGACTAAACGTTGAAGTTAAAACAGGAAAGCAATTTTAATTAGGTATTTAAATACATATTTTGCTTTTATCATAGTTTGAACCTGGGTCAGCTAGCTTGGTATACAAAGTGACTATCGTCTAAGCTAACCACGTCATGAAAGATTATCACAAATTAATGGAGTATGACCTGAAAAACATGTAATCATGCGCAAAATGGATATACGATTATAGTTTAATCATAACACCTCAACTTTAATGAGATATGGTATGAGTATACTGAGAACTGACCAAAAAAATAAAGGTCTGTTACCTAAGCTCTAAAAAGCGTCCTCTTGAGAAATCTCATATTAATATCATCTTCATTGTTACCCACTGAAGATTTAATTTAGGGCCAAAAAAGTACAAGAAAAAGTACTACGTATAATTAATACATAGGTACATATAAAAGTAAAGTATCTGCAAAAAATAATACGAAAGTTAAAAAGTTAAAGTAGTTAAAAGAACTTACATTAAAGTTAGTAAATGCTTGTAAAAATATATCTTTTAGTATTTGTTTCTGAGTCATGGATGGTTTCTATCTATTTAAGTATTTGTTTATGTATGTACGTATGTATATCGTCATCTAAATAGTACCAATAGTACAAGCATTGCTTAGTTTGGGACTAAATCGATTTGTGTAAGATTGTCCCACAATATTTATTTATGCCACACCTGGCCAGAAAGTGACTTTTACCGCACGCTCCGCGAACGGAAAAAGCCGCTTTCTGGCCAAGTGTAGACGTCAAAATGATGTACACAACACGGGAGGTAATAAAGAAAGCCCTCGATCGCATATTTACGTCCCTCGCAGCTCGAGATCGCAGATGTTTGCGGCCCGAGCTGCAGGGGCCGCAAACATTATTGGACATGTTTGGATGTTTAGATGTTTGGATGTTTGTTACTAAATAACGGGGTAGCAACTGAATGGATTGAGCTGAAATTCAGCATGCAAGTAGACCAAGGCCGTGATTGAAACATAGGATAATTTATATCCCGGTCAAGAGCTCCCTTAGGACAGTAACAGGAACAATGCGGGCAAAGCCGCGGGTAAATGCTAGTATAAATAAATAAAATATTTTAAGATTTCCTTCAATGTCTCTAAGATCCCATCATCAGATCCTGATTTGCTCACGGGGACCTTAGAGATATACCCTTTTAAACAAAAATCGGACAAGTGCGAGTCGGACTCGCCCACCGAGGGTTCTGTATAAATTTGTAGGTACATAAAAAGAAAACAAAAATACAATATAATAAACACAAAATAAATTCAGTCAAATAAACCCACGCTCCTAGTCGTTTCTGGCGCAAAGGTGCCCATAACACTTGCGGCATTTCCGCGCTGGATCGCCAAGGAAAGCCTTTGCCTCAGAAACGATTCGGAGCGGGGGTCTTCACCCCTCTGCATAAGTCGACGGCCTATGTCCTGCACAAGCCGTCTCGCGTCCTGCCCCCAGCAACCCGCCGTTTCTACCGCCAATGGGACAAAATGGTACCCCTGTCCCAAAGGGGCATACTTCCATCATAAATAAATAAATAAGTATTAGGATTGTCCAATCTTACACACATCGAACTAGCCCCATAGTAAGCTCAATAAGGCCTGTGTTATGGATACTAGACGACGATATATTTAATAGATACAAATACTTAAATACATAGAAAACATCCATGACTCAGGAACAAATATATGTATACGTTGGCCCCTAGACGGTTTTCAGGATCGGAAGCAGATCGTCGATAAGCGAAGCGGCACATGAACTTCAATTCAGCCAAAAGCCACCTTCTTTACGCTGGCGAAACTGTTATATATGTGCGTATCTGTGTGTGGCCGCTCGCTCCCACCCCCACCACCTGCATACGGAATAAACCAGTGTGCATTAGACCGGCATTTGATTCACTCGTGTCCCCCGTATTCCCATACATATCAGTGGCGACGAGGATGGGATATATAAATGAGACTTTTTTGTGGGGTGAGATAAAAAATCGGTCAAGTGCGAGTCGGATTCGCACACGAAGGGTTCCGTACCACCGTCGAGAAAAAGACGCCAAAAAGCACGTTTATTGTATGGGGACCCCTTTTTATTATAAACTTTATTTTGTTTTTATTATTTTTTGTTATAGCGGTAATAGAAATACACATCCTGTGGAAATCTCATATCTATACCTATTTCAGTTCAAAAGCTAAAGCCCTGTGACGGACGGACAGACGGACAGCGGAGGCTTAGTAATAGGGTCCTGTTGGCACCCTTTGGGTTCAGAACCCTAAAAACGCGTTTAAGTAAAGGTCTCCCGAAGCCTCAATGATTTAAAACTTTTTTAAATAGGGATGACGACTGGGTTAAAACTATATAATTCTATTTAGTCCGTCAGTTACATTATGGAAAAAATATGGGACACGTATTTTTTGGTTTATCAAAATATTAAAAATCGACAAAGTTATAGATCATCAAACTTCTGGAGTGGGGGCTTGTGATGTCACTTCTAGGTGAAAATTGTACCTAGTAGTGACGTCACTCGAAACTTCTAAGCACTCTACCCACGTCAGTTTTTGTTTGTCAAACAAAAGAAAAAATACGTGTACAATATTTTTTAATAATCTAACAGACGGACTAAACAGTTTTTTAGTCGTCTAGCCCATTGTGCGTACATTTGACGAAGTAAAAAGAGATACCGCAGATCTCACAATGAAATCACAATGTGCTGATCTGATCTAGCTTCTTTGCGCTGGTCCTTAGATAGCACAAATTAATGATGATGATGAGAAATGTATCAAAGTTAAAGTATTTTATTCTTCTATTTAGGCATATTCAAATGCACCTATGAATGTCAAGATTTACCACCGGTTTCAGTGTGAAACCTCTGCCCCGAGGAGAACCGGCTAAAAAACTCGGCGAGGTTTATTTTTTTCAAAACAGTCTTACAATATTAACTTATATCATAACTTAATGACTACTACACGGTTTTTTTCGCACACTCGCATTTTAGGTTAAAAATTAATGATTACTCATGAATGACGTTATCATTTCCAAATATCGTGTCCACTGTACACTCTCTGACTCTCAGCCTTCACATATCCGAAACTCCTTAATCTCTTTATGATCCAAACCAATCAAGATAGTCCAGTGATCTACTCGCTAATCTGTAGATTCTGTAGGCTTATTCATATACCATCTTACCTCTAAACCAAAACTACTTATACGCCAGAGAGACAGGAACATTCATAAGTCCTTTTTGAACGGCGCTTTTTTGATAGAGGTAACAGAAAAAGACGTATAGGTATTGAAATGTGGCAGATATAATACGTATTGGTATAAATACGTCAGATGATGAGAGGTTCTGGCAAAACTAGGTCGTATCAGGATTAAGCGAGTGGACATGATATGGAAGGTTATTTTTATAGTTTTATACAGGACTAGCTATTTCCCGCGGCTTCGCCCGCGTTGTTCCCGTTATTGTCCCAAAGAAACTCTTTACCTGGATATAAAGTATCCTTTGTTTCAATCCAGGACTTGGTCTACTTACATGCCAAATTTCTGCTTGATCCATCCAGTTGTTACCCCGTTATTTAGTAACAAACATCTTCACAAACTTTCACATTTAAGTATAATATTAGTGTGAAGATTTTCGAATTTTAAAAGTTTAAATAAGTATACAATTTAATATAACCAGAGATCGGAATAGGTAGAGTATATTTACCTAAACTTCGAAGAACATAGTCGAAAAGTGGAGAGTCCCTACAACAAAATTTTTATCCGGGACTTAAGTCTCGGAATCTTACTAAAAAAATATATTATTGGTATTCTTTAGCACATTTCTCGAACATTCTCAGTATAGCTGTCTCTTTCTAATAGTGCTGTCTCTTTCACTCCTTCGAGAAATTTCGCCATATACTGAAGTGTAGTTCAAAGGCCCATAAGGGGTCCTGAAAACGGATTTTCAGGTTATTGCGCCATCTGATAGAGGGTGTCCTGGAACAGACTGAAAACGTGTTTCAGGCGCCTGAAAACAACGGCAACTTGGGTGAATTTTCAATCTTCTACTATGTGAAAGAGCCACCTCTGACACGGCCTGAAATCACCTTTCAGCCTGCTGAAAACGCTTCTAAAGCACGGAAAATCACGTTTGAAGTTTTAACCTATACCATCGGCGCAACACACATACACACATTACTTTTGCGCCGGTGGCTCTTTTACATAGTAGAAGATTGAAAATTCACCTAAGTTGCCGTTATTTTCAGGCGCCTGAAACATGTTTTCAGTCCGTTTCAGAACACCCTCTATAAGATGGCGTAATAACCTGAAAACCCGTTTTCAGGCGTTTTCAGGACCCCTTATGGGCCTTTGAACTACACTTCAGTATAGTTATGGCGAAATTTTCGAAGGAGTGAAAGAGACAGCACTATTAGAAACAGACAGCTATACTGAGAATGCTCGAGAAATGTGCGGAAGAATACCAATAATATATTTTTTTAGTAAGATTCCGGGACTTAAGTCCCGGAAAAAAATTTTGTTGTAATGGGAGTCTCCACTTTTCGACTTTGTTCTTTGAAGACCTATTCCGATCTCTCTACATAAACTTTCAACCCCTATTTAAACCCCTTAGAGGATGAATTTCGAAAAACGGTGATATCTCTTTTCTTGTAATCTAATAAAAAGTCTAAACATGACGTTTCAAACCTCTTACTTCTAAAATCTTGGACTCTCCATACAAATTTTGAACCCCTATTTGAACCCCTTAGGGGATGAATTTTGAAAAATCCTTTCTTAGTGCACATTTAGACCTTATAAGAAACCTACGTGCTGAATTCGGAATTCCTAGGACCAGCGGTTTGGGCGGTGCGTTGATATACCAACTTTCAACCCCCATTTAAACCCCTCAGAGGATGAATTTCGAAAAACGGTGAAATTACTTTTCTTGTAATCTAATAGAAATCTAAACATGAGATTTCAAACCTCTTACTTCTAAAATCGTACTCTCCATACAAATTTTTAACCCCTATTTGAACCCCTTAGGGGATGAATTTTGAAAAATCCTTTCTTAGTGCACCTCTAGACCTTATAAGGAACCTACATGCTAAATTTGGAATTCTTAGGACCAGGGGTTTGGGCTGTGCGTTGATAAACAAACTTTCAACCCCCATTTAAACCCCTTAGGGGATGAATTTTGAAAAATCCTTTCTTAGTGCACCCCTAGACCTTATAAGGAACCTACGTGCTAAATTTGGAATTCCTAGGACCAGCAGTTTGGGCGATACGTTGATATACAAACTTTCAACCCCCATTTAAACCCCTTAGGGGATGAATTTTGAAAAATCCTTTTTTAGTACACCATTAGACTTTATAAGGAACCTACGTGCTAAATTTGGAATTCCTAAGACCAGCGGTTTGGGCTGTGCGTTGATAAACAAACTTTCAACCCCCATTTAAACCCCTTAGGGGATGAATTTTGAAAAACGGTGAAATAACTTTTCTTGTAATCTAATAAAGAGTCTAAACATAAAGTTTTAAACCTCTTACTTCTAAAATCGTAGACTCTCCATACAAACTTTGAACCCCTATTTGAACCCTTTAGGGGATGAATTTTGAAAAATCCTTTCTTAGTGCACCCCTAGACCTTATAAGGAACCTACGTGCTAAATTTGGAATTCTTAGGACCAGTGGTTTGGGCTGTGCGTTGATAAACAAACTTTCAACCCCCATTTAAACCCCTTAGGGGATAAATTTTGAAAAATTCTTTCTTAGTGCACCCCTAGATCTTATAAGGAACCTACATGCTAAATTTGGAATTCCTAGGACCAGGGTTTTGGGCTGTGCGTTGATAAACAAACTTTCAACCCCCATTTAAACCCCTTAGGGGACGAATTTTGAAAAATCCTTTCTTAGTGCACCTCTAGACCTTATAAGGAACCTACGTTCTAAATTTGGAATTCCTAGGACCAGCGGTTTGGGCTGTGCGTTGATAAATAAACTTTCAACCCCCATTTAAACCCCTTAAGGGAAGAATTTCGAAAAACTGTGAAATTACTTTTCTTGTAATCTAATTAAGAGTCTAAACATGAAGTTTCAAATCTCTTACTTCTAAAATCGTAGACTCTCCATACAAACTTTGAACCCCTATTTGAACCCCTTAGGGGGTAAATTTTGAAAAATCCTTTCTTAGTGCACCCCTAGACCTTATACGGAACCTACATACTAAATTTGGAATTCCTAGGACCAGCGGTTTGGGCTGTGCGTTGATATGTCAGTCAGTCAGTCAGTCAGTCAGTCAGTCAGTCAGTCAATCAGTCAGTTTCTTCTTTTATATATTTAGATGTCCCTAAAACCAACGTCAAGATACGTTCAACAGCTTAGTTATTTGGCACCTATAGTTAGCATAAAAACAGTTTTTAATACTTAACATTTCAGTCATGACACTCAGTTTTGCAAATACTTCGATATCTCGAAAACTAAGATATTGCGCTATTTTAAGGCATTATCATATTTACTGGAAATATTTTGAATCCTCATAGCTTAATGTGGAAACACCGCAATTTTATTATAATTGGGTACCTTAAGTTTTTTTAAGTGGTCCATATTATATTTTTTGTAATAAGTAAACTGCTAAAAGTGTTCAAAACTGTCGCTATCCCATTTTTATTCCTTTCTGTTTTGTAGGAATATTTTTTTGAATACCTCATTTGACAGATGAAGCGGTTGGTGATATGAATAAAGCTCGAGCCTAAGTCTGCAATACGTGTCTTCCATTTAAAAAAAAAGTGAAACTTTTTAGCAGTTTACTTATTACAAAAAATATAATATGGACCACTTAAAAAAACTTAATAAATAAATAAATAAAAAAGCCTTTTATTTCTCGCCTTCAATACTTCATATCTACATGCACAATTATTTTCATTAAAAAAAGTAAAAAACAGAACATTAATAAGATTCTTTCCATGCAACACACATTAAAAAAAAATTAATTGATGCTAAATTATTTGATATTGATTATTTTATTTGGTTTATATTGTTAAAATAAATAATAATTAAAAAAAAACAAAAAACATTCATAACTAATTACATTAATTTCAATTCATTAACGTTAATTAATTCGCATTTTTAAATATTCATTTCATTTTTAAAGTAAATAATAACAAAAACATTTATAAATAATTCTAATGTCATTTGAATTGATTATAAATTATTGTAATTTTTCATATTAAAGAGATCAGTAAGCAATTATTTGCGAGAACCCCTCTATTTGAGGGTGAAGGCCTCCTCCAGAGATGTCCAGTAGTCTCTATCTCGAGAAACCGGTATGGGTCGATAAAGTTCTTACGTTGTATATGTTGCTATATATATAGTATAAGCTTTGATTTTTCGTTGATGAGCATACATCGTTATCGCGGGTGCAAAAACGATTTGACAGTACAGAAAGATTATGAAAAACAAGCAATAACAGACGCGTTACTCATTTGGAGGAATATTTATGCCTACACGTACGAGTTTAAAATTTATCAACATTAATTTCTATATTGCTAGATAAAATGTTAACAATACGCTTAAGGGTAATATTTTTCAACGATTCTGGAGATGAATTATTTTCACCCATTTTTAAGATGTACACATGATACGACTTCTGGATACGTCAACCTTTATATGCTTAGTGCAATCTATATTTTATTTCCATTTTTTTTACATTTGTGCTCTTAATTGCCAGTTATACAACCTACTAAAAAGAGTGTGTATGTATCATATTTAAAATCAAGTTTTTTAAGTGAACGCATACAGTTATTTATTTTTGTAAAAAATAATGTAGTTATGTAGTTTTTATAAAAGGGTAGGTATAAAACCCCCGAAAGAAAACTAACCTAACCTACTAAAAACTAACTAAACGTATTTACTGAAATACTAAATTTGCGACTTATCATTTTAGTCGCACCTTTGGTTTTTCGTTCGGACGGTTTATTATTTACCTTTGTAAAATATACCTACCCAAGGTATATTTTTAAAGACTGATTTTGGACAAATGGGGTAATTTTTAGTCAATATTTTTGGACTACTTGTAGCTCCATCTTAGACGACCACTATGATACCAATAACTCAAATCCGCCAAAAATGTTAGTTATGTTGTGTTTGTAAACATGCCTTCAATTTTTATAGACCTTTGCTAGCGAAAACTCTCCACATGTACAGAGCTTCTTAGATGCTTATAGCTGTAGGCAGAATATGTCCGTTTCTACCAAATAGACATTCTGTTATATGTGCTCTTTATGTCATTTGTTACTGCACCCGCGATAACGACGTATGTTGATGAGTGATATGTCTCTGGAGGGTTTTGGCCTCTACTACTCCCGCGGGGACCAGCCGTATTTGAACCCGCACCTCTGTCATTCTGGGACAGCGAGTTATCCAATTTCTCCAATTAGCTTATGACGTCACCGTAAGTTTTGAATGCATTCGTATCGATTGAGATACTAGCTGTAGTCGATCGTATTTGATTTTTCAATGCATTTGCTCGATGTATCTATCAGTGGCGTGGCGTAAAAGATATCATTGGGCAAGCCGGTGCAGATTTGGCGTACATTTTCCTTAAGAGCTGTAGAATAAGTTGTTCAAATGCCTGTTATTAGGCAAGCCGGTAGGAATCGAGTTCTTTGGGCGCCTCGCTACTGGTATCTATAATTATAACTAAGATATTGTTACAAAAGTAAAATTAACTCAATCTGGTGTCTTATGAGTTGATCTATTTGTATTGATGTTGGTATTAAGGACACCCTATCTACCAGATCTCTCTTTTATTCTATTTCTGTCTTTCTCTCTCTTCTTAGCTATTAGCCCACATGCTGGTGCGATCAGCTTTCCGAACTTGTCTCCTCCTCTTCGCTCTCTCCCTGACATCGTCTTCGAATGTAGGTGCTGATGATTTTAATATTAAAGATTGTGATGGAGGTTTATAAAAATAAAACCCCATTCTCCTCCATTCAAAATCCATATACTAGTCTTATTGTCGCTTGCGTAGTATCCGACTCTGTTACTACAGGGCATCAAGATAGAAGGACGCAAGCGGCAATATCCATAAGGTACCTTTAAGGCGAGGTGAGACCAGAATCGGGCACGGAAGCCTAGTTTCCAAATCATTTTTAGAGCACTTATTTGACTCTTAGGTCACTGTAAAACATATATAATAATATTCAGAACTGTATCTAGGGCTTCCTCTCACTTAGAACACGATAGCGAACACTTCGCTCGATAGAAAAGTAGCGCGAAAACACTATAAAATAAAGTATTTTTTTCATTTTTTTTCATTTTGTTCATCACCAGTTACCTTTTCTGACAAAATTAATACCTGACAATCATGATTTCACAGTCATGCAGGGCATCCTCTCATGTTTGGGTTGATAACGTATACTTTTATGTTAGAAATCGAAGATAATCTGCAATAATCTGCATTCCGCCCGACCCTAGTTTGTATGTGAAATGCGAGCCAGGTCCTACCGCGCCTTAACCGCGGAACGCCGCATTTTTTTCTTTTCATAAATCATAATGCAGTTCGTATTTCACGATAATGATGTCAAATTTTACGACCCACAAACCTAATACCACACAATCGAATACAGCTACTCTGTTAAGCGGAAGGATTAACATGACAGTGCGGCGATTGTCCGTGCTGCGTACAACGAACCGTGAGTCATTGCTCGTAATAGTTGTCTAATGATTCTGAGTGCTTCGTAAGTGTCATGAGAGTTTACCTGAGTTTTGTGTAGCATGACTGAGCTTACGTCAATGACTTAAAAAAATGCATGCCCGAAAATTTTATTATTTTATTTTATTTCTGGAATTTGATCTCAAAATCAATAGAAATAAAACAAAAACTTTAATAGTGTATCCAAAAAGGGCAGTCAAAAGTTCAATTTCATTAGGCAGTCCATTAATCGAACAAGTGAACTCATTTAGATATTTAGGCAGCATTATAACCGATGTACACCTGATATTATTTCTAGGACAGCCATGGCAAATAAAGCATACAATTCTAAAAAAAAAACAATTGCTTACAGGTAGAATATTAAGTTTTACCAAGAAACTGGTTAATGTGTACCTACATTTGGAGCATAGCCCTCTATGGCTGCGAAACGTGGACCATGACGCAAAGGGACCAAGAGAGACTGGAAGCTTTTGAGGTGTGGTGCTGGAGAAGGATGGAGAGCATCAGTTGGCCGGAGATAAAAAGCAATGAAGAAGTTTTAAATATTGTAGGTACCTAAATGAAAAAATAAATTTGATGAAGGTGATAGAAAATAGAAGAGGAAAAATGTTAGGCAATCTCTTACACCACGACAACTGGATCAAAGGAAGGAAAAATTGAAGCGAAGAGGAAAAGGGGAAGGCCTAGAAGAACATACATCGAGCAAATAAAATAAAAAATAAATGTTTCATCGTTATAGAGAAGTGAAAGAAAAGGCAGAATGTAGATTAAGCTGAAAAGTACTCCACGGACAAGACCAAGCTCTTAAATATTATGATGATTAATATTTTATCGCGTTCCATCACTGGCACGCTTGCTCAGGTTCGCCATCACTGGTCTTTGCTGTCTTATGTACGATTCTTACTGACCGGGCCGTAGAGCTGGATCGACATTATGCAATGTGCTTGTGGAAATTGAAGCGTTATTGAAGTAATTAAAGTTCACTTTTGCACACGGCTGGGTATCTGATTGGCTCCTCGCGGACGCAGTCGACTCCGCGCGGCTGCTGAGCTTCGGCGCGCTCCGAAGCGGCCCGGTCAGTGAAAATCACACATAAGACGGCGTAGATCAGGGATGAAGAACCATTGGGAAGTGTGCAGTGTCCCACCTATCAAGTTACACGCCAAGGCATCACAAACATATTTTTTCTAAAATAATGGCACGGAAACAAAAATACGTTCGACATCCGTGCCGACGTTTGAGACGCTCATCAGTTTGGGCTATTTACTCTATTTATTGAAATTTTACTGCACAAAAGAAAACTTATCATAAAAAAGTCTAAAGTTATGGGCGGTGCAACGAAGACGAAGGTCTTAAAAAAATTATTTTACATCAGAAACACAACTTAACATAAGCTTTTTTAACATAGTCATCGTCAACAAACGACACACGAAGCTCATAACCCTTATTTTCGCTTCGCCTTAGTCGGGTAAAAATGTACTTCATCGCAATCCTTTATGCCGACTAACGCATTGTGACCCAAATACCCGAATCGAAAGGGAACGCAAAGATCAGGGTATTCACAACTTATCCGTCAAGCTCGCTCCTAATATAATTTGTCCCGTGAACTATTAATATCAGGTCCTAAGCGGTGGGCAAAATATGTTTTGGCGTCAAGCGACGGCGCGTTCACTTCGTCGTTGTCAGACCAAGTGTCAAGTGCCAAGAGTATTAATCGTACAAAAGTTTCTCTCTGTAACAAAACTGACGTTCGGGTCCAACCGCCAAACGGAACGTACAGCATCCGACCGTCTCTTTCTATCGTATAACGCATGCTCTTTCTGGTCGCTGGCTAAGCCCCTCCGTGGGGGCAAAATTTGGTAGCCGCGCGGTGATATCGCGAAGTAAGCCACTCCTGTCCTTACGCTACGCCGAATCATACTCCCTACGACAATTTTATTCATGCTCTATACGCACATCTCTCATTGCGTACATAGGCAATATTCCTGCATTATTTCAAATGTACCTGGTTGCCCAAGATACAGGCTGAGCCTAGTTTGGGAGCCCCTGTTTTGTACATGCATCTCCTACAGTTGTATACTACTACTCTCCTAGTCGTTTTCGACTACAGCGACTACTTCAACTCCGGTGTTGGTGGCGCTCGTGCGCTTTTGTGTGGCTTACGTACCCGATCTTGTTACCGAAGACTCTTGTGCAGATCGGGCACGTAAGTACGCCATGGATATAATTATAGCTGATCACCGCGGGTGGTCGGGCTTTCAGCTCATCCCGTTTTATGTCGAGTTCTACCTTACGACGGGATTCAAATTTTATTGTCTTCTCTTTTATAAAAGATCTCCATTTTGGGCGGTTGGCTGCCAGACTCTCCCACTGATCGGGGTCGATGTCAGCGTTTTTCATGTGGCGCTTAAGCACATCTTTGTACCTGAGAAGTTGTCCGCCATGCTTCCGCTTGCCCTCCTCAAGCTCAGAATAAAAGATGCGCTTCGCCATTCGACCCTCCGCCATCCTTGAAACGTGGCCGCCTCAACGAAGTTGTCGCCGCATAAGATAAACTTCGATTCCACCCACGCTGGCTCTCCGCAAAACTTCGGTGTTCCTCACGCGATCGGACCAACTGATCTTTAATATTTTGCGGAGGCATCTAAGGTGGAATCGGTCTAGCGCACGTATATGGCGACGGTATACGGTCCACGTTTCAGATGAATATAAGATATTGGGCAACACAACCGCCATATAGATGGAAATTTTTGTGGCCAGCTTCAGGTCATGAGAACGGAAGACCTTGGCATCCAGCTTACCGAACGCTGCAGCGGCAGCTCCGATTCTGCTGTTGATTTCGGCTTCAAGGTCACACGAGGCTGTTACCGTGCTCCCCAGATAACGGAACCTGTCAACCTGCTTCAACACGGTTTCGCCAAGTTTTATAGTCAGTGTTTCCCGACCATGAATATCCAAGGACATCACCTCTGTCTTTGTAACACTGACTTTTAGACCGAACTTGCAACAAGACTCGTGGAAATTGGTCACAAGTTGTTGTAGGTCATCTGGGGATTCCGCTAGGAAACACAGATCGTCCTCTTCTCGGATTTCTCTTATGTATGTGTACTATGTGTTTGCAAATAAAGTTACTTTTTACTTTACTTTCTACTTGCACTCGTCGTGTGACGTAAAAATTCAGCATGATAGATAATGTACGATTACTTAACCGACTTCCAAAAGATGGATGCTTCTCAATTTGTCTATATGTTTTGTAAGTTTGTTCGATCGATTTGGGTATTTATATCGTGTCATTTCTTATTGAATAGGTCGGTTATTTTCGAATCTAAAATTAAACGAGGTTCAGTTAATTCGCGGCTCGAATCATAGATTTTGACGGCTAAATTGTGAATTAATCTGCAGAACAATGAAAGCAACGCCTATTCCCTTGACATTACACGTCTTGCCTGGATGTTGCTGCAACAGTGCGGAAAGGTTGCATTGCCAATTTGTGCCACGATGTTTGAGTGTCAGAGTGTCACCCCTGTCATTATGAACATTAGTGTCTTCTCTATTCTATTCATTGAAGATGTTTTTAAAATATCAGCTGTTATAATATTATTGAAGTTATTTGAAGGTTACCGAATGTACTACGCATACTTACGTAGTCATGTTGCTCTTACTATTATAGTCGGACTACGCTAACACTACGGGTCTTGACGGACGGACAGACAGACGGACGGACAGACGGACAACAATGTGATCTTATAAGGGTTCCGTTTTTTCCTTTTGAGGTACCAACGGAACCCTAAAAATAAACTGTTTACCACCGCTCATAGTATAGGATAAGGATAACACAGCTGCCTGCAGAGTACATTGGATTGAGTTGAGGCACAAACTTTAGATTAGCTACTGTACGTTGTGAACATACTCTTATGACGTCGAACTATGCAGAATTTTTGCCTTAGGCTGCTATGCGTTTTCACCAGGGATGTGCGAGGATGCGTAGCGAGGGATGTGTTTGTCATGAACCAAGAGAAACACTTCATTTACCTATCCTCGCTCCGCTGAGCTGTTCCTATTGGTTAAACACATCCCTCGCTACGCATCCTCGCACATCCCTGGTGGAAAAGCAGCCTTACGGTACGTTTTCAAATGACGACAAGGAATTCCCAAGCTATACTTGGGTATTACTTGCATCTCTATCGATTTAATCTATTGTAATCGATGTTTTTGTTATCGATTGAACGTGGATTCGACATTGACGGCACCGACTTCCTATTGTTATTCAAAGGTCACATTTTACGCCGAGTCTTTGTCTATGGACGTATTTGGTGAATCAGACCGGATCTTAAATTGTATACTTAATTTCATCATAATATTTGGCACCCGTGTATCATATTGTTGAGTATAAGTAAACATCCAAAAATCTAAACATCCAAACATCTTCACACACTTTCATATTTATAATATTAGTAGGATAGTAGGATAGGATCTTAGTGTGATGAGATGATATTGTGATGTGATGTGATTTATTTGCATTAATAAGGCTTAAAAGCGTACATTTTGAACACTTTAGTTGCTTTAAAGCATCAGCAGAAAATGGACCACTGCTGAATACTTATATGCCGAAATTAGTCTATCATTAGGGGTTGTGCCACAATGACCACAATCACTTTTATTGGCATGGCAGATACTTGATTGCCAAATTTCAGCTCAATCCATTCAGTTGCTACCCCGTTATTTAGTAACAAACATCCAAACATCTAAACATACAAACATCTTCACAAACTTTCACATTTATAATATTAGTAAGATAGGATATTAGCAAAGTATAAAGACAACCAAGTAGTACGACTTCGGCCGGTTAGGAGCGCGCGATACGTATTTACACAGACGCACGACTCGCGTCTGTGTAAGTGAACTCCATACTGTGGCAGGCCCGCGCCGGTCCAAATGCTTGGCTGTGGTGCGTCCGTACACGGCGCGCACACATGCGCCTTTTGTAGGAAGAAAAACTACCGTATACCGTGATATTAGTGTGACGAGAAGAAGAGATGATATTAAGATATGATGTGATTTATTTGCATTAATACGGCTTAAAAGCGTACATTTTGAACACTTTACTTACCTTAAAGCATCAGCAGAAAATGGACCACTGCTGAATATAGGCGGAAATTAGTCTATCATTAGGGGTTGGGCCACAATCACTTTGGTTGGCAGATAGATTATCTGGCTTCCGTCTATTTAGGTCATAAATCGAGCGTTTAAACCGCCTCACTTCTGTGGACATATTTTTGTCGAAATCCCTGCGAATTTTAATGAGATATCAGACTATTTATTAGAAGTCTAGGATCATTACCAAATAGATTAAAACGCTTCAAAAATTTGCAAGGATTTCGACAAAAACGTGTCCACAAAAGTGAGGCGGTTTCAAATCTCGTTTTTTGACTCATTTAGCAAAGTCCTCCTCCGTTTCAGTTTGGGCAAAAGGGTCATACAGATTTCAAAAAAACGTCTTTCCTGTGAACAGAACAATGATAGTTAACGACCCGAATACTCATCACTATGTTTTTATTATATAGGCCTAGAAGTAGAAGATTAGGGTTATTTGCCTTTGGGGTCCAGCTAGAAAATTAGGCTTTTAAATGCCATAATTTTGTGATGTCCACAGGAAAGACGCGAACACTTAACTCATACAACAAAATCTGTATGACCCAAAAATGTTCCGTATGTCCGGCTGTTCTCCTCTGACAGGTCGCATTTCGCAACCAGAAGTTTTGTGAGCAGGTTGGATAGTTTTATTATATAGAAATTTTATCGGTTAAGTTTTATGAATTTCAAAATGGTTGAGCCATGGTGGTTTTCACTCTCGCGAGGTTCAGCTCAAGAGCCTGTAGTTTTATTCGTTCAAATTTCGTCTTTTATTCGAAAAAAAATTCCTCCAGCTAAAAGAGGAATATGTATGGACAAACATACATACACTTACGAAATTTAGCACACATGATAAGAAGCTAGTATAGACTAACATATAATAAAAACTATGCAATTCTGACAATATAACATACATACGGGTCGAATTGATAACCTTCTTTCTTTTAAATCGGTTATAAAAATCGCAAAGTAGTTGAGGTAAGGTAAGCTTTAGGGAAGGGTTGTTCGGGTGTTTGTAATACATATAACAAGCTGAACTCATTTCTTTCGAGATTTTCACTTGATATTCCCTTCATCAAATTTGGGTTTTCCACTGTTACGTTAAACCACCCAAGACAATCTCAAGGGCGAAGGCACCGGCCGTGAAAGATGGCGTATAGTCTCCGTAAAAAACCGTCACGTGAATGAGGCTCAAGTTATGAGAGACGTCACTTCAAGCTGATTGTTCAGACAGTGGTAGGCCGAACGTAATTATGTATATTATATATATCCCTGTCATATTATACAGTGCGTTACCAGCAAGCAGGCTTTTTTTAAAGTAGGGTAAAGTAACGTTGTTTCTTAACCTAACCATGACCTTCATTTAATCCATCGACTAAAATTCCGATTTCATAAATTTTCTAACAAAATTTTAATTGCAAGCAATGTACAGCAAAGTACTAAATTGACAATTAGATGTAAATGCCAGCCCTTCATTCTTTGTTTATAACGAAGACATCAAGATAAATACCTGCATCTACCTATTTCAACAATTAGAGATACCAGGATTGCTACACTTAAGAAAACTACGGAAAAACAACACTAATAAAATAAAACTTAAAAAGCAATACGAGTACTAGACATTTGGACCTGTTTGAAGTGATCGAGAATCCTTTCTTCAAGTTGTACGTGCACAATTCCGTTTAATAGCCCTTTCAGACTAACCAGATAGGACCATGCATTCTCTGGACCTCGCTGGACAGCCATTGTTATCAAACGAAGATTATGTGGATGCCGCTGATTTCGAAACCACTCTCGATAAAGTCTTAAGGCTTGAGGAACATTTCCACGTGTCGCACAAATCATGTCAGATAATTCACATGTGTCTTTAGCCATTTTAACGCAAAAAAATATATCAGTTTTGCAAATAAATGTTTGTTTTGTAATTCGACAAGCCAATGTCAATACTTTTGTAATTGTCATGTCAAATTTTAGAAAAAACTCTTTAAGCTGTGTAAAAAACTCCATACATAAACGTAATGATAAGGACGGCATTAATTGTGGGATTGTTTTTCTCAACTTTTCACCTCCGTACCACAACATGCCTTGTACCAAGTGCATCAGCGATATGAATAACGATAATTACGTAGTACACCTACTACATTTAAAGTGCGGATTTAGGAAATTGAATTGTGCAGTTAATTCGCATAATTATGATTTGCTAATACTTGCAAACGATTGCTAATGAAGCATATTATTATCAGTTTTAATAAAAGCCCGCATACCGGTAACACACTGTATATCCCTGAAAGCTTTTGCAAACACAACATTACAGGAGGTTGAAAATGGCCTGAATGGCTTCGAGAAAAAGATGGTAAGGGCGTGCCTTTGTTTTGCTCGACTTCGCGGGGGCACTGCTGTGCCCCCAGATTAAAGTCACGGTTTTTTGTTTACCTTTTTTAAATAACTGAAAGTACAACCTACACGATTATTACTACCACACTATTACACTATTAGGACTATAGTATTGTTAAAATCACGTTCGTAAGTATTATCTATTATAGGACTTTTGACAGTTTTAAATAATTAATCATTCTATTTGCTTAAGTGTTTGCTTCAGTGCTTTAATATTATTCTGTAAGTTTCATTCAGTGACTATCGTGAAATATTTTTTTTTACTATGGTAAAGTAGCTTTTTATATTCTGGCGCCAGAGTGGATGCACAGGACATTCATGGTAGACTCTAGACGAAACCTATGTCCAGATGATGATGATGATGAACCGCCAATGCTTATACCTTTTACCAAAACCAGAGAAGCGTCAAGGTCTACAAGCAATGTCAATGCAATACAATTTTCTCCGCAAAAAATAGTCTGTACACAATTCAGAAGCAGCAAATATTGGATCGCGTCGCAAATGTAATACGTTTCCTTTGCGTAGGTTATATCCAATTCTATGGAAAAAGCCACACATATGCGAGAAGACTTTCCTTGTAGATATGGAAAATTTGTGTAACTGGTTATGTATAGGAATACAGATCTGAAGTTAGGTACACATTATAGTTACAATAATATTTCAAGCATTAATTGTGAAGATAAATAAAAGAGAAAAGTGTTTTTTTTTAATAAGAAGCGATGTTAGCATGTTCTTTTTCGGGAAGAATATACTTTGTGCCACACTTGGCCATAATGTGGCTTTTTCCGCACGCTGCGCGTACGGAAAAAGCCGCTTTCTAGCCAAGTGTAGACATAAAATGATGTGCACAACACGGGAGGTAATAAAGAAAGCCCTCGATCGCATATTTACGTCCCTCGCTTGCAGCTCGGGGCGCAAACATCTGCGATCTCGGCCTTTGTTTGTTTTACCATCCTAGTTAGTAAAGTAAGAAATGTCTCAGATCACATGTAATTGCCGGCCGAGGCGAAGCCGAGGCTTTCGTATTTACTGGCCAAGGTTTGTATACTATTTTTCTGTTCGACGGAGCCAAAAAACGAAGATGTCGTTTAGCGCAGCGGTCGGCAAGGTGACGCTTTCCGGCCGGAGGGCAGAAAAGTTTATTCGCGTAATAGTACATTGTGTATCTAGGGCGGTAAGTAAGGAATTGCAAACGAGTGTTTGTTATAAGCCCGAGGTGAAACCGAGGGCTTTAATAACACGAGTTTGTAATTCCTTTACCGCCCGTGGCACACACAATGTTTTTCATCACACTTGTGAGGAAATCTTAATAATATAACCTTACTAATCGCCCCAGTATGACAAGAAAATATTAAAACAGACAGTGACATTAGTGACATTTAAGTCCATAGACAATGCGACGTCAAGTCACGTTCGGAAACCATAGCGGTAAGCGGCATTTTATATTTGCAAAATAAAGAAATACATTACTTAAACATTTAATTAATGTTACCGAAATATGTGTTTACATGTATTTGCAATAACAGTTATCTTTAAATAAATATTTCAGTGATAAAAGTTAAAAAAGTAAGTTGGCGGTTCCTTTGAACATGACAAATAAGAGTGAAACAGAACCAGCATTTCAAATTTAAAAAGAAAACCATTACGCCCTAGGGCGTAATAGGCCATTTACGGCCCGCAGAACCTACGTGTAATGACACCATTTTCGAGCAAGTGTGATGAAAAATGATGAACGACGTTTCGTTTGTTCGGTATTACATGTCTTGTAAAACAATATTCGAATGAACGGGACAGCACCATACGTACTTGGAATTTCAGGCATTGAAGTTCTAGACCTGTGTAAATAAAAAGTTGATACACCTCTTAAAAACCGAAGATACGAAAAAATCTGTCCATCAAAATGAATACCGTACTTAATCCATTTACCATGCGGTCATAAATTATAACATGAATGAACGCAACAAACATGAAAAGAGATCATTTATTAACCTCAATGAATAACAAAACAAAACAGTGAATAGGTACCTTAAGTAAAACAAGGCTAACGTTTTTTGGGGTTCCTTTAAACCTAGTCCGTCAATTGATCTATGTTATAACCGCCTTGGGCGTGACAGTCGGAAACATAGATCAATTGAGGTCTTTACTTTAAAATAAATAGCTGGACGTAGCCTCGCTAAAAATAACTGAAACATCTCTAGTCCGCCAGTTTCTTTAACGCTGGTTGGTCAGGTCAAGTGTGCATGCTCAGGGCTGTCTTTAACCTATTGGAGGCCCTGGGCATATTAGGATAATGGGGCCCCTATGACTTTGACAGAACACTATTTTGTTAGATCCCTACCCCTATCGATCGCGGGGCCCTGGGCACTTGCCCAAAGTGCCCACTGGGAAAGACGGGTCTGTGCATACTGCGGGTAGTAGGAAATAACTTATTAAAGTGGACGTGTGGCTCGTGAGTACAAAGCAACCGGCCGACTAGAAATGCTTCACTTATCTGTTGGCGAGGCTCCGTCTCGCTATTTATTTTAAGATTACGCCTAATTATCTGGGACTCTTATAGATTAGACATACGAAGTTTGCCCTAGTTCTTAGAATAACGCAGACCTCGTAAGGAGTCTTAGTCAGATTTTCCCTCGGCGCGGCGTTCCAATTTTCTTGTATCAATACGGAACTCTTTATGTATAAATTGAACTCACTCACTTTTCGCTCTCAAATACGGAAATGCGTGAATGAATAATCTGTTTTTTTTTTCTTTATAAAATACGCTGTTTGACGGGTATACGGGAATGATAGCAGTGTGTTACGGGCATGAATTCCACACAATAAACCCTGCGGCAAATCGACAGGCAAGTGATACGAGCGTGTACAGCGCGCCATTGTTCGTTAGGGATGATTTCATTATGCCCGAGCTTTGTGTCTAAACTGGAGCCTTAATGGACTTAACGATTGATGTGTGAGGGATTGTATTGTTTTTGTTTCACTTATCTTGATACATGGTTCTTATATTTGTTATTGTTTCTTACAATGGTTTTTCTCAGGGTAGAGGGTTATTTTTCCGAAAGGGATCCAGCAGATTTAAACATTCATAGGTGCTAGACTTAAATTAATGAATAGAGAACTTTATTTATTTTTTACTTATTGACATGCTTTTATTTAGTTGCACCTGTCCCGAGGTCTATGTTTCTTTGTAATCAAATCTTATTAGTTATAAATGTTAGAATTAACTGAAGACGGAGTCTTGCCCTCATGCCTTCTTTCTCTGCTACTAAGAGGTTCTCTTTATTCTGAAGCAGTATTATTAGTTCAAATGCATAATTTAAACCAAACAGATGTGCAACCGATATCGTCTCCATTCAGGAATGCAATTGGCTGGGCTAAAAATAACTCTAGCGCTGGTTTTCTATGAAGCCAAAGCAAGCGATGGTGCGGGACATTATACTGTGCTACAAGCGATAACGCAAGGGATGGGCAATCTGTTTAAAATATCCCATATAGTTTCAGAATCAGGATGTCGCCGGCAGCTTCGTTCGCCCAGCGATGGGCCCGCGACAACCTAACCCGCACCGCCTCCACTGACGAGGTGGCAACCCTGGACCTTTTCCTCACTACCTGCAATGGAGACGAGGGAGAGGCATCCAAGAGGGCCAGGCGGTACTACACTGCTAGAGGACCAGGAGGCCTGACTGAGCTGTGGCATAAGCGGCATCCAGATGATGAAGATATTCTGTCTAGCTGTCAAGATGCGTAAGTACCTTAACGCGAGACTTTTGTCTAGAGCTGGCAACCTTGGATCTCTTTGTCACCACCTGCAACGGAGACGAGGGCGAGGCCTCCAAGAGGGCCAGGCGGTACAACACAGCTAGAGGACCAGGAGGCCTGACTGAGCTGTGGCATAAGCGGATGAAGACATTCCGTCTAGCTGTCAGGATGCGTAAGTTTGAATTGGATTTTCTACTTCCTTTTAGTCGCAGCTGATTGTACTAACCCGGCTGGTGCCAAAATAACCTCTGCTTACCTTTAACAGAATGCACTGGATTCTCCAATATATCCACAAGCAAGCGTAACCAAACTAAAAACAGGCGCCTCTTGCGATGCGCGTTACTTAACTTTGCTGTACATTAGCCTTCTGATCCTGTCGGTCATGCCTGTCAACGAAAAATTGTATCTCGCCGACGACGATATATCCCGATAATGTAAACAGTGACTTAACTACGCGCATTCATATACAGCGTGTAAGTCTTATACGGGCGAATATTGAAACGGTGGTCAGCATAGGACCTAAGAAGCATATTTAGATAACTATTGCTTAAAACCACAATGAAAATATTTACCATACAAAATAATTCGGGCCGCAATGTAACGCAACACATTCAAGTTGACAAACACGCTAGTTGACAGTTACTTTAAAAAAGCTCGTATCTCGCAATGTCATAACAAGCATGTATGCGGTACATTGCTGCTCGGTAAATTTTCTAAAATTAATTACGAGGTCACTATTAAGTGTAATTAAAAAAATCATATTAATTAATGATAACACTACTAAACGCTATATCTGGTTTAATTGTTCGCCCGTATAAGACTTACACGCTGTATAAACTGTGTTTTTCGTACTTGTGATTTATCCTTTTTTACATTAATCTTTGGAAAGTCGGGCCTACGCTCGACTTTCCAAAGATTAATGACCTGCTAAACTTCCATTCCATACTCAAGTCTTAATATTTACTGCTCATTTTGTGTATTTTAACTTTACGTAACAAACTTAAACAATTTAAAACAAACACGTTCTACTTCACCCCAGTTTGAAGTTTTAAACATAAAATGACGCTTAATGTAAGCTTTCGAAGATTAAGAACCGTCCTACTCGTTGTTGCGTTTTGGATATTACCTGCATTTTCCCTTGAAAATTATAATCATGACTATCTAAATGTCACCCATGAATTTCCAACTTTTTGATACAAACTTTTATCCCCATTTAAACTCATTAATGGTTGAATTTCGAAAAATCCATTGGCACCTCTATGTCTTCAAAAGAACACCTAAATTTCATCTTGCTATCTGCAGTTATTTAGGTTGTACGTTGTCTATCAGTACACTGTCTAACAGACAATGTAGCTAACAGACAATGTAGGTACTGCCTAAACCACAGTAAACAGATAACACGTGTTTTAGGGAATGTAGAAAAATATAACTTATTTTTTTTCTATGAGTAACGAAAAATATTACTTCTTTTTTTAGGGTTCCGTACCAAAATGGTAAAAAAGGAACCCTTATGGTGCGACTCTGTCTGTCTGTCTGTCTGTCTGTCCGTCTGTCACAGCAAGATATCTCAGGATCTACTGATGCTATCGACTTGAAACTTGGAATAGTGTTAAAAGTCGCTGACTCGAGCCTATTGGATAGAAAAAAAATCTTATACCTTTTTTACTTTTTTTTTAAAGGGGTCCGAAATGGGATGTGGAAAAAGAAAAGTAGAGCTATTATATCGAGTGGGATATCAAATGAAAGGGCTTAATTTGTAGATTCCAAAACCATTTTTGTTTTTTTTCTTAATTTGGTACTTTTTGATTTATGACCAAAAACGTTCAAAAAAATACCATTCCCCCCCTATTATCTTCGAAGTTACTGAACAGAAAAATCTGTAATAATTACCAATTATTAATATCATCCTAAATATTACAGGAAAAATAAAACGGTTTTGCTAAATTGCATCGTTTTTTAGAAATTTTCAAAAATCGTACACATACTTATTTGCTCCTACTAAGCTAACGGCCATACAGCTTTTGTTGAACTATTCACGTATCTACTTACGAGTTTGTACGGAACCCTCGGTGAGCGAGTCCGACTCGCACTTGACCGGTTTTTTTATAAGTAAGTAACTCTTAAAGGGTTGACTTTAGGTGGCATACCTATGTTTATTACAGTGTTGCTTGTACAATATGCATTTAGTCAATTAGTTTCAATATAAATGGCACTTGTTTCCAGTTGAATTAATTTTGCAACAAAATGAAGTTTAAAAATTTTGTTTAGTTTAGTTTAAACTAGAAAACATCGAAAATGGACGATAATATATGCTTTAACCCTGAGACAAGTGCTTACTCCCTCGCAATATTGTCTGCATTTTCCTCTATGAATTTCTCGGCACTTTATTCTGTATTGGACTTCGGGTAACCATGCCTCCCATGCATGCCTGCTTTCCTGGGGTTATCTTTTTTTATGTGGTTCTGAGTTTGGTCTGCAAAACGGGCTAGTATATATACTCAAGAAAATTTAATGTTTTACAGTTTCATCTCGTTCATTAGCAGTGACCGACTATCGGTGCAAAACTTTACCAAACTTAGTGTCTATAACGAAATCTCGGATTTCCAATATTTCATGGCTGTAAGCACTCTATTATGTCCGCTTGGCAAGTTTTATTGAAGTTTTGCACCGATAGTTCCGACCACTGGTCATCAGTAGCGTCGCGTCGGAAAATAGTAACACAACCAAAATCAAAATTATAATAACCTACCTAAATTCTAATTCCTTGAGTGTACACTCAAGGAACCAATCGAGGTCCTGGGGATATTATACGCTTGGGAATTTATGTGGCAAAAAAAAGCACAACAGCGAAGTTTTTGTAGAACTAAATAATTTCCAATAGTTTTTTCTGCAAGATTTATTTTGCTGACTGAAACATCTTAGCTTAGTTCCTCGCGAACAGAGCTATTGTGGTTCCGTCGGGCATTTGTACGATCTGCTTAAAGAAAACAAAGATATTGTTTATAATGTAAACCTCAAAAACACCAAGATGACGTTATTTTAAAAAGTCGTTAAAACCACCTTTAGAGTTCAATTGATTAATTGATTATACTAAACAGGCCAAGTAAACAACGCCATTGTTGTTCTTTATGAAATACCGCATTTTGTAAAACAATGCCTTAGATGACAAAGCTCAACGTTGGTTGATACTTATAGAGAAACATTTTTAATGACAGTAGGAGTCAACCAGCCAGTAGTTAGTTATAGTGTTTTTATAAACATCCCTTGAATGAGGGTATTTAGAAATCAGAAATCCACCAGCTGGCAGCAGGGCGGCGAAAGGTCTATTTGGCAGTAGAGGTCAAAATCAGATGATGTGATTGGTGGATCAAGACGCCTACTGTCAAAAAGACCTTTCGCCACCCTGCTGCCAGCTGGTGGGTTTATGATTTCTAAACACTCTCATTGTGCTTATTTACTAAGTTTAAACTTTTAAAGCATGTCTATAAAATCTTATTGACTTAGTTTTAATAGACACGCTTTAAAAGTTCAAAAATAAGTTTTCTTTCTTGTTTTTATTCGCAACGTAGTCCCTCTACCACTTGAAACGGCAATATTTCAGCCATATTGCAAGATGGGCATACATCGAAGGTGACTCAAATCGCCTGTTGCAAGCGTCGTAGCATATTGCTGTAAAATTGCTTTTGCATTTCTCTTTTACTTTGTCAGAAATAGTGATGTAGAGTTCCCATTCATATGATTAAAATACTGATGTCTACATGTTTTATAGAAACGATAACACGCCATAGTAGGCAAGGGTTAAATACACTGTTGGAAATGAAGAAACAAAAATTAAGAAAACCAAGGAAGGGAAAAGAAATAAAGGAAAACTTACACTGAACACGCTAAACTTTGTTTTGAGCCAAAAGTCTGACATGATGCTTAAGCGTGATAGTTAAGCCCGTTTAGTATTAAGTTTAAGTTCCCGTACACCGATGGGCAAAGCATATGGTAAACGTCCCAGTGTTTGACACGCTAATGCCCAATAGTTGACACCTCTATTGCTAAATAATTAATATCCAAAATGGCTACTGGGACAGTGGCAAGCACTCAGGACGTTTCCCTGAAATAAATAAACATTGATTGTTTTATTGAATGGTACGACTACACACATGGAGATGACGCGAAGTGTTGGTGTCTCTTTCTCTGAAATGCAAAAAGAACGAGACATCAACAAGAACATTCGCTTTATCGTGATAATTGTAGGCCTACCATTAAGCACAGATGGTGTCGTATATTAAAGTGGCGTTGTTTTCCAGTTACATAGTGCCGCTCCGCGCCCGCAGCGTGGGCGGGCGGCGGATGACGCTGGTACGACTACCCGCGCCGACTGCCCTAGACCGGCCGCTGTCTGCGCGGGCGCTGCTCGCTCGCTGGCTCATGATCTTAGACATACGGTGAGTCAGTCCATCTGATTATTGTTCAGTTACATAGTGCCTGTTCGCGCCCATAGTGTGGGCGGGCGACGGATGACCCTGGTACGACTACCCGCGCCGACTGCGCTAGCCCGGCCGCTGTCTGCGCGGGCGCTGCTCGCTCGCTTGCTCATGATCTTAGACATACGGTGAGTCAGTCCATCTGATTGTTGTTCAGTTACAATAGTGTCTGTTCGCGCCCATAACGTAAGCGGGGGATGCATGACGCTGGTGCGTCTACTCGCGCCGACTGCGCTAGACCAGCCGCTGTCTGCGCGGGCGCTGCTCGCTCGCTGGCTCATGATCTTAGTTAGACATACGATGAGTCAGTCCATCTGATTGTTGTTCAGTTACATAGTGCCGCTTGGCGCCCGCAGCTTGAGCGGCCGGTGGATGACGTTGGTCTGGCTATCGGCACCAACTGCTACGAAAATAGGTAGTTAGCACAACCTGTTATCTGACCGATTGCTTTAAAGTTAATTTCCGTACGTATTTTTAGGATATGGATAAAGGTAAGGCCGCGAAGCGTTTCGTCTGCCTTTTTACGTTCGTATAATGAATATAAGGTTTATTTATAATTCATAGAATAATTAAATATTTGGTATATTCATATTATATACGAAGAAAAATACATACACTTCTGAGAAATATTGATAAAATATTAGTAAATTTTGTTATTCGTATTTAAATTTAATGTATTTGTTATCGTACATCAAATAATTTTTGTTACTTATATTCGCAACAGTAGCCTCATTTTCTTTTTTGTATTTTACCTAATGTCGGCGCCAGTCGTGCAAATTTTACACCAGTTATATTACAACCGCGTCACTCTTCAAAAATATCTTTGTGCGTTGAAAATTCAAGTCTGTCTAACTTGAATTTCCAATAACTCTGCTGAATAACGCTTAGACAAAAGGCACAATAACGTCTTTGTTGTCCGTCGCAGCCTGTTTACATTCCTTCAGTTTGAAATTATAATAAACAAAGAACTGTTTACGGGTGATGATTGTTCTTCGGATCTGAATTTAAATACTGGAAAGGAATTTTAATTAACGATCTCTGTTGTTATTCAACCTTTTGTAATTGCTTTTTAAGTGTAACGATAATTATTGTTTATCGTGAGATGTACAGTCGTGTGTAAAATAATAGCAGTGAAGGAAATAGGATACTTTCGTGAAAGATCAAATCAGTTACTTTTTATGATGTGTCAAAACGCTCAGATAGTATGAAGTTTGTATGGAAAAAAGTGAAATGACGTCATTTTATTCCAACATCAAATCATCTTCTAATTTATAGTTTTTGATCTTTTAAAAATCGTTTAAAACGCTAAATAGGCGATGTTTAGTTAATTTTAGCATATTTTCGAAGGCTGATTTAAAGGCTAGCGTGTAGTAATTTATATTGACTACAGGCAAATACCCTATTACAGATTCAACACAATCCCTCTCCCGGTGGGTCCAATGTGGGGTCATGAAGGTTATTTTCAGGAGTCCGTGCTTTCACTATGGAGTCACTTCCCCATACTGATTGTAAAGTTGGAACTTGTGACATTGTCCGATAGTTTTGTATGGTGACAGTGAACGTGTTAATAGGTACACATATTGATAAAATAAGTAAAAATCATTAATTTTTTTTCTGCAAGTAAGGGGTCTTTTACATGTCTGATTCTATTTTTTTTTTATTTGTAACAACTCCAGGTTACGAGAGGATCCTACCCCGGGAGAAGAGGTGGTGTTCATAGACGTCAGCGATCTGCAGCCAGCACACATCAAGAACCACTTCAAGGGCACCTACTGGAAGGACTTCGTTTGGTGCATGAAGGTAAACACAAACTTAAGGGAGGTATAGGTAAAAAACTTAACTAAAGCACCTGTCGCTGGTAGCGTACCAGTAGCGTGGCGTCCAAAGAACTCGATTCCTAACGGCTTGCCTAATATCAGGCATTTGAGCACCTTATTCCTTGATCTTAAGGAAAATATACACTAAATCTGCAGCGGCTTGCCAATCTTTTGTCACGCCACTGTGTGTAGTTTAATTTATATGAAACTTATATGATTATATCCTTTTTCTAAAATGGAACGTTAAACTCTCTATACGGACAGGTTACTACTACATGCAAAAGGTGCTTTAGTTATGTTTTTTACCTGTTTCACACGGCGACGTTTTGTATCGACGCACCCGCGCGTTTCGTGAACGCGCTAGTGCATCGCGACAGTCGCCTCCTTGTCGTATTGCAACGCGCAACAGAAGCGACGTGTGTTCACGAAACGCGCGACTGCATCGCTACAAAAAGTCACCGTGTGCTACCTCCCTAACGCCCACATGCATTCTACAGCCCACGGTTGCATCTATGCTACATCGCGACTGTAACGATACAGTATCGCGACTGCATTGATGCTGAATCGCAGCTGTAACTATACTGTATCGCGGCTGAAGCGACGAGCGGTATATTAATGAGACAGTGAGTTTTTAATTATCAAATTAAAAATTCTCATTGATATTGAATTGTCTGTTACGCTTTACTCCTTTTTTTCTATCCCGCATCAATGCCTGCTAAACAGAGCAAAAAGACTTCGTATTTTTTATTATCAATCATTTCTAGCAGCCGAATTACGGCTTAATTTACCAAAAATATTTACCATTCCCACGAAAGACCAACCACTATTATTTCCAACATTTTATATCACTGTGTCTTTCAATTCTAAATACAACTTTACGCCCTAAAAAATAGGGTTCAAATTTTAACAAATGAGAGTGATTATAAGATCTTTGATGATAAGTTAATAGAGATTGTGGCCCAATTAGATTGTCTCCACACGATGTTGGATTTCTCGCATGGGTGCGTCATAATTGGCATGCACTGGAGAGATGCACCCACTCGTGCGCAGCTTGCGATAGATACTGATTGTTTAACGGAATTTTAATGAGGTGATAGACAGTTTTATTTGGTTTTGAGAGACAGATGGAGGAATCAGAACCGTCATAGAATATATATGAAGGATACCCTGTGTTACAGGACCTATTAAGGCAGTAGGCATAGATTATATAAAACAGCGCTGTGCAGCTAAGCTCAGAGCATGGAGCATTTCATGAAAACATCTACTCTTTGTCCCTTACGAAACGTCCCTGTCAAAAGTAATAAAAAGGTAGTGACCCTTACGAAACGTTTTCGTGGAATGCTCCATTGCTGAGACCTGAGCCTGTTGCCACTATTTAAGTCGCATTGGTTTTCTATTTTGAAACGATTCTTGGACCAGAGGATTTCAACCGAAAATGACATAGTCCGATTTTCTTCCAGTCAGCCTACCCCACCCGCTTCTCCGAGGTCCACGTCATCAACACGCAGCGCCTGAAGACCATGTCGCTCCTCCTACTCCACTTGGGCCTGTACCCATGGCGTCGCAAGGTAAAATTGAAATAAAATTGACACTAGTGCTGTTATGGGGAATAGAGTATAGACTTCTATGAACTCATATTATACCCCCTGTACCCATGGCGTCACAAGGTAAAATTGAAATAAAATTGACACTGGTGCTGTTATGGGGAATAGAGTATAGACTTCTCTGAACTCATATTATGTATGTTCTTATATTAGTGTTCGTGATCAAGTAAAAGACAGATAAAAGTACAGGAGTAGAAACAATAAAGAAAGGTCGAGATCGCAGATGTTTGCGGCCCGAGCTGCAAGCGAGGGACGTATATATGCGATCGAGGACTTTCTTTATTACCTCCCGTGTTGTGTACATCATTTTATGTTGAGATTTGCGTGCGGTAAAAGCCACTTTATGTCCAGGTCTGGCATAAAATATGTATCTTTACAGGTGGTCCAGATCCATTCAGGAGACGAGCAGATCAACACAGCCATGGGCATCGACTATTTTCCTGTAGAGGGCTTGCCTTATGAGTATGGCGGGAAAGCTGGTGCGATGAAAGACCTGAATGGTAAGTTTCAAAAAAACCTACCAACCCTAGATACTCTGACCTAAAGTAGATTAATTCCAAGAAGACAACGAGCAGATCAGTAAGGTTATGGGTGTCGACTAGTTCGCTGGCCATACTGTTACCATTTTTTAGGATTCCGTACTTTAAAACAAAACACGGAACCCTTATAGCAGGGTTTCTGAAACTGTGGTCCATGGACCCCTTAGGGGCCCGTGATACGAGAGCCGGGGGTCCGTGGCTATGCATACTAGACAAACTTTCACGTGCGCTTGATTTTCTTTTTCTCTGATTATATTCGGAAAGGGTCCGTAAGGTTTTTGAGATAATGTAGAGGGTCCGTGACCAAAAAAATATTAAGAAACTCTGCCTTATAGGATAGAGGTAGGCACTTTGTTGTCCGTCCGTCTGTCAGTCCGTCTGTCCTTTATCTCGGCAACGCATAAAGGTATCGAGTTGAAAATAAAACCATATACTCCGGTCTACGATCCCTAGAAGCTGTGAAAAATTCAAACTTCTAAATTAACATGAAAAAAAGATTCGGCCGTTTATCCCGCAAAATACGTAAATTTCGACACTCTCAAGAAGACTAAAATTCATACGGTACTTTCCGATGACCTAGAAATATGAAATTTGGCAAGTAATACCGTCTTATACTACAAATATAGGGGAAAATCTGAAAACTATACATTTCTAATTAAATCATTAAAAAAATAGTCTTTACTAAGGGAATCAAAATTTATAGAGTAGGTATACTTTAATATATGTATCTACAAATTTGTACGGAACCCTCGGTGGGCGAGTCCAACTCGGACTTGTCCTGTTTTTTATTAGCTTTCATTTCGTTAGTATTATTAGCGACTACTTTGGAATTGAAACTAGTACCTTAGTAGAGAGTAAGGCACAAGAACGTTTGATTTTTACTTATATTGTAAGGTCCGAGTGCTTGCCACTGTCCCAGTAGTCGCCATATTGAATGTTAAGTCTTTAGCAATAGAGGCGACGGCAGGGTGTCGACTATTAGGCATCAGTGTGTCAAACACTGGGAGTTTTATTGTAATCAAAGACCGTTCGAAGATCGAACTGCATTGAGCGAACTTACTTTCACCTAAAGTCGCATTTCCATTAATGTTTATTTACATCTGTCCTTTTTTCAGACGAATGGACTAAGAAGCTGCTATCCAACTCAAAATGGCTGCAAACACAGGAGCGCAAATACTACGAGACCGTTCTGAAACCTGAGTTACGGACGCGAACGCGGCACAAGAGCGCAGTACGCGTGCGCGGCAGCATAGGATCCTACGACATGATCACACGCACACATTCATGCCGGTCTCTACACCGACATGACGACTTGGATGAGGGGACGTACGGAGCGTATAGGACGTTGAGGATCAAAAGTGATAGGGATTTTAATGTGTAATTTGCAGAGCACGGAATTTGGCAAAACAAAATACTGTCGCAATCACACTAGTTTTAGAAACATTTTTATCGATATATCATATCTATAGTTGTGTAATAGTATAAAAAACCGTTCACCAAATAATTTACCGTTCTTTTCTACTTACACTACTATCGATATCGATACAAAAAATGAAAACTAGTTCGATTGTAACAGTCTTTTGTTTTGCCAAGAAAATTCCGGGCAATTTTTCTGGTAATTTGTCAGTCACACATTCATGCTGGTTGTTCCACAGACATGACGATTACGAAGTGGCGTGCATTCCATAAAGACAAAAAGATTATTAAGGTTTAGGAGGGTGGGAATTAGTGGGGTAGGCAGCGTGTTAAGATATGTACTTACCGCCTACCTTACCAATTTCTACCCTCCTAACCTTACTGGAGAAGAAATTAGACGTATATAAAGTGTCTTTTTGTCTTTAAAGAGTGCACGCCACTGCGATTATGCATACTCATTAACCGGTTAATGATTTCGGTTACTCGTTATATTTCGTTGATTAATAAAAATGCGGACCACATAAAAAAATGAGCAAACGTCTGCATTAAAGGAGATATTTCAAAAAGATTAACCTGTTATAAGCGGATAAAAAGGGATGGCAAAACTGGCCGCGCGGTTCTTTGCCACTTAACATACACCTGTCTCTCTCTAGTTACTCAGTTGGAATAAGATGGGATGAAACCTGTCGCGTTACTACAGTTACTGTTGTGCTAGCACCATCGAAATATAATAAGTATGGAAGCGTAACTGAAGCTCAAAATCGGCCCCACGGAATACATGCTAACGGGGCAGAGCTAGCACTTAGTACTGAAGAAAAAACTGTAGCGGCAAATGAAATTCTCACGTCAGGTAGCTTTGTAACCAATCACAGATTTTTGTCTTTTGAACGATATGCAACCTATCCAAAAATGAATTATTTTAGAACTTAATACTAATATTTGTCACAAATGATTTTAGACTCGCACGTAGTACAAACAGCAACACACTTAACTGCCCATTAAAGACAGAGCAGAGAGAAAATTATAACGATTGAAAGAGATATATCTCTTTCAATCGTTATAATTTTCTCTCTATATTTGTATTATGTCAACTTCAAATCAAATAACGTTTGCGTATGTGTAATGTGCCTTTGAGCTTTGTCATTGTAGTTGTTTGGGCAAAGTTTTTTTTTTCCATACTGTAAATAAAGGTTTTATTTCAACAAGACAGGTGAATTTGTCAAAATTATGATTTAGCTTTCAGACGAACGTTGGGATGAAATGAACTAATTATATTGCTAATGCTTTTATTGGTGCTTCATATTTTTGATATGATGCACCAATATAATGTAATTTATATTTATTATTCATTCATTCTTTTCCACGAATTCAATAATATGGCATTAATGTCAATAATGACGTTGGATCAGCCATAAAAGAAAAATTATTGTTTCAAAACTCTTTTGAATAATAGCCAATTTATACTCATAATCACACGCACACATGCATAACACGACGCCTTCAAGTATGATTCTCTTTTATGCAGTATTTCCCATTTTTTGAAGTGTATAGTTAACTGTGTTGCTGTTTGTACCTAAACATTAAGTTGGTTTGGCACTTGATACATAAGAGTGCGTGGTGGGACAAATTTCAACGTTGATTTTGTTAGACGTTATCGTTCCATACATTATACTGGGTGAAATTTATAACGTGAATCATAACAATAAAACCTCAGTCTATCCATGACTTTGAACAACTTTTACTATTACTATGCTTTTACTAAAAAACAACTCTCTGATACATTTTGGTCTTCCGACTCTTTACTTTTTTTATGAAACAGCTGATTTTTTTTTTCGTTGGCCCCATAGGTAGTAAAAGTTGTTCAAAGTCATGGATAGATTGAGGTTTTACTATCATGATTCACGTTATAAATTTCACCCAGTATTTTGATGGCTAGTACTACTAAAGTTCCAGATCTTGATGATCAAAAGTGACAGAGATTTCAATATTGTGATACATACTCGTATCTATAATTACGTGTAAATAGTTAAATATTGTTATAATTAGTGTAATAGAAAGCTTAAAAAACAAGACTATTGTGCTTCGACAAGGTGATTATCATGTTTATAAATTAACTATCAGATAAATACATAAAAACAATGAAAAGGCATTTGAACTCAGATAAGTAATTTAAAGATAATATTATATTCTAGTTTTAAGGTTCTCCCGTCCTAAAACCTACTTATACATATAGAATACTATAAAATACAAGTCTCCTTAGCTCTCAATGCTTTGCTTTATACTTTCTGTAATATATGTTAAAATATTTCAATAGTTTTATGATTATTTGTAAAAAAATATGTGATACCTAATACAATATAGCTATTGTACATTTTGCTACCTGAACGCTGTTTTCTTTTACCTTACGATAACCGAAAGGGAAAGAAATTAAACTAAGGAAATAACAATACAGAATTATGTTTATAAAAAAATTGATAGTAGAAAATAAAACTAAAACCTATAATAAAACTAAAAATCATCTTAAACAGATTAAATAGCGAATACTAATTAATTTTAAATGTCGTAACCAGCGTTCGTGGCCGCAGGTAGACTGAGAAAAAATTAATTTATCTCTGTCAAAATGGGGATGACGACTGGGTTACAACTATATAATTCTATTTAGTCCGTCAGTTAGATTATGGAAAAATATGCGACACGTATTTTTTGGTTTATCAAAATATTAAAAATCGACAAAGTTATAGATCATCAAACTTCTGGGGTGGGGGCTTGTGACGTCACTCCTAGGTGAAAATTATACCTAGGAATGACGTCACTCGCAACTTCTAAGCACTCTATCCTCGTCATTTTTTGTTTGTCAAACAAAAGAAAAATACGTGTACAATATTTTTTAAATCTAACTGACGGACTAAACAGTTTTTTTAGTCGTCTAGCCCATTGCAGTCGAGCAAACTAAGAATCTTTAATTTAGATTTTGAGAAGACCACTTCTCAAAAATGTTTTGTTTACCTGTAACCACGAACATTGTAATGGGCAACAAAACGTCGGAATGTAACATTAAGTCATGTTTAATCCGTTTAAATTATTTTATTACAATCGCAGAAACCGAAGACAATATTAACGGGTACATTTTGAATGTTTGTTTTACTAGGTATTTGTCCTAATACTCATTCATTACACATAATTGTTATTTTCCCATTTGATACCATTGACTTTTCAGAATAACTAACTAACCTAACATATTCTAAGTGACTTACGTAAAAGATTTTCCAAAATATTTACCATTAAAGCTGGAGAAAAATTATGCGAAATAAAATTCGGGCCAACAATACTATTAGACAAATAAAACGTATGCCAAATAAAAGTAACCCATTCCGACCAGCACAACAAAACCAAAAACTGCCTACGCCGGCACCGGGCCCCATGTATCTTCCGCGCGGCAATTTATCCTTGTCATAGCCCACCTGTGATGCCAGATGTCGCCACTAATGTATAGGCACTAGGGTGTTTCATTTTTCCAAACTTTAGATTGTCATTTCACTTTGCTCGATTTCCAAGTTTCACTCATGTAAAAGCCTCATATTTCAAAATTCATCAAAATGGGTGTATATTTAGGTTGCACACTTCTGAATTTTTAAGGCGCGGTAGGACCTGGCTCGCATTTCACATACAAATTAGGGTCGGGCGGAATGCAGATTATTGCAGATTATCTTCGATTTCTAACATAAAAGTATACGTTATCAACCCAAACATGAGAGGATGCCCTGCATGACTGTGAAATCATGATTGTCAGGTATTAATTTTGTCAGAAAAGGTAACTGGTGATGAACAAAATGAAAAAAAATGAAAAAAATACTTTATTTTATAGTGTTTTCGCGCTACTTTTCTATCGAGCGAAGTGTTCGCTATCGTGTTCTAAGTGAGAGGAAGCCCTAGATACAGTTCTGAATATTATTATATATGTTTTACAGTGACCTAAGAGTCAAATAAGTGCTCTAAAAATGATTTGGAAACTAGGCTTCCGTGCCCGATTCTGGTCTCACCTCGCCTTAACTCAAAGACCGATTTTTCTATGCTCCTAAAATAATGAATGACAGTGTAATGTCGCATTGCTTGATAAAAGTAATGTAACGATTCCATCACAGTAAAATAACAGAAACAATTTCTTACTAAGAGCCGTCGAGCATCACAGGATTCACAGGAAACGCGTTAGAGTCTGTGAGGAAAGAGAATAGGATTTAGATTGGGGGGCGCTGTAATGCTTTTCTACCGTATGTGCCGTATTTTCTGTTCTGTGGCCATACTGGTTAGGTTAGTTCCGTTTTTCGCCACGCCTATTCTCTTTCCGCACAGACGCTACAAGCGAACCTCACATGAATTTCCAGGTTCTGGTTAGAGACCGACCCCGGGCTCGTTTATCCTCCGTGTTTCCAACAATGATCAGCTTTTTAAGGCTTTCATCGCCCCTTCTAATTATGTGGCCAAAGTAGGTCAGCATCCTCTGCTGGCAGATTGTCTACTCGTACATACATTTCGGAAAATGTTCGAAATGCGCACGTAAGTTGGGATTGCAATAAACCCCACTAGCCATGGAACACTTTCGCGTTGCAGTGAGAGGTTTCGAGTGACCCGCATCCGCGCCAAATGATCTGAAAGCAAGCGTTTTACATTACACGACCTGACTTTTCCAGCTTAAACCTACAATATAAAGGAATGAATTAACCTCAGCAGTCACTATACAACCAATGCAGTTTGCTAGTTGTTTCCGAAATAACTGCTTGTTCAATTTCAAACAAATAATGTATGTTATATAAACTATTTTTAGGGTTCCGTACCGATTGTACATTAAAGATTGTTTTCAAAAGAGTAAATGAATGAATTGAAATTTTTGTCTGTCTATTTGTCAGATCGTCTGTTTGTTTGTTCACGCATCACGTGAAAACTAACGGGCCGATTTTCATGAAATTTGGTATACAGGTAGAATATGACTCCGGTTAACTCATAACATACTTTTTATCTGCCTAAGCCAAAGCAAAAAAGAGACAATCAACTTACCGTAAACCGGGGGTTACTTGAAAATGCAGGGGCGACTTTGCAAAAGCAGTTTTTCTTTTATATAGTCGATTTTTCCTTTGCTAAACTCAATATACAAAATACTTTGGTTGATCTCGCAGCTGATTATCAAATTGCAGCCAGCCAATGGAGTGTAAAGACCATGTTATAACCATATTAAATCTATCAAAGTAGCCCCATTTTTTCCTAGTCACCCCATTTTACGGTACTCGTATTTCACTTCCGCGCACTAAGTCACGCGCGGGTCTACCAGTTCTGATTAAAAAATATCGCTTCTCTTCCAACTAAATAAAGTAAACATCTTAGCGATTACTATATAAAAGCAACATGATGTTTCTTTAATATTATTTTTTAATGTGGGTAAATTACATACATACAAGAAATCAAAGTACATAGAACAATTAAATGGCATTCATCTATGGTCCAGACCAGGAATCGAACCCGATACCTCTGGAGTTCCGGCCCAGCGTCTAAACACCACTCGAACACCCGAACTCCCAGCAAGTGCCTTCAACTTTACCATTCTACTTTGACTTCTGATCATTCTGGTTATAATAGGTTTTTAACCTTAACGCCATCTATGAGAACACGTATTACATATGTGTTTGCCACGGAATCCCCTTGTACATTTGGATTAGATTTGGATGACTTTTTCTTCAGGAGTCCGTCATATTCTTAAAATAGGCAAGCCGGTGGGAATCGGTTTCTATGGACGCCACGCCACTGCCCTTGTATCCCATAAAGTTATGTCATACTGTATTATTAGTCATAATTATCGAAAGTCATAAATTATTTGTTTCTCTAAAACGGTAATATTTTTAGGATAAATTTTAAAACGTTAGCATATAGAAAACAATAAGTTAGGTTAGGTTTGTTTTATAACAATTCTAAAAACTTAACCGTTTCGTAGGATAGGTTGTATGACTTTCGATAATTATGACTAACAATACAGTATGCCTTTTAAACATTATGGAAGACAATATAGACCCGTTTGCCACGCATTCAAAATGGCATCTACTGGGACAATGTCAAACACTCGGACACGTCGGTCTACCAACCCTTAACTTCGCAAAAAATACAGAAGGTCCACAATTCAAGCCTCGCCGGAATTCGACAGTAATGTGCGATAGGAGTTGAAAAAAAATACAAAAAGATATGCAAAGAGTTTGTGAACTGTGGTGCACATTGCCAAGTTAAGGGTATTTTCTAGGGCATGCTCCCGGTACTGAGTTTGTATGGCGAGAACCGGGAATTCCCGGTTACGGTACCGTATTTGTATGGAAATCCAGTATGCCCTAGTATTTTTCCGGGATGATTTATTTTTCATGGCAAATAAATATGACATGAAAAGATCTCCATTTTTTCTTCAACGCAATTAATTATATGCCAAAATGTTTTGGTATTTTTAGATTTAACGACTTTTAATGCGCCTATTCTAATACTGTTCCTAGAAAAAAATCTTAATAAACAGTCGCTAAACAACTTGATAATAGTAGACTTTACAAGTGACTGGCGTAGAAACTTATCCAATTATCTTCGGACACTCAAGTGGCAAGTCTGATGTTATCTAGAGCGCTTGAAGTCTGAAAGTGTAAGGCGCTCTGGTATAAATCTGCAGTGGTAGCATGCAGCTTAAATATTCACAGCGGCACCATTTTCACATTTTTTTTAATCCTACTAAATATTACAATGTAATTGTTTGTGAAGATGTTTGGAGATTTGAAATTTGGATGTAACTAAATAACGCAGCAACAATTAAATGGATTGAAATGAGACTTAGCGTACCAACAAGTAGACCAAGATCTGGATTGAAGCAAAATATAGTATTTCCGGGATATAATGGGATATAATATCCCGGTAGAGTTCCCGTAGTACAATAACGGGAATAACGCAGGCGCAGTCAAACATCCATAACTCCAAACAACCACACATATTTCTTTCACATCTATATCTATATCTTCTCTGTATGTACACCCGTGGGCCCTGTAACACGATCCAAAAATTAAAGCGTAGATTCAACTCCTCAAGCAATGTAAATTTGTTCAAACACTTTTAAAAACTATGCACAATTAAGATTTTCTCATTTTCATACTAATTAAATAATATTTTCAATGTTTGTTAACATCAGTCTAATAGGCTACTTGACAGTGTGAAAAATAATGGAAGAATTATGGTTATGTGTATTAATTATAAGTATTAAAACCAATTTACGTCATTATTACTAAAAATTAATGGATAATTTATTTATAAAACTCGGATGAAAATTGATTCTTTTTTATCTGTCGCCATTTTATCGAAAACGGTTTGGATTGGCCGATGACGTCACGCCATAGTAAACAGCATCTGTCAATCCTATTTTTATAGGTAGAACGTTATGCGATCCTCGTTGACATTTGTCGGTTTACTATCATGTGTCGTCATAGACGCCATATTGTCCGAGAAACCGTTTTGGCGGCTAATTTTAAAAGTGCATTTTTATTTGCTTTTTTCGGAAAAAATACACAAAAGAATTAAAAATTACCACTTTCTGAGTGCTCAATAGACATCATTAAACAATCGGATTGACTTTTCAGAAGCCTGTCAAGTAGCCTATTGACGTCGCTTGTCACGCTACAAACACAAAAAAAATCGCAATACATTGCGCCTTCAAATTAATTTCAAAGTGTACTAAAAATGTTATGTACTGAGGAGTAGAATCAACGTTTTAATTTTTACCCGACTGCGGCGAAGCCCAAAGGAGGGTTATGTGTTTGACCTGTATGTATGAAATGAAAATGAAATGAAAATAATTTATTCCAGAGCCAAGCTCCATAGAATTACATTAAGACGCGACACAAACAAAAAACAACAACATAGACAAATATAATTTATATGTATGTATTTGTATGTATGTCCGTTCCTGTGTCCGCTCGTAACTACTCAACGGCACATCCGATTTTGATAAATGATACATCATTAGATTCGTCTTGATGGTGCGAGTGTCACTGGGTATAAAGTTCGTTAAAATAAACAAAATGGCGTATTTTATGCAGTTTCAAAGTGCACCGCGGTCGGGTTTTTTTTAGTAAAAATGTGGTTATTGGATCTTGTTAAAGTGCCCACGCACGAGTATACATAAAACAAATTCGGGTTAGTTACGCCATTTATAACTCAAGAACCGGTGGGCATATTTTTGTGATCTTTGATTCGTTGGGTTTGTCTCCGTCCCGAATAGCAGAATAACTATAAAAAAAACATCGAACAAATCAAAATCTCTGAGGCGGAACGAAATTCGCCAGGACAGCTAGTTTATAATATTAGTAAGATAGGATAGTATGAATAAGGACAGGATTTAGGTTCATAGTTTTCGCTGCCTAGCTTTTCGCAACTCGATGTTATTGTTCGCCTATTTTGTGTTATCGTTAGCCTTAAAACCTACTTACTTAAATTTTAAATCGATGAAATCTGAGTTATGAGAAATGCGCATCTCACATTATTAGACAATCTCACCACCGCTCGGTCGTTTCTCGTCCGCTCGTCACGCGATCCCCTCATTTCCGTTAAACACATTTGTAACCTTTAAGGAGCTGTTGTATAACTTATAATATATAGGTAACATCCAATTTCTGGTAAATAGAGCAAGCACAAACAAAACATTACACCAACACTCATTAGTGTCCGAATCAATGTATTTATTTCAGATTCAGATTTTTATTCATAAAATAGGTAGGTACAATATTTTACATGTCATTTTAATTAAATATATATAATTAATGCTAGCAGTAATTAGTAAAGACAATTTATATTCTATTAAATATTTAAATTAGGTCAACGATCCCTATTTATAAATTCTTCAACACTATATAGCACGCTAGGTTGGTTAGGAAGTGTTTCAGTTTGTTTGCAAACAATTTGTCATTTGATAGTTCGACTATTTCCGACGGTAGAAGGTTATATAATTTAGGGCCAGTGACATCAAGTGACTTACGAGCCTTTGCTAGTCGACGTTGTGGTACGAGTAGGAGAGGCTTCCTGCGCCTAGTCCTGTTTTGGTCCTATTGGAAAATCTTTGATCACTTCCAACTATCTCTCTTCAGCCTTCGGGTCCCAAGCACAACATCCGTCTAAATAGAGGGAGGGGAGGGGAGGGAACATTTTGCGGGAACGAGCGAACGCGGCGATGGTGCGATCCCGACTGGAGCATTCTAAAAATTTGCTTGTAGTGCGTTCGTACACGGCGCGCACACATGCAAGCGGCGCGATGTACATTTCGGCGGAAGAAATATTACTCCATATGCCATAAAGAGGCTTTTACCGCACGCTACGCGTACGGGAAAGGCGCTTTCTGGCCAAGTGTAGACATAAAATGATGTAACACCACACAGGAGGTAATAAAGAAAGCACTCGATCGCATATTTACGTCCCTCGCTTGCAGCTCGGGCCGCAAACATCTGCGATCTCGGCCTTTCTTCGTTTTACCACCCTAATTGTGTAATGTACTATAAACTGTGCCTCAGGCTGTCTCGCTTCCAGTGCCTCGCAGGAAAAGTAACAATTTGTGATAATGAGCTGATCCGCACTGACCGAGCACTTTCTAATCGCGATATTGAAAAGCGGAGAAAACGCCTATTATTCACGTGTTCCAACGTTTAAATAAGTTTCACGAGTAGTTTGGCTTCAATATTTAACATTTATTGAGGTATAATATAATTCTAGTTTTTTTGTAGGAATCTAAAACACTATAATATCGACAGCTCAGTGAGCTGTAAAATCTTTGAAATATTTTTAACGCAAATTATAAAATCCAAAAAAAATTAATTTAGAGGTTTAGAACTTTAGACGTTTGAAATTCTCTTTATGTTTGCAGACAAGTCTTGTTGTCATCGCTACCGTTGCCGTTCAGAACTATTGTGGTTTACCTAATACTGAGCATGTAGTTAACACGTATTAAAAAATAATAAAAAAGTAATTTAAAAAATTAAACCGACTTCAAAACAGGAACAAAAAAAATTGAGGTCAGTGCAAGCCTCGTATAATATACCTACACCAAATGACTACGTGTATTTCGAAATAGTTGTCCCGGCGAGCTTTCTTCCGCCTCAGAATGTTTTATATGTTTTAATAGTTATTCTGTTATTCGAGGCAGAGACAAACCCAAAAAATCAAGTATCATAAAAATCGGTCCACCCGTTCACGAGTTATGTAACTAACCCAACTTTACATATATAGATACAAGAAATCAAAGTACATAGAAAAATTAAATGGCACTCACCTGTGTCGAGACCGGGAATTGAACCCGGTACCTCTGGATTTCCGGCCCTTTCTGTTTTAATAGGACTTAACCTAAAAAACCAATGAAGAGACAAAAATGTTTCTTTCATAATATAAATAACCCGACTTTGTTTTATGTATCAGTGGCATGGCGTCCAAAGAACTCGATTCCTACCGGCTTGCCTAATATGAGGCATTTGACCACCTTATTCTACAGCTCTTAAGGAAAATGTACGCCAAATCTGCACCGGCTTGCCTAAGGACCACGCCACTGATATATATAGAGACATTAAGGCTGGCAATATTACATACATACGGGTCGAATTCCTCCTTTTTTCGAAGTCGGTTAAAAATTAGACATAAAGTTAATACGTTCTAGGCTATAAATAATCAAGTTTTTTTCTTCAACAATTTAAGTTGAGGGTTATTTTAAATAAAAACAAACTTTATTTATTTATTCAAACTTTACTGCACAAAAGACAACTTATCATACAAAAGGCGAACTTAATGCCGTAGGGCGTTCTCTACCAGTTAACCTTAGGGCAAAGCAGATGCTTGTGGGCGGTGCAACTAACGTCCATAAATTATAATTAAAACTCAATTATATTACCAACTTTAAAACACGCTTTGAAACTAGTCTATACCTAAAATTACCCGATATGTGGGTTTTTTTTATTTAAAGTGCGTTATCAACTGACAGTTAGCAGGTCGTCACAGAACTAACGATTAGTGTCAAACTCCATACATTTCGTCACGGACTGACAGGTTAGACGGTATTTGAACATAGCTTAAGTTTCGCCTAACCGTAGATTTTAAAATAAAAATGCCCATCAAACTTATTCTCAGTTGTCCGAAAAACAGATTCTGAATTTCGCATACAACACATACCGAACCTATATCATTCAACTTTCATCAACCTGCGATTGCAAAACTTGGCGAAATGTTTTTAAAAAAGGTTTTAAATCAAACAGTTAGGTTAGACTCCGACAAATCGGCGAATGTGTAGCCACACGCAACGCGTCGCGCACTAGTAATGACAGTGGGGTGACCACGCGACTCAAATTAATTGAGACCTTTGTCACACCGCTTAAAGCGTTTTCATACCTGCTGATAACGATACTGACATGAAAAAAGTTTTTATTTCGACCAATTGGGATCATAGAAAGATGTAAAATTAATTGTTAGTAGCTATTCCTCATCCTATAGTTAGTATGAATGAATGAATGAATGAATGAATGAATATTTATTTGCATTAATCGTGGTACAATGATCTTAATCTACATTAGTTACATAAATATGTTACGTTTCACACGATTAACCACCTAGTGGCGTGGCGTGCAAAATTTTCCTTAACGCTAATTATTTGCAGTAACAAAATTTTTACATTAGAATTTCGTTAATGTTATAAAAAAAATTACAGTTAGCCACTCATAGAGCTTTCGCTTGAGTGCTTTGGCATTTAAAGTTTTAAATTCTTGAGGCATCTTATTAAAAAGCTTGATGCACATTTTTAGGCAGCTTTTACTGTAGCGAGCCGATCTCGGGGCCACATCCAGCACAAGCCTGTCTGGGTCTCTGCGAGAACGTTCATTGCAGTCACCTACTTTTTTAAATAAATCTTTATTTCTACTGACAAACATACAAACTTCATACATATATAACGATGGTAGAGGTAACAAACCAAGTTTTTTAAATAAGGGTTTACAGCTTTCTCAGCTTTCAGTAAACGACAATACAATTATAATAATATATCTTCACCGACCCTCTCTATCCACAAAGGATATCGTCATCTACAGTATATTGATAAGATATAAAAGGGCCTTTGTGATTGCTTTCAATCCTCATAGTGGAAATAAGAAACTGCTGCCATTAACACATGTCACCTCATAAGTAACAAAGTTTGCGAAATCATGAGGACTAAAATGTAATTCTTTAAGTTCCAGTATTTTGTAAGATAACATTAAACGCTAAGTTTGAATGACATAGTATCGAATTTTGTATAAATAAGGCACTTAATTTTTATGTTAGTGTGCAATACAGTATGATTGATCGATTAATTAAAAGACACAAAATAAATTACCCAACTCAGTGTGTCACGCTTACCGTGCGCTTACCGTGGTTGTTAGTAGTTGCGTGTAAAAAAACATGGTCGGTTACGGAATTAAGTAAAAATTGTTAAAGGAAAATATTACGAAACATTCAAATAATTTTACTGTAATTTTAAGCAAGTTTAGATACAGACGGTATTATACTGGCCACAATTTTATTACAACAACAACAAACAAAACAAAACAATGATCTAAGTCTCAATAAAGGTATGTACCCAAAAAACTTTTTCCATGGTCGCACGAGTCATAAAAATACTATGAATTTATTGAAGCCAGTACTACTATATTTAGTAAGCATTTCAGTCATAATACGGTTGAAAATCCGCTTACGTCATCACGACAGCCGTTGCAGACGTACGGTGAACAACAAACATTAGCATTCACATAGCCCTTATTCCTATATAAATAGGGGATAATATTAAACGCGTTTGTTGCCGGTTGTACAAGTTGATGTATTGCAAATTTGCAATACACGAAAATGAGTGGAAATTGGTACACATCTTGATAGGATGTAATTGTATTTACCATTGCGTATTTTTGGACAATTAGGGATTGTTGCATATTGAGTGATGAGTCAGTAACGTGTATGTATGTAAACACGTTATTGCACAAAATACGACATGCACAATTGCACAGTACACTACAGGGTAGCAAAATAAAGTTATATATACAAAGGCGAACTTATCCTTTTAAGGGATCTCTGCTAGTGTATTCTTTTCATGTCACTTCAGGCCCTAAGTGGTATTTTGAAAATTTCACTTTGTGGTCAGGGGAAGACGTCAAATTGTATACCTATGTCGCAGGGATATGATAAAAACAGGGATTTGACCAAATCCCTCAGGGAGATGATCAACTCCCCGGAGATGTTAAAATAATGCCGCGTTTTGTCCGTAGCGAAATTCAGTGATTTGATCAAATCTCCAAGCCGTTTTAAGGAAATTAAATAATTATTACAATAGCCACTTAACTTTGCCATTTCCAATGGCGATTTCATCAAGTCCCCAAGCTGTTTTAGAGAAAAGTTAAAATGAGTAATTTAAGGCAACAATTATAATTTACTTCAGATGTTATATATAAATTTGCGACCGCTTTAGCTTAGTTGGTAGTGACCCTGCCTACGAAGCTAGAGGTCCTGGGTTCGAATCCCGGTAAGGGCATTTATTTGTGTGATGAACACGAATATTTGTTCCTGAGTCATGGATGTTTTCAATGTATTTAAGTATTTGTATCTATTAAATATATCATCGTCTAGTATCCATAACACAAGCCTTACTGAGCTTACTATGGGGCTAGTTCGATTTGTGTAAGATGTCCCCTAATATTTATTTATTTATTTAATATTTTATTTATTTAATTATCCCCCAGGCATCTTCATTTTAATATTTCACTAAGCAAGTCTAGTCATTTCTTTATTATCTCTAAAAAGTTCGCTATTTATAAAATAGCGAAGAAAATCGCCATAAAGTAATATTATTCACCGTTTATAATTATTTTACGATTTTAGAATGCAAAAGGTGCGTTAAAATTGTAACGTAACTCACAAATGCGTTACGAAATATGTGGAAAGTACTTGCACGAGGGCAATGAACTACTAATTATGAGGCGCAAAGGCTTATGTGTTAACTAATACATTAATTAATTAATTACATATGTAATTACCGTTATCTGTTTAATCTCCGGTTTACAAAAGATTACGAAAGTTTCAGGATTACAAAATAACATGATTTTGTCGAAAATTCAATTTGCACTAACTTGGGAATTGCTAGAGACCGCCCAAAGTTGAACTAGTTTTTACTCACACGTTGCTCAGTTAGCCCAAGGGAGCTTTTTACCGAAATATAAAGTATCCTATGTCTTAATCCAGTTATTCGTCTACTTGCATGGCAAATTTCTTCTTAATCCTCCGTCCTCCTTTTCAAATCGGACTACTAGACGCCACGAGGGATTCCATCCACATGTGTTCGAGTTCGCCACGTGCAGCACTGCGCGATTTAAGGCCCGGTAGGACCTGGCTCGCATTTCACATACAACTAGGGTCGGGCGGAATGCAGATTATTGCAGATTATCTTCGATTTCTAACATAAAAGTATACGTTATCAACCCAAACATGAGAGGAAGCCCTGCATGACTGTGAAATCATGATTGTCAGGTATTAATTTTGTCAGAAAAGGTAACTGGTAATGACCAAAATGAAAAAAATACTTTATTTTATAGTGTTTTCGCGCTACTTTTCTATCGAGCGAAGTGTTCGCTATCGTGTTCTAAGTGAGAGGAAGCCCTAGATACAGTTCTGAATATTATTATATATGTTTTACATTGACCTACGAGTCAAATAAGTGCTCTAAAAATGATTTGGAAACTCGGCTTCCGCGCCCGATTCTCCACTGAGAAAAATGTCACTTTGGGGTAATCTTAAAATATCGTGATTTCCGTCTAAATTAGGTGCGTTGTCCTAAAATAAGAAGATATCATGTCAATATTACGTTATAATTGAAATGTTTTACGACGTAATAGAATTGTTTGGAGAGATAATCAAATATTACGATACTTGTCATAGTAAAAATTGGTCACAGTAAATAATATTATCTTCATCAAATAATAACGTTATGTAATAGAAAATGACCCACCATCCTATAAATTTGTATGATATTTATAAATAAGAGTATAACTGTAAAAACAATGACAGGGTCACCGTATTTTTACAGATTTCATAGTATATATGAAGAAGTATCTCTGAAAATACGTTGAAGTCCCATTAATGTAGTATGATAAAATTGTGTATGTTTTTAGATGACGCATTATTTTTTAATATTACAATCATATTGTTTTATGTGAATCCTACTAAAATACGAATACAGAATCTTCTTATTTTTAGAGTAAGCATCAAAGTTTAATATTACAGTCATCTTATTTTAAGTGAATCTTACTAAAATACGATGACAGAAACTCATTTACGAGTACGATCCTAGTAATCTGTGGTAGCATCCAATTTTGTACGATTCCTACAAAAATACAATGACAGCACCTTAAAAGATATTATCATCGTAAAGACTGGTCACACTCATATCAGATGACTGACTGAGTTGGCTTTTAGTTGGTCTTGGTCAGTCACATCAGGCAGTAGTGTGTGTGTTTCGGGTGTTCGGTTAATCGCACGGGTCTCATTTTGTGAGTTTTGTTGGTGAGTGGTGAAGCCACGTGAATCCATGTTACAAGTGTCGCAACGGTTTACTAATCATCATTGATCATGGATCAAGCTACGCGTGATTTGCTTACAAAATGGAATTTCACCCACTACATAGAACGTTTTAAGGTAAGTTGATGTACCTAGTCTAGGTTATGGCACATGGTTTCGTACCTAGTACATAACTCTGTTTTGTAATACCGTCTCAAATGAAATACATTGTTTGTTTTAGGATGGTGACACAGCACTGGTTTTACCACTGGACTCGTCATCGTCAGTGGGTGAAGTTGTTACTGAAGCGTCCACTGTGAACAATTTAGTAAGTTATTGCTTATTAGACTACTGACTAATGAATGTGAAGAGACTAATGAATGTCAAGGAAGCGAGGGATGTATGCCAGGATCGTAGCAAGTGGAGGTCCTTGGGCTCTGCCTACCCCTCTTCTGGGAAAAAGGCGTGAGTTTATGTATGTATGTGTACTTAGACTACGTACTTATTTGTTGAGAAGGTTATTTTTGACATTGAATATTCTTTACCCCTAACATAAACAGATAGGTGTTTAACGTAAGTCCTGTAAATGTGACTTGATGGAGTGTTTCTAGCTATGATTCAAGAAAATCTGTTTAGCAGTTTAAAGATTAACAATCTACTTAGTTGGTAATACTATAATTACTATTTGTATTTCAGGTGACTACCATACTGAATTCGTCAGCAGAGGGAAGACAAATAATATAAATTGGACAGAAAACGGGCGACGTACCCTCAGACGTGCGTGGGCATTTATCTGCCAGCTGACGCTTACCAGGCTAAGCGCAACATCTCTGGCTGGTTGGTCACCGCCAGAAGGGCTCGACGGCGGTATTTAGTTTCTTTTTGGGCCTTATAGAAAAGGCTAAGTCGCGATCCCGCTCCAAGTCCACTCCAAGGAAAGACAGCCCTTCACACGCTGGTATTGACCTGACCGGACTTAAAGAATGCACTATGACTAAAAATACTGATCTACTAGTCTGTAATTATTTATATTAAATTCCTGCGCTATCTTATAAATAAATACCTATCATTGATTCGAATTTCTGTTTCTATTTTTACATACATACATCCGTATCTGTTCTTATTTTAATTGCACTAATCTGGTTATTTCTTGTTTTCTTTACTTTACATGTTCATTTCTTATTCATAGACAATCGCATTACCAAGGTACCTTCTTCCTATTTTTTCACGGGCTCCCCATTTTTAAACGGTTTTATTTTTTAGCTTACCGTGTTTGTGTCAAGTTTGTTTGTTTGGGTCAAATCTTGCGGCAGATTTTTTAAATTTAATAATATTTAAAAGGAATGAACCATTATTTGGACCTTAAAAATAAAAGGATCACGTAAAGTAGAAAGAGGGTTTAACAATAAAAATAGCCCGTAAAGTAATGGAATATAACTATATTGTATACAGTTATGTCCTTCCAATTTTTATATGCTTTCCTCGTATTTCGGGTTAGGTCCTATTATTTTTCCTACTATTTTCTCATACAGGGTGTAACAAAAAGGGGGTTACAAGCCGAAAGGGGGTTGTTAAGGACATCATTCTGAACAACTTTCACTGTGGGACCGACTTGATGAGAGCAACTTTATTTTTCACTCCAGCTCGGCTCCAAAATGTACTGGGATAAGAAAAATAAAGTTGCTTTGATCAAGTCGGTCCCATAGTAAAGGTTGTTCACAATGATGTCCCTAACAACCCCCTTTCGGCTTGTAACCCCCTTTTTGTTACACCCTGTATGAGGAAATAGTAGGAAAAATAATAGGACCTAACCCGAAATACGAGGAAAGCCTATAAAAATTGGAAGGACATAACTGGAAATATGAGGAAGTCACCTATAAATAGTAGGAAAAGTATTAGGACCTAACCGAATATATGAGGAAGTCATCCATAAATGGTAGGAAAAATAATAGGACATAACATGAGGTATGATGAAAGGAAACATAAATAATAGGAATCATAATCATATATTGTATGCTGGTCCTACCAACGTCAAAGTGACAGTCATCTTAAACGCCGTTATCATCAGCAACATCATTATCATCGTACTTTTAGGTGATGTCAGTATGCTCCCTACTTTTGGTGAATTCATCTTAATTTACGGTGAACAATTTTCTCAGTGTCGTCTTACCTCGCCTTAATAGATCTTTTCTGATTCGCACCGCTAGTGATTGGAATTCGCTTCCGGCGTCTGTGTTTCCTGTGACTTACGACCTGGATGTCTTTAGGCAAGAGTCAATAGGCATCTTCTGGGTAAGCGTGCTCAATCTTAGACCCTGTCTTCGCTTTCCATCAGATGAGACCAAGGTCAAACGCAAAGGCATCATACCTACATAAAAAAAAAGATTCAGTTATTACCGCATTATTTGGTATGGTGACCGTCCCAGTGCTCGACACCCTAATGCCCAATAGTCGGCACCCTGCTATCACCCGTCTATTACTAACGGACAAACCTCTTTGTCCACCTAGCTGGACGGTTAGTATTTTTTTTTCCTAATCTTATATATTTTTTTATTTCTTAACTAGCTACGTGGTTGGTTTGTTGGTATTCTTTTTAACCGACTACCTAGTTGGTTAGTTTAAAATTCCAATTGTCAATATACAAAAACACCCCCCCCCCCCCCCCCACAACCACACCACACCACACCACAAATCTAAGGTTGGCAACTGGCAGTTACCAGCAATAACATATGATGAAACGGGCCATGCAAAAATATCTGACACCACTCTATTAATATTTTTGATAATTATGCGTGGCGAGTTTCATGACTGCCGGTGACTACCTGCTAAACTTTATGAAAATATTATAACGTTTGAGTAAAATGAGTTTCCACTTCTATCACAGTTGCTTAATTTTGTGCGGTTTTGCCTAAACTTCATCATTGCCCAATTCAAAATGACATTCGAATTACAGCCAGAATCATTTACAATGCATTTACGAGCAAGCATTGCATAAATTTCAAAAAGGTAATGAATAACGACCAAAAAGCCTCTGAATGGATCAACCATTTAGTCCTTCTGCCGTGAAATAATTATACTGAAAACTCCTATAAAAATAAATAAATAAAATAAAATTCAGTGTTAGTATTTAGTATTTACATGACTTACATAACTAAGTTAGTACAACAACTTGATCTCTAAATCTTCCTATAACATTTTCTTTTTGCGCGGTATGTTTAGTACTACAGTCGGGATGTTTTTAGAAAATGCAGTTATTTTATTTACGTCACACCTGGCCATAAAGTGGCAATTACCGCACGCTACGTGTGCGGAAAATCCCACTCCCTGGCCTGCGGGAGACGTAAAATGTTGTACTTACGACAGGAGGTAATAAAGAATTCCTCCGATCGCGTATTTATCGCCCTTGCTTTCGGCTCGGGCGTCAAATACCTGCAATCTGAGACATTCTTTGTTTTACCGCCCTATGTACTATAAATAAACAGTTTGCTTCGTGAGAGCGATGCGCTGCAGTTACCGCGTTACCTACATCAAAGAAGGTCGGTGCCAGACCGCACGCCGCTTGCCTCACCCGATGACGCACACTACTCCATGTCTCGGCCATTGGGCTTGTTACAGTTCAGTTATTGGAAAAATAGAGAACCAATCCCATTAACGTCATAAAATGACTTTTGCTAATACAATTGTATTGTTCAGAAAGTCAGACAGTCTTTATTTTATTAAACATAGGTATATAACGGTATGGTGGTAGGTGTAACAAAATTGAGCCCTATGTTTTACCCATAATTGTAGGTGTATTACCCATAATTGTAGGAGCCAGGATTCGAACCCACGACCTTTGCTTGAAAGGCGGATGTCCAAATCAGATGTACTCGCAAGAGTAATAGTACATTGTGTATCAAGGGCGGTAAGTAAAGAATTACAAACGAGTGTTTGTTACAAGGCCGAGGCGAAGCCGAGGGCTTTAATAACACGAGTTTGTAATTTCTTTACCGCCCGTGGCACACACAATGTTTTTCATCACACTTGTGAGGAAATCTGATTAAAATAACCTTACTTAACCTAAATAAAATTGTAAAACTGACAGTGACATTAGTGACATATTCCATAGACAATGCGAACGTCAAGTCACGTTCGGAAACCATAGCGGTAAAGACTAAAAATGGTTTATTTTATATTTGCAAAATACTGAAATACTATATTTAAACATTTAATTAATGTTACAGAAATATGTTTTTACATGTATTTGCAATAACAGTTCTCTTTAAATAAATATTTCAGTAATAAAAGTTAAAAAAGTAAGTTGGCGTTTCCTTTGAAAATGACAAATAAGAGTAAAACAGAACTAGCGTTTCAAATTTAAAAAGAAAACCATTACGCCCTAGGGCGTAATAGGTCATTTACGGCCCGCAAAACTTACGTGTAATGACACCATTTTCGAGCAAGTGTGATGAAAAATATTTTTCATCACACTTGCTCGAAAATGGTGTCATTACACGTAGGTTTTGCGGGCCGTAAATGACCTATTACGCCCTAGGGCGTAATGGTTTTCTTTTTAAATTTGAAACGCTAGTTCTGTTTTACTCTTATTTGTCATGTTCAAAGGAAACGCCAACGTACTTTTTTAACTTTTATTACTGAAATATTTATTTAAAGAGAACTGTTATTGCAAATACATGTAAACACATATTTCTGTAACATTAATTAAATGTTTAAATAGTGCATTTCAGTATTTTGCAAAAATAAAATAAACCATTTTAAGTCTTTACCGCTATGGTTTCCGAACGTGACTGTCTTCGCATTGTCTATGGATAATGTCACTGTCAGTTTTACAATTTTATTTAGGTTAAGTAAGGTTATTTTAATCAGATTTCCTCACAAGTGTGATGAAAAACATTGTGTGTGCCACGGGCGGTAAAGGAATTACAAACTCGTGTTGTTAAAGCCCTCGGCTTCGCCTCGGCCTTGTAACAAACACTCGTTTGTAATTCCTTACTTACCGCCCTTGATACACAATGTACTATTTCATCACACTTGCTCGAAAATGGTGTCATTACACGTAGGTTTTGCGGGCCGTAAATGACCTATTACGCCCTAGGGCGTAATGGTTTTCTTTTTAAATTTGAAACGCTGGTTCTGTTTTACTCTTATTTGTCATGATCAAAGGAAACGCCAACTTACTTTTTTAACTTTTATTACTGAAATATTTATTTAAAGAGAACTGTTATTGCAAATACATGTAAACACATATTTCTGTAACATTAATTAAATGTTTAAATAGTGTATTTCAGTATTTTGCAAATATAAAATCAACCATTTTAAGTCTTTACCGCTATGGTTTCCGAACGTGACTTGTCGTCTTGATATATGTCACTAATGTCACTGTCAGTTTTACAATTTTATTTAGGTTAAGTAAGGTTATTTTAATCAGATTTCCTCACAAGTGTGATGAAAAACATTGTGTGTGCCACGGGCGGTAAAGGAATTACAAACTCGTGTTGTTAAAGCCCTCGGCTTCGCCTCGGCCTTGTAACAAACACTCGTTTGTAATTCCTTACTTACCGCCCTTGATACACAATGTACTAATATATATTTTCACCCCCTTCCCACCATCAATTCCTCCACCCAATCCATTTTCCGCCTTCTTCCTCTCTCTCTCTCCAACCACTCCAACCCAACCCAACACCCAACCACTCAGTATGATCGCCAAGTCGCTCACCTCCCTTAGCGGACGGGAGGCTGGGCGGCCGCACGGCCTACTGGACGCTCCTCCCATCATCTCAACCTTTGCCACCTAATTTCACCTTGCTCCCAACCACTCCCAGGGCTTTCGTTGGGTCGCCCAGTCGCTCGCACGCTTCTGTGGGCGGGAGGCTGGGCGGCCACACGGCCTGCCCTATTCTCCACCACCAACTTCCCTTGAAACCAGAAACACCACCAGAAACACCAGTGCACCAATGGCGTGGCGTTCATAGAACTCGAACTTCGAACTTGCCTAATATAAGGCAGTTCAGCACTTAATTCTAGTGCTCTTAAAGAAAGTTGAAGACAAAGCTGCTCCGGCTTGCCCAAGGATATCTTCAACGCCACTCCACTGACGTGCACACTAACCAACACCACGCGGGGGACACAAAGTATACACCGTAACCGCGGCGTGTCCCCCATGCACACTTAACAAGACGCGGGGGAGCTTTTAGTCCGTAGGCGTTTGAGGATAGAGTCGAGACAACGTGACGCTGGACTCTATCCTCGAGCGAGTTGGGCATGCTGTCAGGACCGGCCTGACAGTATCCAATGAGGATTTCCTCCCTCCAAGCAAAAAAAAATAACCACTCGGCTACCATAGCTCTCCAAACTTTAAAAGGTATAATAAACTGAAAAGTGTCTCTGTCGATCAATTACCTTTTTACACTTAAACTGCTGCCGATTGAGATGAAATTTGGTATAGAGATAGTTTAGAGACCCCAAAGGTTTTTGGGGAATTACTATTCCTCAAGTTGCACGCAAAAGCTAGTTTACGATGTATTAATGTATTATTCAAAAAAACTAACCTAACCTAATTAATATATTGATCGAAATTATAGTTGTAATCTACACGACCTTAGTCAAAGTTTCTAATCCCACTTTAACAACCATAGCTTCCTCTAATCATTAAAATGATATACGCAAGCGCATCCAATATAAAACTACAATCGATTTCCGAACGGAAATATTATCCGGCCATGGAATATTAAGTTTTTTTTTTTAATGCAAGATAAGTAAGTTTTGACAGGACAGGACTGACTCACTTCACGATTCCGTTGCGCGGTAATTATTATTAAATATCGCCACCCTAGGGTGGAAATAAGAGCACGCCGTTTGTGGTCTTACTTACGTCATAGCAATAATAGGGCACCAGTAATGGACAAGAACAAATAATGGACATTTTTTTCCATAGAACCCACATTTTAAGTAACGGACACTACATTTTTAAACTATCAACACGATGTTCAGATAACTGATGGTCATAACTGGTAAAGTCCATAAATGGTCGGCTGTAAGCCATTGAATCTTTGCTGTCTATTACTGGGTACTACTATGCTTACATGGCCATGATTGGTGCCGTCATCCTATGTGATAAAAATTGTACTTTTTACCCAACTACAACGAACCAAAAAAGATATTTTACTTTATTCAGCTCCGCGAAAAAGTGACGGACGAGATTTCTTATCTATATTCTATATTTACATATAATATAATAATAGAGAGACTGTGTTTATACTTTTTTTTTTAAATAACTGAAGTATTTAGAATCCCACTAATATTATAAATACGAAAGTTTGAGAGGATGTTTGGATGTTTCGATGTTTAGATGTTTAGATGTTTAGATGTTTGGATGTTTGTTACCTAATAACGGGATAACAACTGGATGGATCAAGCTGAAATTTGGCATGTAAGTAGTCCAAGTCCTGGATTGAAACATAGGATACTTTATATCCCGGTAAAGAGTTCCCTTGGGACAATAACGGGAACAACGCGGGCGAAGCCGCGGGAAAATGCTAGTAAGTAATAAAACGCAAATAAATTTAAGCTTTTATAATCTTTTGTTTTAGTGCACAATAAAGAATATCGAATGACCCTATTATCGGGAGAAAAAAACAATATGTCGGGATTTTGAGACTTTGGTTGGGACTCGGGAGATGCCCTGCGTGAGCTTTTTTTAGCCTGAAAGAGCACAAATTTTCGCTGGCCGCCACCTTGAGTGAATCGGACTAAGTTTTAAAATGAAGTCGTTTGTCGGGAGTCGGGAGGACATACAAAGCATCGGGAGAATCCCGCGAAATCCCGACCATATGGCAACCATAATTGAATTGTAAATGGTTATTGAAAATGTTGTCTGCTTCTTTATCACGCATTACCGGACCCCGACTAACACATAGGATACTTTTTATCCGACTAATCCGAAGCAAAAAAGAGTCATTTTACTTATTTTATCTTCGCGGACGAAGTCGCGAGCAAGGCCTTGGAATGTATTCAGAAAATAATTGTTCGAAATTCGACATTTTTGTTTGATTGATTTAATATTCTACTATATACTTAGTATAATGTTATTCCACAATCTATTATCCTTAAGTATTAAAAATAAACTAATATGAAAATAACCAAGGAATAAAAAGGGTCGTGGCTATTAGACTAAAAATGCCGAAACTGAGAATGGATGGCCGTAAAACAAGGGTTCAATACCGAGTTGTTCCAAACACAAAACAGTACCGTAATCCAAGATTCCAAAACGGAACACACTAACCACAGAGCATCAAAAGAGTGTCATCTACCCCCAACCAATGCACTTGCAACCGCGTTCAAACCGCGTGACGAAATGATAAAAGCAGCGCACTGGCTGAATCGCCCGCATTCAAGACAGCGCGGGCTCGCGCCACGATTCGAAAAAAAACTATTCCAAATTCAAATTTTCTTTTTTAAAACAGTGTCTCAAAACCACAAACACGTTGCGTTCAAGTGCCAGTGTGTTCATCGTAGAGAATTTGGCGTGTGACTTGATATTTCATTTCAAAGGTGTGTTTATTTTTTTTTAATAGTGCTGTGACTGTGGTGGTGGTTTTTAACCAGGATATTTTTGGGGAATTAAGTTTTCAGTGACCTTAACTATTAATTAAATATACGTCAGTGTGTTAAAGGTTTTCAACGCATTTCATTGGATTGTAAAAGACAATTTCAATCAGATTGTTTGAGTTTATTAAGATGTTGATAAAATACTTCAGATAATTTTATAAATATAAAACCAAAGGTGCAATCTTCTTAAATCCACGTTCTCAGAATTGATAGTTATTTCATTCTTTTAGATAACAAGCTGTAGAAACAATTGATTTTAAGCATATATTTAAAAGGTTTTTCACATTTCTAAAACATGTATTGTGTACCATGTTTTAATCACGTTAAGTAGACCGGTGAAAAACAATTTTAACTTGGTTGAGAATTTTAAGTATAATATTGAAAGTTTATATACTTGGATATAACTAGCCCAATTATCCATAACTTTCGAATATAAAAATATGTAAAAATTTTTATGCAAAGTTTCATCCGCTTTTGAAATATTTTTTTGGTAGATTTTACTTTAAAATTGATTTAGAAAGCTCAAAATACAATAATAATTAACTTTATATTCATATTTAATCAGAATCACAAATGAAAATATACCAAAGGATTTCTAAAAACTTCTAGCGAAAGGCTCACATGAAAATTTAATTCCTCTTACAATTTAATAGCTTTTACTAGTTTTTAAAAGTGTTATTTTATACACTTAAATGATTCCTAGTGTCTACTCGAGCTGTGCCTTCATTGACTCTATGGACTAATTGCAAACCCTGTTTTAAACTCAAAAAGGCTTAACATCTTTGAAACCACTGAGGTTCCAAGCTTTATTGAACTTAACCGTACATTTGTGATCGTGACTGCATAGTAGAATTTATAACCAGTACTTTGACTTCACCCAAACACTTAATTTGGGACCTATTCTGGACCTTAACATTTTATTTTAACTCCTTTAAAGTATACTACTACTAGTACTATTATTACTAGTACTACTGATATCGATTTTAATGATAATAAACCACACGAAAAATGGTGTGTTACTATTCGTCTGGGCTTCTCCAGACATAGTCGGATTTCCGATCTCCTGTCCTCGCTGCGTCCGTCTTTTATGTGTAACGTCAGCAGTGTCTCATTCTACGACTCTGGAAAAGCTTTTCTAGCTTGCCTTAGGATATTATGTTTGAATCCATGCCATTTTTAACAACATTTTTGTTTTAAAATTATTCGTTAATATACCCCAAATGCCGTTAGGACTGCTAGAGATACGTGACGCGATAAATAAATCATAAAGTGTCTGTCACTCTCACACTAACCCGGTATGCGTATTATGGTAGGTTTTATCGTGTGATAAAGAAATGATAAAACACCAGAAGGCTAGGTTTTTTAGTCATACTAGAATCAAGTTACTGCTTTCATCACATGGCCATCAGTCAAGTTACGGCTTCCATCGCATGGCATACCTGGAGCATTCCATGAAAACATCAACTTTTTGTCCCTTACGAAACGCTATGGCAGCCACCCTAATAAAATGTATTAGCTGCTAAGAAACACTACCAATCTTAAAGCCGAGTTATGATATTACAATGCTGTTAATTAACTTCCTGAATTTATTTCTCGGAAGTATCAAAACGATGGTGTCCGTTACGAAATATTTTCATGGAATGCTCCACCTACGTCGACTAGAGTCAAGTTACTGCGTCCAACGAAACTGTGCATAGCGTGAGTCACCGGGCATTCGCCCCTAGAGAAATCGCGTGCACTCGAGATCGTTAGAGATTTCTCATCGATGCAGCGCTCGCGCTTGACTGTTTAATGCCGGCTTATTCTGACGGTAATTAATGCCGCCAACACTGGGTAATTAGGTGAATGGCATGACAAGACAGAAGACGCGTTTATTGCCAACTACAGATCTAGTGAATAATGACATGCCATCAGTGGCGTAGCGAGGGTGGTGCAGGCAGGGCACGTGCCCTGGGCGCCAACAAGGAGGCGGGGCGCAAAAACGAAATTTACTCACTACCTATAGGTACAAAATAGTAGTAATAGTAATAGTAATTCTTTATTGGCAGGTATAGACCCATATAAACGTCAACATTACACACATACAGAGAAAGACACAATGTAAATATAAAAATTAAAATATAGATGTGCAATTTGGTTATGAAAAGATAAATTTAAAAAATTAGCTCACAAAAAAATACCATAAATCCAAAATAAAAATCTTGAATGCAAACCCCCCTTAAATTATCCTATGTATCCTATGTATGTATGTATGTGTTAATCCAGGACTTGGTTTGTTATATGCCAAGTTTCAGGTCAATCCGTTTCTCCGTGTTATTGGTAACAATCATCAAAAACTCCAAATTTCGAAATGAACATGAACTCCCACCTGAGGTGTTCCCAGCGCGCTATGACATGGGGTTAGTGATGGGTCGGCGGTAACATTCCCATTACCAGTAAGTTTCCAACTGGAATATTACTAGTAACTTACCGGTAAGTTACCCAAGATCGGTAAGATTGGGTAATATTGAAAAAAAATTTAGAAAGTAGATGTTTTATTCGTGTTAAGTACTAACAGAGTTTACATTGCACCGATTTTTAATCATAAAAGTTACGAATCTTTTTTAAGTTAGTAAATTACCAATCTTACCAGTAACATTCTCAATGTTACTGGGTATTTTCCCAATGCTACCGGTAATATTACCAGGTTAGATACGAAACTACAGTTTTACTTGAGATTTATTGATCAATTACTTAGTTCAAGGAGCAATATATGAATATCTGTAGGCACGGTAGTGCCCCGCCAAGTCGAGCAAAACAAAGGCACGGCCGTACCATCTTTTTTTTCAAAGCCATTCAAGCCATTTTCAGCCTCCTGTAGTTTTGTGCTGGCTAAAGCTAGAAACCTTGAATTTACAGAGATATATAGGGCATAACAAGACTTAAATATATTTTCAATAACATTTAATTTGAACGTGTAGTTTAACAACTATTGAACGTCAAAGTTCTTTAGTTTTGTCCCTGACTGACTGACTGACTGACCGATGATCACCATAATTCTAAGGTACTTCTAGCAGACACACAAGCTCCAATTTTTTAGCTGTTAGGCTATCATGTCATGCAAGACCTAAAAATATTCCAATTTCATAATCATCAATATAAACTGCATAAGTAAGTTTGTAATCCTATACAAATACATGCGATTACAAAGTTACTTTTGTAGTTCAAATATGGGAATAGAATGGATTGGAATGTAATAATAAAGGAAGACCACTTACAAAAAGAAATGAAATCCCATCAAAAACATTACATGTAAAAAGGTGTAAGTTTTGCAACGCAATCTATCCATTCTATTTCCTTTTCCGACGTTGACTGCTTACCATCAGGCAGCTCAGTCACATTTATACCAGGACCAAAAGGTCACAACTTCATTGTATGACTTAAGTCATTTTGCTCCTAGGTTAAATGCGACTTGTATCCCTTTTCACTAGAGCCACAGATTTACGCCGCTAGCCTATAACTTATGAGCCATACTCACTAATTAATAAAGTTAAATGAAAGCTTTTAGAATAAACTAAAAGGCTAACTAATAGAACTATTCAACCCCAGTGTAGATATTCCACTCTCACATTATTAACTTACTAACCGCGGAATTCACCGCCAAACTCGTCCCAACTATAATAATTTTACCTCGTGCCTTTAGTACCTTTACCTAATAGTAGTACCTACCTTTTTTAGGGTTCCGTTCGCCAAAAGGAAAAAACGGAACCTTTATAAGATCACTCGAAGAATGACTCATTGCATACGGTTATTACTTACCCTTAGTAACAAAAAAAATATAATTATATTTTCAATCTTAAAACAAATTCAAATGGTTTTAACTCAATGGGCTAGACGACTAAAAAAACTGTTTAGTCCGTCAGTTACGTTATTAAAAAATATTGTACATGTATTTTTTCTTTTGTTTGACAAACAAAAAATGACGAGGATAGAGTGATTAGAAGTTTCGAGTGACGTCACTCCTAGGTACAATTTTCACCTAGGAGTGACGTCACAAACCCCCACTCCAGAACTTTGATGATCTATAACTTTGTCGATTTTTAATATTTTGATAAAACAAAAAATACGTGTCCCATATTTTTCCATAATCTAACTGACGGACTAAATAGAATTATATAGTTTTAACCCAGTCGTCATCCCTACTGTAGAATCATTTTGAATTAGGTGCAGCTAGTTCGCTGGTCAAATTATATGAGGGATGGGAAGTCTGAATTTTTGAATGACACTACAGTCCGGATCGCCCTGGCTGCTAACTGCCCTAGTGTCCAGGCTGACCTATATTTTTAAGAGATATTTATATTCCACATTTGCTAGACTTTTTAAATTAAGAGCTAACTATACCGCCTCACTCTACGATGCACGACGCGTTGAGTTAATACAGCTGATCTTTAAAACATGGTTTACAAATTAAGACGCAAAGTAAATCGTGCTATAAATTTTTAATTTAGTTCTTTTTTATTCAGCACGATAGATTACTGTAAAATTGTTTACTTTGTGATTTATAATAACTAGTTCCTGTTGTTTGGAATTATGATTGTAAAAAAATATTATAATTTTGACCTTGCTAATTGATTTTTTATTTTGGTTGTATTATTTTTTCATTGTATAATTTGATTTGCGTAAATTGTGAAATTCAATATTTAATCTGTTTATTCCATTTAACTGACGATCTCGCTGTAAATTCTTATAACTTGACATGCAATTCTACTTATAATGTAATTTTAAAATGAAAAATAAATAATATAATACACTGCAAAGATTTTTTCACATAATACGTTCACTCGCTTTATTTTTTGCATAATAAAGCAATTCTTTAGCGCAAAGGGTAGGCAACAATTATAATTTAAAATAGTCAAATAAATAACATTAAAATAGTTTCGTTTTTCCCATTCCATTAATAACCGACTAACTGGCAACTCTCCCAATTTAAATTTGGAAGCGTTCCGAAAAAGAGATCTCCCCGTCGTAACGTCACATGTGCCTAGGCTTTATAGTCACATGCAACATAATTCGATCGTGCAAACCAGCCTTAACGACCGTCTGGAAATGAAGCTATGCCTTTTGAAAACGGAACGTGACTTCCGCGATTGTTGCTACATACTAATAAATGGGCACTTAGTAATACCCTACGGTATCTACTTCTTTACGGCTAGGTATGTACTTTTAAATAAAATATATAAGTAGGGTAAACTACCCAATCGTTGGCACTCTTTGGTTTGCACGGTTCGGTTCGGTTTTACTAACCAAATTTGAATAATCCATGGTTTCCTCATATTTTCAAATTAAACTCTAAAGTGCCAATAATTGGAATAGTGCCAACGATTGGGTAGTTTACCCTAGGTGTAAAATAGAATGTGGCGTTTTTATACCATGTTTATATGAAAATAGGTATTTTAGAAAGCCTTAATCTGCGCGGGATCTTATTATTGATCGATATTTGTTAATTATAATTATGGTTATTATGTGTTTAATGCTCATAGGTCCAAAAGCCTCTTTGGCACTTAAGGGTTTCTTGTCAGAGCTGTTAACTTCAGTAATTGGTAATTTTGGTTATTGACAACTATTGATTTGTTTGAAAGCTTTTCTTTATTTACATTACTGTTTATTATAATTTAGTATACTTAAATCTGTCTATGTTACATCTTTTTTAGTAACACTAAACATACTGCCAAAAATCAATAAAAAAAGATGCATAAACTACCATCCGCGTATAAAAAGCTACGTTTATGCGAGAAGTACCAACGGTACATCAAAAATACAAACAAAACGCTTAAATGTGCTCAGAGAACATTGACCTTAAAAACGAGACGTGAACAAAAACTATATGAGATGATGGTTATTAAGAAAGAGCACTCGTACAGTGGTACCATTATTGTGGAATGGGTGCAATTATATGGAAAGTTACGACCGATTGATGGAAATTATCTGTGGAATTTGGCCTATTTTCATTAAGAAGCCTTAGAAAATGTATATTGTTTTAAATTTTATGAACTGAACCAGTTCCAATTAAATTAGCTATACAGGTAGATTACACTGACACATATACCCCCCTAACCCCCCCTTTAGGACTGGATGGCCAGTGTAATTCTTTATATCGCGGTTGCTGCGCTCGCGTTTCCGTGCTATGACTGCACGTGTAAGAAAAAAACTTAAAACGTTTTTAGAATCTACATCTATATTAATAAGCCCTTTCATTTGATATCCCACTCGATATAATAGCTGGACTTTTGTTTTTCCACATCCCATTTCGGACCCCTTTAAAAAGAAGTATAGGTAAAAAAAAGCTATAAGATATTTTTCTATCCAATAGGCTCGAGTTAGCGATTTTTAACACTATTCGAAATTTCAAGTCGTTAGCATCAGTAGATCCTGAGATATCTTGCTGTGACAGACGGGCAAACAGACAGATTCGCACCATAAGGGTTCCTTTATTGCCATTTTGGTACGGAACCCTGAAATCACAAATCGATTCAGGCCCATCACTGGCCTGAATCGATGAGTGATTCTAACATCTAGAGTCTCTGCGGAAAGAGAATAGGCGTGGCGAAAAACGGGACTAACCTAACCAGTATGGCCACAGAACAGAAAATACGGCACATACGGTAGAAAAGCATTACAGCGCCCCCCAATCTAAATTCTATTCTCTTTCCGCACAGACTCTACGCGCGGCCTCTTAAGTTAAAATTACAAATCTTACACTTGGTAATTTTGTTTAGTGTGATAAAAAACGTATCTCAAATATACAATTAGAATTTGGTTCAACTCGGCGTGGCTTTAATACCGTTTCGTGTGTGTTCAACTTTCATTATGGACAATTGGATACAGTGGCGGATTTACCAGCAGGCTGAGTAGGCTGGAGCCTAGGGCGGCAGATTTTTAGGGGCGGCAAATTTGAGGCCATAATTTTTTTTTCTTACAAAAATTAAATCGATTTATATAAATATACCGACTAGGCTAGTCTAGTACTAGCCTAGTGATTAATTCGATTGTAGCATCAGAAACAATAGTCATATTGTAATATATATATATAATTCAATTAGTCTTAACAAGTTAGACTTGATCGATCGAGACTCAGCTAAATTAGTTTGCGTGATAAAACATTTACGGACCACCCCGTCGAAAAATGTTCACAACAATGTGGTTGTTTTTTCGGCGTTGGTCCGAAAATGTTTTATCATGCCTAAGTGGGCGGCAAGCCAAAGATGTTTGGTTTCTCTACAATAAAATTCAATAGTTTCCTACTTTCTAGGGCTGGGGGCCTGGAGGAAGCAAATCTTTTTGTCAATATTCGGGAAAAACTGACCACTTTTGAAGGCTTATAGTTGGGTCCTTGTAGTATTTATAGAGACGCGGTTGGACTGGAATTATTGAGAAAGTCAATAAATAAAAAAAAATATATAAAGTTTTACTGTTAAGGCGAGGTAAGACGAGAATCGGGCGCGGAAGCCTAGTTTCCAAATCATTTTTAGAGCACTTATTTGACTCGTAGGTCACTGTAAAACATATATAATAATATTCAGAACTGTATCTAGGGCTTCCTCTCACCTAGAACACGATAGCGAATACTTCGCTCGATAGAAATGTAGCGCGAAAACACTATTAAATAAAGTATTTTTTCATTTTGTTCATTACCAGTTACCTTTTCTGACAAAATTAATACCTGACAATCATGATTTCACAGTCATGCAGGGCATCCTCTCATGTTTGGGTTGATAACGTATACTTTTATGTTAGAAATCGAAGATAATCTGCAATAATCTGCATTCCGCCCGACCCTAGTTGTATGTGAAATGCGAGCCAGGTCCTACCGGGCCTTAAGAAATGGTACATAAAGCCTTTAGAGCAAAAAGTGAAAAATTTCGCATTTTTCCGCGACGCGCGCAGCGAACATATGTTTTTCGAAGTCGTAAATATGGATTCTTGTATTCCAATCCAAATAGGTACTAACCACTTTTGTCATAGTCTTCATTGAAAACATTTCAAGTTTATACGACACTAATAACTACCTCAGTACGCAGCGGTTAACTGGTAGAGAATGAAGAACCAAAAATGTTTCTTTCATATAAAGTGGTAAGAATGCCTTATGGCATTGAGTTCGCCGTTTGTACTTTCTTGTATTGTGCAATAAAGTCTTAATAAATAATAATAAGTCCGCATAAACAATTTTTCAACACTCTTGCTCATAAAAACGGGAAGCGGAACGCATCTTATAACACATAACACAAGTACTTTCTACTTTACATTACCGCACTAGTGCTGTAATTACCGCAAATCATCGAAATAATAATGTATGGAACGATAACGTCTTACAAAATTGACGTCGAAACTTGCCCCACAACGCCCACTTTTTAAAATCAACACGTCTTATGTATCAAGTGGTATTGATAACCAACTTAATGTTTACTATGTGACTAGGGTGGTAAAACAAAGAAAGGTCGAGATCGCAGATGTTTGCGGCCCGAGTTGCAAACGAGAGACGTAGTAAATATCCGATCGACGATTTTCTTTATTACCTCCCGTGTTGAGTACATAATTTTATGTCTATATACACATGGCCAGAAAGCGGCTTTTTCCGTACGCGTAGCGTGCTGTAAAAGCTACTTTATGGCCAAGTGTGGCATAAAATCATTTATGACATATATATGTATTAAGTTTGAAAGTCTTCATTTTTGGATTATTGTTCAAAAAACACAAATCTGTGATTGGTTACAAAGCTACTGACGTGAGAATTTCATTTGCCGCTACAGTTTTTTCTTCAGTACTAACTAAGTAGGTACCTACTAGCTTCGCGACGTTACCACTTATTCCGTGGGGTCGATTATGAGCTTCAGTTCAGTTACAGATCTTCAAATCTGCTAATAATATTGACGGAAACTGAAGTTAACGGTATTCAAAGTAGGTGGCCGCCACTTCTTTTTAGCACGCGAGGTAAATACACTTTTTTCTTCTACCTCGACATATTTCTGTGTTCTAAATTATAAGTTTAATTTTTTATTCGCAAGTGTGTTGAAAACTTGTTGAAAAACGTCGTATGACACTCGTGGGCATGGTCATTATAGTCGCGGCTCGGGCTGGTCAATACAGCCTCGACTGTAATAACCAATGTAGCCCACTCGTATCATAATGACTGTAACAAGTATTTTCCCGCATGGATTTTTTTTCATATTGGTGGTGTATAATTAGGACGATAATGCTCATATCATAAATCAAAACATAACTTCATGATTGGTTAGTCGGTAGGGGCGGCAAAATTTGAATAGCCTTCTGGCGGCAAATCTGTAAATCCGCCACTGATTGGATAAGTACTCACTTTTGCACGTGACTCTATTAAGAAATGTCTTGAATTTTCATAACGTGCTTTTGTGGAGCCAGTACGACAACATACGACTAAAGATTATGTTCGATGAGCGAGGCAGTCAAGACGGGAACAGGGTTAACTTTCCGGTACTTAATTAAAATTATTTTCCCACGGCTTCGCCCGCGTTGTTCCCGTTATTGTCCCAAAGGAACTCTTTACCGGGATATAAAGTATTCTATGTTTCAATCCAGGAAATGGTGTACTTACATGCCAAATTTCAGCTTGATCCATACAGTTGCTATCCCGTTATTAGGTAACAAACATCCAAACATCTTCACAAACTTTCGCATTTATAATATTAGTAGGATTTTCCCGCGGCTTCGCCCGCGTTGTTCCCGTTATTGTCCCAAAGGAACTCTTTACCGGGATATAATGTATCCTATGTTTCAATCCAGGACTTGGTCTACTTGCATGCCAAATTTCAGCTTGATCCATCCAGTTGTTACCCCGTTATAAGGTAACAAACATCCAAACATCCAAATATCCAAACATCCAAAATTCTTCACAAACTTTCGCATTTATAATATTAGTAGGATAGTGGGATTAGTATCCAGGCTCGAAACCGGTATTTTGCAAAAACCCCGAAAGAGCCCAATATTTTGAATTATTTTATGCTTTTTATGTAGAGCTCAGTAATTTCGTCATGATTTCGTATTATTAGATTGTTGAAAAACGAAAAACGAAATAATAAAACAAAGAACGATAAGAACGGACAGAATACCGGTATTTTTGTATGGAGCAAATACCGGTTTCCGAGCCCTGATTAGTATTCTCAATAATAAGCAGGCTACATTTAAAAAAAAATTTGAAAGTAAATGACCAGAACCTCATATTTCGACATACTGTTTTTAAAAGACAAATTGATTCAGCAATGCGCATACTTTTTAACACAATCCTACATCGCGCTTTATTTTTTTTATTAGAATCATGCCCAGGAGTAGGTAGCACACTCCACGATTTCGCGAAGAGCGTTAGCCAGTGACCAGAAAGAGCACGCGTTATGCGATACAGAGAGACGGCACCGGATCGCGTTCCGTCCGGTGGTCGGACCTGTACGACAGTTTTGTTAAAGTAGAGTAATTCTGTGTCAGGACCTCAATTTAAAAAGTAATATTTGTAATCCAAAACCAAACTAATATTATAAATGCAAATGTAAGTCTATCTCTTTGTTACCATTTCACGCTTAAAGCCCTGAACCGATTTAAACGAATTTGGTTTGAAGTTTGTCTTAGACCCTGGGAAGGACACAGGATTCTTTTCATCCCGAAAATCCCTGAAAGGGGTGAAACGGAGGATAGAATTTTGTATTTGGAATCAATCATTTCTCAGATACATATAGGTAAAACTCTTATTTGACACAGCCAAAGTCGCGAACAAAAACTAGTTTTGCATTAATTTGCTATCGAGATAATACAATCAGTATTAAATCTGTAACATGTAAAGGTCTCTGCACACTACAACGTAGGTATCATACAATGACCGTACTATGAACGTATCAGACACGGTATGACAAATGCCGGTCGGTGACTGATCGTGCTAGTGAGCATAGTCTCATACTTTTCAATACAAAGAATATTTATTTGGCCTGAAACGTTCATAGTAAGGTCGTGATATGATACGGTTTAGTAGGCAGAGACCTTAAAGCGCCAAATAGGTAAAAAGTCACATATCTTTGTAATTATAGTGATAAAGATATATTGCGATATACGGCGCTCTGGATAACTATTTGATGCTGATAATACTAAACCCATTCAGATTCTCGTCACGTACAAACTGGCGGTCCCCACGCGACGCTACACTGGATTGTCTAGACTAGGTCTAACTAAGTTAATTAGTAATAGTGTTAACATAATTAATAACAAGACTAGAAATGTATTCTACCCTTGCAGCATACAAATAAAGGATTATTAATTTACTGTCAATAAAGTTAAAATTAAATTTTAATTTCACGATCGTATCACGATATGGAAAAATTACTAGTCTGATTACAAATGATTTGATTTAGGGTAGTAGTATGTTTTAAAGACTCCGTATGTGAACAAGAAAAAACAGTCTTTAAAATAGGATATTTTTGTCGTCCGCCTGTTTCCCTGTCCACATAACCGTTGTTCATTATTAGGAACGGATCGAGTTGAAATGTTTACCTAATACTAATAATATTCAGTGGATTGAAACGCAAAACAATTATTAAACAAGAAGGTTAAACTTATTTTTACGAACAATATTGTGTATATGTCGCAGGGATATACAGGGTGGCTTCTTTTACGTGATACAAGATAATTAAATCTCAATCTATCCAACAAAAAAATCAACTGTTTCATAGAAAAGGTCATCAATACGTAGACCAAAATGTATGAGAGAGTAGTATTTTTTTGCAATTTACAAGGTTGACCCCATAGTAAAAGTTGTTCAAAATCATGGATAGATTGAGGTTTAATTATCTTGTATCACGAAAAAGAAGTCACCCTGTATTAAAAAACAAGGATTTGATCAAATCTCCAAGCCGTTTTAGGGAAATGAAAAAATGGCCACTGGACATTCTCATTTCCCTTAGAGATTTCATCAAATCCCTAAATTTGATCAAACACGAATTTCGTTAGGGAAATGACACAACGCGCCATTATTTTAACATCTCCCAGGAGTTCATCATCTCCCTGAGGGACTGATCAAATCCCTGTTTTTATCATATCCCTGCGACACATAAATTACAGTATTGTAGGTAGAGGCCAACGGTGACAAGTTTAGTTTAGCTTTTTACCACCTTACTCATACCCAGACTCCCAAGTTGTACACCTATAGTTTCTATAATATAATGTTTCTACTAACGAAACCCAAGAAGCACACAAGTTATATAAGAACTTATACAACCCTTATAACGCTCAAACTTGATCTATAATGTACTTATAGAGCGTGCATGATACTTGATAATTCACAAAGCATCAGCTTTCATATAAAGCCGTGTCACGCCTCTTGAACTGCACTTACTTAAAAACTAGAAAAGTCAATAGAAAGTTACTGCAAAAACTCTAGCTGCGCAAAAAAATTGCGTGCTGGCTCAAATTCACGATTTTCTTGACTTAAATATAACGCAAGATCATCGTGTCATCACGCCAAACTACAGTTATCATGCTATCTATTGGACCTGTACAAATTGGGCTACAAAATTATTATTTGCACCAATTAAGCTACTGGCGCCTATGTCTATAGAAACTTTAGGTTTTTCTTTCGAAAAATATCTTAATTTTCCTTAGGCACAAGATCAAAGTCTTAGTTTTCTGTTCTGAGACATTATCATATCTTATTGTTTATTTGTGGTCAATTTTTTTCAATAGTTCCTGGTGGTAAGCGACTACGAGGCCGAAGTTATAGCTCGCCTATAGATACACTCTTGTCTTGAAGAGTTCTAACTTGGAGTTGGAGTGAAAAGTAGTATTTCGCTATAGCTTATCTTTGGATAACCAGTTATCATCATCATCATCAGTCTATATACGTCACACTGATGGGCACAGGCCTACTTTCATAAATGACACAGTGAATGGGCTACAGTGCCCATGCTAGCCCACACCTCCCCTTTGAATTATGTCTGTAATTCACCAGTTATGTCTATGCCAAAATAGTTGAAACAGTTTTAGCTGTTTTCCCGTAATATGAACACAAACTCGACAAAAATCTCACAAGAGCGTGTATAAAGCAACACACATTCATTAACATACTTTTACCAGATTTCCCCTCCGCTGAGCATGACAATTTACATCAGACTTACTCCGATACGTTTCTGAAATAGTCTCCTTAAAATTTCAAGCCTCAATTATTTCTTATTTGCACAAGTAGGTGCTTCTCCAGAGCGTACAGCCAGCCTACTCATCCCATCCCATTTGAACTACAAAAATAACTTTGTAATCGCCTGTATTTCTATAGGATTACAAACTTACTTAAGCAGTTTATATTGATGATTATCAATATTTTTAGGTTTGCATGACATTATATTATAGCCTAACAGCTAAACATTTGGAGCTTGTGGGTCTGCTAGAAGTAACTTAGAATTATGATGATCATCAGTCAGTCAGTGACAAATCTAAGGAAATTTGACGTGCAATAGTTTTTAAACTACACGTTGAAATTGAAAGTTATTGAGAATATATTTAAGACTTATTTAGCCCTATATATCCCTGAAAATTCAAGGTTCTAGCTTTAGCCAGCACAAAATTACGGGAGGCTGAAAATGGCCTGAATGGCTTCGAGAACAGTACGGCCGTGCCTTTGTTTTGCTCGACTGGGCGGGGGCACTACCATGCCCCCAAAGTAAAACTGTAGTTTCGTATCTTATCTGGTAATATTACCGGTAGCATTGGAAAAATACCCAGTAACATTGAGATTGTTACTGATAAGATTGGTAATTTACTAGTAACTTAAAAAAGATTCGTAGGTAACCTTTATCATTAATAACTGGCCAAGAGCATGTCGGACCATGCTCAGTGTAGGGTTCCATAGCCATAAGGTAAAAAATACGACGTAAAAAAGTACAACAACAAAAGAGCGTATCTTCATAGGAATTACGTCCTTTTGTTGCGAAGCGCAGTTTATCGGCAATAACTCAAAAACGGTTAATCCGATCTTGTTGAAAATAATTTTCGTTGAAAGTATTAATTGAGCGTTATCTTTGTAATTTTTTTTATATTTTTCGGACTCACGGTTTAGAAGATAGAGGGGGGGGGACACAATTTTCACAACTTTCGGCGCGATTATTTCCAAAGGTATTCACTTAATCAAAAACATTACTTAAGAACCTTAAAATGTTTTCAAAAGAGCTGTCGAACTGTGTACCACACGTTGACATTTTGTGAAAAAATTTTTTTTTAGATTCTGTTACATGTATGGAGTGCCCCCCCTAGATTTTTTTATTTTTATTATTTAACTACCAAACTTAGTTGCGGCATCTACAAGACATCTATATTCCAAATTTCATCAGTATAGGTCTTGTAGTTTTTGAGTGAAATGCCTGTGACATACGGACGGACGGACGGACGGACGGACGGACGGACGGACGGACGGACATGACGAAACTATAAGGGTTCCTTTTTAGCCATTTTGGCTACGGAACCCTAAAAATCACACTAATGTAAACTCTGTTAGTACTTAACACGAATAAAACATCTACTTTCTAACATTTTTTTCAATATTACTTAATCTTACCGATCGTGGGTAATATTGCTGGTAATGTTACTGGGAATATTCCCGCCTTTAGTATGTTACCGGTAACGACCCATCACTAGGCAAAAAGCGTGCAACCGTTCGTCGTGGAAGTTTAGGGCGGGGCTCGGAAACCGGTATTTGCTCCATACAAAAATACCGGTATTCTTTTCCTTTTTTCGTTCTTTGGCTTATTATTTCGTTTTTTAAACGGACAATCTAATAATACGAAATCATGTCTTAAATACATTATTGAGCTCTACATAAAAAGCATAAAATAATTCAAAATATTGGGTTATTTGGGGGTTTTTGCAAAATACCGGTTACGTGCCCTGCTTTAAGTAAGACCTATGTTCAGCTGCGAACGTTTCAAGGTTAATGATAATGTTGATGACTAAAGGCTGACTGTACTTCGTATATATATTTTACTTCGCAAATGCTGTGTCGAGGCAATTAAAAATATGAAACAGAGCGAAAGCGCACGCGCGGCGTGACTTAAGTACGTGGAAGGGGGACTTAGTGCTCGGTCAAGGTGTGAAAGGTATGTTGAGATAAGGTGAAAATTCAATACCTTTAGACTCAAAGGGCGTAAACGCCGTAGGTTCTAATGGCGTTTACGCTCTTTGAGTCTAAAGGTATCGATATATAAAATATCTCTCTCTCTCTGGGGTCGGTCCCTCATGTCTGAGGATCGTGGTCAGCATCAGGGTTGCACCTGGCGCGGATGATCTGCCTCCACCGGTTTCTGTCGAGCGCGTCTCTTACAACCGTGTAGAATTTGGAGGACGACGAGTCTTTCACTTGATCGGTCCATCTTGTTGGTGAACGACCGATATAAAATATGCTTAAGTGGATATTGGAAATCCAACTTACAAGGAAAGGTCCGATTTGATTTATTTTGATATGTGATAGAGTAGTCGAAAATATCAGACGCGAATTTATGATATGTGTGAAAATAAGATAAAATGTGGTGCTGGCGAAAAATACTATGTATATGTATCAGTGGCGTGGCGTCCACAGAACTCGATTCCTACCGGCTTGCCTAATATCAGGCACTTGACCACCTTATTCTACAGCTCTTAAGGAAAATGTACCCCAAATCTACACCGGCTTGCCCGAGGATATCTTTTACGCCACGCCACTGATATGTACACTCGCGGACGATGAATTCAGGTCGGTGAAATACCGCCATGTTTTCTAAAATACTCCAGGTTGTGAAATTATCCGTTTTGATCTTTAATTAATTTTAGATATTATCAGCAAAAATGACACTGAAAATAATAGCAATTTCAGGTTTAGATCGAACTCTTAAAAAGCCATGAAAAATAATGACGTCAACGGAGTGAGATATTGCAAAAATCACCATTTTTGGATAATAATATTTTTATGATGGGTTAGCAGATATTGTTAATACAGCCGGGTATGGAAAAATAGTATATTATTATTATGTAAATGAAACAAGTGTATTGAAAAACACCTATTTCTATTATTTAAATTAGGGTGACCCGAATTCATTGACCGCAGGTGTATATCGTGTCAAGAACACCGCAACAATGCATCGATACTCGTATTAGCCGAACTGAAGATCCGAACGCGACTATCCACTATTGACCTACGCAAGGTACTCGAATATTTTGGTCACATTGCCAGGAAGGATAGCTACAACCTGGAAAAGTTGCAAGTCACTGGAAAAGTCGAAGGCAAACAACCAAGAGGCTGGAGTCCCACTCGTTGGACGGATCAGATACGCAAACTCTCGACACTACAGTAGACGATTCTCTACATTCGGCAGTGGATAGAATGAGATGGCGGAACATCATCCGAGATAAACTATTCCAAAGAAATGACCATGACCCTCAGTAATGAGGAAACCGATACAAGCAGAAGAATTGTAAATAAAATCTGTAATCCCGGAGGCAAAATGATAGGCCACCTGGTTCGACACGATATGTTCTTTAAGACAATCCTAGAAGGAAAAAATGAAGAAAAGAGACAGAGAGGCAAACTTTGTGCAACAGCTTAAAGAAAAGTTCAATGTCGCGTCATACCAGGACCTAAAATGCATGGCTGAGGACCGCACAAAATGGCGTCTGCTCCACCGTCAAGAGCAAAGCTCTTAAATTTTGATAATGATGATGAATCCCCGAGGAAAGGAATCGCATACATCTTTACTACAGATGCTAACCTAACACTTGCTTACAGTACGGAACAGTCACCAGCATACGATGTTACGTCATACAACGTAACCGCCTGAGAAAGATGAACCTTTGTCTTGCAATGTGTTAACACCGACAAGATTATGTGATTTGTTGTATTTAAACCATAATGTCATCAGTTAGATTATATGTCATCAAACTGCGATCACCAACCAACTTGCAAACACCACACATCGTAATAGCAACGCTAATTTTGTAGGTGGTATATCTTTCGGCATCTTTTGGGTGATGATAACATGATATTTTTGGTGCTTTACATTTAATTTTCATGTTCAACAAGTTTTGCTCTTGCACCAATTTTTATAAACTTCCAGCTCTATTTAACCGCTAATGGGTTTAATTTTCTAAAAAGCTGATTATGTGATGAGGAATTTCTATTATATTAGTCAGGATACGACAGACAGATCCACATTAGTTAGGTTTTTTGCCTTCATCGACTTCCGGTAACCTTAACCAACAACCACAGTAGGAAACCTTTGACAATTTGTTTCTTAAGCCAAGGACCATTAAAACAAGAGGACTGTCATTCTCCATACTTTGGATCTTACCCCGACCGCAAGGGGATTTCCAGGCAAAAACTAGATGGCGCTAAAAAACTAAACATTTAACGATGTTATAATTGAACAAAGAAACATAGTACAGTAACAATTAGTTCGTAAACAGCTAATAATAAATCAATTCTAACATTTAAATTCTGTGTCACGCTTGCAAAGTCGAATAATTGTAAATAATATCATTCTTATACCAAGCTTATACATAGATGGCGTTGTAAATTAGGGGAACAGCTGTTTGTATGGAGAATGACAGTCCTCTTGTTTTGATGGTCCTTGCTTAAGCTGTTAATGTGTGAGAAGCGCCTAAGAAAAGTTTATGAGCAGAATTATCTTTCAAAATCTTTGCTACTTAGGTATGTTTAAAATTCGCACCCTTGGCAAAACAACGCAACATCTGCATAGGACTTTCATTACAGATGCTCCGTTAATTTACCAAGGCGTCCAAGGCTACGAATTATAACTATATCTTCGAAAAGTTAGCGCCGGTAACTTAAACTCTAGGGTACTAAAATTTGCTATACTTGTCAAAAAACTAATTGTTTTTATATTGTAGAGAGTGGCACTGACCCGGCGAAATAGGCTGCCATTGATCATTAATTTAAGAGAGCTAACTTTTGTCATTGAAGTAGCTTCCAATCTTGCCTGCAGTACCTACCTACGCCAAATCTCTGACAATTTCCTTTTGGCGCACTAAAAGCATTTCAGCCGCTTCCATCACATCTGACACAACCGTTAATTCACCTCATTTTCTTTTAATATCGTATGTTTTTTTATAGCCTTACACAGGTGAAAGTTTCTGACTTCAGTTTTTGCGGCACGAAAACAGTCACGGTACATAAACTCCGCTAGATCATTAAAACTCTTGTTATTCGAAGAGCCTTTCACGTTGCAAAATAAAGTTAAATTGAATTTGTAAATGTTTACAGCTACTTTTGATGAGCAAGACAGTTTTTCGAGAAATTTCTGGTTAGAACATTTCGTGGGTAACGTCTTTCCTTTGACATTTACTTGAGACACGTGGAAATATTTTTTCTAAATTATGAACGTATTGCTAATAATACAAGACTTTTAAATTAAAAGAAATTATACGAGTTCAATTATATACTCTTGCTTGTGTGAAACATTTGTGGAACTATATAGATACAATAATAATACGGTATGGTTTCTTATTCAGATGTAGATTTTATCTAATTAACGATTTGATTACAATAAAGTGCTTTCACAGAGAGTCAAGGCAAGGGTTACAAAAGGGGTCGTTCTAAAAGGAGTATGAAAACTTAAGTGTACAAAACTTAACGTTCCAAAAGGTGCATCCCAATACTAATTAAATTCATTCGTTTTAAAACACACTTTATTTTTAATGTATGCAACGTCATGCCTTAGTCATTGGCAGCTACAGTTCGGGTCTGATTGCTGTGTCGTCAGCGCATACGCAAGGTTGGAAAGCGCAGTTTCTTAATCGCGCACATTGCACGGCGCGTGCGTGAGCACAGCTCCATAGTGAAAACTGGGCAGTAGGCCATGTATGTAAAGATTGTTACACACGACGACCCTTCGAAAGGTGGATTGGTCTGCAATGCCACAGGCAGACCTAGACCCCTCTTTTGCATCGAAGGGTAATTTTAATTTACAATAATATATTAACTTCCCATTACCCGCGTCTTTCCCAGCTTTATTATTATATACATTATGCAGAAAATGGCTGTTAAATAATGTACAACTATTTACCTTGTTGACCTGTAACTTTGATGTTATCAATAACTCCTTACGGGGCAAAAGGTCATATGTATCAATCCTGGACTTGGTCTATAATGTATCTAAGTGATCGATATGTATTTATAAATATGTGTACTCTCTTATAACCATAGTAAAGGAATCGTACTAATATAATTGTGAACGTTTCTCCTAGTAACAATTATTCCTGAATGTACATAGCCATCACAATGTTCCTAAATAGCTTATGAGTCATGTAACCCTACCGCAAACATGTAAATAAGTGCTACCTATCCCTTAACATTCATTAGGTATGTTATAAAAGTGACAGGTCATGCTCTACTGAGCGACAAGCGAAAAAGCCCATCTGATACGATCGCTATCAGTAATAAAATAAAGTTAAAAACTAAAACCCGACTACGAAAAAGTCTAAAACAAGAATCTTAGGTTTTAGTTCACCAGGCACAGATAAATTGCAATTTTTTAATTTAGAGAACGTTTTGAGTATGCCGTCAGTCGTTCGTAGTCGGAGGCCCCGGCAAGAAGACAAACAAAAAAAGGGGCCTCCGACTACGAACGACTGACGGCATACTCAAAACGTTCTCTAAATTAAAAAATTGCAATTTATCTGTGCCTGGTGAACTAAAACCTAAGATTCTTGTTTTAGACTTTTTCGTAGTCGGGTTTTAGTTTTTAACTTTATTTTATTTACGTATTTTTAGTTATTATTCAGTTACGGTTTTAAGCGCCTTTCCCTTCCTAAGAACCATATCAGCGTGTGAGACCAACGACCGAGCTCTTTCATAACCACCCTCCATTTAATAGTAATGATAAGAATTACAACAGTAACACATGGTTTGCTTACAACGATATAAGACGCTTTATGCTTTGCTTTTGTCCCGCTTAAAATTACTACGGGATATGGGGATGGGGTGTTAGCGGAAGAGCTCGGTTTTCGGCCTCGCAGCCTGAAACTCAGCTTTCGGACTTGCAGAAATAAGACTAATAGGTACACGTAAGTAACCAGGGGCGCTCGGTGCCTTTGGTCCAACGCGGTATTCGGTCTTTGCCCCGCTTAAAATTATTGCGGGATACTGGGTTATTGGGTGTTTGCTGAGGAGTCCGGTTTTTTCCTCGAAGCCTGAAGCTCGCCCTTCGGGCTCGCCAAAATTAGACTAATAGGTATACGTAAGTAACCAGGGGCGCTCGGTACCTTTGGTCCAATGCGGTATTCGGTCTTTGCCCCGCTTAAAATTATTTCGGAATGCTGGGTTATTTGGTGTTTGCTGAGTAGAAGAAGCCTGAAGCTCGCCCTTCGGGCTCGCAATAATTAGACATCTATATACAGTTTGCGTGAAGTAACCAGGAGCGCTTCATGCCTTTGGCTCTGTGCGGTACTGCTTACGGAGGAGAAACAACATGAATTGGTATGTTAATTAGTCAAAAAGTATGAAAACCGGTGACATACAACCGTAGCAAAACATATACATGCCACACTTTTTATAAGATGCTTTTAATTAGAACAACTTTAGAATTATAAAAATCAATTCTAACGTGCTCTTCTTATACTGCAAAATACAAAGAAAAAAAATAGCTTTCACTAACACATATTTGATTGAAAATCGTGATTCAACGTAAGTAAATGTTGTCATATATGATTCCACTCCTCGCCAACAGATGGATTATAACAGTTTACAACAGTGTCATCTGTTATTGAGTAGATAGAAATAATTATTATAGAGGTGCCACTAAGTGTGACTAGTGTGATTTATAGACATCGATTTACAGTGAGCTGTAAAAAGATGATACATTGTTACTGTATTTAGAAACATCTTTACTTGAAGTTTATCGCAATTAAAGAGTTAATATTTTTGAGCGCATTTAATATGTATGTATGTTACTTTTTCAGTTCCTTTGTTTGTATGAAATTATGAAAAATATCTTGGCCGCCGCATATTGTGCTACTGCTATGGGGCTGCGGAAACCAAACTATCCCGGCCGGTAGTATTCAAATTCATTCACTCTTCTTCTACGAGCGGATCTTTCAGAAATCTGAAAGGGTTTATTTTGTATTGTAGGTGCACTGAGTTATCAATTCATAAGTCGATAAAAAATATCGACTTCATCTTATGACACCTCTAGTTGAGTAGCTTAGCAAACTGTCATTGCGGATAGCGAAATTAAAGATGTACAATTATTTCGATATTAATACAATAATACTTACCGGTGATAATACATGCTCGAGACTTATTGTTAAATTTGCTCGCAGTGAGGCAGCGTAGGTAAAACCGCGTAATATTTACGGCGTTACAACGATTTTATTTAAACATTTTTGATGTGACACAACACACGCGTCAGTTGCCGGCATGAAAATGACATGTATTCGGCAATGTTCGCAAATACGAAGTTACCCGATATCTCTCAATACGAATGAGACATCTGAAGGTCTAGCATAGCAGGCCATTTTGATATTTAGCTGGTGTCAAAATATCAAAATATGTTTTTTCTTTTTCTATCAAATGTATTATGAAAGTAACGGGTGATGTCATTTCATGCCACGACTGGCATAACGACACATTATGCTAGCCCCTGTCGAAACGAATCGCTGGAGAGCAAGCTGTTGAATGTCGTTCTTGTTGTTATTAAAATGAAAATATTGTTGCATAATATACCTGTATCAGTATGTGTGATATATTTTTGCAATAGATTTTTAAAGCTCTTTAATTTGATATGTAACTCGATGCAACTCGATGACTTTTATTTTTTAATCCATGAGTTTTTTGAGGACCACGGTCTGTATATTAAATTTTAGTTTTAACTAACTAGCCTATAACCCGCGCAGCATCAAGACGAATCTAACGATACCCCGCATGTTTGAATCGGTTTAGTAGTTTTTGAGTTATGAGGGAACAAACGAACATACAAACATACAAACATACAAACATACAAATATACAAACATACAAACATACATACATATATACATACGGTGCTAAAATCATAACCCTCCTTTTTGCTTCGCCGTAGTCGGGTAAAAAGACGCAGTTCTTGTAATTTTTTATAATGTTGGCCTACTTTTTTGTTACCTTTTGGATTTGGACGTAGATTCAAATGGCGTTTAGCAATGTTGGTCGGGACATTAGACCAAAGTTGCACGATAATGAGAGCTAATGACAGGTTTCCGAAATAATGCTGTATTTTCGGCTGTCATCATAATTTCTGCGTTGATTTTCGTCTCAAGTGTACGCAATGAAATTTCCCAAGCAACATCGATGTGATTTAATGTGCAGAGATTTTGAGACACAACCATTACTATTTCATCATCAAGCTTGAGTACAAAGATATTTGACTATTCTGTTCTGCTCCTGAAAAAATAGTAAGGCAAACTCGGTCCAGCTTTTCACTAGTGCAGGGGTCGGCAAGCCGCGACTCGCGAGACGCATGTGGCTCTTTGACGGCCAAGTTGCGGCTCATCACATTTCCCTCAAAATCTATTTTGAATGGACAGTGAAAAACCTGAAACAAAAAGATGCAGCTTTTTCAGCTTTCAAAAAATCGATGTCTTTCCGAGGTCTGGCTCTTTGTCTAAAAAGTTTGCCGACCCATGCTAGTGTATAGTCTATCCGGCGGCGTTAGAGTAAAAAGACATAAAACTTGTTACAATAGCATTATTACTTCGAAAGGTGACAAGTCGTAATACGAAGTAGTGAATTTCGACCTAAACACTTTCTATTAAAGTTCAAAATGCTTTTTGAACTTTAATTCCATTAAACCAGATTCAACGGAATAATTCCAATTTTTTTTATTGCATTTACAATTTTTGCGCTGTCATTTGATATTGTACCTTAGTACTAACTATTACGTTAGCTTTTTGTATAGGTACGTAAGATGGTAAGAAATCACTTACACTCTTTCTATAATAGATAACCAATTAGCTCATTTTTATGACTCTTTACTCTTAAGTCGGCGGTCAGACTATAACGACATTGCGCGACCAGCGGCAGCGGCGGCCATAAGTGGGAGCGGGAGGTCGGAGCGTGATCTCTCGCTCTCACCTATGGCCACCGCGGCCGCTGATCGCGCAATGTCGTGGCCAGACGGTAGATGAAACCACACCACTGACAGGCACAACGCTATATTCTTAACTTATTACAACGTAGCAATTACAGGTACAGTTAATAATTTCATTTATTCAATCAAATGAACAGCGTCATCCCTCGGACAATTCGGAACGAAGTTGCAGGTTACTTCTAGATATGAATAACAATGTTCATCAATATGGAATCAGACCAGTGTTAAACGCTAGTAATAATTGAATCAGCGAATGCCGTCACGCAAGTCACGCCTCAGTGACCACTTTTTAGTGTGCGGCACCTTTTTAGATTGCCATTAGTCAAATTACGTGACATTATTTGCCTCCAAGCTGACTAAAGGTTGGTAGTTAACAACTAGACCAAGTTATTAAGTTAAACAAAAAAACCATTTTTATTAGATAATGATATGCCGGGCACTTTTAAAACTCTGAGCCTACTGACGCTTCCTTAGAGAAAGACCATTCTTAAGGCTAACTCAGAAATATTCTATATAACTACTTATTCTGTAGACAATCTAAAACAAAACCCCTACTAGAAACTGCCCATCTTGATAAATAACAATCAAAATACTAATATTTATAAACAGAACTTAATTTCAATGTAAAAAGATATGAATACTAGCAGAAAGATACAAATACAGAGTTCTGGGAATTGGGATATATTCTAAATCAAAAACTTTGCCATACAAAACGGTGAATATATTTAAGAATGTCCCAACTCAGGATGAGGAAGATAATTCTTTCACGTCCCGTAAAAAGATATGAATAGTAATAGACAGATACAAAAACAGTGTTCTGGGAATTGGGAAATATTCTAAATCAAAAACTTTGCCGCACAAAACTGTGAATATATTTAAGAATGTCCCAACTCAGGATGAGGAAGATAATTCTGTCACGTCCCGTAAAAAGATATGAATACTAATAGACAGATACAAATACAGTGTTCTGGGAATTGGGAAATATTCTAAATCAAAAACTTTGCTACACAAAACTGTGAATATATTTAAGAATGTCCCAACTCTGGATGCAGAAGATAATTCTGTGACGTCCACGCTCAAACTGACATACTATTTCAAAACCCTTTTAACTATAACCCGTATCTCTTGATTCTAGGTCCAACAGAAGCCAAGATGACTCTAGAACAGCCGGCCGGTGAAATGTGGCAGAAGATCCGCGAGGAGCTGAACGAGAAGGCGGACACCAAGGACGCTGACCTAGCCCACATTAAGGAGTGGCTGAAGAAGGAACCCCATCTTCCTGATGAATTCGGTGAGTGTAACGCCACCTAGCGACATCCAGTGTGAAAGAGAGCCTTGACAAAATGCAGCCAACCTACAATAGATGGCGCGCACTCTGCTCATATCAGTGGCGTGGTATACAAAGATCGCGATATCCACCAGCTTACTATTTTTCAGACATTTAAATACCTTATCTTACTGCTCTCAAAGACTACTAGCTCGGTGCTGTAAACCTTGCAAGTCTATAACCCCCATTTTGAAAATTTACCAAAAATGGAATCGACAAAAAATCTATGTAATTATAAAACTTCTCATAAATGCGACCTGTAGTGGAGAATAGCCGGACATCCGGACAGACACACGAAAATATTTTGCCCGAGATGAAACAGAGACGCTTCGCACTCACTCGGCCAATTAGCGATCTATATAGCAATATAGAAAATATAATATATCTTTATTTCAGACCATCCATACATGATCCATATTGTGTTAATTACAAAAAAAGACTTAAAGCTACGTTAGTGACAATTAAGATACTACAGTTAGGTACATACATTAAATAACACAATACAGCACTTTTTCTTAGCCTCCCCAATATAATATGCCTTCTACCTTCCCAGATGACCAGCGCATCATGACCTTCCTCCGCGGCTGCAAGTTCTCCCTGGAGAAGACCAAGCGCAAGCTGGACATGTACTTCACGATGCGTGCCGCTGTGCCCGAGTTCTTCACCGACCGCGACGTCAACCGCCCTGAGCTTCAGGAGATTCTCAATATCGTGTAAGTTTTTTTTTATACTCGTACTAAAAAGGGTAAACAAAAATCCACGTTATACGGGCCGTTCATATTATGGTGGTTAACAAACACTTCGATAGCGCGATGTAGATCAGTATGGAGATGATGCTCTTTGTATGGACGTTGATGTAAGCGCCATCTATCATCCATTGTCGATGTTGATGTCCACTGCTTCCAACGTTTGTCACTAGGTGGCGGTGTGACCATAACCACAATGGCACAGATACAAAATATTACTTTGATTGGCTGAAAGATCTGAGTCACGTAGTTTTTTTGTTTACATTTTTCTAACCTAACCTAAAAGAACAGACTATAGGGTGGCATCCTGTATGGCCTGCCTAAAGGTAAGCAGTCACCGTAGCTTATAGGGAACGTGCAGGAATTATAGGTGGCAGCACTAAATCGACAAAAGAGACACTATGCGGGCAATAAAGGAAACTTATCAGGCCTGAAAAAAATACTGGTTATAAATCATTGCGGCGTTTCCCGTTCGCACTGTATGCACCTCGATCTTGAATGAGTAATTCCATGAAAATGTAACAAAAGTTACCATTTCATCGAGTGTTTATTAATTTATAATGCAAATGTAAGCGTTAATTTTGCTCTAGATAAGTATTACTTCGATATATTGACACTTAAATTTGCAGCACCAATAACAAACAAGCGAAATATTGGTAACTGACGTTACACTCTGCCATTGAATTACCCAAATATGTATCGTGTGCTCCTAAACGGCCAAAGAGAAACTACTTGTCTGTCTTTGTATTTTGCTGTTGTTCACCCGCATACCTATACCTACATGAATATAAAACACATCACATGATTCCCATTATAGCAGAAATGATAATAATCATGGTATTTAAGAGACCAACTAATTAAACTTAAACGCAAGACTCGGAGATTCCCCCTTGGTACAACTGTTAACACAACTTATCCATGATTATACTTTACTCCATTACTTTAAGGATTAAAATAAATCAGTGTGTTGCTTTCTGTACTAAGATTAATCTATATAAAAAATAAATAAATAAAATAAATATATGTATTCCATATAAAATATAATAAAATCGTAGAAATTTTATGTATGTTCACGCATCACGCAAAAACTAATTAACCTAAATCACTGCAGATAGCACGATTAAATTGGAAACACTTGTTTTTTATTATGGAACGAAAAAAGACAGATAGATTCGTTTATGTCTGCTAAAATGACATACTGTTTTACAGATTAAAACTCAACAAAAAGATTGTCAAAAATAAAAATAATAAGGAATAATTATTTGTCTTAATAAAGAAATGCACTAAGAAAGATTGAAACGATGGATGAAAGTTTGCATAAAGATGTCAAAAATAGTTACTCGAATACTCGCGAACGAAGTCGCGGGGCGTCGTCTATGTTATATGTGTGGGAAGATTGGTAGATAATGTCGTTAGATGCTTCATAAATAGGTGTTTTTATAGGATTCCAAAATAAATAAATGGATATCTAAAGGAAATAAGTTTTTTTATGATATTATGTTACGATAATGACAATTATGAAGATAACTTCGTCAGGGGAAGCAAAAAGTCATAACCCTCGTTTCGCTTCACCGCAGTAGGATAAAAAGTATCCTGGAGATATCATTGTTTTTACTTTCTTTTACAGGCAAATGCCGCCCCTACCTGGTCTCACTCCCGAAGGTCGCCGCGTCGTCCTAATGAGAGGTAAGAACAATAACGACTGGAAAAGCTACCGATCCATCTCAACCTTCCCCCTGTCACTGAAGCGAAAACTCGTTGACATGTGAATTCTGCCTGTCCTAACCTATGGTGCCCAAACATGGTCGCTCACTGAGACGCAGAAGTCCAAATTTAAGCTCTGCCAAAGGACAATAGAGCGCAGCATCGTAGAGCCTTATCACACTTGAGATTTACGAGCAAGCTGCGGGCAAGTTAGAAGCGAAGTTCCATACAAATGTCGCTCGCCGCGACTGGTTTGTATGTAAACTCGCCCGCAGCTCGCCCGCAAATCGCAAGTGTGAAAAGGCCCTTAGGTGTTAAAAGGACGGATCGAATCGTCCGGAACATCACGCTGCGCTCCAAAACACACGTAACATATTTTAGGAGCCAAGGCCGCCAGGCGCAAGTGGAATTGGCCCGGCTACGCATACACCCAGGGGCGTATTTACCCTAGGGCCATCCGGGCCATGGTTCGGAGCGGCGTAAACCAGGGGCGTTAGCATTTTGTTTTGGTTTTGGCACCTTTCAACCAATCTTTACTTCTTCTGGGGCGACGAAACGTATGAGCCCAGGGCGCCAAATTTCAAAATACGCCCCGGCATGCACCCAAAAAGGTGGCCTAATATAGCCACCAAATGGGTGCCGCAACACGCGCGACGCAGGCTGGGTAGGCCTAGACGGAGATGGCGCGACGACTTAGACGCATTCCTTAAGAGGAAACAGTAAGGTGGAGAGAATTGAAAATTAGGTATTTGTAAAATGTGTCGCTGTCCCGCACTGCCCGCCTCTCCCGCGCAGAGCGCGATAGAGACAACTGCAGCTTGGACCGAAAATACCTTTTAAAATTTCATGAAAACATCGTTTCGTAGTCCCCTGATTTCTTCCCCAAAACTTAACCTATTTAACTAATTTTTTCATTAAACATTAAAGAAAGGCTTTGGCCGTGTTCCTATGTTTTCCTTTTGTTTAGTAATCTAGCCAAATTTGTTTTCTGGATGTGTGAACACAGCGGAAAATCTGGCATTTTTTTTAGGTTTTTGAAGGTTAATATCTCTTTTGAGAATCAATTTATCGTAAAAAGGAAAACATAGGAACATATCAATAGTAGCCATAGATTTTTGGACAAAAAATTATTGCTCTACTGGCATTATCCAGGGAGGAAACAGGGGACTACGTTTGTATGGAAAAACTGCCCTCCTGTTTCCTCTTAACAACTGGCCGGAGGAGGCACTAAATAGGGAGTTCTGGAAATCGCAGAGAGAGGCCTTTGCCCAGTAGCGGGAACCCGTTCAGGTTATGTAAAAAAAATGTGGTAAAACATTCTAATTTTTACCGTCTAGATAACCATGTTCTAATAAGTAATAAAGTTTGACCGAGATCCCGGACATGTTCTCGGCTAATCTCGGCCAAATTTCTGCCGAGATTCTCGGACTCCATCAAGGTCTCGGCTGAATTCAAAATGCTATCTCGGTTAGACCTTACTTGGTAACTACTACCTTGCAGATTTTTTTGAAGGAAGTCAAAGTTCATGTCTATTGTTAATTAGCAGTAGGTCTTGATCATGGCAACGTTAACTACCCAGCATTTATCTTAACCTCATGACGTAATATGTCAAGGATTTGATAATAAACTTGTGACGTCGATGTTTAAGACAATAGATTCAGACACTCAGCACCATTCCGCATCTAGGTACTAAGCACGAGCAAAATTCAAATTAAAGCTTTATCAATACTTTTCCTCAACCAACATTCAAACGTTGAACTTGGCAGAAGCCTTGAATCTGCGCCATTTTTATCGGAGATTGGCGATCGTCCTTACAATCCTTACTTTCTTCAGGTCGCTCTGAATGATCATGTGCCCAACCCGAGCCACTCGATGGTTTATGAGCCAAAATGTTTGACGCAGGCCTAGTCATCGGCGTCCCTTATATTATTCGTCGCAAAGTCTTAAGCTTAGCTGTCTTTTATCGGATACATTTTGGGGAGTGTGCGCTGGAATTACACGATCTAATTCCACCATCGCCGTTTCATTAACGGACATCCAGGCGTGGGGAGCGACTTCATCCTTTTGTTGTCGATATTCCATTTATTCGCAAGAAGCGATTTGCTTCATCGTTTTCAATGCGTACTGCCAAGGAATGGAATTCGCTCCCAGTGTCAGTATTTCCTGGCAAACTCAACTTAGGACTCTTCAATACACGAGTGAATAGGCTTTTACTGAAACTTCGAGCTACATCGCTCGCTTACCATCAGACGCAACTGGTTAATCGCAGGTCAATTTTGGCTCTTGACATCAATGAAACCTGGTGGTAAATTGTAATGACTTCCCATAAAACTAACCAGTCGGCCACCGAATATACCAATATATTTCCTTGTAACATCGACTGGCTTGGACTAATATCCGTCCCTTTTCCTCACCCAGGTATAGACAAGGACATCCAAACCCCGAACGTAGCGGACGCGTTCAAGCTGGCCCTCATGCTGGGAGATGTACGGCTGAACGAGGAGAAAGAAGGCGTGGCTGGAGACGTGTATATCCTGGATGCTTCCGTGGCCACGCCCACACACTTCGCCAAGTTCACACCTACACTCGTCAAGAAGTTTCTAGTGTGTGTACAGGTATGAACAAAACACTTTTTTTTACTAATGTCACGCTTTGACGCTTAGAACCAAGAAGTCCGTGATATTTGTAATTTTTGTAAAATTGCGGACCATGACGACTGTTCACTGGATTGGATTGAACTGCCTATTACCTCATCACGACGATGTGCCCAGTTTTTATACATTTTATATTTTAAGCTTATTTCAGTCTGCTGTCTGCCTGAGAAAAGAAATGTCTTTTGAACTTTAACGAAACTAAATACATGAAATTTTAAGCTTAGGAGAATATAGATTAAGGTAGACGTCCGAATGCTTGACACTGTCTTAGTAGCTGCCATCTTGAATCGTCAATAGCGGTGAGCAGGGCAATGACGTAACAATAGAGTGGCAAGGGCAAAATGCTACGAGCCCCCCAGCCAGGGGCTCCGTCCGAAAGGGCAGTGAACATAAGAATTTATTTTTCATTGACGAAGGGAGGGCTCCATTGGATGAATGTACCACATTCCTAATTAGGTATAGCTACAGCACTGCAGCTGGATGTCAACTTTTGGGCATTTGCGTGACAAACGCTAGGACGGTTAGCTTAATTCAGTTTGTACCACTAACTCATTTATTTTTGGTTAACTTTGCATCGACTCCGCTATCCAAAGGTTGTCTGGAAGACTAGATCGGTCTTTAGAGATAAGACCGCCTATTGTTTACCACAGTTTTAATATAAGTTTACATTGTAATTTTTCTTATGGTGTGCAATAAAGTATGATTGTATTGTTGTTTGTGTAGGAGGCGTACCCAGTGAAGCTGAAGGAAGTGCACGTGATCAACGTGTCGCCGCTCGTCGACAAGATCGTCAACTTCGTCAAACCCTTCATCAAGGAGAAGATCAGAGATAGGGTATGTACACACCGCCTCCCCTAGCAGCAGTTTTGGTAAAATGGCTACAGAACGGGCCTAGAAACCTCGGCCCCCGGCCCCGGTAGAAGGGGTAGACCCAAAAATGCTAGCTTGACTTTGCCAGGGATGACATGCGTGCCAATGGGCTCAATGGGCAGAAGACCGTGCGAAGTGGAGAAGAAAATGTCAGAAAGCGGATCCCGGGCTCTAAAGCTGTGTGGACCGTTCCTAGAAACTTTCAAACGCTCTAGAACCAGTATTCCATTCCATTCTTGAACCAAAATGCTTCAAGTAAAATGCGAGCAAGTAAAATGAGTGAAGAGATGTTTTCTACTGTATTAGTATTTTCTTGTAAGAAAACTCTTACCGCGCCTGTTTTTGAAAGACATATTAATTGAATGGAACGTGTCATACGTTATTATCCAACGGCCGTTACACTATACTTATATGTTTAAAATTTGTGAAGCTCACGCAAATATCAACATTGGCATTTACAATTAAAATGCGTTTGGTGCACAATAAAGGCAAACTTTGCCCGTTGGAGTTCATATTGAGAAAAAAAAAATTAAAATGAGTAAATAACTTGGTAATCCAAGATTTTTTTAATATTATAAGTTGCAAACGAGTAGACTGCCTGATGAAATGAAAAGCATTCATCGTCGCCTATGAATTTCTGCAACACCAGAGTGTGACCTATACTTTTCCGATATTTGAGAGCCCTGTTTATTCACTTCTTGAAGTACCCCATGTCATAGCTCCGGAAACACCTCAGGAGGGAGTTCATTCCACAATTTCCACATCCTGCCAGTTCGTCAGTGATGATTCAGTTATGCAATACTGTTTATGTACAACATGGGGTTTACTTTGACGGTATTATATATGACGGTGTCGATCAGAAGGTTTTTTTTTAATTAGCGTATAAAATAATAACTTATAAATACGTATACAATTACAATCTAGCCTAAGTACAGACTAATGAGTAACATAAATTTGGCCTAGTTTTATTAAGTTATGATATAAGATATTGTCCATGAGGCACTTTTCTTATTGTCCCCACTTAAGGGGAAGGCACGTTGTTCATGTGTCTATAGTTAATACTTTCACAGCACTTTATATTTATCACTTTACACTAATTCAAAAGGTTTCGTTCGCTTGAGCCGTCGCACGATGTCCGTCATGAATCAGAAATCAGAAAGTGACGATGAACATTTTATATACCTATATCCTTTGTTCATTTCAAGTTAATTAAGTTAATTTGTATTAATAGTATTTGTTCACATTGCCGCAGATTTTCCTCCACTCGGATGTGAATGAACTCTACAAGTACGTTCCTAAAGAAATGCTGCCCACAGAATACGGTGGCAACTGCGGATCCATGAATGACCTGCACAGTAAGTACATACTACTAATGGCTCTCCCTCCCAAGGTGGCCCGGCCAAGCGACCTGGTTCGATCCTATAGTCTGAACTTTAAGGTATTTAAAAAAAAGTAAACAAAAAAACACGTGACTCGGGTCGTTCAGCCAATCGAAGCAAGGTTTTGTATCTGTGGCTGTGGCACAATTAGAGTTGCCAGATGGTTGGGAATTGACAACATTTCATATTTTCAAAAGATCTTAATTCGAAAACCATTTGGGTAAAACTGTATTTTATGCTCAAAAAAAATATTTTTGGATTTTTTTCCCCATTCATTTTGGAAAAAATCGTCAATTAGTGTGAACCGGAAGTGTGACGTCATTTTCCCTGCATTATCGAGAGAGACCTTAGTGCTGAAACGATTAAAAAGTGAATGGTATCCGGTTGTCATTTTCTGACATACTTGCCGTCTGACGTTTATTTGTTTTGAAAATTGTTACAACTGCTTAGCGGCTTTAGAAGTTTAATTTTCTTACCGTTGGTTCATTTGCACGTTTTCGAAGACCTTAAAAGACTTGGCACTTTCCCACTGGACTCCGATAACGCATTCAAACATTATTAACTTGGCATTCTTTTACCGGACACCGATTTTTTTCATATAATGAAGACATCAGAAGGTTTTTCTCAGGCTGATAGCACGAATCTGCCGCGTGTTGAAATTATGATGATGGAGTATACATCGGCAAGTGATAAATATAATCCAGCCCAAATAAGAGGAGCAAAAGCATCGTTGTCTTCCCGAACTTCCTATGTTGACAACGCTGTAACGCCTGACAGTTATTTTTTTAATCGTAATTGTCGCTCTGGATTCTAGTTTTTTTAAATCGTAATTGTCGCTCTGGATTCTAGTTGGGAAAGTGACGTCATTTTCTACATACGCCCTTTTAGAATGAGCTACTTTTCAAACTGCTATTTTTAATTGAAAAATTGAGTTAAAACGAAAAAGAAAAAATACGGGTAGCTTAAAATTCCACCTATTTTCCATCCAGCTCATAAAATGAAGGAGTAGAAAATTTGAAATATTGTCAATTGGCGGAATTCATTTTAAAACTTAGTCCGATCCACTCAAGGTGGTCCAACCAGCGAAAATTTCTGGTCTTTCAGGCTAAAAAAAGCTCGCGCGACGAGCGCGCGGGGCATCTCCCGACCAAAGTCTCAAAATCCCGACATATTGTTTCCTGCTCCCGATAATAGGGTAATTCAATCTGGCAACCCTAGGCACAATACTATTGGCTGAACGACCCGAGTCACGTGGCTTTTTGTTTACCTTTTTTTTAATACTTAAAAGTACTGACTATAGGGAACGCCACGGCCCCCACCTGGTCCGATTTTTGGAACAGTCAGTAAGCCTTGAAGGTTGCCAGGCTTGAAAAGAAAACAACTAATGGCTCTATGAGCTGTTACCCTGCGAGTCTGTCAACCCATATATAGATAGCTCTGTCATTTTGGAAAACTTTCGAAAACAGAATCGACAAAAAGAAGCCATATAACTATCGAATCTGCTCACAAAATTTCGAGAATCGGTTGAGAAATGCGACCTATCAGTTGTCAAAGAAAATACGAGTGACAGGTATGAATCTTAGGTATTTAATGGAGTGTAACCACACTTTAGGACTTTAATTATTTGTTTTGTTAGAAAATTAGCAATAATTAAAAACAGCAAATTTTAACATAGGGGTTAATGTGTTACACTACATGGCATTAACTGAGCCATAATCAAGTGTTTTGTATTACTAATTTGAAGTCGCCCTGTATGTGAGGTCGACTTCAAATGAAAGGTACACGGAAAGAACATGTCTAGTCACCTAAGTCACTTTTTGAGTTAAAGCGGTTTGAAAGTTTTTCACCGGGATCAATAATAAGTACTATGTTAACCATGTCTTTAAAACTGAAAAAATATATTATTATTTTAAGATATTCACCTGCAATCAAGTGGTAAGTTATAGTTCATTGCGAGCTCTACTGTTTGAGATAAAAATCTCATTTTCAAAAAAATGTGACTATACATGTTCTTTCCGTGTAGTCTACGAATTCTAGACATATTTATATATCTATACACAATCATTAGATACTATTTTAGACAAACACCTAACGTTGACGTCAATCTTCAAAAATAACATTTCTTTTTTCTCTTAGTATCTTGTACTTTTACGATTTTTAGGGTTCCGTAGCCAAAATGGCAAAAACGGAACCCTTATAGTTTCGTCATGTCCGTCCGTCTGTCTGTCTGTCTGTCCGTATGTCACAGGCATTTTACTCAGAAACTACATGATGGATATTGATGAAATTTGAAATATAGGTGTCTTTTATGAGCCGCTACTTAGTTTGGTAAATAATTAAAATAAATATGTTTAGGGGGGGCACTCCATACATGTTAAAGACAGTAAAAAAATGTTTTTTCAGCAAATATCAACGTGTGGTACATAGTTCGACAGCTCTTTAAAAAACCGGTCCCGATGGAATTCCAGCTGTCGTTTTGCGGAATTGTGCGGCTGAGTTGTCTCCGGTTCTGACACGCCTGTATCGCTCCTCACTTGAGACTGGGGTTGTTCCAGCGTCATGGAAGTTAGCAAATGTGCAACCTGTACCCAAAAAAGGCAGTCGGGCTGACCCTGTCAATTATCGCCCAATTTCCGTCACCTCCATACTCTGTAAGACTATGGAGCGTGTACTGAATAAACGCCTCCTTGCATACCTAGAAGGGAATGACTTGCTCAGCGATTGCCAGTTTGGATTCCGTCCAGGGCGATCGACTGGGGATCTTCTGGTGTATGTCACCCATCTATGGGGCGAAGCGATCGAGAAACACGGTGAGGCTCTTGCCGTGTCTCTCGACATTTCTAAAGCGTTTGACAGGGTCTGGCACGCTAGCCTAGTGGGTAAACTTCCAGCGTATGGAGTCCCTGAAGGCCTTTGTAAATGGATTGCTGATTTCCTGAGTAAGCGTTCGATCCGAGTAGTTCTAGATGGCTACACTTCGGATCATAGGGCTATTGACGCCGGTGTTCCTCAGGGGTCTGTTCTGTCTGCAACTCTTTTTCTGCTGCATATTAACGACATGCTTATACCCGGTACCTTTGGGTATGCCGATGATAGCACAGTTGTTGACAGATATATATCCAGCGCGAAGGCCAAAAGGGACGAAATCCAGTCTTGTCGAGAAGCCATGGTGGCTCGTGTAAATCTAACCCTCGGGGCAGTGTCCGATTGGGGAGATGCCAATCTGGTTAGTTTCAATGCCACCAAGACTCAGGCGTGTTTGTTCTCCGCTAAACGGAGTCCCTTTGATCTGGCTCCAACTTTCCGAGGTGTATCCGTACCGATTTCAGACCATTTGATGCTTCTAGGTATGAATCTATCCTCCAACATGAACTTTGGTCAATACATTGAATCCTTGGCTAAAAATGCAGCAAAAAAACTTGGAATCCTATCCAAAGTGAGGCGGTACTTCACGCCGGGTCAGCTATTTCAGTTATACCAAGCACAAGTCCGTTCGTGCATGGAGTACTGTTGCCATCTTTGGGATGGGTCTGCCAAATACCAACTGGCCGCCTTGGATTCAATTGACAAGCGTGCGAAGAAGCTCATTGGTGACCCTGTGTTAGCTCAGGAGAAGCTGCAGAGTCTTGAGCACCGCAGAAATGTCGCCAGGTTATCGGTTTTCTACAGGATACATTTCGGTGAGTGTGCGCTGGGATTGCATGATTTGATTCCACCGTCTCCATTCCATCATTACGCCACTCGGCGTGGATTAGGGTTCCACCCTTATGTCGTCGATATTCCACGAGTTCGTACAAAACGCTTTGCATCCACCTTCCTTATAAGGACCGCAAAAGAGTGGAACTCTCTTCCCGCCCATCTTTTCCCAGAAAAATATAACTTGGATCTCTTCAAGTTGAGAGTGAATAGACATCTTCTAGACAAGCATGCTACATCCTAGGCTTCATCGTCACTTAACATCAGGTGCGATCGGAGTCAAATGCTTGTCTATCACACATAAAAAAAAAAAAAAAAAAAAAAAAAAAAAAAAAAAAAAACACTATAAGGTTTCTAAGTAATGTTTTTGATTAAGTGAATGTATTTGGAAATAATCGCTCCGAAAGTTGTGTAAATTGTGTCCCCCCCCCCTCTATCTTCTACACCGTGCGTCCGAAAAATATGAAAAAAATCACGACTAGGTAACACTTAATTAATACTTTCAACGAAAATTATTTTCAACAAGATCAAATGTACCGTTTTTGAGTTATTGCCGATAAACTGCGCTTCTCAACAAAAGGACGTAATGGCTATGAAGATACGCTCTTTTGTTGTTGTACTTTTTTTACATCGTATTGTTTATTTACCTTATAGTTACGGCTATGGAACCCTACACTGAGTATGGTCCGACATGCTCTTGGCCAGTTATTTTATTTATGAAGTAAAAGATCACGACTCTTAGTAAAGACCAAAGGGCATTTCTTGTATTCGAAGACGCAGGTATGTAGTATGAATTTTGTAGTCATTATTTTGATTTTCCAAACAGTTCAAAAACATTATACTTGTCTTTTGCGGTATATTTACACCGTGGGCCCGTACAACTCAAAAAGCCACTTTATGGCCAGGTATGGCATAAATTTATATAACATAACAGTGGTAAACAATAGGCGGTCTTATCGCTGAAGAGCGATTTCTTCCAGACAACCTTTAAACCTTTGTTTTGTACCATTAGTTCTTAACCGGTGGTCTGTGGACCACTCGTGGTCCCTGAAACCACCCGAAGTGGTCCGCGAGTCATCCAAAAATATGTATTACCTTCAAACCTATTTACCTACTTTTCTGCCCTCCGGCCAGAAAGCGTCACCTTGCCGGCCGCTGCGCTAAACGAAGATGCCACTTTCTGGCTCCGTCGAACAGAAAAATAGTATACATACCTTGGCCTGTAAATAACAAAGCCTCAGATCACATGTCTTCTCTCTCCGTTTTTCAATTACATGGGATCTGAGACATTTCTTACTTTACTGGTCTCGGTATGTAATGTACATAAGTACAGTCGGCCTCAAAAGTAGCTGGACACTTTAGTACTACGCCACGATACAAATGTGTTCAGCAACTTTTGAGGCCGACCGTACTATATTACCTCCAAACAGTAGGTGGTCATGGCAAGACACGAACTTTGTCAAATGGTCCCTCATCAGTAAAAGGTTAAGAACCACTGGTTTAAACGAAGCAAACTAAATTGAAAGTACCTAGTGCTATTTGTTTAATCAGCTAATATTTTTTCCATCCCCCATGGCCATATCTCCCGTATCGTTTCGGCGGTGGTAACAGACTGACAGAGTTACTTGCGCATATATAATACAAGCATTTACCCCTGGCTTCGCCCGCGTTGTTCCCGTTAATATCCCAAGGGAACTCTTTACCGAGATATACAGTATCCTATGTTTCAATCTAGGATTTGGTCTATTTGCATACCAAATTTCATCACAATCCATTAAGTTGTTACCCCGTTATTTAGTAACAAACATTCAAATATCCAAACATCCAAACATCTACACAAACTTTTGCATTTATAATATTACGTACACTTGGTCTAATAACGACGCATGTGACTTTACGTCCAAAGTTTTTTATTGCTCAAAGGTCATACAAATCATACGAACTACATGATACACACAGATCCTGAAAAGTTGTCATTTTGCAGATGCGTCGTTATTTGACCAAGGGTACGATTAGTAGGATAGGACTAGTTTGAATTATAATGAATACTTCTAACGATACTTTTCTCCACAGACGCGTGGGTCAAGAAAATGGACGAATACAAAGACTGGTTCGCCGAGCACGAGAACATCAAAGCGGACGAGTCCCTCCGGCCAGGGACGCCGACCAACTATGACGAGCTCTTCGGCATTGACGGCTCCTTCCGTCAACTCGTCATTGACTGATCTAGCGTAGATTTTGCTGATACGAATGAAAACGATCTTGGCTTTTTTTTATTTTGTCCTCTCCTACTTCATCATTAGTCGAAACACAGAGCTCTCCCACAAATGGGCAGGTTAGACGGTATTTAAACATAGCTTAAGTTTCGCCTAGCGGTACATTTAAAAAAAATGCCCAAATAACATTCTCGTTGGAGGGATATGCCTGTAATCGCCAGATTTGGCTGATGGGTTGGCAATCGCAGTTAGATGGTGTATTATGAGGTGGCCACTGGTGCCAGACCTCCGGTATATACGGTGTGAAACGCAAAATTCCCTTTACAATGTTGCAGTTTCAACATATCGAAATCAACACGGACATCCCTAGAGGTTTAATTAATCTGATCAACCGTCTTTTGTTTTGTCACTGTCAATATTCGGAACATTATTTGAATTTACGCATGTTGCCGTCTTCCAAATTCAAATTTGAAAAGACCGTTTTTATTCGTTTTCAGCGTTATAATTTTAAAGTAGACCCGGCGAAATTCAAAAGGCGTTGTAATTCGTATAATCAGCTAAATCAGCGTCTTTTCAATTTGGCAGGGTGTTAGCGTCTCTCTACTGTCGCTTCTCAGTTACCAATTAGTTCGTTTGGTCACAGTATAACCAGTAGTCTAACTCTAGGCGATCAGGAAAATTACACAAGTATCATACGCGAAGAGTGCCTGGCGCTGGCGGTGTCGCGGCACAAAGCCAAATGATTTGGATTGATTGGCCATTAAGTCATAGCCACCTTAGCGTTATCCAAATATGCAATGGGCCCCTATTGGATCGCTGTGCCACACACATTCAAGTCGCGTGGCGTACCTTCCTATGAAGTTAAAATACTGGTTATAGTGTGGTTTGGTGCTCTTGTATATGGACTAAATATTTTGTGGACCAAAATAGTCTTTGCTCAATGTTTGCGGTGATATGTTTGATGTTTGCTTTGATTATTTTAAGCATTTGGACCAATAAATACTCTTTTTTATTCGTGACTTTTATTTTCCTTTTCATCAAGTCTCTGAGTTGTTGAGATTCTACATATTGAAACGAAAATATAGAACTATTTGCAAAGACTTGGTAACAAACATTTATTGTAAATACCTTACTCTTCAAGTCTTCAAGCAATTATTTACCCTAGGTACCTGCGGTCGAAGCAAAACTAGCTTTGTAGTCAAGGTCATCAATAAGCTATCACGTCATTAAATTACCTATGATGGTCGCTTTAGCGCATACACAGTCACTCTTGCGTTTGCTCTGCGTACTTGTTGGAACGAGACGGGTGTATTATCCTTTATTAGGGTTCCGTAGCCAAAATGGCAAAAACGGAACCCTTATAATTTCGTCATGTCCGTCCGTCTGTCTGTCTGTCTGTCTGTCTGTCCGTATGTCACAGGCATTTTACTCAGAAACTACATGATGGATATTGATGAAATTTGGAATATAGGTGTGTTTTATGAGCCGCTACTTAGTTTGGTATATAAATAATTAAAATAAATATTTTTAGGGGGGGCACGAAAAATATGAAAAAAATCATGAAGGTAACGCTTAATTAATACTTTCAACGAAAATTATTTTCAACAACATCGAATTAACCGTTTTTGAGTTATTGCCGATAAACTGCGCTTCTCAACAAAAGGACGTAATTGCTATGAAGATACGCTCTTTTGTTGTTGTACTTTTTTTACATCGTATTTTTTACCTTATAGTTACGGCTATGGAACCCTACACTGAGCATGGTCCGACATGCTCTTGGCCAGTTATTTATTACTCAATAATACGTGATCATCAAAAGCTGCGCCTCCTAGCATAGTTTATCGTAGACGTACCTCAGCTCTAAACCCACAGAAATATATCGTCGACCGTAGGCTGAATTACGGTAAGGGACATTGTTTTGCCTGTCCCTTACCGCAATTCAGCCTACGGTCGACGATATCGAGATATAAGGAAATAGTTCGTCAATTTGTAAGAGAAACAAGCGTGTAAAGTTTTTCCCTAGGCGTTTGACGCCAAAAGTGTAATTTAGTGACGAAAACATACATATTCCATTGCATTTGGTGGTATTTGAACAATTAATTATACCTGATATGAAACTGAAGTTGAGTAGGTCGTGGCCACTTCATTTTAGCACGCGAGGTACATACACTTTTTCCTTCGATATATTTCTATGTCTATCTACACCCCTCTCGCTCTTACGGTGATGCTGGAAAGAGATATACAGGATGTCCCTAAAACCAACGTCGATACGAAAAGGGCTCTTAGACCAGCTCATAAGACACCAGATTAAGTAAATTTGACCTTAGTAAAAATCTCTTAGTTTACGAGATATGGACGTTTTTGTAAAACTCGTGCTAAGTGATACCCTGACTCGGTTATTTGAGTGTCATGACCTCATGACTAAAATATCAAGTATTTTTCAAATCTTTTTTTGATATGGGTAGCCAAATAACTGTGCTATTGGATGTAATTCCTGTTTCTGTTAATTTCTTCATGGTGTGGCCACAGTAGAATATCAAAAAATAATTTTCAGGTTTTTCCAAATTTCACATCTGATTTCGAACGAGGGTAGTGAAAAAAATGTACCAACACAATCTGGCACATGACATGGCGCATTTATTGTAGTTTTAAATAACATTTACATAAAACACATTACATAACATTCACTAAATACTGTAATAGTTTTTGAAATAATGATATTTTGTAACAAAAATAACTTACGTACCTACTGTTCTATTAATTCGACTGCTGAATAGGGCGCGCCTCATATTTTTCAAAAATCCAAACTGTGCAACGCATAGGTACCTTCTGATTAAGTTGTTTAAGTGACATATAATGTGAGGTCTAAGGGTCTTCGATGTTTAGTGGACTGTATTATAAATGAAAGACTTAATTTTCCATAGTGAGCGCCTACCTCACTTAGGCACTGTTGAAGAGCTGATTATCACTTGATGATAAATGTAAAAGACTGAAGAGAGTAAAATAGAGTGAGTTGAAATGGCCGGGAACCGCCATTTTATAAGATTATTTTTGAAGGTGGGAGATTATTCTAAGAATACTCCCGCTAAGCTCGAGTCTTGTTCTGAGAAATGAGCCGAGCTAGTTCTGAGAATCAGCTATTCTTTTTGTGCGTGAGTGGGGGTTTGTTTACTTTATTAAAAAACACATATAATTTCTCATTACACAGAAATAAAGATTATAGCAATAATTAATTAAATTCTTATAAACGATGGACATTGATAAATCTTAAAATTAGAGTAAAACACAAGTTATTTATGATTGATTGATTAAACAGTAGAATGATTGAGTAACGAAACAATAATAAACAGTAAAAGATTCTAATTAGATTTCAATATGATTTTCTCTCCTACGTGATTGACTTAGCCTATTTGATTGTTACCTTATATATACCTAACTACTAAATATATGTACATAGGCTATTTCCGACAGTGTCCCCCTCGGTGTGACTACACCAGTGTAGTTTAGGAAATAATTATGAGCCTGGAAGCCGGACGGCGGATGTATCCTGCTGCGGTACGGACTTCTGTTGATCTTATTTTTCCATCGGGGCCGGGGTGGACTTTTACCACTTCTCCGCGTGGCCATATGCCTCGTGGCATAGTGTTATCGGCAATGAGTACTATGTCGCCGATTTTCACGTTTTCATGGGGCGGAGTCTTAGTACGTGGTCTCAACGTATGTCGGTATTCTGTTACCCATCTTTTCCAAAAGCTTTCTGCTAAGGCTTGTGCAGTTTTCCATGACGATGGCGATAGGGTGACATCACTGAAGAATCCAAATGGAGACATGGCGTTTGATCTGCCTATAAGGAAGTGATTAGGCGTCAACGCTTCTTGGTTATCGTTCAACATGACCGGAATGAGGGGCCGGGAGTTGACGATGTGTTCTGCCTCTAGAAGTAAGGTGTGGAGTACTTCTTCATGAGGGTTATTCTGGCATAACGTGACCTTCAAAGCTGCCTTTATTGAGCCGACGAGACGCTCCCAAGCGCCGCCTGCGGCTGGGTTTCCGGGCGGAATTTTCTTCCAAATAATTTCTTTGGAGATCGCGAAGCTTTTCATCTCGTTTTCTATGGTGCTCATGGCGTCAGATATCTCTCGTTCTGCTCCCAAGAAGTTTGTGGCATTGTCGGTGTACAGAACAGATGGTGTTCCGCGTCGTGCCATCATGCGTCGGAGAGATAAAATCATAGACGAGCCTGAGAGGGATGCTGCGAGTTCTATGTGTACAGCGCGCGTAGTGAGGCACGTGTACAGAACGCCCCATCTCTTTTCATGGCGTCTTCCCACAGTTACGACTATAGGTCCGAATAGATCACAGGCCGTAGACGTGAAGGCGGGTTGATTTGCTGTCAATCTTTCTTTGGGTATATCTCCGGGTGGTACGACGGTTGGTTTCGCTCGGTAGGTGCGGCACCACTGGCAGTTATTACATATGAATCTCAGTGCTCCGCGCAGTCCTACTATGTGGTAGCGTTGGTGCAGCTCGTTCATGACTGTAGCGTGGTTGCCGTGATTGAACTTAGCGTGGTAATGTGCTAGTAACAGTCGAGTAAACGGTTCTCGGGCGTGCAAAACGGGTATCGCTTGCTTTCTGTCCGTCCGGCCGTCTAGTAGTAGTAGACCGTTGTTGTTCAGTTTGACAGCGAGCTTGCTTATCGTAGATTTCTTCGGTAGTGTCCGTCCGGCTTCCAATAGCTTGATCTCCTCGTTGAAATATTCGTGTTGACTGCGTTTGATAAGCAGTAATTCGGCGATCTTGATGTGATCGTTTCTTACGTCTGTTTCTGTATTTCTATTGAGTATCATGGCTTTGAATACCTCGGCAGCGCAAACTACGGTAGCAGTGGCCCTAACTAAACGTGAGTATTTAGAAAACCTACTTATATCGGGTAGGTACGGAAATTTATCCGATTTGTTAGCGACCAGTATTAACTTTTGTGGTCGTTCTTCGCCTGTGTCGACAGGCGGGCTAGGGGCCGATTTGTCGGTCGGCCAGTGAGAGGAATCGCGTCTAATAAAATCGGGGCCTATGAACCACGTATGGTTCTTATCGAAATTCTTAGGAATTCCCTTTGTCGCTACGTCAGCGATGTTTTGCGCACTAGGAACCCAACGCCATTGATCGGTCGTTGTGCTTTCCTCGATTTCAGCTATCCTATGTGCCACAAAACTTTTAAATGACCTAGGATCCGATTTTATCCATGTCAGTACCGTTCGCGAGTCTGACCAAAAGTGACACTTCTCAATAGCATAGTCCGTATGTTCTAATACTGACTTAGCTAGTCGCGTTCCTAATACGCAGCTTTGCAATTCCAGACGCGGTATACTAATCACTTTGAGCGGTGCTGCGCGGGCTTTCCCTACGATGAGGCTAGCATAGGCCTCACCCTCGCTACCGTGACTAACGAAATATACAGCTGCCGCGTATATTTTCTCGCTCGCGTCGCAAAAAACGTGTAGTGATCCCGATCTATTTACGGCCGGCACGTACCTATTTATCTCGAGCGTTTTTAACTGCTGTATGCTAGTAATAAACGCGTTCCACAATGGGACAGATTCGGGACGTATCGTTTCGTCCCATCCTATACCGGTCCGCCAGATGTCCTGGATAAGTATTTTGCCTATTACCGATACCGGGGATATATATCCCATAGGGTCAAAAATACTCATCGCGCTACTCGTTACTTGACGTTTTGTGGGCAATTTTTTCCCATCTAGGACATCTGTCGGCGTATTTCGGAGGTTTACGTTAAAACCTATAGTGTCGCGTTTGTGGTTCCATATGAGACCTAGTGTACGTTCCGTATCGCATTTTCCTAGCGTTTTATTTTCGTCCGTACTCGGAGTCACTACGTCGGATATGACTTCCGGCTGATTCGATGCGAACCCGCGTAGCTCAAAGGACGCCTTCATATTTAATTCGTATAGATCGTTGACTATCTGTCGCGCGGTATCTATGTCCTCGTCTAAAGCTACTAAAAAATCGTCCATATACGAGTTCTTAATCGTCAATTCAGCGGCTATCGGATACCTTTCGCGGTGAGTATTTGCGTTTTTATTCTTCACATATAAAGCGGTACTTGGTGAACTCGCTGACCCGAATATCAATCGTTTCATACGATATTCTTTCGGTTCTATGTCGCTATTCGCCCCTCTCCAATAAAAACGCAAACTATCACGCTCGTTCTCAGGTATTTGTATTTGGAGGAACATTTGCTTAATATCGGCCACTATTCCTATTTTTCCTTCGCGGAATTTCAACAAAACGCCGAATAGTGGTCGTAGGAAATCTGGTCCCGGTAATAACGCATCGTTTAGCGATTTATTCTGGGCCCTACAACGGGCGTCGAAAACGAGTCTAAGAGTTCCTTTCTGTGCGTGAAATACCGGAAAATGCGGTAATATCCATTTACGGGGATATTCCGGAGGTGCGGGTCCTGGCGCGACTTCTGCATACCCTTTTGTCAAGAGGTCGTCGATCTGTTTACAGTACTCGACTTTCAATTTTTCATCCGCGTTTAATTTTGTTTCTAGGCTATGCAGGCGTCGTAGAGCCAGGTTCTCGTTATTCGGTAATGTCTCATCATTACTACACCATAACAAGCCTGCCTCGTACCTATCTTCCGACTCTAATTTCCTACATGTCGCGTCTAGGATATCGATCGCTCTCTGATTCGGATCAGTCTTAGGTAATTTTCCTTCGACGCCTAAACATTCGATACTGAAATGTTCTTTCATGAGCGCGGTTATCTCCGTTTCCGCGGGCGTCGGCCTAACGTGGCTTACTAAGAAAGATCTATCCCGAGGCGCATCGTGACTGCCGTGCAGTTGCCACCCTAGCTTAGATCGCGATGCTACAGGTAAATCTTTTTTTCCCTGTAGTATTTGTTTGGAAACAATCAGTTCCCAGTGATCCTGACCTATAATTATCGTTGGGACGGCATGATCGTAACATAGTTGTTCCTCTATTTCGCGTAAATGATCGCATTGTTCAATTAAATCGCGACTCACCGTTTGTTCGGGCAAGTTCAATTTTTCTATCGTATATGCGGTGAACTTTTCTATGTTACGAGTATGTGCTCCGCGGATAGTAACGCTAATTCGACACGATTCCCTATCGAACGTACAATTTCCACCGACTCCCTCTATTGAAAGAGGTTCCGGGTTGTCGCGTGGTGCTATTTGATCAGCTATATGACGCTCGATAAGCGAGATAGAGCTACCACCGTCTAACAAGCAAAATGTCTCTACCGTACCTAGAGGACCGTTCAGTTCCACGGGAACGACTTTTAAATAGGTATTCATTTTATACACGTGATTAACGTTACCCGTCCGCGGCGCCGGCGTCGGCTGTGCTTTGGCGCTCATGCCGTGCAATAAGCGATGATGTCCGGCTTCGCAATTACCTATGCCGCAAGCTACGTATTTACATCTATATCCGCGCCTATGACTCGGCTGTAAGCACCTAAAGCACAACTTGCCATTCTTAACCGCTTCCAACCTCTTTGTTACAGACATTTTATTAAAATCGGAACACTCGCTTACTTTGTGTTCGCCTCTGCAAATTACGCACTTGTCTACATAGGTGGAAGTGGTTTGAATAGGCTGCGGGGCCCTCGCGGGCGTATTTTTCGCGGGCGGCGCGGAAAACCTTTTTTCCACGGGTTTACGCTTATCGGTATACCTATTCTGATTTACTTGGGCTACCATCAACGGCCTAGGCTCGTCATAATCTGAATTTGATTGTTCTGAGTCACTGTAATATTCGTCATACTGCGGCGCGCGGCGACCTTTGCGCATGCGCGGTAGGGGGAGGGGCGCGGGGTCATAGTGCGCCTGCGCGGTGTGCACGTTGGCTCGCGTCTTGCGAATTTGAGATTTTCGCGTTGCGCTACTAATCTCGTTTAAAAACTGTGCCATAGCCACTAGACCCGGTGTCCCTTTATTAATTACGCGATATTTATTCCACTCGTATCGAACAATCAGATTCATTTTATCCACGATTTTATTGACGAGTTCGGGCGCGTATAGAAACTCGTTTTGTTTTAACGACTTAATGGTTGCCACGACGTTGGCAACTTGACCGGCAAAGGAAATTATATTGCTATTATCTTCAGCTAATCTGGGCAAACGCTTTACGTTATGAATTTCGTTCAATATTATTTCCTCTGGGTCTCCGAAATGTCGTTCTAACGCGCCTATAATTTCAGCCGGAGATATCGCAGTGTACATTATGGACTTAACTGCGATTTTCGCTTCGCCGCGAAGCGCGCGACGTAAACGGCTGATGTTGGACACGTCCGAATGCATAGGTGCACTATCCTCGTACTCGGCCCTAAATGCGATCCATTCCTGAGGCGATCCTTCGAAATGAGGAAGGTCGTAACTTTGCCTCGAGGCCATGGGTGCATTCCTGTTCCTAGTTACCGCGTCTACGACCCTATGCGAGAGTAATTCTAAGTCCCTATTCATAAATTCGCTAGGTCGTTCGGGTTCGTTACGCGGCGGCGTGTACGGAGGTTCTTGCGTGTGTACACCTATCGCGGCTACCTGGCGTTGCTGTTGAGCAACCCAGCCTAATACGCGAGCATCTCTGGCATCGTGACCCGGCGCCGCCATGCTGGATACCTGAGACGCTTCTATCCTAGCTATCTCGAGCCTACTCCTAGCCGCGGCGGACGCGAGCTGTGCCTGCTGCAATTCGGCGTTCCTAACCTCTAATTCAGCCATTAAGACTGATAACTGACTAGCCCTATCATCTTGTACGCCTACCAAAGTCCGCGGATTACTACGTTGCTCGTTCTCCATAGAGTGAACCGATTGTTCATCATCCATGAGCGGCGCGCGGGTCAAAGGGGCGTGGCCCGGCGGCGCGGCGCCGGGAGTGGGGATAGACGGGTCAGAGTGCGCGGGGGGCGCCTCGGCTTCCGAAGCCTTACGGGGAGCGTTATCTTTCGGCATACTGCTACTTTCGTTTGCGCTACTGGTGCCTTTACTCCACGTACTGGTACTCGTCGTTGTCGTTTGACCGGACGACGGAGTTGTTTGGGAACGGGAACGCGATCTTGTAACGCGTTGTTCCTTATGCATAGTACACCGAGGGGGTGGGGGGTCCCTAACACTATCGGGCCCTAACGCGAACGTTACGGAATTGACGTCGCTGTAACGTTCGGGTACCTAACGTCCCTACGGTTTCTTCTTTCTTCTTTCTTGAAGTTTCGCTAAACCGCTCTTGCATTTAACACCGCAAGGTGCAAGATTGGCCGCTCATCAGCTAAAGCTGGCGGAACTGAACCATGTCAGACCAAAAAAGAACCGAAGTCGAAACTTCTAGGTTCCCGGAACTCAGGCTAGGTACTGGGTTTGCACTGTTCCCTGGTTAGAGTTCCTTTTTGAGGCACACACAGACAACTGAAGACGAAGACGAAGACACGAAGACACTAATCCCGAAGGCACGAACAGTTTGGAGCGCGAAGACCCTCTTGCACGGTGGTATTTCTTTTTTCTCAGCGACTCTTGCAGTCTTCTTTTTTCACTGCGTCACCTTGTTTTTTCACTGCGCCACCTTGCTGTCTTCTTTTTTCACTGCGCCACCTTGCTGTTCTTCTTAATTGTGCTGCAGGGGGGTCCGGAAAAGTGGTCACGGACCGGCCCTTCTTCGGTTTTCTGTCTTCACACGGTGGATCCGGAATAGCGGTCACGGATCACTTTCTTCACTTTTTTCGACGTCACGGCGGGTCCGGAATAGCAGTCACGGACCGACAAAATTTCTCATTCGATGAACACGGAGGGCCCGGAAATGTAGTCACGGGCCTTTTCTCGGCGATCTTCTTTCGATGAGTACGGCGTGTCCCGGATTTAAGATCTCACGGGACAATTCGGCGATAATTTTGCTGACGACGATTTTTGAAGGTTTGTGTCTTCGTGCTTCTTTATCTTCTTATTGCTGCTGTGGTGTGTCCATTCTTCTTTGATGCGGCTTCTGAAGGACCATTGTGAGGTCTAAGGGTCTTCGATGTTTAGTGGACTGTATTATAAATGAAAGACTTAATTTTCCATAGTGAGCGCCTACCTCACTTAGGCACTGTTGAAGAGCTGATTATCACTTGATGATAAATGTAAAAGACTGAAGAGAGTAAAATAGAGTGAGTTGAAATGGCCGGGAACCGCCATTTTATAAGATTATTTTTGAAGGTGGGAGATTATTCTAAGAATACTCCCGCTAAGCTCGAGTCTTGTTCTGAGAAATGAGCCGAGCTAGTTCTGAGAATCAGCTATTCTTTTTGTGCGTGAGTGGGGGTTTGTTTACTTTATTAAAAAACACATATAATTTCTCATTACACAGAAATAAAGATTATAGCAATAATTAATTAAATTCTTATAAACGATGGACATTGATAAATCTTAAAATTAGAGTAAAACACAAGTTATTTATGATTGATTGATTAAACAGTAGAATGATTGAGTAACGAAACAATAATAAACAGTAAAAGATTCTAATTAGATTTCAATATGATTTTCTCTCCTACGTGATTGACTTAGCCTATTTGATTGTTACCTTATATATACCTAACTACTAAATATATGTACATAGGCTATTTCCGACATATAAGTAGTTTCTCTTCGGTCGTTTAGGAGCGCGCGATACCTATTCAAGGTCGAGGCGCATCGGTGCGATCCGTATTGCAGCAATCTTACGCATTCTTAAAACGTTGCTTGCAGTGCGGTCGTTTACGGGGCACACAGATAAAAGCCACGCAATACACCTTCTGAAGAAAGAAAAATTACTACTATCATACTGTGCCTAGGTCCCAGACAATAGGGTCCCTACCAGTAGCGTGGCGTCCATAGAACTCGATTCCCATCGGCTTGCCTAATATTAGGCAGTTCAGCACTTAATTCTAGTGCTCTTAAAGAAAATTTAAGCCAAAGCTGCTCCGGCTTCCCAAAGATTTCATACACGCCACGCCACTGGTTCCTACCCTTCAGATTTTAAGTAGAGGGGTTCGTTCCGTTACAGCCTCCCCTTGTTGTATTTGAGTTATAACCCTACGCAATGTCTATTGCATTAAATGTGCAAATGTCGATTTTTGCAATTTGCACGCAATTAGCCAATGATTGGAAACATCGGCGCGGGCGCAACCGGAAGACGGGTCGTCCTATTGCGGTGTGAAGTAGAGCGTACACGATTTAGGATACTCGTAACGAGGTGACGAAACTATTTAACGCCGATTTGTTACCATTCGAAACTATTTTTATACCTACTAGCCCATTGGACAGAAACTGAAAGTGGGAGACTGGGTACGGTTGTCTCGGGGGTTTGTCACAGCGGCTATAAAAGAATACCAAGGAAGGACCAAACGAACGACCAAGAACGAAACGAAACGAAGGACTAAACGAAGGAGACCAAGGCCGATGTGATTAATTTGAATTTTATAGACATGCGCAAAATGTGTCACTAAAGTGAAAAGAGTGATATGAATCTTGAGCTCTCAAAGATGCATCACTCCTTTAGCTCAGTAGCACCGCGGTGTGTCAACGGCTCGCTGGCTCTTATAAGCTCAGTAACTCCGTGGTGTGTCAACGGCTCGCTGGCTCTTATAAGCTCAGTAACTCCGTGGTGTGTCAACGGCTCGCTGGCTCTTATAAGCTCAGTAACTCCGTGGTGTGTCAACGGCTCGCTGGCTCTTATAAGCTCAGTAACTCCGTGGTGTGTCAACGGCTCGCTCGCTGGCAGCCCCTCCTGGGCGTAGCGATTTTCGGACCGGGTGGTTGGCCGTGGCGTTCCCTGGGGTCGAACCAGGTCGCTAGCCAGACCACCCTGAGTTGGTCGGACTGGGTGGGAGCCGGGAGTGCCTGGGTGGGAGCAGTAACTCCGTGGTGTCTCAACGGCTCTTATAGCTCTGTAGCTCCAAATCCAAATAATTCCGAACCAAAGAGAGAGCAGTAATAGGTATACGGTGACAAGACAGAGACGAAAAATTCATGTTGATCGTGTCTTTTCTCGCAGCTCACGGCTCAATGGAGCTACTTTAGAGCGAGTGAACGAGTGAGTTGAATTGAAAGATATACTGAGTTGTTGGAATCGGAACTGAGCTAGTGAGCCTGTGAGCTAGACGAACTGATATAGCTCTTTTGAATCACTCACTCGCGAGTACACATGTCTAGAATTTTATATCCATTTCAGTTTGGTACTTGTAAAACGATTGGTTTCCCATCAAAATTTCCACCTCCCTTAGGGCCTATTTACACTGGCGATTTGTGAGCGAGTTGCGAGCGTGTTTTCATACAGATTTCGATCGTTTTGTATGAAAACACGGTCGCAACTCGCTCGCAAGTCGCTCGCAAATCGCCAGTGTGATAAGGCCCTTATTCATCGTCCAAGAGCAGGCTACTAGCAAATATTGCCCCTTTGGAGGGGCTTAGCCAGTGACCAGAAAGAGCACGCGCTATGCGATAGAGAGAGGCGGTCGGATCTGATGCGTTCCGCCCGGTCGTCACACCCCGAACGCCAGTATTGTTAGAAAGACAAACTTCTGTACGTACTGTTACTTAATCTGTGCCAAGGGTCAGTCGACTTCCGAGATAAAGACAATCCTATCCTTCCCAGGATCTCAGACTGTCTGCACAACAAATCTCGTCTAAGGCAATGGTCCCACCGCCGGCGAGTACCTATGCGAGTAAAGTTGGGCGAGTAACAGTTTATTGCGGGCTGACCAGGCACAGTGTGATCAGTCGAACTTTCCAGATCCCCAATGTAATGCTAAGGTGTAATGGTAAGTGTAAGGTTCTCGAATGGAGACCACGAATCGGAAAGCGCAGCGTTGGACGTCCACCAACAAGATGGACAGATGATCTGGTTAAGGCTGCTGGCTCACGGTGGATGCTGGTTGCTTCCAACCGAACTAATTGGAAATCTATGAGGGAAACCTATGTCCAGCAGTGGACGTCCTATGGCTGAAATGATAATGATGATGAATGTAATGGCGGTGGCACCAGTGCCTAAATCAGTTCAGAGGTTTTAGAGTGAAATGTTAACAGACCCGGACAAAGAGATACCTAGCTAAACAGTTACTTTACATGAAATAAGAAAATACATTTATAATAATAAATACGTCATATCATAACGCCATACTAAGGTTCAGCAAACACTTTTTGCAACTGAACACGCTAAATTTTCGACATAATTTTTTTTTATATTTAACAAATTTATTTACCTACGTAAAAACCACTCAAAACACAATACTTATGCAAAATTATTCATCTTGTCGTTAGTCGAAGTACCTAAGTAAAAAATACTACGAATCAATGAAGTAATAGATTGTGCAACTCTTCGGCGTCAGCCATGAAAACTGACACATTTCTTCACAGACTGAGCAACGGTAGATAACCAAATAAACCTGATGGATTTTTTACCCGACTGCGGCGAAGCCCAAAAGGAGGGTTATATGTTTGACCTGTATATATGTATGTCCTATATTCTCTTCTAACTAATCAACGGCACAGCCGATTTAATTAATGATACATCATTAGATTCGTCTTGATGGCACGAGTGTCACTGGGTTCATGAAAACTGAAGTTCGTTAAAATAAACAAAATGGCGGATTTTATGCACTTTTAAAGTGCATCGCCCGCGGTCGGGTTTTTTAAGTAAAAATGTGGTTATTATCAATATTTTTCTTAAAATATCGATTAGAAATATTTAATGTTAGTATTTTTTGGTTTTTTGAAACTTCTCATGTCATTACGTGTCAATAAGATGTATCGAGCTGTAAAATAAAGCACATTTCAAACATAACTCGTGCCGTAGAAGCAAACAATTACCCTCTTTTGGTTTGTATGGACAACCGACCGATTCGAATCACCTTATAGTGCATAGAAAAAATAATTGAAATCGATAAGCGTTTCAAACATCTAGAGCCTTTTAAGTTGGACCCCTGTAGGTTCCATGGTACACGTCTCATATAAACTAAGTGCAAAAGAGCTCAAGCCTCAAACTCTCACAGACGAAGTGTGACCTTTTGAACCTGGTTTATATTATGTGTACTTCAGTGGCGTGGCAGAAGTGATATCATTGGGCAAGCCGGTGCAGATTTGGCGTACATTTTCCTTGAGTAAGGTGCCCAAATGCCTGTTATTAGGCAAGGCGGTAGGAAACGAGTTCTTTGGGCGCCACGCTACTAGTGTACCCCTTTTTACTGGAACTACATGGTTGTAGTACCGACCGGCGGCGGCGACCAGGTACGGGATGGTTTTCACGGCGGTTATGAAAGGACTAGCATTTACTACTACTACGGACTAGTTGTTCCCGTTACTGTCCCAAGGGAACTCTTTACCGGGATATAAAGTATCCTACGTTTACTTGAAAAATTCAGCTCAATCCATTTAGTTGTTACCCCGTTATTTAGTAATAAACATCCAAATATCCAAACATCTTCACAAACTTTCACATTTGTAATATTAGTGTGATGTGATAATAAATTATAAAAGGATACAAAAGCAAGAAATAAATGCATCAATGGTGAAGTACGGAAAGAGTAAGTAATGCCCTTCTTGTATGTAGTACTAACCTGTCGGTACAGACAGTTTGACGTTCTATTTTAAAAAACCGGACAAGTGCGAGTCGGACTCGCCCACCGAGGATTCTGTACAAATACTTTCAATAAAGACTATATTTTTTTGGATTTAATTACAAATGTATAGTTTTAAGATTTTTCCCTTTACTTGTAGTATAAGACGGTATTGCTTGCCAAATTTCATAGTTCTAGGTCAACGGAAAGTTCCCTATAAAAGATTTTCTTGAGAGTGCCGAAATATTCGATTTTGCGGCATACCTAAACGGCCATATTTTTTTACGTAAACCTAGATAAAAACATTTTTTTCACAGCTTCAAGACACCGTAGAACTGTACTGGCCGCGACTTCGTTTCTCGCGCGACAGAGCATCATCTGTCACTGTCACATGATATTGAGTGGAAAGAGATAGGTAGCATTTGTCGCGTAACAAAGAGTCGCGTGTCACAGTTGTGCTAGAGGTACTAATGTGGTTTAAATTTTATTTCGATATGTCCACGCATTCCCGAGATAAAAGATCTTGACAGATGGCCAACAAAGTGATCTTAGAAGGGTTCCGTTTTTTTTCCTTTTGAGGTATGATACCCTGAAAGGGAGTTCCATATCCATTCCGTACACTACTACATACAACAACGGCTTTGGTTACGTATTTTACTTGCGATCTTTTAACACCGATCGCAGCACCTCCGCCGCGAAACTGGCCACTGACCGAAAGCTTACATTTGACCCTGACACACAAGTGGCGAACTCCCAATTCATAATGAAATGCAACCAAGGTCACTATTGTGATGACCACGCCATATTATTAACACGTCGATATATTTATAACCGGTATAATTTGTACAGTTCATTTATCTAAATAATATTAAAGAAGAAACTGACCAAGTCCTGGATCGAATCGAAACATAGGATACTTTATATCCCGGTAAAGAGTTCCCTTGGGAGAGTAACGGGAACAACGCGGGCGAAGCCCCAGGAAAATGCTAGTATACTATACAGAATATTACAAGATGTTGTGTCCTTAACATGGACATTGTGAAGAAAACCACAGGAGCGACAAGAATGACCGACGCAGCAAAGACCCTTACATATTACCATTATTTAAATGACCTGATTTTTTTAACTTCGTAGCCCCATTAGATTTTTTTGCTACATTCACAAATGATTTTATTAGGATCTATAGACAAAAGTAAAAACCGTACTAGTTAAGTTACTAAAGCTAAATTAAAATAAAATGAACTAAAATAATTCTACAAATGGCCGTACCGAAGATGCTGGCAGCATTTCCTCGCCAGATTGTAAAGCTGAGGCACCTTTTAGGTTAAAAAAATAAATAACAATTTGTCATAGAAAATCAAACTGAGAAAATATAAACAAACTGGCTCGGTTTTAATTTAACTATGTAAATATCATTATGCTATATTTTGAGCCCGGATTTAATAGTTTTATGTGCTGCTTGTCTTAAAGGACTTTTAGGAAAATCAACTATGCAAAGATAGGCACCCTAGGCGAACTTAGGGGTCACTACGGTACTTTATTCATATTTTTTTTATACCTGGACTCGCCTTTGCTGAATACACTGTTGTACATTAGGTCTTACAGTATTTTTTGTTCCATGTATTCAGCCTACACCATGTAGGCGTGTAAATATTTAACTTTAAGAAACATTTTTTATGCCACACCTGGCCATAAGTGACTTTTTCCGCACGCTGCGCGTACGGAAAAAGCCGCTTTTTGGCCAAGTGTAGACATAAAATGATGTACACAACACGGGAGGTAATAAAGAAAGCCCTCGATCGCATATTTACGTCCCTCGCTTGCAGCTCGGGCCGCAAACATCTGCGATATAGGCCTTTCTTTGTATTACCACCCTAGTTGTGTAATGTACTATTCCTGTTCTGTATAAGTTATGCATAAATAAATGATGGTTCAATACAATTATCTTGATAACAGTATCGGCTGACAGATATGCAGATAAGATAAAATTTTAATATGTTGGGAGAAAGAAAGCGTTTTTTATGTATACTGTATAGATAACCTGAAGCTAGGGACTTTTTATATTTTATGCCACACCTGGCCATAAAGTGGCTTTTTCCGCACGCTGCGCGTAAGCGCGCCGCTTTCCTGCCAAGTGTAGACATAAAAATAATGTACACAATACGGCAGGTAATAAAGAAAGCCCTCGATCGCATATTTACGTCCCTCGCTTGCAGGTCGGGCCGCAAACTTCTGCGATCTCGGCCTTTCTTTGTATTACCACCCTAGTTGTGTAATGTATTATTTATACTAGTTCATAAATGCGAATATGTTACTTGGTTTGTCGTTCTTTCACTTATTAGTCAATTTCTGGCTCCACATTGGCCAATTTCTGTTTAACCCTTCGGTTGACTAGATACGGCGAACTGAATGTGAATGTAAAGAATGCTTCAAGTCATTGACTATTTTAAGCCATTTGTATAAATGTGCAATAAAATTTAAAATAAATAATAATAATTTGTAATAATTCACATTCCACCGCAAGTAAGAATTATCTAAGGTATCCGAATGTTCATAAAGAGAATGAACAAACATTCGGAGACTTGTCGGATACCTTATACAGCGTGTAAGTCTAATACGGGCGAACAATTAAACCAGATATAGCGTTTAGTAGTGTTATCATTACTTAATATGATTTTTTAAATTACACTTAATAGTGACCTCGTAATTAATTTTTGAAAAATTACCGAGCAGCAATGTACCGCATACTTTACGTGCTTGTTATGACATTGCGAGATACGAGCTTTTTTAAAGTAACTGTCAACTAGCGTGTTTATCAACTTGAATGTGTTGCGTTACATTGCGGCCCGAATTATTTTGTATGGTAAATATTTTCATTGTGGTTTTAAGCAATAGTTATCTAAATATGCTTCTTAGGTCCTATGCTGACCACCGTTTCAATATTCGCCCGTATTAGATTTACCGGCTGTATAATTCTTAGTACAAACAGCAACACACTTAACTGCCCATTAAAGACAGAGCAGAGAGAAAATGATAACGATTGAAAGAGATATATACATTTGTATTATGTCAACTTCAAATCAAATAACGTTTGCGTATGTGTAATGTGTCTTTGAACTTTGTCATTGTAGTTGTTTGGGCAAAGTTTTTTTTTTCCATACTGTAAATAAAGGTTTCATTTCAACAAGACAGGTGAATTTGTCAAAATTATGATTTAGCTTTCAGACGAACGTTGGGATGAAATAAACTAGTTATTTTGCTAATGCTTTAATTGGTGCTTCATATTTTTGATATGATGCACCAATATAATGTAATTTATATTTATTATTCATTCATTATTTTCCACGAATTCAATAATATGGCATTAATGTCAATAATGACGTTGGATCAGCCATAAAAGAAAAATTATTGTTTCAAAACTCTTTTGAATAATAGCCAATTTATACTCATAAACACACGCACACATGCATAACACGACGCCTTCAAGTGTGATTCTCTTTCTTGCAGTATTTCCCATTTTTGAAGTGTATAGTTAACTGTGTTGCTGTTTGTACACGTCCCGCGAGTTTTTTTTTCATACAATTTTTTATAACATCTGGTCCATTTTTAGCCTTACTTCTATGAAGGGGCATTTGGAGAAAAACGTGTGCAAGGATGAAGAAAATGGCATTTTCTTTTAGACACGCTCATTAAACACATACCGATCTTGGGGGGCTGTATTTTCTAGCGAACACGGAAAGTTTCTTTTTAGTGTGTAAAATCTTCAAGTTGGCTACTTATGAAAAATATTATTATATTTTTTATAAATTAAACTTTATATATACAGTTAAATACAAAAGTATAGTGTAAAATAACCATTAAGACGTCCTAAAATAGAACTATTAATTACTAGCCTATACCCGCGACTTCGCCCGCGTTGTTCCCGTTACTGTCCCAAGGGAACTCTATGTCGGGATATAAAGTATGCTATGTTTCAATCGAGGACTTGGTCTACTTGCATGCTAAATTTCAGCTCAATCCATTCAGTTGTTACTCCGTTATTTAGTAACAACCATCCAAACATTTATAATATTAGTGTTATGATAAGATGGATAATTGGATTTACGAGACAGAGGAAGGTATGTTCATATTAGGCCCCGATCTCTGAACCGGTCGGGTTTCGCGCGTTTTTCCCGCGGTGTTGCAACCGCGAGGCCTGCGAGTGCGAGGTAACTTGCGGATGCAGGAGTAGGCCGCGGCCACATTGTGCAGCGACGGCTGCATACGAAAATACACAGTTCATTTAGGCCCCATTTAGACGGGGTGAGAACTCGTATGCGATTTTCATTTTATTGCGGCGATTAATCAATCAACTGTACTCATCGTACCTATATAGCCCGTAATGTAATCAAACTCGCATGAGAGTTCTCACCCCGTCTAAATGGGCCCTTATTCCTTAAAATAAGCAAAATAAGGAAATATTTTAAAGTTTTGACTTTGATACCTAACGTGTAACTTTTTTATGAGCCTGCAAAGTTGGGTGCGTCCACTTTAAAAGTATAAAATTATTAAAAACTATTGATACCATTAAGTAACCCATAAAATGTATGGTAACTTTTGTTATAAAACCGTTACGATAAACGCAAGTTTTAACAAAATTCTTGTTTTCCCCAAACAATGTATGTCTCGTGACGTCACGTTATAATGGGCTTCAGTAGGAAGCGTTTCGGCACGAATTTGGGAAAGTCTAAAAATGTGATTTTAACATTGTAGTATCTCGGTGAGTTTTTATTATTTTTATTTTTTATTATATAATCTTTATTTCGGAATTAGATCCATAGCTTGTTAGTAAACTTAGGCTAGGTTGTTAGTAATAAATTATTTTACAAATTAAACATACACAAACAAATAACAAACCTGAGGAGAACAGGGAGATTTACCTACCAGATATATTGGGCTACACCCTTAATTTGCCCAGTCCAGTGTTTTAATATTGGACAGTCAAATCTGCCTGCTAACGCATTTAGGATGCTATTTGAACTTTGCCTTACCCGGTCTAACAATGAAGCAATTTTTCTGCGTATGATTGCTTGAAAAGTGTCTGTGCGGTTTTCAGCAAACATACCAGACGCACTGCACCATCTTGGCAGTCCCAACAACATCCTAAATGCGTTATTGTACTGGACACGTAGGGCGCTATAGGCTCGCATTGTATACTTTACCCACAGGCTGCTCGAGTAAAACGATTGACAAAAGGCTTTAAAAAGCGTTATCTTTACTTCGTCGGAGCAACGAGCAAACCTGCGGGTCAGCATATTACTCCTAACCGCTAACGCCCTACGTTCCCTTTCAATATCCTGGTCATCACTTAACGTAGGCGTCAAGATGTGACCAAGATACTTGACCTTCTCCACCAGTTTCAGGTGAGCACCATTCAGCACAATGGGAGGTACATAGTAAGGCTTTATTCTACCCGCTGTAAATACCATGACCTCACTCTTCCTCGTATTGTACTGAAGACCGTGTGCTAAAGCGTACGTCTCGCAAGTAGCCAACAGTTGCTCAAGGCCACAGATTGGTGGACTGAGCAGCACCATGTCATCGGCGTAACTGATGTTATTGATACAAGTATCACCTACGTAACATCCCGCGTGCATGCTGCTCAGTCGCTCAATCAGCTCATTGATGTATAAGTTGAACAACTTTGGAGACGTTATCCCGCCCTGCCTTACACCGCACTCCAGTCTGTACTCACCCGACAAACCATTGGCCCACCTCACCTGATTTATCTGGCGTGAGTACCAGTTTATAATATTGAAGTGGTTTTTCACTAATCTTTCTATTATTGAGAGGTGTTTCTATAACGTGTCAGAGAAAAAAGTTGTGAAATCATTTACAATGGCAACATTATGGTGACGTAAGCGAGTTCAAGAAAATGCACTGTTTTATTGTACCATGTATAAACGCAGCCTTACTTCCACTAAAGACTGCACCATACTTCATTTAGCTCGTTTAGTTAGTTGCCCAAGAGGTTACGTTCAGTGCGGCTCAACCGGCGGAAGAGAACGCACGTCCTAAGCTTAAACCGACGTGACAGTTGCACAACGTTCGAATTTTAAACTTCAGCGCGAGGACGACCGGTCAAAAAGTAAGTTAAGTTTATTTCACGAAATTTGAGTATTTTTTTTATTTAAAAATGGTAAAGAAGTTGAATCGTACGAATTCTTGAATTTAAAAAAGTATAGTAATTGTTTATAGGAAGGTTGCGCTAGAGGAAAATCATTATGAATGAAACTATTATTCATCGATCGATACCATTACGTGGTAGTAAAGTTAAGATGAAGATTAAGTTTAAGTGCCCTATAATTTCATTGCATTTGTTTTTAAGGCAATTTCCATTGCAGACAGTAATAAAATAAAGAATGATAACATTTTACCAAAAACCATTGTTTACTAGTATAGCTATTATCAGTATATTACCAAAAAAAATTTAAAATGTTTTTACATGAACTTAGAGTATTTTAAACAAACAATATTAAACGATCTTACAATAGAATACGACTCTTGATTACACATAAAAAATTACAAGAAATCCTTAAATTCAAACAAGACAACAAAAAATAATGAATTAATTAATCTTGCCCCTTGTTATACATAAATTACCTTTGATATTTAACATAATATCATTAATATCAATATCATCATCTTTCTAGCGTTTGTCCTGTCCGAAAAAGAGATCCGCTAATCTTATTAATACTTTAACCGACTTCCAAAGAAAAACGGTTATCAATTCGACTATATCTTTTTTGTACCTACCTGTGTTTGACGGTTGGGGTTGGACCGATTTGGAAAATTCAGTTTCTGTTTAAAAGGGTATACTTTCGAGTTGGTTCTATTGCAACCAGGTCAAGATCTGATGATGCCACCTTGAAGATATCGAGGGAACTCTTCGTATTTTTATGGTTCCGTACCACAAAAGAAAACACGGACCCCTTATAAAAGATCACTTTGTTGTCCGTCTGTCCGTCCGTCCATACGACTGTCCATCTGTCAAGACCCTGTATCTCGGTTAACGAGTGGAGTATCGAGTTGAAATTAAAACTATATACTCTAGTTTATGGTCCCTTGGAGCTGTGAAAAAATCAAACTTCTAAGTTAACATAAAAATAATATGGCCGTTTATGCCACAATAACGTACATTTCGACTCTCTCAAGGAAACCAAAATTTATAGGGTACTTTCTGTTGACCTACAACTTTTTGGCAAGTAATACCGTGTTATACTACAAGTATAGGGTAAAAGCTGAAAACTAAACATATTTTGTAATTATATCATAAAAAATATAGTCTTTATTTAAAGCATTTGTACGGACCGAGGCAGAGTTCGACTTGCACTCAACTTGCACTTGTCCAGTTTTTTATAATGACATTTCTTGTGAAATAGGCTCGTTTAAAGTCGGTGCAACTCTACAAAAGAAACCTCGCATTCACTAACGAGTCCGTATTTTCGCCACTCCTTGTCATTCTATGTAAATAGTAGAATCGACCAACGCAAAACTCCTAAATAAACTTTATCCTCGACCTACATATCCCAGGAAACCGCATAGCTTGTACCAGTTGAAAATTTAAACAACATTCTACTATGGCGAAATGGGTTTAGAACAGAATGCTATAGTATTACATTACCATTAGGCACCGGCCCCACCGCCGGCGAGTACGCGAGTAAAATTGGTCGAGTAGCATTACCACCGGTTTACCCTTGAATCGCCGATAAATGTTTCATCGACGTATCATTTCATCGAAAGTATGTATGTATGTATATAAACTCTTTATTGCACATAAAATTATACAAAAGCAATACAGAAATCAATGGTTATGTACAAAGGCGAACAACCCCTGACAACTTATTCCTGAAAGTAAAATTTCCCCGAAAGCCGTTTTTATCTTGAAATTAATATAAAAAAAAAAAACAAACCTAACCTAATGGTATTTACAGGATGACTCTTTAAAAAATCCTGAAAAGGGAAATCCTGGTTAGTGAAAAGGGGTAAAAGTCACATTTATACAAGGTACAAAAGAGCGTAAGTCATACAATAGAGTTGTGACCTTTTGAACCTAGTATAAATGGGACTCGTACCCTTTTTCACTAGATCCACAGTGACTCACTAGAAACACACTAAAATCGGTCTAAACAGTAAAAATATAGAATGTAAGCAATCAAAAGTACCTATACTCAAAAGGGGGGCAGTCCAACAAGGAGTGCATACCTACTCCGATGTGTATACGCTGCATTGCAAGTTTGTATTACTAAGTCCATACTTTTTTATTTGACTGTACATAATGGATACAGAAAAATACCGGTGTTTACCTACTCGTACGTCCATAGAGATAATAACTAAGGATCTTATCGTATCGTAAAATAATTATCAACACTTCACAGGAAATGTAAGATGAGTAAATAAAGGATATCCTTTGCTGTTGACGTAAGTTATAATAGACAAGGCACAAAATGTCTCCATACGTATAGGGACATTATACATATACTTAGAGCTTAGTAGTATCCATATGCGACAGCGTGCGTGAAACATGGCAAAGGATACATATAACAGTCATATAACTTAAACTCTTCAAACAGTTGTCGAAGAGACTCACAGAAACCACGAGAGACCGAAGAGCTGGCAGCTTCCAGCTTGTACAATCCAGCGAGGAAATGCTGCCAGCATCTTCGGTACCATGCCGCAGGGGCCATTTTTAGATTTATTTTAGTTTTAGTTTATAGTATGCTTAATTCTAATTTAGTTTTAGTTAATTCGGTTTAAAGAATTATTTATATTCTCAACAAGAAATTTACATTTCACTTATATGAGAAACACTTTTGGTATTTTATCTTCTTATTACAATTAATATTTTAATAGATAACATGATACGTATAAGTAGGTATAGTATATCACTATGTTACTTTTTTTACAAGTAGATCATTAGTATATTTGCTCCAGGAAACATGCATAGTATAATAATTGTATTGCATAGAATTCGTAATTATTTTAAGCTTAAATAACCTAATAATGAAAAAATCTAATTGTATTAAATTGTTTTTTTTTTTATTTGGAGGACCGTTTTTTTCTACTATCGAGATCGATAAAAAAATGTGTCTAAAACTAGTTTGATTGCGACAGTGTTTTATTTTGCCAAGGAAATTACAGGCTCTGATTATAAGTATGCGATCAAACTTTCTTAATTTTACCACCCTAAGTATCTGACACTAGAAACGTAAATGCAATGTAAATATGTAAAGGGTAGGTACTTAAAAATATTTACTGAGTATTTATTTTTACCTACCGAGTGTCGTTTTCTTAACTTTAGTTAAAGTACGGCGACCCACAGTTGAAAGACATTTTCGTTAAAGGACTTTGTTTTGTAATTGTGACCTCGTCAAAAAGCGACCGTGAACTCATGCAAAGTAGGTGTGAATGCTTACAAATATAAACATATATTAGTGATGAAAATAGCCAAAACAACTCTTGCCAAAACCATAACCGTTTTGCCGAAAACTAGTATTTCTTTGTGAATAAAGTCATCTTGGGACAACTTGACAAAGTGATATTCCAGCCATCCTGAGTAGCTTAGTTTATTCATTGCATGAAGGGGTGATGTCAACTAAGAGTCTAGCATCTTTGGGGTAGGAGACTGTGAGTATATTTCAGTTGATTGCACAAATAATATAATTATCATAATTTCTTGTACTTACTTACATTTATTGGTAATAAAACTGACAATAATAAATATGCCACAAACTTAGACTAGATTGAAACTAAATCAGCTAAAACTAAACTAAATCTATTCCTAAAAACTAAAATTCTTAAAATTAAAACAAATTTAAAAAATAATAAATCCGGCCTCCTTGTCATGGTCCCGAAGATGCTGGCAGCATTTCCTCGCTGTATCACAATGCCGATGCGTTGCGTGAGGCAGCTGCCAGCCCTTCGGTCCCCTGTCACGTCTACCAGTTTTTTGAATAGTTCCTTGAAGAACTGCCGAGTACTGGGACTCCACGGACCAAGGCTCTCGATCTCGGTACTTGGACAAGTAATATACTGCCATCATAAGCCCAAAATCCGTATGGAACTCTTCTTAAGGTAGGCGTTTATTAAGCAGAGCAATATAGACTAACCGAACCTATCTTCTCATCAGATGACAGCAGCCATCCTAGTCCAGCCCACGGGCGAGATGTGGAAGAAGATCAGAGTGGAACTGAACGAGGACCAGACCACGAAGGATCAGGATCTCTCCGCCATCAAGGAGTGGCTAAGGAAGCAGCCACATCTGCCTGATGAGTTCGGTATGTATCATATCATAAGCATAACCTCGCCATTATTCTGCAACCTTGTACTGTACCTACCATGTGTTATTTTTTGTATGTCTGTAGTAAAATAATGTGTTTACATACATACAATTTCCATGGATTTCGAATGTCGCAATCCTGTCTACAATTAAAAAAATGCAACTCAAATTCAAATCGTTTGATGCAAATCATGTTGTATAATTTATCTTATAAGTACGTCGTTATCGCGGGTGCAAAAACGATTTGACAGTACAGAAAAATTATGAAAAACAAGCAATAACAGACACGATACTCATTTAGAGGAACATTTATGCCTACACGTACGAGTTTAAGATTTATCAACATTAATTTCTATATTACTAGATAAAATGTTAGCAATACGCTTAAGGGTAATATTTCTCAACGATTCTGGAGATGAATGATTTTCACCCATTTTTAAGATGTACACATGATACGACTTCTGGATGCGTCAACCTTTATATGCTTAGTGCAATCTATTTTTTTTTTTATTTCCATTTTTTTACATTTGTGCAGTTAATTGCTAGTTTTACTTGAAAATAAGAAAATTTTAATTAATGCTGTTTTGATCAAATGCTATCATTAGATAATATTGACCACTTATAGAGTCAGAAAAACTGGTCCGGGATCACGACCCAGAAATCACCCTGTATAGCACAGCAATCTTAAAAGTAGATTCAATTTATGTAATAAAAATTTTTATCCAATGTACTAAAACTTTTGCAATGTCGTTATAAATTGTTGTAAATTCTGTATTTTTGTTTCATTCGGGCATAGCCATGGATCGGAACAGGTTGAGCGTCAAACACATGGGTTTATCTTATCTGTAGGTACTTCAGTTGTAGGTACCCGCTATACCTGGAAATCGCTGGAAATGATGACTGTACACTATCTCACCTATCTGAGCATTGGGTGTGCGATTAATAACACGTATAGATACCAGTGGCTGACGTCAAACTTTTCCGAGATCAGGCCTGAGTAAATTAGGCATGCTTTTTCTTCAGCATTAAGGACACTCTCCTCCTTAAATTATCTCTCAGTAGGTACTGTTCAATCGTTCGTTTCTGAGTGAACCTTGGGTCATCCTATTGATATACTATGGGCGGTAAAGTAAAAAAACCGGTCAAGTGCGAGTCGGACTCGCCCACCGAGGGTTCCGTACAAATTTGTAGGTACATATCATAAAGTACCCTATAAATTTTGATTCCCTTAGTAAAATCATTTTTTTTATGATTTTACTAATAATGTATATATAGTTTTCAGATTTTTCCCTTAAGTCGGTATTGCTTGCCAAATTTTACAGTTCTAGGTCAATGGAAAATACCCTTTGAATTTTGGTTCTCTTGATAGTGTCGAAATTTACGTTTTTTGCAGCATAAACGGCCGTATCTTTTTCTCATGTTAACTTAGAAGCTTAATTTTTTCACAGCTTGAAGGAACCATAAATTTGAGTACATGGTTTTAATTTTAACTCGATATCTCCACGCGTTCTCGAGATAAAGGGTCTTAACAGACGAACAGACAGACAGACAAACGGGCAACAAAGTGATCTTATAAGGGTTCCGTTTTTCCTTTTGAAGTACAGGACCCTAAAAATGACCCAGATCGCGGATGGTGTGAATAATTTTACCTCTTCCTTTAGCCTCTAGTGGCATTATATCTAACACAGCGAGATGAAAGGGCCACTTAAGGCATAACAAACTTCATCGCTCTCATTAACAGCCGCCCTCTCTTCCAGACGAGCAATGCCTTCGGAACTTCCTCCGCGGCTGCAGCTACTCCCTAGAGAAGACGAAGCGCAAGCTGGACATGTACTTCACCATGCGAGCAGCCTGCCCCGAGTATTTCAGCAACCGAGACATGAGCAGACCAGAGCTGATAGACCTCCGCAACAGAGCGTGAGTACCATGGCTTCCTTGCCATTCATGTGACAAACATAGGCATATACTTCTCCATGTGAGCAGCCTACCCTGAGTACTTCAGCAACCGGGACATGAGCAGACCAGAGCTCATAGACCTCCGCAACAGAGCGTGAGTACCATGGCTTCCTTGGCATTCATGTGACAAACATAGGCATATACTTCTCCATGTGAGCAGCCTGCCCTGAGTACTTTAGCAAATGGGTCGTGAAGAGTCCAGAGCTGATGGACCTCCTCAACAGACCTTAAGTGCCATGGTCCCAACGACATTCAAATGACAAAATGCTCAGCCGCCAAACAAGCTGGATATGTGCTTGTCCAAGGGACTAGCCTGCCCAGAGTACTTTCGTAAGCGAGATATGCACATACCAGTGCTGATTGATGGTCTTCGTCAACAGAACGTGAGTACCATGGCCTCATTATTTTAGCAGAATTGTTGGTTCTAGAATTGCCACATTTATAGGACTTCCTCTACTGCAGTGCCTCCCTCGACCGTACCGTCAAATGTGGGAGCTTGGGACAGGCAAGGTAGCTGTAGACAACTGTTTTACCTTTGTAAAACAGTGTGCGTAGTTAAAGGAATAACTATCGGACTAGTAATCCAACATGCAAAGACGGTAGTGTAGACAGCGGCATTTCTGAAATTGGGCACTATTTTTTGTCAAATGTCACCCTGCGTGTTTTAAGTTCCCCCATTTGACGGTAACTCGAGCTGATAGACCATGCCAACAGAGCGTAAGTACCATGACCCTACAACAGTGGTTCCAAGCTTTTCCACCTTGCTATCTCTCGGGTAAAGGTTGTGAATGAGACACTTAGACTAGTTGGAGTGACGATCTCAACAAAACAGCTAGCTACTAACTTGATAAGATTGAGAGGCACTTTATTCTAAGAACCATTTCCCATCGGGTGGAATATATGCTTATTTGTTACCGGTTGTATGTATTTAACACAAAATCGTACAATAAGAGCAAGACGGCCTCTTTTCTTCTTCCTCATTTTATTTTACTTGGCCCTTGTGACAACAATGTTAAGATACACATGTCGTCATAATCCATGATGGCGCCAACCTACCTAGATAGTATACATAAGATATGAATCAATAAACAAACATGTTATGATGTGAATATAGTAAAATAATAGGTTTAGTATCTACGTGATGTATCGTAATATCATAATTATGACAGATCACGTAGGTACCGTAACTATTTTACTTTACGTTCATTATTTCAGCCCAGAGATATCTACTGTCAGACATATTCTCCCCCAAAGACTTCCACAACGAATGGTTGCTCGCTTTTTGACTCCATCGACTTCTAACGACTTTAATCACGACAGGTCAACAGGGCTTCTTGTCTTGGGTCAACCCATGCTATGTCTTCCGTACCTGCATAGTTCCGTACAAATCCACTCGGGTACTGTTCGGAATACTGTTCTTGAAGTTATCAACGAATACATTCTAACCTAACGGACCATGTATCCCAAGTGTATGACCTGGGACACATAGTCCAGTTACGTAGGTCCAGCTTCAAGAAAGAAGTCACCGAATCCAATTCGGGTTGGCAGTGATCGGAAAACTGAAGCTCAATTTCGCGTCGTCTGAAATCCCGCAATGTATCAACTTAACAAGGTCCTTGAACTCTTTGATCAGTGTATATTCTGAATGATTACGTAGGTACTTAAATTTATTGGAATGTATATCACATAGGAGTCTTTCGCATGCTTGGCATCTTGTAATGATCTTGTATCCATTTCAGTCAAGGACCCCCGCTGCCAGGCCTCACACCCAATGGTCGGCGTGTCACTGTCTGCAGAGGTACGTGAATATCATCAGTCTTACTCCCAATATTACGTATAACTAAGACAGTGCATTCTGCATAGAAACCTTGCGACTCGCTTCGAAAGTTCTCAACCTATGTTACTCATATAGAATAGGGATGATGACTGGGTTAAAAATATGTAATTCTATTTAGTCCGTCAGTTAGATTATGGAAAAATATGGGACACGTATTTTTTGGTTTATCAAAATATTAAAAATCGACAAAGTTATAGATCATCAAACTTCTGGAGTGGGGGGCTTGTGACGTCACTCTTGAGTACAATTTGTACTCAAGAGTGACGTCACTCGAAACTTCTAAGCACTCTATCCTCGTCAGTTTTTGTTTGTCAAACAAAACAAAAAATACGTGTACAATATTTTTTCATAATGTAACAGACGGACTAAACAGTTTTTTTTAGTCATCTAGCCTGTTTAAAAATTGTATTGGCTCTTTTCTTTCTCTACACTCTTCAAACTTTGAAATTTGACGTTTTGATATGTAATATTTTAATATTATGAATAAATAAGCATAACAGACTCAGGAAGATTGATAAACAGATTCTATATACACTCACGGACACTGAATTAGGGTCCTCTTCTAAATATATAAAAGAAGAAACTGACTGACTGACATATCAACGCACAGCCCATACCACTGGTCCTAGAAATTCCAAATTTGGCACATAGGTTCATTATAAGGTATGGGTGTGCACTAAGAAAGGATTTTTCAAAATTCACCCCCTAAGGGGTTCAAATAGGGGTTCAAAATTTGTATGGAGAGTCTACGATTTTTGAAGTAAGAGGTTTGAAACTTCATGTTTAGACTCTTCATTAAAATAAATAAAAAGTGGTTCCACCGTTTTTCGAAATTCCTCCTCAAAGGGTTCAAATGGGAGTTGAAAGTTTGTATCTGGACTCTACGATATCCCGTTAAAGAGTTCCCTTGGGAGAGTAACGGGAACAACACGGGTGAAGTCGCGGGAAAATGCTAGTTTTCTATATAATTGTTTAAACCAGTGTTTTTCAACGTGTGGGTCGCGACCCCCTGGGGGGTCGCGAGGTTTCTTTAGCGGGGTCGCAAGAGGTCGAGAGGACTACTTCAGTAAAAACAACGATAAAGTTTAAAAAGATGAATTTCATGTATGTCACACATTATCAAAAAGTGAAGGGGCGGGGGTTGCGAAATACTTTTTCATGGGTCGTGTCATGAAAAAGGTTGAAAACCACTGGTTTAAACAAAATTACCCGAATTCATTGTCCGTGAGTGTTATAGCCTCACTGGTGAGAATAAGAATAATACCGTAAAATAAACTTAGTTCTGTTCCCAAAAGTTGAAGTTACCGATCCCCGGCGCTGCATTAGCCTGTATCAGAATGCTTTATTTCTAATGCTTCCCATGTATTTTATTTGAAACGTTAAAACCAACTTAAACCCTTACAAACTTACAGACCCGTTCTCAGGCTAATCGCATGGATAAAAACTTAAATTTCGCTTTCTAATTTTGAATTCGTGGTTTCCTACTCATATCACAATTCAATAACATTGTCAGAAAGTTTATATTATAGTTTTTCCAAATGGAGTCATGGTGACTCGCTTAACATAATGCGCTTGCGTAAAAGATCTTTGACTTCAAAGTGTCAAAGGAGATCTTTTGTTTTAAGCAAGATGCCGGCTTTTTTGTTAAGTAACATTTAAGTACGGGTACTAGTATGTATAAGTTTTTACTAGCCTACTATGTTTAGGATGTTTTACATTGTATTAACTTAACCTTTAGGCTTATGGCTTAATAAACGATAAAGCACCGTAACTGACAAGTATGTAAGTGTAAGAGTCTACTTAACAGTGATGACAGTTTGATAAAAATAACACAACACAAAATGTATGTGGTTAAGATCAAGTATAAGCAATAGTCATTCACTTATACTCACCACACAATTAAGTTTATTGAAAACTGTCAAGGTATTTTTTTCTGGGTAAAATTAGATTCAAATGTTGGCCTTTTTTTTTTAAACCTGACAAACTTGCAACCCTCATTGGGCGTGGCAAAAATCGTACCAGGTGGGGGCCAAGGCGTTCCCTGGGGTCGAAGCAGGTCGCTGGCCGGGCCACCTTCAGAGGGGGGGGGGGGGGGGCTTGGAGTCGAAACAAGTCGCCAGTCCCGGTCCCCTTTAGAGAGAAGGTCGGCTATAGCGCCTGGAGTCGAACCAGGTCGCTAGGCCAGAGCCACCTTGAAGTTACGCTGGTTGCTCAAACTTTGGCCTAGAAACTGAAATGTACCAGATAATTATTTAAGTAAAATGTAAAGAATGAATAGAAAGCAATTTCATGAAACAACAACAATAAACTATTATTCGTAAACTTTGTATAAAACGGGTCAATAGTCAATACAGGTTAATTTTTCATATTTTTGGAACCTTTTATTCGTGTCTGCTCACGGCATTTATGAAGCTTGCGATACAACGAGCGCATCCTGAAGATACGTATTCATTTTGGTCCTAAAAGCGTCATTTCTATAATTGCAGGCATAGACAAGAACCTGGACACCCACCAGCTGATAGACGCGTTCAAGCTGGCTATGATGATAGGTGACGTGCGACTGAAAGAGGAGATCGAGGGAGTGGGAGGCGACGTGTACATTCTGGACGCATCTATCGTGGCCCCCAGCCATCTGGCCAAACTGTCGCCCACCGCTATCAAAAAGTTCCTCATCTGTGTTCAGGTAAATTGCAAACGGCTATCTATAAGAACCACGCAGCTAACTAGAAAGGTTAACACTAATTAAGAAATAGTACATTACACAACTAGGGTGGGAATACAATTACAAAGAAAGGCCGAGATCGCAGATGTTTGCGGCCCGAGCTGCAAGCGAGGGAAGTAAATATGCGATCGAGGGCTTCCTTTATTACCTCCCGTGTTGTGTACATCATTTTATGTCTACACTTGGCCAGAAAGCGGCTTTTTCGGTACCCGCAGCGTGCGGAAAAAGCCACTTTATGGCCAGGTGTGGCATAAATGTTAATGTTGCTGTGCTATGAAATATATGGAGATAGACAGTAATAGATCGTCGATTTCTATGGGAAACAAGCGTGTAATGTAACGTTTTCCGCTTGGCGTTTGACGCCAAAAGTATAAATTAGTGATGGAAAACATAAATTTTCCATTGCATTTGGTGATCTTTGAACAATTAATTATAACATCGTCAGGGCATATCATAAAGGGGCTGAAATGGGAGGTCGACAATGTTAAGTTGTGCTATTGTATCAAGTGGGGTATCAAATGAAAGGGCTTAGTTTTTAAATTCCAAAACCGTTTTTGTTTTTTTTCTTAATCATGTATTTTTTTGATTTAGGACAATAAAAGTAAAAAAAATACCATCCTATAAGTTACTGAACGGAAAAATCTGTAATAATTACCAATTATTAATTTATCATCCCAAAAATTACAGAAAAAATATAACGGTTTTCCTAACTTGTACTACCGTTTTTTAGAAATTTTCAAAATCGTAACTCATGCTTATTTGCTTCTATTAAACTAACCGCTATGCAGTTTTTCTTGAACTATTCTCGTACGAGTTTGTACGGAACCCTCGGTGCGCGAGTCCGACTCGCACTTGACTGGTTTTTTTTATTTAGTTGTGCAATTTTCTGCCAATTTTATGTTATATTTACCTACTTAGATTCACTTACTTTTGCAATCCCAATAGGACAAAATATTGACCCACTTTGTTTTTCTATTGTGTTACCATTTTTTCATATACTTTGTATATCGATAACACAAAGGAAAGTCTTATTAGTTTATGGAAATTTTGGGACACTTTTTTTCTACTATTGAGATGGAAAAGGCTCGTGATTCTAAATAGAAATAACATATACTCGTAATTGGCAGAAAACTTGAAACTTGAAAACTCGACTTGACGGGGCACTACCGTGCCCCCAGATAATGAAGAAAATCGCGTTTTATTTAAGAAATTCTCATATAAAGGGTTATTCTTAAGAAATATGTCTGCGACTTATTCCTCTGTCTCCATACATTTAGTATGAAAAAGGGCCAGAGGAATAAGGTGACCGCAGCAGACATATTTCTGAAGAATAACCCATAACATTTTGGCGAACTTAATGTCGGTTAAAACCATGCGTAAGGTTCATAACCTTGGCAGACGCCGTTTATGTCAATATCTCAAGGTTGAAACGAAAGGCATGTGAAAATGCGGGCGCGCAACTTTTGTCGACCGCCTTGGCCTTGGTTGCGAAAGCTCAGTACCTATGAATTGATTTTCAAGGTGCGCTGACGGTCTCTGTTTGTTGTTTCGAAACCTAACCAATTAACCATGGTCAGTGAATATGGTAAAATATGAGGATTATTTTACTTAGGAGAGGAGATTTGGATGTTTGTTACTAAATAACGTGGGAACAAGATCGAGATGAAATTTGGCATATGAGTATAAATCCCGTAAGTTCCCTTGGGATATAAATGAATAACACAGGTAAATGCTAGTCTATAATACCTATTTTACGTATTATAGACTAGCATTTACCGTACATTATATTATTTCTACTTGTACGAGCCTTTTCTATCTTACACTAGGCTTATGATGCTACGCTTTGTCCTGCGATAAATAAATGATAAAGCATCCGACACTCTCACACACTATTTGTCAGAACGTGACGGATGCTTTATCATTTATTTATCACGCGACAAAGCATAGTATCATAAGTCAATAAAGTGGCAATTACCACGCGTGGCGTAGCGAAGTAAAACGGCGCCCAGGGCACGCATCCAAACCGCGCCCCGGGTGGACGGATATGGCATTCAAGACTTTATTTCGCCATGTTTAAGAATTTGGATTGTATTTCTTTTTAATATGTAGTAACTAAATGCTTACCACGGGCGAATTCTGAGACATTCTTTGTTTTACCGCGTTTTAATTAATGTATTATATAATAAGATAAGGGCTGGCTCGTTCCTCGCGCAGCGGATAGGCATTGCCATCCAGAGAGGCAACGCAGTCAGCCTTATGGGCACCCTTATCCTCTTATTAAGCACAGAATTGCTAATTTTCCAGGAAGCATACCCAGTGAAGCTGAAAGAGGTGCATGTGGTGAACGCGTCCCCCCTCATCGACACCGTCATCAACTTCGTGAAGCCCTTCCTCAAGGAGAAAATTAGGAAGCGGGTGAGCTATCTACAGTAGAACCCGCTTAATACGATCACGTTCAATACGATTTCTCGCATAATACGCCATACGTCCCTGCAACTTGAGGCATGTTTACATAATTTTTTATCCCGCTTAATAAGCCTTTCCGCTTATGACGCGTTTATGGCTGGGTCCCTTAATAAAAGTCTTATGCGACTTTTACTTATATATAGGCACAGTATAATAGCAGTATTTTTTTTTCCTACAAAAGGTATATTGCGCGGCTTGTATGTGTGCGCGTTGGAAAAAAAAGGACATAAGTTTCCGGATGATGAAACTGTCCCAAAGCACTGACCTCGTTGACCCGTAACTCATATTTGCCATATATAATCTCAGATATTGCAAAATATTGATAACATTATTCTAATAACAAATAAACCCGATAGCCCCCCACAAACGGGCATTTCTCCAGAAATATGTCTGCGACTCATTCAACTGTCTCAATACATTTAGTATGAAAAAGGGCCAGATGAATGACGTGACCGCAGACATATTTCTGGAGAAATGCCCAAACAGTGAAATTTGATATTTCGGAGACCACACGTTACACTAGCGCCTCTAGCCGTGAAATTCATTCCGGTAACCCTCATTACTATTCAATATGTCAGCTTGTTGCAAGTGATAAGCGTCCTCTTCCATCTCATGAATGGAGTCGTTTTCCTATATGATACGCCTACTTAGAAGGTATTAAAGGTGAAAATAATACTTATGCATAATTGCTATTACCTTACCGTCAGGCTTGTAGACCTATTACATAATAAATGTATAACGTCATCTTGTATACCACGTTTTATGCCGAAATAACATTACCTATGCACGATGGACCCTGTAATAGGAGCAAATAATTAAAATGTAGGTTATACTCCTCAAACTGAACAACATTTGTTCAGCGACATTTAAAAATAACTTTTCTTACTAAAGATTTATTTTATTTTTACAATTATAATTTATTTAAAAACACCTAAAATAAGATTACACCCTAAATATAAAACAACTCCTCCATGTCTCTCCCGGGCGGCAGAGTGCCCGGAAGGCTGGCTTGTCTTGATTTTTAATATGCCTACCTACTTACTTTGAAATTTATTTGAAGACGCAATGTATTGCGATTTCTTTATGTTTGCTGCGTGATAAGCGAAGTCAATTAGACTGTTGTTAACATACATCGAAAATACTATTTAATTAGTATGAAAAAGAAAAAATCTTACGTCTACATAATTTTTAAAAGTTAACATTACAATTTAACATGATACCTTGTTTCGGCACAGCACTCTGCAAGTCTACATATAAATTTTTAAAATTTTCATTTCATATTATTTTAACACATTCCTTGTGGGACTTTAATGCACTTTCAGTTTCTGCGTTGAGATCTCGTATTCGACCTTGAAATGACGAAGGAAATTATTTTTTTGTTTAGATCTTCTGCCACACGGAGATATCGAGTCTCTATGACCACGTGCCGCGGGAGATGCTGCCTGATGAGTACGGCGGCAACGGCGGCTCCATAGACGACATCAACAGTAAGTTCCACATTTACACTGGAGAAGGGTTACCAGAACTAGTCCAGTTCTTTTGCGACAAGTATATTGGCTCTGTAGAGTACATGCCAACGAGTGCGGTGGCAACGACGGCTCCATCGATGACATCAACAGTAAGTTCCACATTTACACTGGAGAAGGGTTACCAGAACTAGTCCAGTTCTTTTGCGACAAGTATATTGGCTCTGTAGAGTACATGCCAACGAGTGTGGTGGCAACGGCGGCTCCATCGACGACATCACCAGTAAGTTCCACATTTACACTGGAGAAGGGTTACCAGAACTAGTCCAGATCTTTTGCGATAAGTATATTGGCTCTGTAGAGTACATGCCAACGAGTGCGGTGGCAACGACGATTCCATCGACGATATCAACAGTAAGTTCCACATTTACACTGGCGAAGGGTTACCAGAAGTAGTCCAGATCTTCTGCGACAAGTATTATTGGCTCTGTAGAGTACGTGCCGACGAATACGGCAGCACTGGTGGCTACCTCGACGCCATTAAGAGTAAGTTCTACATTTACACTGAAAAAGGGTTACTAGAATGTATTCAAACCTTCTGCTACAAGTACTATCAGCCCTGTAGAGTAGGTACGTGCCGATGAATACGACAGCACTGGCGGCTCCATCAACAATAAGTTCCACATTTATTTGCATGCAAAAGCTGTTCGCAAGGGGAGCCTGTCTTGTTTCCCATGAAGGTAAGAAAGAACGCACTACGCTTAACTACGCGGCAGTACCAGAGACACGTCAAAATATTCATTGTATGAGATAAAACACACAACGCGGCAGCGGATCAACGCGCCACTGCGGTATACTATTAGAGAGTACGTCGCGTCGAGACGCCTAGTTTTACCTTTACCGTTACATTTCTAAAACCTCTTAAACAACGAGAATCCTGAACTTACCGATAACATCTAAAGAATTCAAGACTCGCCTTGAATCATAGGGAAAATACACACACGGACAATGAATTCGAGTCATTTTCTATGAACAATTATATAGAAAATGACCCGAATTCATTGTCCGTGAGTGTACTCTAAATCGATGAGTATTTTAAATGTCCAAAGCCTCTAACTTCAACTATTTATTGTTCACTATTGCAGAAGCGTGGGTAGCGAAGCTGATCGAGTACACACCGTGGTTCAAGTCTCAGGAGTCAGTCAAAGCCAACGAGGCGCTCCGGCCCGGCAGACCCACCAACTATGACGAGCTCTTCGGCATCGATGGCTCCTTCCGACAACTCTCTATAGACTAGACTGAGTAAAGTTTTAAGGATGAAAGGTTATACCAGCGTTGACAGTTGAGATATATCTTGCGATATCACTTAAAGGTTTCACAAAGGACCTCCGTGGTCTATGGACTCCAATGCGGCTCATGACATTATTGGCAAGGGTCGACAGCTCTTTCTGCCACGTTTTTTCAGAATTCGTCATTTTCATTTATTTTCATAAACTCATTCGAGATCTCCTTGCTACCGATAAAGTTGAAAGTTATAAAGCATTCGTTTTCCTTAAGCCGTAATATTTTTCATCACACTTGCTCGAAAATGGTGTCATTACACGTAGGTTTTGCGGGCCGTAAATGACCTATTACGCCCTAGGGCGTAATGGTTTTCTTTTTACCCGACTACGGCGAAGCAAAAAGGAGGGTTATGATTTTAGCACCGTATGTATATATGTATGTATGTTTGTATGTTTGTATGTTCGTTTGTTCCCTCATAACTCAAAAACTACTAAACCGATTCAAACATGAGGGGTATCGTTAGATTCGTCTTGATTCTGCGCGGGTTATAGGCTAGTTAGTTAAAACTAAAATTTAATATACAGACCGTGGTCCACAAAAAACTCATGGATTATAAAATAAAAGTCATCGAGTTGGATCGAGTTACATATCAAATTAAAGAGCTTTAAAAAACTATTGCAAAAATATATCACACATGCTGATACAGGTATATTATGCAACAATATTTTCATTTTAATAACAACAAGAACGACATTCAACAGCTTGCTCTCCAGCGATTTGTTTCGACAAGGGCTAGCATAATGTGTCGTTATGGCAGTCGTGGCATGAAATGATATCACCCGTTACTTTCATAATACATTTGATAGAAAAAGAAAAAACATATTTTGATATTTTGACACCTGCTAAATATCAAAATGGCCTGCTATGCTAGACCTTCAGATGTCTCATTCGTATTGACAGATATCGGGTAACTTCGTATTTGCGAACATTGCCGAATACATGTCATTTTCATGCCGGCAACTGACGCGTGAATAATGTTATATATGTCACATCAATAATGTTTAAATAAAATCGTTGTAATGCCGTAAATATTACGCGGTTTTACCTATGCTGCCTCACTGCGAGCATATGTAAAAATATGTCTCGAGGAGGCATTATCACCGGTAAGTATTATTGTATTAATATCGAAATAATTGTACATGTTTAATTTCGCTACCCGCAATGACAGTTTGCTAAGCTACTCAACTAGAGGTGTCATAAGATGAAGTCGATATTTTTTATCGACAGTGGTTACCTACGTATGAATTGATAACTCGGTGCACCTAAAATACAAAATTAACCCTTTCAGGATTCCGAAAGATCAGCTCGTAGAAGAAGAGTGAATGAATACTACCGGCCGGGATAATTTGGTTTCCGCAGCCCCGTAGCAGTAGCACAATATGCGGCGGCCAAGATATTTTTCATAATTTCATACAAACAAAGGAACTGAAAAAGTAAATCTTGGATTCAGGCAACTGCATAGATACATATTAAATGCGCTCAAAAATATTAACTCTTTAATTGCGATAAACTTCAAGTAAAGTTGTTTCTAAATACAGTAACCATTTATCATCTTTTTACAACTGACTGTAAATCGATATCTATAAATCACTCTAGTCACACTTAGTGGCACCTCTATAATAATTATTTCTACTCAATAACAGATGACACTGTTGTAAACTGTTGTTATAATCCATCTATTGGCGAGGAGCGGAATCATATATGACAACTTTAGTTACGTTGAATCACGATTTTCAAATAGGTGTTAGTAAAAGCTATTTTTTTTTCTTTGTATTTTGCAGTATGAGAAGAACACGTTAGAATTGATTTTTATAATTCTAAAGTTGTTCCAGTTAAAAGCCTTTTTTAAAAGTGTGGCATGTATATGTTTTGCTACGGTTGTACATGTCACCGGTTTTCATACTATTTGACTAATTAACATACCAATTCATGTTGTTTCTCCTCCGCAAGAAGTACCGCACAGAGCCAAAGGCATGAAGCGCTCCTGGTTACTTCACGCAAACTGTATGTAAATATCTAATTATTGCGAGCCCGAAGGGCGAGCTTCAGGCTTCTTCTACTCAGCAAACACCAAATAACCCAGCATTCCGAAATAATTTTAAGCGGGGCAAAGACCGAATACCGCGTTGGACTGGACCAAAGGCACCGAGCGCCCCTGGTTACTTACTTGTACCTATTAATCTTATTTTTGCAAGTCCGAAGGCCGAGTTTCAGGCTGCGAGGCCGAAAACCGAGCTCTTCCGCAAACACCCCATGTCCCGTAGTAATTTTAAGCGGGACAAAAGCAAAACATAAAGCGTCTTATATCGCTGTAAGCAAACCATGTGTTAACTGTTGTAATTCTTGTCATTACTATTAAATAGAGGGTGGTTATGAAAGAGTTCGGTCGTTGGCCTCACACGCTGGTATTGATATAGTTCTTAGGAAGGGAAAGGCGCTTAAAACCGTAACTGAATAATAACTAAAAATACGTAAATAAAATAAAGTTAAAAACTAAAACCCGACTACGAAAAAGTCTAAAACAAGAATTTTAGGTTTTAGTTCACCAGGCACAGATAAATTGCAATTTTTTAATTTAGAGAACGTTTCGAGTATGCCGTCAGTCGTTCGTAGTCGGAGGCCCCTTTTTGGTTTGTCTTCTTGCCGGGGCCTCCGACTACGAACGACTGACGGCATACTCGAAACGTTCTCTAAATTAAAAAATTGCAATTTATCTGTGCCTGGTGAACTAAAACCTAAAATTCTTGTTTTAGACTTTTTCGTAGTCGGGTTTTAGTTTTTAACTTTATTTTTTAAATTTGAAACGCTGGTTCTGTTTTACTCTTATTTGTCATGATCAAAGAAAACGCCAACTTACTTTTTTAACTTTTATTACTGAAATATTTATTTAAAGAGAACTGTTATTGCAAATACATGTAAACACATATTTCTGTAACATTAATTAAATGTTTAAATAGTGTATTTCAGTATTTTGCAAATATAAAATCAACCATTTTAAGTCTTTACCGCTATGGTTTCCGAACGTGACTTGTCGTCTCGATATATGTCACTAATGTCACTGTCAGTTTTACAATTTTATTTAGGTTAAGTAAGGTTATTTTAATCAGATTTCCTCACAAGTGCGATGAAAAGCATTGTGTGTGCCACGGGCGGTAAGGGAATTACAAACTCGTGTTATTAAAGCCCTCGGCTTCGCCTCGGCCTTGTAACAAACACTCGTTTGTAATTCCTTACTTACCGCCCTTGATACACAATGTACTATTCAGGCTATTTTAAAACGCTAGCATATAGAAACCAATAAAATAGATTACATTTGGTTTTTTAACAATTGTGAAAAGTTAACGGTTTTGGAGAAAAAAAAAACTTTATGGCTGTCGATAATTATGACTGATAATACATTCTGACTTTTGAAAATTGTTTAAGACACCGTGCCAAATAACCCGAAAATTTTAACCACGTATTCCTGATGGTATTACAAATAAATAAAGTTAAATCAACATAGGTCGAATTTTGTCATTTTACATTTAATAGTCTTATGGAACAAAATAAATCAGTAAATTGAGCCCCTCCTTATAAACATGTCCTTAGGTGCTTGAGGAAAAGGTATCAAAAAGAAAAAAAAAATGGAAACAAAAGGTAAATTTTTTGGACTCGTAGTCACTTACCATCAAATACTGCGAAGGTTAATTGCTGTTTCGTTAAAAGATTTAACAAAAAATATAAAAGTATCTTAGTCACATTTATTAGGGCTTGTTACACACTTGGGAGTATTCATTTAAAAAATAATGAATATCTTGAAAAGTAACCGTTTTTCGACTTTACATCATATAACTTTTTTTACTCCTAATAGTTGTTAGAATCTATAGTTACAGTTTTTCGGGTTACTCGGGGCACGGTGTATAGGCCCATAGCGGTTAGATTTGGGATGAGTATTGCGCCCCGAAAAATCCAGTTTTATAACGCTAGTATAACTTTCATCGTTTCGTATAATATAGTATAAATTTATACCTATGATTATAAGACTACAATGTAAATGGGATCAGTAGATAGACTTAATTAACTTTTCCACACATAATCAAACAATGTTATAGTTAAATAGCTACCAAAAAGTCTTTCATTGTTTTCTTCTACTTCGTCGAATGCTACCACTGTGCACTGAAATGATGCTACTAGAATTTTCTGTCATTATACATTGTAATTAAAAGCATGTGAGCATTTGACAGATCATTTTGAATGGTATATTTTGCAAACAATACCTATAGATGGGGGGTCACCCACACGATTTCTTAATTTTTTAGACCCTTCCGTTGCTCTATATCAACATTTTCATCTGTTTAACATAGACAGTCACATTAGACCCCCCCCCCCCTCATATGCGTATGACATAATATATGGATGATCCCTCGTCAGTCCCTTGAACTAAAGAAACTTCTGTTGAGGAGCATTCCATGAAAACATCAACTTTTTGTCCCTTACGAAACGCTATGGCAGCTACCCTAATAAAACGTATTAGGTGCTAAGAAACACTACCAATCTTGAAGCCGAGTTATGATATTACAATGCTGATAATTAGCTTCCTGAATTTATTTCTCGTATTAAAACGGTGGTGTCCCTTACGAAATGTTTTCATGGAATGCTCTTTGAACTTAAAATTAGTCGTCAGTCACCAGTAGGGCGCACTTTCAGCATGAGAGAATCGGGAATTCCCGGTACTGCCATACCAAAATTTCCCGGTTCTGCACGCCGTAGTCACCAGAAAGGCGATAACGTTCCCCAATCCTTCAAACAAACATCTTGTTTTTGTTGTGTTGTAATTTTCTGCGTTATTGCATCTTTTTTAGTTTTTTTTTTAATTTGTAATCGATTCGTCATTCTACGCCCTTCCATTTATTTAGTGGGTAAATTAAGGTTACGATTATTTTTTGGATATAATAATATGTTTTATAAGGTTATTTTAAGTTTTATATAAATATCCATTTTGAATTGGATTGTTTTATTTTACTCCCAAAGAAATATTTATTTTCCATGGTAAACAAACAATTTATAACTGGTGGTATAGTGCAAATCTTGCGAGGTGAATTTTTCGCTTCGAGCCCTAATCTGTCAAACAAAGGCCATTGTGTCTATTATGGTAAAGTCGCTATAATAGATACAATGGCCAAACAAAGGCCATTGTATTTATTGTAACTAGCTTGTAGCGCCTGGCGAAAAATTCACCTCGCAAGATTTGCACTATACCTATATACTGTGGATGAATGTTTCCTTGCCTACCGGTGCCGGTAGCAGTATGTTATGGTCAATATTTACTATTTCTGCCACTTTCATCGATAGTACATTACTACAGAGGCCGGGAAGTAAGGGGTTGCCGGTCCAGTACATATATGTGGCCGAGCGAAAGCGAGACCAGATAGTTACAAGGCCGGCAACCCCATTTCACACCAAAGTAGTATAGTGCTTTTCTCAAATATGCAATGAAGTAAATTAAAAACACTCCAAAAAAATCAAACTTTATTTTCTAGAGACACCAAAAGTAAAGTAGACAAATAATAGAATTACAGAATGAAAAATTTTCAATTTCTTTTCCAAAAACTGTTTCAGAATACATTTTTACCGCGAGTATTTAGATGAAATATTTTAAACGTCTATTCTTGTAGAGTCTGTGCGGAAAGAGAATAGGCGTGGCGAAAAACGGAACTAACCTAACCAGTATGGCATTTTTTTTTAAATATGGTAGAAAAGCATTACAGCGCCCCCAAATCTAAATCCTATTCTCTTTCCGCACAGACTCTAGTTAAGTTTGCAATTTTAAATTATTGGAAATTGTTTATAATGTGTTATTTGTTACAAACACAGTCAAAAATTACTGAAATAATAGTAAAATATGCCATATAAATTTCATATACAGTAAAATTGGTTTTATAGGGAACGTGCACGAACTGTTGCAGCACTAAACGACAAAAGAGACACGGGCGGACAATAAAGAAACTATCGCCCCTGTCAAATCAAGCTGTCAATGTCAATGATAATATGTAAGTGTCTATGCCAAATATAGTAAGTCGTAGCTACACTGACGTTAATCGTCCTTCAACGCGATAAATTAACGTTATTCACCAAGGACCTTAAAATAAATAGCCGGACGGAGCGTCGTCGCCAACAGAGAACTGAAGCATTTTTAGTCGGCCGGCTGCTTGTACTTACGAGTCCGCACGCACACATCAACTAGTTTTTTCCTACTAACCGCAGCGCGCACACATTGACCTGACCAACCAGCATTAAGTTAGCCGGCGGACTATTGCTGCTTCAGTTCTTTGTTAGCGATGTTCCGTCCGGCTATTTATTTTAAGGTCCTTGTTATTAACGGCGTTTTCGTCAATGTGGCCCCAGCATGAGAGGGTATATGATTTAGATTGGCGGCACCAGTTGGCAGCACCCTCGTCGTGCACGTTCCCTAAAGTCAAGTTTTGAAGATGGGAAATAAGCCTTGGCTGATTTGAAACCTCCTTAGTCTGAAATGACGTATACGAGTAGGTTCTATATTTTAAAACTAAACTCATAACTCCCGAGGGATTTATAGATTTTCATACAGTTTTTCCTCCCGTGGGAGTTATAGTTTTGTATAACCCACGGGAGGTAAATCGCCTCGAGCTGGTATATAAGCCCGCGTCGCGTGTTATAACACCCTTTACGACCTAGTTTGATGAAATAGTACATTACATAACTAGCGTGGTAATACAAAGAAAGGCCGAGATCGCAGAAGTTTGCGGCCCGAGCTAAAAGCGAGGGACGTAAATATGCGATCGAGGGCTTCCTTTATTACCTCCCGTGTTGTGTACATCATTTTATGTCTACACTTGGCCAGAAAGCGGCTTTTTCCGTACGCGCAGCGTGGCCAGGTGTGGCATAAAATATGTTAAATGTTCCTAGCGAGACCTACGCGAAAAATAATGACGATGTGACATAAAGTAACAGGCTAATCTACTCACACACATATCATAAACACTCTATAATGCGTTCAAAAACAGCAAATTATGACCATCATAATCATAACGATAAACTTATTGTTCTAGACGGGACCCGGGTGTTTCCGACTAGAATTAACCCCGTTTCAGGGTGCAAAAAATCTTATACTAATTTAGGTTCTCTGACTGTACGTACCTCTGCACTCGTTGACGTGGGCCCATTTCCGTCAAGTCAAAGTCGGGCAGTCAAGTCTATATCAGTCAGGAGTCAAAGTCAAGGTTCTTCAATGGGTCGGGAGTCGCTTGATGGCGAACAATGCTGTCCCGAGACAAATCCCAAAAATATGTGCGGTTCGCGTCGCGAATATAGTCTCACACACTTAATTGTTCACACAAATCATTCAATCGTTATCTTACTTACTTGTTAGAAGAAAATCTTCTTTGTGAAAATGTTATTATTGCTTCAACTTCAAATTTGAAGCAATAATTTAGCTAAGGATTGTATGCTATGAAGGATAAAAAACCGGTCAAGTGTGAGTCGGACTCGCGCACCGAGGGTTCCGTACAAACGCGTTAGTAGATACGTGAATAGTTCAAGATAAACTGTATGGTGGGACAAACTTAACTTTGCTGTTGTAAAACTGTTGTTCCGAGATACAGATACAGATACAGATACAGATTCTTTATTGGTAAAGGCAAATGTTTTTACAAGTCACATTATTACATTTCATTAATTAAATTACTTACATATACAATTAGAATTAAATTGTAACATTGTGGTATTTACATTAATTACATCTCATTTAGAATAGGAAGGACTGGCGATTGCTTCACCGACAAGAGCAAGGCTCTTAAGTTAAAGAAGAAGAAAGACATCTCATTTGGTGTCATAATTTATATAATTAACGAATTAATAATATTAGATGGTTATACCTACGTATGGTTTTACTTATTTTCTTACAATGAATTCCTCAATACTGTAGCATGCCAGGTCAACTAGAACTTTTTTAAGCCTTTTAATAAATATTGCATCGCTAGGAGAATCTTTTATTTCACTTGGAAGAGTGTTATATATTTTAACGCCAATGACACCGAGTGACCGTCGAGCCTTAGCGAGTCGACGGTGCGGGACGAGCAGTAGGTGTTGTCCGCGGGTGTTTCTACCGTGACTTTGCCCTCGAGTCATATATTGGTCCAGGTTGGATCTAACGAACTTACAAGCCTCAAGTATGAACACACAAGGTAAAGTGAGTATTTTGTGTTCTTTAAATAATTCTTGTGCCGGATGATCGTGCGGTTTCTTTGAAATAATTCGCAGAGCGCGTTTTTGCATTTTAAAAGGTCTATCGCGGTTCGCTGATGTGCCCCAGAGGTCAATACCTTGGATTAAAATGGAGTGAAGGTAGCCGTAATATGCCGCTTTAACATTTTCAACTGTCAGTGTCGGAGCCAGCCTAGACAGGGCAAAACACGCCGAAGATAACTTATCACACGTTACGTCGACGTGTGGAGACCATGTCAGGCCCGAGTCTATGGTAAAACCCAGGTATTTGACTTGTTCAACTTGTGGAAGGTCTATGTTGTCAATTGAAATATTGAATTGATATCTGGTAGTTTTACGAAGTTGAAAATGCATAATGCTTGTCTTATCGATATTTAAGAGCATACCGTTTGTTGAGAACCATTGAGAAATTTTATGCATTGTCTGAGTTGCTTTTACTCTCAGTTTCTCAAAGTTCTCAGCATGTACAATAATGCTTGTATCGTCGGCAAACATTACGAATTCGGAGTCTAAGCATGCGGCTGTGATGTCATTTACAAGAATCAAAAACAGGTTATTTCCCATAATCGATCCCTGGGGGACACCGCAGCTGCCTAAAGGTTCAAGGTTCGATTTTTTGTCAAGCACATAGGTACACTGTTTGCGGTTGCACAAAAAAGAGGCAATTGAACTGTGAAGATCACCTTGAATACCGTACCGCGCGAGTTTTTTGAGAAGCAACGCGTGATCGACCATTTCGAAGGCGCGCGACAAATCGCAGAATATAGCTGCGACCTGCCGCCCGCCCTCGAGGTGGCCTAGCACCCGCTCGACGACATCGCGCGCTGCGGCGACTGTGGAGCGACCTGGCTGATAGGCGTATTGTTGCTTGTTTAGCAGGTTATTATCAACAAAATACTGCATCAGTCTCGAACTTAATAAACGCTCAAAAACCTTTGATATTATAGGTATTAATGAAATGGGCCTGTAACACTTTGGAAGATGCATTTCCCCTTTTCCTTTGTAGATGGGTTGTACTTTAATTAATTTTAATGAGTCAGGGTAAACACCGGCGGAAATACACTCGTTAAGTAGAAAAAGGAATATTGAAATTACAACCGGAGGTAAGTAGTCCAGGATGTGGGTCGACATGTCGTTTATGTCCTTTGAGCTCTTACGCTTAATGTTTTGACATGCTTTTATAATTTCCTCTAGTTTGAACTGATGGAAATAATAAGTCGGCGTCACTACTAAGGCACTACGTAAATACTGATCGAGATATGCAAGTGCATCATTAGCGCACGGGCGAGCGTTGCTATTGTTCGCGTGTATGTAGTAGTGGTTCAGCTGGTCGGCGGCGGCCGCCGCGCGCGCGGCCTCGCAGTCGCCGACCGAGCCTCGTACCAGCGCGTTGATGGCGCCGCTCTTGCTATTGCTGCATTTGCATGTCTCAGATGAAATGACAGCCCACATGCTGCGACACATATTGCTACTGTTGTGTATTTTGTTATTTATGTAGTCACCACGCGCATTTTTTAGTATGACCCAGTATTTAGACTCGAGCCGAATTAAGGACGAATGTAACTCAGTGTCATTAGGCTGTTTAGATAGCCTAAGTTTCATTACGCGTATCTCGTGACGTAATTTGCGTATGGGAAAGTTGACCCAGGCATTAGCGGTTGCCTTTAATGGCTGTTTCTTCAAAGGGAAGTATACATCATAAAAATGTTTTATTACATTTAAAACGGCGCTCGTCCGTGTGTCGGGACAATTACTTTTTAACAAAATACTATCCCAGTCATATGAATCCAGACATAGCATAAAGTTTTGGATATTATTATTTGAGAATAACCTTTTGTGAATATGAGTAACAGTGGAAGTATTATCCCGTATATTCAAAGTAACACTAACGCTAAGGTGATCAGATAGGTTCAATTCGATGCAACATACATTCTTTGTCTCTTGTTTAGGTACATTTGTGTATAAGTGATCTAGGCATGTCTTTGACAGGTCAGTTATTCTTGTTGGTACCTTTACAAGTTGTTGGAACCCATGTTGCCTAATAATATTGTTTAAATATCTAGTATTGGAACAATTTGCCATTATATCTATATTAATATCGCCTAAAATTATGACTTTATAGTTCTGTACGGAATGCATGTCTAGTAATTCATTTAATTTAGAAAAATATAAGGATACGTCACCATTTGGGGGTCGGTAAACACATATAACGATTAAGTCCAATCCAATACACTCGATGGCACAGGCTTCAAAGTGATCTTCAATAGATAATGATGTAATCTCCTTGCGTTCCATTGTCACGATATCGGACCTGGCGTAGATACAGGCTCCCCCGCCCGGCCTCAGCTGCCTGGAGAACTGGGCGCGCAAGCTGTAGTCCATTATGTTGACCATAGCTATGTTTGTAGAAGAAAGCCAGTGCTCCGTTAGGCATAGTATATTTACGATTGGAAGTTGTAGTTGTAATTCACTTTCAAGTTTATATGTTTTGTTTTGAAGTCTATTTATATTCTGATGCAATATTTTTATATTCGAGGTTGGCGTTTCTTCAGGTACTTTTATCTTAGGGATATTTTGGTGGCACACTGTTAGAAGGTCAGTCGCGGTCTGCGGGGGCCGTGTGTGGCGCTGCGCGCTCCCGCCGGTGCCGGCCGGGCTCCGGCGCGGCGCGGCGGTTCCTGGCGGGCGCGCCTCCGCGCCCGGCGCCTCCACGAAACCACTCGCTGACCTCAGTACCAGGCGGCCAGTTTTCAGGCGACATAAAAAATTCAAATTTACTTACAGGAACTGTGATTGCGAATGAGGCGTAATACTCATGTCTTAATTTAAGTTTTTGTACGTTATAGTGGTCGCATGGTTTCTTTTTCTCCATGTAAGACTTAATTGATTCGGCTTCCGTATTAAATTTAAAAAAGCAAGCATGTATTTTCTTTGGTCGTTCAGTCGTCTGTAGTATATCGTCCGCGGGTCCTGTTCCGGTCACGGTAATGCGGGAAAGAGGCGGCGCTCGGTGGTAGTTCCGCTTCTTGTAGGAGACAACTTCCCACTGGGGTTCCGCTTCGTTGTCCCCGAGTTCCTCGACACTTTCGGGTTGAACGGTCCCGGTTTGCACGATCTCCGAGCGGGTCGCCCGCATCGGTGATGGGAGTGCGGTTTTTGTTGCATCATCCTGAGAGGTCTCGTCTTTTTTATTCAGAATCCTTTTGCTTCTGACGGGATTTGGGGGGGCAGATCCAGTAGGGGTCTTGACTTCAGTGGTTTCTGAATGAGGGTTTGGTGTTTTTTTGATCACCTCAGTCGTGGCGGTTGGCCGTAAACTATTGACCGTGTGAGTCACGGGATTTTTTTTCGGAGCGGTCGCGTCGCCTGATGCGTTCGGGTCAGAATTGCGTGGCGTGTTGCGCGAGCGGTTGTCGTTGGATCGTCCATTGCACTGTGAACACGTACTATTCCGTTCCAGGTTTGTAACTTTTGCTTCTAACTTCTTTAGTTCAGCGAGAACACACTGTATTTTGGATTCCATAGGGGCTAGGTGCTTTTGTAACACTTTTTCTAAACTGTCTATAGTAGATTTGGCCATAATTATAGCACTTTTCGAATAAAGTTAACGGAGACGACACGACCGGCGCGGAGTTCGCGCTACCCACCGAGACATTGACATAGGTCGTGGTCAGTTTAGTAGCAGCAAATAAGGTTGTGTTACGATTTTTGCGAATTTCTAAAAAACCATGGATGTTAGGAAAACCGCTATATTTTTTTGTAATATTTAGGATGATTAATTGTTAATTATTACAGATTTTTCTGTTCAGTAACTTCGAAGATAATATATAGGGAGGATTTTTTTAACGTTTTTCGTCCTAAATCAAAATGTACATGATTAACAACAAAAAATTAAAATGGTTTTGGAATCTACAAATTAAGGCGGATCTCACACTGCAGCGAAAATCGCGGCGACACGCGATTTTCAACTTTGTATGTAGAATCATCGATTTGTATAGAAAAATCGCGGGGTGGAGCACACTGGCGCGTAAATCGCGGCGACTCGCAACTACTATGCGCAGCTACACGGAAAAAATCGCGGCGACGGGCGATTTCAGTGTGTTCTTCGCCTAAGTCCTTTCATATCCCACTTGATATAATACCACAACTTAAAATTTTGCCTTTATGATCACAATGCCTACGCCGCGAAACGATTTCGAAGGATTACTCCTAAACAGCTATATGACTGCGAAGCAAAATAGGTAACTAACATGTTAAACGACTATAAAGCAAAATGCATCAAATCAATATATCTAAAACGGTTTGCCTAATTTGCAATACGTCTGCATTCTTTCCTGTCTAGACAGCATAACGTCTCAAAAATTAAAATGACTTTAAAGGATAATACATAACCAACCATACGACTAAGAAGCATAATTAATCGCTATCAAAAACGGCTATAAATAAAACTGCCTCAAATAATAATATCCAACTAATATTATAAATGAGTCATTTTCAAAAAAAATGTACATAGTTAAGGGCCTCATTAAAACAAAATCACGATCGCTTCCTTTGTGTTACGAAAGTTAGGCATACAAACTATATGGGTAACTTTCGTAACACAAAGAAATAAATTAAGTTTTGTTTTAATTAAATCCCTTAATTGTGTACAATTTTTTTGAAAATGACTCAAATGTGAATACTCGTTGTTTATTTCATAAAGCAGGCAAGAAACAGGTTTCTTTAGTTACATTTTATGAGATAACCTACCGTCTTCGTAATTTGAACTGCAACCCAACTGCAAAATGACAGTTCGGGTGCAGTTACGAGGCAATTAAAGAAACTGAAATGCCATTTTGCAGCTGAGTTGCAGGTCACATTCTGTCCTTCTGTACCGGCTCTAGATGACCTGTTTTACAAAACACCTATTTCATAGGTAATGACCTAATACTAAACAATTCTTGACGGACCATTAACTATGCTTGTACCTCGTTTTTGTTTGATTTATTGTAATTTAGAGCATTTTGGTGTTCAGGTCATAAAACTACTTAGGCTCGGGTTAGCGATTTTTAAAACTATTTCAAATCGATAGCAGCAGTAGTTCCTGAGATATCTGGCTGTGACAGACGGACAGACAGACAGATAGAGTCTCACCATAACGTCGGGTGAGAATAGCTTTGTGTCATATCCATTTTTTAACAAATTGACTTTAAGTGATGTTAAATCATAACATATCATAAGTTATACTTAGCACGAATCGTCATGTCAAAATAACAATTTTACACTTATTAAATAATACTAAATTTGTTCCATATCCACGTTACAAAATAAACAATAATTATCATTTTGTGCTTTATCCGGATATGACACAAACGTTCACTTAAAACCCACTAAACTGTGTGCCAAGCGACACGCCATCGTTCGATTTTGTGCTATATCCATATAATCAGTTCATTGATGTAGGTAGACTCACGTTTATTTACCTACCTACTATATTCATGTGTAATATCAGTGTGGCGTTCAGTACTAAGGATATCAGGAATAAAGGAATGAAACACAGTTTGTACAGTAGGTACCCGGGCCGGTTGATTGACAGCGACCATCTTGCTCCACGTCTAGTCTGACACTGACACTAGGAAGCTTCCTACCAACCGTCCGTATACATTTATTAATATATAATATATATATTACCAATCTGTCAATACACATTACGTAGACACCACATCTCTCCCTTTTTTTCAAGTGTTTATTTTACAGGCAGGTATTTATAATTAGGTTTATTATCACATTAATAGATTTTGTTTTATTTTGTTATATACTGTACATATTGATGAATACGATACCGATTCTTACTAAGATAATTTATGTCGAGCTAATGGGGGTTTTAGTTGTCGGTTCGCTACCCCTAGCCCAGCTAAGAAGACTCCGACAAGAAACTTAGCTGAGCCCGACCATGGTCGGAGTGAATTTAATCCAGGATATTCGGATCCTGGGCAATCGGGTCGCGGGCCCTTATGTTATGGTGTCGCGAGGAGGTCGCCCTCGTCGGCGGGGTCTTGTATACTGTAGACTGCATGTTGTTACGTCACTTGTAATCTGACTCTGATCCATGCGTATTGTAAGTTTTATATGTGGTGAATGTTCACTTATTAATCTTTTAATTCCATCTGATGCTATGTATTTTCCAAGTTATATCCATGTATTTCAGACAGAATAAAGTATTTATTGAAATTAATTTGTTTTTCTTAAGACGCTGTCAACAGCAAAATGCCCTTGAGGATTCAGGATTTGGCCCATCCCCTAGCCCCGCCTAATTGCTCCCAGCGCTATTCACAAGTGAGCGGCGAGAAGCGTAAATGTTTGCATTCGGCTTGCGATCGCGATCGAAATAAACACGCCTGCCGGTAGATGGCGTTAAACTCCTGTAGGTTTCCCATAGAGCGCAGAATAAAATAGACAGGGCGTCGTTAAAATAATATAGTTGGTTTTTAATTTATTTTCATAATTAAAGCGTGAACAGATAGAATGAAATTTGGATATGTAATACGTAAATAAGTAATGAAAACTTTCAAACACATTTAATGAATTTTGGATATGTAATATAAGTAGTTAAGATTTATTAGAAAAAAATACAGTATTTTTGTAAGTAGTAATACGATTATATTGAATTAAAATATACAGCACTTCCTTTATGTTTTTCTTGATGACCTGCAATGTAAGGTCATCGAGAAAAACATAAAGGTAAGGTAAGGTTTACAAATAAATCAATCGATTTTCGATTTGACAGTATAAGGTATTTATACTTAGTATCCGTAACCTGATCTCCCATCAAAAACATTCTGTAAAAAACTAGCCAAGTCTCGATGGAGCTGCTTGTTTATCTCTAAAAAGTAATGAAATCTAGACAAAATCGTGTCAAGTTTAAGGTACCTTACTGCGATTTCTTTATTATTATACTTAATGTTCTGTGACTTGGCCGTTGAACATTCTTTATTCGTTATAGTAGGTACAAGTCAACAAAGAAACTTTGTAATCGCATGTATTTGTATAGGATTACAAACTTATGTGTGATGTTGCAATATTTGGAGGTTTTTTAGGACTTGATAGGCTAAAAACTAACTATGTTTAAAATTTCAGCTCTCTGAGTTTATGGGAAGTACTAGTTCTATTCTGATGATCATGAGTCAGTGAGAGTCTGTCGTAAATGCGAAACTTTGCTTTCGCTTAACTTCGGAACTAAATGACCTACAGACTTGAAATTTTGGATTTTAAGTATGTGATTATAGCTTACTGGATGACGAAAATTTCTGCGTTTTGGTCTTATCTAGAGGTTCTCAAATAGGGGCCTGAAAATGCGGCGAAATGGTTCCAGTAAAGGATGGTACGGCAGTGTTTGCTTCGCGCTCGACTTGGCGGGGCCACTGCCGTGCCCCCAGATATGTACCATGCAACTCCGAGTACCTTTAGTAGCTAATGATAATGTATGTTACGTAGGTAATTAAATTAAATGAGATTGAATATAATATACAATATAATAAATACTTAGTACAAATACCTTATACTGTCAAATCGAAAATTGATTGGTTTATTTGTAAACCTTACTAACTGACGTGCCCGAAAAATTACCCTGGAGTGCGGTGTATGATAATACATACATACATTCATACATACATACTTCTTACATACAAACATACACACATTCATACATACATTCATACATACATACATACATACATTCATACTTACATACATACACACGTACATACATACATACATACCTCCATACATACATACACCCATACATATTTTCATACATACATACAAACATGCATACATACATACATACATACATACATACATACAAACATACATACATTCATTCTTACATACATACATTCATGCATACATACATACATACATACATACAAACATACATACATTCATTCTTACATACATACATTCATGCATACATACATACATATATACATACATACATTCATACATACATACATACATGCATACATTCATACATACATACATACTTACTTACATACATACATACATACAAACATACATACATACATCCATACATACATACATACAAATATACAACCATACATACATACATACATACATTCATACATTACAACCATACATACATACAATACAACATACATCCATACAAGCATACATACATAACATACATACAAACAAACATACATACATTCATACATACATAACATACATACAAACATACATACATGCATCCACCATACAAACATACATACATTCATACATACATAACATACATATAAACATACATACATACATACATGCATCCACCATACAAACATACATACCGGTCAAACACATAACCCTCCTTTGGGCTTCATGTTTTCGCACACAGGCGCTGCCGGGTGTCGGCGCAGCGCTTAACTTGCCTAATGCATTAGGCAAGGAAGAATAATAATTACGTCGAAACAAAATCGCGAACTGAGACATGCCTGCTTCGGCTCGTTTCCTAAAACCACACTCGTGTATTGATGCACCAGTCGCATAATAGTATTTTATGCAACAGTTGTATAACTGGGTTCAAAAAATGCGAATTGCGTGAGTTGCGATACGAGCCGCGAACGCGGCGAGTATCGCAAATAGAGACGCAATGAGCGTTTTTTGACTTAATTATACAGCGTTGCATATAATACTTTTTCTACGACTAGGTTTTAAATTATAAAATACAAAATTAATCATAACAAGGCAAATATGACGTTTGACTGACAGTATGTGTCTATGGTAAACTTTTATTTTTATTTTAAATATACTTAAATTAAAAATACTTTTTTTATGTTGGCATCAATGAATTTAGTTCGGAATACATATATACATACATACATACATATATACATACATACATACATACATACATACATACATACACACACACACACACACACACACACACACACATACATACATACATACATACATACATACATACATACATACATACGTACATACGTACATACATACATACATAGGTACATACATACATACATACACCTTAGGCCTTCATACACAGGGTTTCGCACACAGGCGCTGCCGGGTGTGGGCGCAGCCCTGAGCTTGCCTAATGCATTAGGCAAGGAAGAATAATAATTACGTCAAAATAAAATCGCGGAGTGAGACATGCCTGCTTCGGCTCGTTTCCTAAAACCACACTCGTGTATTGATGCCTCCCATAATACATAACTATTACCGTCGACACCAAAACTTTATAGATCTATGCAAACAAAACGTTTCTCGATGGGCGTAGCCAAAACCGCATCTGAAGAAGCGTTGAAATGTGGACCTTATATCCAGTGACATAAGGTCCACATTTCAACGCTATGAAGGTGTAAAACTGAATGAGTATTCATTTGGACAGGCCAGTGTCTATTGCGGTGATCATACATTTAACACACTTAACTAAATATTTACACTTCTTATATTATAACTTTGATTTATATAAGTACGTATACAGTATTTTAGATTTTTAACACAAGGTTAAACAAATTTTTGCGATGTTTTCGATGCGCAAACGAGAAGCATAGGTCCGTCTAGCACGGCGCGTCAGCGCACACTGTCTATTTGTATCGGAGTAAACGAGAGCCTACTGTCACTGTTTCTGGGCAGCCGGGTCTTAGAAGATAATAATAAATAAAAATTGAAATAAAAAAAAGTGTGGACTATTTGTGAAATGTGACTCGTTAGCGGTTTAGGTATGAATATGTTGACTTCATGTTTTTATTTGCAGACCCATACGTTAAATAAAATAAAGTTAAAAACTAAAACCCGACTACGAAAAAGTCTAAAACAAGAATTTTAGGTTTTAGTTCACCAGGCACAGATAAATTGCAATTTTTTAATTTAGAGAACGTTTCGAGTATGCCGTCAGTCGTTCGTAGTCGGAGGCCCCGGCAAGAAGACAAACCAAAAAGGGGCCTCCGACTACGAACGACTGACGGCATACTCGAAACGTTCTCTAAATTAAAAAATTGCAATTTATCTGTGCCTGGTGAACTAAAACCTAAAATTCTTGTTTTAGACTTTTTCGTAGTCGGGTTTTAGTTTTTAACTTTATTTTATTTACGTATTTTTAGTTATTATTCAGTTACGGTTTTAAGCGCCTTTCCCTTCCTAAGAACTATATCAATACCAGCGTGTGAGGCCAACGACCGAACTCTTTCATAACCACCCTCTATTTAATAGTAATGACAAGAATTACAACAGTTAACACATGGTTTGCTTACAGCGATATAAGACGCTTTATGTTTTGCTTTTGTCCCGCTTAAAATTACTACGGGACATGGGGTGTTTGCGGAAGAGCTCGGTTTTCGGCCTCGCAGCCTGAAACTCGGCCTTCGGACTTGCAAAAATAAGATTAATAGGTACAAGTAAGTAACCAGGGGCGCTCGGTGCCTTTGGTCCAGTCCAACGCGGTATTCGGTCTTTGCCCCGCTTAAAATTATTTCGGAATGCTGGGTTATTTGGTGTTTGCTGAGTAGAAGAAGCCTGAAGCTCGCCCTTCGGGCTCGCAATAATTAGATATTTACATACAGTTTGCGTGAAGTAACCAGGAGCGCTTCATGCCTTTGGCTCTGTGCGGTACTTCTTGCGGAGGAGAAACAACATGAATTGGTATGTTAATTAGTCAAATAGTATGAAAACCGGTGACATGTACAACCGTAGCAAAACATATACATGCCACACTTTTAAAAAAGGCTTTTAACTGGAACAACTTTAGAATTATAAAAATCAATTCTAACGTGTTCTTCTCATACTGCAAAATACAAAGAAAAAAAAATAGCTTTTACTAACACCTATTTGAAAATCGTGATTCAACGTAACTAAAGTTGTCATATATGATTCCGCTCCTCGCCAATAGATGGATTATAACAACAGTTTACAACAGTGTCATCTGTTATTGAGTAGAAATAATTATTATAGAGGTGCCACTAAGTGTGACTAGAGTGATTTATAGATATCGATTTACAGTCAGTTGTAAAAAGATGATAAATGGTTACTGTATTTAGAAACAACTTTACTTGAAGTTTATCGCAATTAAAGAGTTAATATTTTTGAGCGCATTTAATATGTATCTATGCAGTTGCCTGAATCCAAGATTTACTTTTTCAGTTCCTTTGTTTGTATGAAATTATGAAAAATATCTTGGCCGCCGCATATTGTGCTACTGCTACGGGGCTGCGGAAACCAAATTATCCCGGCCGGTAGTATTCATTCACTCTTCTTCTACGAGCTGATCTTTCGGAATCCTGAAAGGGTTAATTTTGTATTTTAGGTGCACCGAGTTATCAATTCATACGTAGGTAACCACTGTCGATAAAAAATATCGACTTCATCTTATGACACCTCTAGTTGAGTAGCTTAGCAAACTGTCATTGCGGGTAGCGAAATTAAACATGTACAATTATTTCGATATTAATACAATAATACTTACCGGTGATAATGCCTCCTCGAGACATATTTTTACATATGCTCGCAGTGAGGCAGCATAGGTAAAACCGCGTAATATTTACGGCATTACAACGATTTTATTTAAACATTATTGATGTGACATATATAACATTATTCACGCGTCAGTTGCCGGCATGAAAATGACATGTATTCGGCAATGTTCGCAAATACGAAGTTACCCGATATCTGTCAATACGAATGAGACATCTGAAGGTCTAGCATAGCAGGCCATTTTGATATTTAGCAGGTGTCAAAATATCAAAATATGTTTTTTCTTTTTCTATCAAATGTATTATGAAAGTAACGGGTGATATCATTTCATGCCACGACTGCCATAACGACACATTATGCTAGCCCTTGTCGAAACAAATCGCTGGAGAGCAAGCTGTTGAATGTCGTTCTTGTTGTTATTAAAATGAAAATATTGTTGCATAATATACCTGTATCAGCATGTGTGATATATTTTTGCAATAGTTTTTTAAAGCTCTTTAATTTGATATGTAACTCGATCCAACTCGATGACTTTTATTTTATAATCCATGAGTTTTTTGTGGACCACGGTCTGTATATTAAATTTTAGTTTTAACTAACTAGCCTATAACCCGCGCAGAATCAAGACGAATCTAACGATACCCCTCATGTTTGAATCGGTTTAGTAGTTTTTGAGTTATGAGGGAACCAACGAACATACAAACATACAAACATACATACATATATACATACGGTGCTAAAATCATAACCCTCCTTTTTGCTTCGCCGTAGTCGGGTAAAAAATAAAGACATAGAACCGTTTAATGATGATTTTAAGACCAATCTTTGCAATTTTTTTCTATCGAGCCGATTTCGTGAAATTATGTATCGCGTCCGTCCACGGTCTTCGAAATATGATGAATATTAACATATATTTTTTTTGATGTGCTAGAACAAATGGTTTTTCTTAAAAAACTGCTTAAATAACATCAATTTCCACAAAAGTAGGTCTTGTCAGCCTCTTAAATGTTAATATTCTTCCTGATTACTCTCAATACGATTCCCGTGCTTTCCTTCCTTCTTTTTCCTCAATTTTACTTCTCCAATTTGTGTGTCTTTATCTGGGACATGTAGTCCACATTCACTAATTTAGGTGATTTTACTTGCATGTAATTTTCCCCGGTGGGACAATCCATTTTGAACCGTCAATTAACACTTTGGAAAAGTTTCCTGATAAATTAATCACAATAACAACAAAACTATTGAAAATCTTTTGACTCAAAACATTATAGTGCTATAACGATATCATTAGACTATCTCACAAGGTATCAGACAGTGTCAGCATCGCGTTACAACAAGAAAATGCTGCCAGCATCTATGGCACCATGCCACTAGGGCCCTTATTACATAGATATAATTTATTATCATTATTCTTTAAACTTAATTTCCGAATACAAGAAAGTACGCATTCTCCCCTAATCTACCCTTGGGATAAACAGAGATATTGTAGGTGCGACATTTAAATTTACCGCTTGTTCAAAATAATTAATCACTAATAAGTAATATAGCTTAATGTATTCTTAGCTTTATTGTTATTTATTCTTATTTTGTTATTGGAATAGAAGTAACACAATATCACAAGGTGCAATTATTGTTAACGAGTAACATAAATATCTAGGATAATATAACTAGATAGATAGTTCCAAGCTATGTGGCGCCATTTGGGCCGCTTTCTATATTACCAATTTAAGCTGATTTCCACTATGTCCTGGTAGGTGTAGACTGTTTGTATGGGAACAGTAGCGACCCCTATCGGAGCTTTTCCAAACTATCTACCTGGTTCATTAGCTTTACTGGTTAAGTCTGAAGATTGTTATGGTAGATCTTAATAGATGTCGCTCACACAGGGTCTATATAAACCTAAGCTGGTATATGACCAGCCTCTTCTACTATAAATCTGTTAGCACGTACGGTCATCAATAATAATTGTAAGCTCCTTCATTAAAATTAGTATATTGTCAAGTTTGCTTTTACTTTACTCGCCCAGCGGTCTCCATCCCAACAATTTTACATATCGTTCAGAAAACACTCTTTTTGTATATCGTTTACTCATTAATAATATGTTTATTTCCTGAGATTTCATGAAACAAAACATTTTCATGGTTTTCTGATATTAAAAGTGTCTGAGACCTTAGACCACTTATTGAACTAACTTTGGTTCAAGGTCACCTAGCGTATATTAAATTATTCCCTATTATCATTTATCGTAACTGAAACTGAACAACCTCATATTGAATTATTTACTCTAGTTTTAGTATATATGTATATATATATTTTTTTTTTTATTACTGATTATTTATGCTATCTTAAATAGTAGGTACATAAATAGCATTAGTAACAAGTGTATAGGTAAGTACTGTTTAGGTTGTCATTTCTTATCATAAAACTGCCTTTGAGCCAGGGACTGTTTTCGTTACGTTATAAGCGGTACGGTACCGCTATAGAATATCGGTACCTTAATGATATATAGGTAGACTATATCGGTTGAAATAGTTTGTTCCTGTACCGCTTTATACCGCTACGTACCGCTAATGTTGAAAGCGGTACTTATACCTTTATTATTACGGTACCCAACCTATATTATTTCATGACATTCACACGACATTTTTCGCTCTCATATTTTACGATGTAGGTAGGTAGATACTTGCTTTGCTCGATCTTGATCCAAGCTCACGCTCTTGATAGCAAGCGGCGCGCGCGCGCGGCGATAAAATAAAGCCGTCAAATAAACAGTGAATAAGTAAAAAATGTGCCGAACTGAACAATATCTAACTAAGCGCTGATTGGTTGACGACGCTCGCAGCACACACATAAATCTCAAACGGTACCTTTTTAAAACGGTTAAGGTACCGAAAGAAAATTACCGTACCGTTATTTCGATACCATATCATTTCGGCTGCGCTACCGAAATCATACCGAAACAAACGGTATGACGTCATACCGCTTTCAAACGCTACCTTCATTTTTCGGCTATGCAGTCCCTGCTTTGAGCTCTCGTTATTTCGGGGTAGGTTAAGAAGACTAATTTTCCTGTCTAGAATGCATCACTGCAAGTTGAATTACCCACAGGTCAGACTTTGTGCCATGCCTTTTATAAACCTCTTAACTCTTGAAACAACGAGTACGGAATTGTATCGCGTCGCGCCTAGCGCTTTCACTCATTGTGATATCAAGCTGTTACAGAAACAGATATGTTTTCTAGTTGTTTATGTAGGTATATTGCACTAATAATGCATCTTAAATTGAAGGCTAATAAAGTTATAATGACTGGTATTTTAGCAATAATAATTATATCAATAAGCTACTGAACATTTCCAGTCAATTCTTTTAAGTTATTATATTTTTCTACTCCTGTACTGTTATCTGTCTTTTACTTGGTCACGAACACTAATATAAGAACATACATAATATGAGTTCAGATAAGTCTATACTCTATTCCCCATAACAGCACTAGTGTCGTTATAGTCACTTTACGTTATTGCTAGCATCCACAGACTTCTAAATCTAGGTTAAACTTAGGTCAAGGATTAAGCGCTCAATTCTAACTTCACGATAAAAATTCACAACTACCAACTTAACAAACAATTAAATTCCTACGATTCATAAGAAAAACAAAACTTTCCGAATTAAATTAATTGATGCCAACATAAAAAAAAGTATTTTAATTATCGTCACATCGTGTCACCAGCCATATCAAAAAAAAGTTTACCATAGACACAACTGTCATGCCGGCTGTACACACTCGGAGAGACCGGACGAGACACGCGTGACGTCCATGTTTTTATATTTTAGCCTAGTCGTAGAAAAAGTATTGTATGCAACGTTGTATAATTAAGTCAAAAAACGCTCATTGCGTCTCTATTTGCGATACTCGCCGCATTCGCGGCTCGTATCGCAACTCACGCAATTCGCATTTTTTGAACCTTCTTATACAACTGTTGCATAAAATACTATTATAAGAACTGACTTATATGCTTTACTGATGAGCGCGGCCTGCCTGAGTAATGATTTAGTATTATTACATTTAAATTGATTTAAGCAGACTTTGACTAAATATAATAATCATAATTAATACTATGTAGACAACACGTCATCGCAATATATGTAGTTTTTTTTTTTTTTTTTAACTCACTTTTTAGGCAAATCTGGTTCATTTACGTTAATGTTTGAAATACTGCCATTAATTAGATTCCAGTGATTTTGTAAATCTTACAATAAATTCATCAATAAATCATAAATAATAATCGTGATCATCATCATCATCATCATCATCATCATCATCATCATCATCGTCATCATCGTCATCATCGTTATCATCGTCATCATCGTCATCTTCGTCATCATCATCATCGTCATCATAGCCCTCATCATCATCATCATTATCATCAGCATCATAATCATCATCATCATCGTCATCGTCATCATCATCGTCATCATCATCATCGTCATCATCATCATCAACGTCATCAACCTCATCCACGTCATCCACGTCATCAACGTCATCCACGTCATCAACGTCATCAACGTCATCCACGTCATCTACGTCATCCACGTCATCTACATCATCCACGTCATCAACGTCATCCACGTCATCTACGTCATCCACGTCATCTACGTCATCCACGTCATCCACGTCATCAACGTCATCCACGTCATCAACGTCATCCACGTCATCCACGTCATCCACGTCATCAACGTCATCAACGTCATCCACGTCATCAACGTCATCCACGTCATCTACGTCATCCACGTCATCCACGTCATCAATGTCAAGGGCATAACCCTTTGTGGAGCCTCGCTCCTTTGTGGAGTCAAGCTCCTTTGTGGATTCACAACTTAATGTAGGGACACAAACCCTTTGTGGAGCCTAGCTCCTTTGTGGAGTCAAGCTCCTTTGTGGATTCACAACTTAATGTAGGGACACAAACCCTTTGTGGAGCCTAGCTCCTTTGTGGAGCCTAGCTCCTTTGTGGAGTCAAGCTCCTTTGTGGATTCACAACTTAATGTAGGGACACAAACCCTTTGTGGAGTCACGCTCCTTTGTGGAGTCAAGCTCCTTTGTGGATTCACAATTTAATGTAGGGACACAAACCCTCTGTGGAGCCTCGCTCCTTTGTGGAGTCAAGCTCCTTTGTGGATTTACAACTTAATGTAGGGACACAACCACTTCGTGGAGCCACGCTCCCCTTTTTTCATTTTTTTTCATTGTTAATCTCAAATGTAAACCTTTAAAGTTTTTCTGACAATTCAAAACTATTATTTGTGACTATATTTCACGGTGTTGACTGTCTCGCAGTGCAAGTGCCTCTCTTATGTTCGGAGATCACAATTAATCTAAGACTTATGTACCAATACAGCAATGATTAGTTAAGTAAGAGACTGGCAACTTGTTCGTGGCCTATGGCAATTAAGCCTACACAGCAAGTCACATGCTTGCTATTACGCGCATCCAACAAATGGATCGCCGCGCACCCCCCTGGCCTACACTCCGGTCTGCGGTAGACCCGACCTCCACTAGGGCTAGCCGCGCACTGCGCGCTCACGGACTACTCAAGAGCAGACACCGACTTCTACCAAGCTACAGCTACGATCTAGCCTCTAGTATAGTCGACCAACCGAACCAAGCACCATCTCTAACTCAGCAACTGATAAAAATCATAAAACAATATTATTGTTTCAATTATCATCCCGATTTTCTTTTTCTACAGTAATGTTAATAGGTATTTGGCTTTCAGGCATTTCCCGCAGCCTATCGTGTGCGTACTTATAGGTGTATCTAGAGTTTAGTACTTTCAAAACAAAACACCACTTTTTGACATCAAATGGACCTTTGAATTTGGGGTGAACTTTATCTAAACGTTCCTTTCTCATTTTCTATATCAAATAAAATTCACTAACTAGAGTTCAAGTACCCATTACAACCAAACATTTTTCAAAACTAAAATATCAAGGTAAGTACCTCTTTCGTCCGGCTATCACCGTAGTACTGGACATAAATCCAACCCGGTGATTCTATGCGATATACCCGATCACCACTGAGATCATAATGACTCCAAAGGACACTTTCTTGATTACCAAATTAAAAAATCAAACAAATTGTACTATACGGAGCGTTATTGTTATTTTATTGAATCGTAAACACAACCACAAACATGTTTAATGAAGTATCTGGTTATTGTTGTTACTATACGGAAACTTCCGAATTACTAAAATTAACGGATATTTGTCTCAAGACAATTTTTTTTTTTTTAGCACATCGCGATATTTTCAATCACTAGAATTTATTAACAACCTCCAAATACCCAAACATCCAACCATCTTCACATACTGTACTTCTTCTATGTGAAAATAGAACGTCAAAATGTAACAGAGTCACGTATCTGTAAGAATAGGGTAATTTGATCTAATAAAAATAAATCATTCTAAAGTCGGGTTTTTCTCCCAAGGTTGCTAGTAAATAAATCTATTTATTTATTTCCATGTCTTTAAATATCTTAAAATGTCAAAATCAATCATAATCTTTATTTGTTTAAAATAAGGAAATATGTTAGCACTTGTTTTGACACCATAAAACTAGTTAAATTATCATTTACCCTCCATTTTATCCAACGCTTGCTTGTGATTTTATTACAAAGACTTTATCTAACAATAAGTTAGCGCATAAACTTACGCGTCGAGGTTTGTCGAGTCTTTTACTTACTAAATACGAATGCATCAATCTCCTCTATGTAGGTACTTATCTTGAACAAAGCATTTAAATGTTTGTCGTTGGCATACGATGGTCTCATTTACTATTATAACCTATTGATCACTGATTTGTTTGCTATCATTTTTCTGCACGTAATTTACTCACAAATTCATCCTCGTCGCCATTGTGGCGTTCAGTACTAAGGATATCAGGAATAAAGGAATGAAACACAGTTTGTACAGTAGGTACCCGGGCCGGTTGATTGACAGCGACCATCTTGCTCCACGTCTAGTCTGACACTGACACTAGGAAGCTTCCTACCAACCGTCCGTATACATTTATTAATATAGGGTCATTGTGCCGGTAGCGCGGACAGTGCCAGTTCGCGGACAAATGGCCGGCAACATTTCTTAAAATCAAGAAAATAGAATTCCCAAGTGATTAGTTGAATAAAAATACGTCTTACGCGGATCTTAGGTAGTGGGGCAATAATACTGCATTGTATTTAAAACAAGGGATGGAACCCTATTGCAGGGATTGGCCAGTCAATTTATGCTATTACCGTGTGATGAGTGGACGTACGGTAAGTTACAAGAAAAATTGCCGCGGCGCTCGGGGCTTGACTGTAAGTTTATCAATTAGTATTAATGTTGCATTGCTATTAGATGTTTAGTTAGGTTAATTATAAAACTTTTAACTTGATGTTATGGAATTTTTGTAATATATTGACTCAATTTAATAAAAATTAAGTGTCCGCAGAACCGGTATGCGGGTTTGTTAGGTACACCGGTTGGCGGACACGTGGTCGCCAACCGAGATACCTTATCGAATTTTGATTTTCACTTTGTGTTAAAAGTAATGCTAAAAACTCTCTCAACATTCAAGATATGTTAAGATTAATAGATTTACAAGTTATTATTTAGATTGCGACCACTTTTTTCTTATAAGAATCATAGTAAAATTGATTTGAAATTAATCACTAAACAGGTGTCCGGTGAACCAAAACAACGAAAATATGCTTTCAGTATGCGGACACATTTGATTATTGGAACACAAAATATATTAATTTGGTTTAAAAAAAACGCTTTGTAGGTAAAACCTTTTAATTATGTGGCCTATGTTGATATTTTGTACAATTAACTGAAAAATTTGTTAAAGAACTGGTGTCCGGTGGACCGAAACAACGTAAATATGCTTTCAGTATGCGAACAGCCGTGATTATTATAGCCATTTATAACCCCCGACACAAAAAGAGGGGTATTATAAGTTAGAACGCTATGTGTGTGTGTCTGTCTACCTGTGTGTTTATCTATGGCGCCGTAGCTCTTAAACGGGTGAACCGATTAAGATGTGTTTTTTTTATTTGAAAGCAGGTTTTCTAGTGATGGTTCTTGAAAAAACATGTGTCATCAAAATGGCTTTAGCCGTTCATGAGATATCCGAATTTGAAATGAAAAGGTCGAAGTTTTTAAGTCGGGGTGTTTTTTAATGCTATTGATTTTAGATGCCACCTCCAAAATATAGAGATAAAATTAAAACAAAAGTAAAATATTGTGATAAAGATTTAAAGAAGGCACTTAATGCAATTTAGACACACGGCAAAGGTTTAAGCCTTAAACATGTTTCCCTTAAACTTTAAGCGAAATCGTTAAAGCATTTAGCATCCCTCATTCAACGCTCCACGACCGTCTTACTGGAAAGCGTCATGATACTCTGCAGCCAAAAGAACCAGAACCTATATGGGAGCTGAAATGAAGTCAGATGGAGAATGGACTCTAAGAGAGTGCGAGAAACGCAAGATAGATACGCTTGAAATGTGGCACTGGAGAAGAATGCTTGGCATATCCCGGACAGAATTTCGCACTAACCAGTCCATTCTTCAAGAGCTAAACAGACAGAACAAGACAGCCCCTCTCCTCCATAGTAAAGTCCTCACTTTTTTCGGACACGCGTCAAGGCCTGAAGCTTTGCTCATGGCAAAGTAGACGGTGCTAACCGTACAGTATAGGTCTCCCATGAGGGGGACCGACCAAGTCAAGTCTGCCACAAACTGCCCTTTGCACGAGAGCACCAGGCGCGCATCTGTCAGAGAAGAATGGCACCGTGTGGTTAAGCTTGCCACTCAAGCCATGAAAGCCACGACCACTGTACCAAGACTGTAACGACAAAGAAGAGAACTGACTGCCGGCTGCAGTCAGTCGCCAGATGTCAGTGTCTTCAGTCCTTTTTTTTAAGCCTGACAAACGCAAGCCTTACTGGCTGTTGCAAGAATCGGACCCAGTGGGGGCCGTGGCTTTCCCTGAGGTCAAACCAGGTCGCTGGCCGTACTACCTTGAGTGGATCAGACTAGGTGGGAGCCGGGGGTGCTTGGGGTTGAACCAGGTTGCTAATCCCGGTCCACCTTGAAGTTACGCTGATTGCTCAAAGTGAGCAGCGGACCAGCGGGAAGGTTGATGCGGATCAACCTGTCCTTATGTGAGTGTGTGAATCGAAAGAATAGGAGTTTTTGTTGCCGGTTCGCTAAACCTAGCCCAGCTAAGAAGAATCCGCCAAGAAACTTAGCTGGGCCCGACGCCCGAGCAAGGTCGGAGACTCCGACCTGGCGGCGCGGCATTGCGGCTTTTGGCGGGGCTTTGCGGTTCCGACTCGGAGTGAAGTTAATCCAGGACATTCTGGTTCTGGGGCAAGTCGGGACGCGGCCCTTGTGTGCTGTTGTCGCGAGGAGGTCGACCCCGCCGACGGGGACGATGCTGCGTGCGTCGGACTCCGTCGACGACATCGCAGCGATGAGTCTTTCGAATCCTGCTGAGATGTCGTCGTCCGGGTCAGTGAGGAAGCTCCTAGGGCGCCGAGTGAAGCGACCTCTGGTGAGGCTGGACCGGCTGAGCTCGTGTCTTTGGTCCACTAAACTCGTCTTGGAAGACAATTGTGAGAAAAATGTTGTCCAAGCCCGAAAACTTGAACTCATGTGTGACCAAAACAAACTTTTGCAAGTTATTTAAGGAAACATTAAAAATTTCCTATTTTTTATTATCTAAGTGCTACTAAGTACTTGTGATATTAGTAGGATAATATATATATATATATATATATATATATATATATATATATATATATATACAATATAAAAATATATATTATGTTCTATGTTGTATTATTTGCGATTTTATTTGCATAAAACTCAGTGTCCGCTAACTGGCAACCATTGTCCGCACACTGAAAAAAGTGTACGCCAACTGAAATTTCGGCTATTTTTCAATTTTTTCCCATTTTATTCGTATTCATATGCTGAATAGGATAGTACCATTACTTTTTCACAAAAAGACTATATTCTTGACATATTTAAATACTTATCACCATTATTTTTCGTATAAAACATATATTTTAAAGAGGTTGAAGTCAGCAACTCCGTTAACTGTCCGCCAACCGGCACACCCACCCTATAATATATATATTACCAATCTGTCAATACACATTACGTAGACACCACAATCAGTCTATTGCGATCATTACTGACCATGTCATCTCGAATGCGTCTTAAATAAACACTTTGACTTTTAATTGTGGTAATAGCAAAGTGATAATAATAAGATACCATATTTATTCATTATGCCTAACTGTATTTGGCATGAAGGGTTAAATGGAAAATCTGGTAATGTAATTGCCAGCTCATTAATAAAGATCCTGAAACAAATTATGATCGATATACCCTCAGTAACTCATTTTATACTGTGGAGTGACAGCTGCGTTGCTCAAAATAGAAACTCTCATATGTCTATTGCAATTTTAGATTTTTTGAGATCAAACAACAAAGTTTCTTTAATTGAACAAAAATTTTCTGAAGTTGGACACAGTGTCATACAAGAAATAGACACAATTCACAGCATGATTGAACGTCATTTCCGTAATATTGAGATATTTTCACCAATATCATTTATCCGACACTTCTTAAAATTAAAGTCAGATAAGTGCGAATTCCAAATATTGCAATTACATATAAATGACTTATTTGATTACAAAAGCATTGCCACAAAATTTAATTTCACTGACATACACTATTTAAAAATAAAGCACATCATTTATACCTCTGCCAATCCATTTCATTTTAAATGCAGATACGATTTTGATCAAGACATGGTTACAATAATACCAAATCACCTTCAAACACCCAGACCGAAAAGGAAATCAAAAATAAACATAGTAACTGACGAAACGTTAGTGTTACAAACAATTCCGAACGAAAAAAGCGTCAATAAAATCACCAGTAAAAAAAGATCAGATATTATATCTATGTTGAAGTTCATGCCCAAAGATGATAAATCATTTTATGAAATCTTATTAAAATAAAAAAGAATGTTATTATTTCTGATTATATGGGATAATCATCAAATTTATTAACTAATAATTTAGTATAAAGTTATGAGGGCAATCTTACACAAATCGATCTAGTCCCAAATGAGGCATTGCAATGATTGTAAGTACCTACTATGTATAATAGACGACGATATACATACTTATACATAATATGTATATTATAGATAAATACATAATAATTAAATAACTTGAGCCATATCCAACTAATTGTGTCATATCATACATTGCACGATAAACTACTACTCATCAAAAGTGGATATAGCAATAAGAAAACGCTAAATATTTCACTTATAACATTATTTTCGTAGAGTATCTGTTGTAATTACAATAGTGTAGAAGAATACCCTTTTGACTGTGAAGTTTAAATTAATGATTAAATAAAGCTCTATCTACAATACACGTTTTTGTTTATTTTCGCTCTCCTGCAAAGCTACCTTCATGGCGTATAGCACAAAGCTATTCTCACCCGACGATAAGGGTTCCTTTTTTACCATTTTGAACCTAAAAAGCTAAGGCCGGTTCGGAAAAATACTCTCTTCCTGAGTAGAGTCGAGTCGGAGAGGTATTAACATTTTTTGTTTTCACTGTCTTAAAAGAATAACACAACTGAGATTACATTCCTTTGTAGTATCAACGTACTTTATACGGTACAAACAGCAACACACTTAACTGCCCATTAAAGACAGAGCAGAGAGAAAATGATAACGATTGAAAGAGATATATATATTTGTATTATGTCAACTTCAAATCAAATAACGTTTGCGTATGTGTAATGTGCCTTTGAGCTTTGTCATTGTAGTTGTTTGGGCAAAGTTTTTTTTTCCATACTGTAAATAAAGGTTTCATTTCAACAAGACAGGTGAATTTGTCAAAATTATGATTTAGCTTTCAGACAAACGTTGGGATGAAATAAACTAATTATATTGCTAATGCTTTTATTGGTGCTTCATATTTTTGATATGATGCATCAATATAATGTAATTTATATTTATTATTCATTCATTATTTTCCACGAATTCAATAATATGGCATTAATGTCAATAATGACTTTGGATCAGCCATAAAAGAAAAATTATTGTTTCAAAACTCTTTTGAATAATAGCCAATTTATACTCATAAACACGCACACATGCATAACACGACGCCTTCAAGTGTGATTCTCTTTCTTGCAGTATTTCCCATTTTTGAAGTGTATAGTTAACTGTGTTGCTGTTTGTACAATAAAATTAATTCTCTGTTTTGTTAAAATGAATCAAGAAACACATTGATATTCAGTTAAGACAAAACGCCATTAAGTATGTAACCCACGAACTAGCTAATGCCTTAGTTCATACTGGCATTAAACGCTGCAATAGTAAAACGTCATACACGTACGGAAGCAAAGATCATATACGTCATTCCACATATTGGTTTAACAATAGCAAACAAGCGATGAGTTTACTGTCCAGTCAGCCAGTCATCTCTAGGTAAGGCACCCCAGCGGACGCCCTTTAAAAAAAAACATTGTGATATATTGTGCCGGCCAGCATTAAAAAGTAAGTTCATTTACGATTTTATAATTGCGTTCTAAATTTGAAATGTGCGTTCTTTTTAAACCGTTAGGTCAATGCCGTTAGGTCTTTGTTAATTGAGTTAATCTAAAGGTTGTAGACCAAAAAGGGCTAGAAAGTTGTGTTTACTGTAGTTTTAATGTTTTATTCCGATATGAGTACAAATAAAATTGGTTGTTGATAAATGGTATATCAAAGGAGCTGACTTAGTAGGACATCTGTATAGTTAACTGAAATATCTAAAGGGAATGAGAACATAAAAAGTAAAATAAAAGCAATGCGGTTGAACGAGTTTTCACTGAACAATTTATTTGTACGATGGTTACAGTTCATCTAGATACAATAATGTTGTACAAAGTATATTATCATATTTTAAACAATAAACCATAAAGGTAACTGTTTTCATTTAACATATTTAGTTCGAAAATTCAAATATTTAATGTAGTTCGTAAAACAATGTTACCCTATAAAAAATTAAATCTATTATTTTAAAGAACCCTCAATTCAAACAAAAACAGACTTAACACTAGCATTGAATGATCTTTATTTTTTTTATATTATGTTTTCAATGCAAACGTAACTAGCTAATTAAAACCCAGCAAATATGTTCACACACAAACTAGCTAATTATAACCCAGCAGCTAATTAAGTCCTACAAATCCTAAAAATATTGCACTTTCAGTCACAACTGCACACATAAGTTTGTAATCCTATACAAATACATGCGATTACAAAGTTAGTTCAAATTGGTAATAGAATGGATTGGAATTAAATAAATAAAGGAAGACCACTTACAAAAAGAAATGAGATCCCATAAAGACCATTAAATGTAAAAAGATGCAAGTCTCGCAACGCAGTTCTTCTACAACAAAAGTTTTGAGTCGTAATGCCAAGTCAGTGCTGGGGGGGTGTCCACAGAACTCGATTTCCACTGACTTGCCTATTATTTAACCGGGGAGGAACACATTTTATAGTTCTCATATAAAGAATCCTCAAATAAAGTTTTGTTGTCTGGTTACTAATTATACCTATACCTAGTTAATTCCTTTTGCAAGATATCGATAATGGCCTAAAGACCGTCTGTCAAGATCATTAAGGGCTATTACCGCTTTGACACATACGTACATAGTTGGAAAAATAAAAAAGAATCTGCAAACCCGATGCAAATAGACAATATAGACTCTAGCCCAGATGCAAGTTTTTTCGAACTTTGACATTTACACATTAAGGCGAGGTAAGACGAGAATCGGGCGCGGAAGCCTAGTTTCCAAATCATTTTTAGAGCACTTATTTGACTCGTAGGTCACTGTAAAACATATATAATAATATTCAGAACTGTATCTAGGGCTTCCTCTCACTTAGAACACGATAGCGAACACTTCGCTCGATAGAAAAGTAGCGCGAAAACACTATAAAATAAAGTATTTTTTTCATTTTTTTCATTTTGTTCATTACCAGTTACCTTTTCTGACAAAATTAATACCTGACAATCATGATTTCACAGTCATGCAGGGCATCCTCTCATGTTTGGGTTGATAACGTATACTTTTATGTTAGAAATCGAAGATAATCTGCAATAATCTGCATTCCGCCCGACCCTAGTTGTATGTGAAATGCGAGCCAGGTCCTACCGGGCCTTAAGTAAGTAAGACAAAGTATAAAGACGGACACGTAGTCCAACTTCGGCCGTTTAGGAGCGCATTCACACAGACGCGCGATAGCACGTAGCGTATAAAGCAGTAATTTTTAGGGTTCCGTACCAAAATGGTAAAAAAGGAACCCTTATGGTGCGACTCTGTCTGTCTGTCTGTCTGTCTGTCCGTCTGTCACAGCAAGATATCTCAGGATCTACTGATGCTATCGACTTGAAATTTGGAATAGTGTTAAAAATCGCTTACTCGAGCCTATTGGATTGAAAAAAAATCTTATACCTTTTTTACTATTTTTTTAAAGGGGTCCGAAATGGGATGTGGAAAAACAAAAGTAGAGCTATTATATCGAGTGGGATATCAAATGAAAGGGCTTAATTTGTAGATTCCAAAGCCATTTCTTTTTCCTTATTTTGTACTTTTTGATTTATGACCAAAAATGTTCAAAAAAATACCATTCCCCCCCTATTATCTTCGAAGTTACTGAGCAGAAAAATCTGTAATAATTACCAATTATTAATATCATCCTAAATATTACAGGAAAAATAAAACGGTTTTCCTAAAATGCATCGTTTTTTAGAAATTTTCATAAATCGTGTACGTACTTATTTGCTCCTACTAAGCTAACGGCCATACAGTTTTTCTTGAACTATTCACGTATCTACTTACGAGTTCGTACGGAACCCTCGGTGCGCGAGTCCGACTCGTACTTGACCGGTTTTTTTTCTTCCTAACAAAACGTACATCGCGCGCTTTGCGCTTTGGTTCTACGACGCTTTCGATAAAAGTACATTACACAAGTAGGGTGGTAAAACCAAGAAAGGCCGAGATCGCAGATGTTTGCGGCCCGAGCTGCAAGCGATGGACATAATTATGCAATCGAGGGCTTTCTTTATTACCCCCCGTGTTGTGTACATCATTTTATGTCCACATTTGGCCAGAAAGCTGGGAAACTTTATGGCCAGGTGTGGCATAAAATAATATGTCGATTGAAACATTTAAAACACTCGATGAGACGATTTAAGGAAGCCCGTTTTATCTACAAAATGCTTGTCGAATTTATAGTTTATAGACAATTGTTCCCGACAAGACACACAGTAAACATTAAATTATATATTAAAGGTGTGCAAACGTAGACCACGAACTGGAAGACGCACTGTTGGTCAGCCCCCCACAAGATCTCACGACCTGCTTAAGGTCGCCGGAAGTCGAAAGAGACAAAAAGCGTGCGACCGTTCATTGTAGAGGTCTTAAGAAGAGACCTATGTAGGTATAGGTATATAACTTCCTGAAACTTCCTGCCTCGCATGACTGAACTGTGGAATAAATTGTCGCCTGCAGTGTTTCCGGACCGATTCGACCTTCAAACCTTCAAGAAAAGAGCGTAATCCCACCTGAAAGGCCGGCAACACACTTGTGTCTCTTTTGGTGTTGCAGGTGTCTATGGGCGACGGTGATTGCTTACCATCAGGCGACCCGTCTGCTCGTTTGCCCCCTATTTCATAAAAAAATAATAATAATAATATAATCGAGTTCGATACATTAAAAAAATCTGACCAACGAACACCCTCCTCTTTTTTTGAAGTCGTTTAAATGTCCTCTTTATAGACAAGTGGTATGGTATTTTTTGGCTATAAACGACCCAATTTTCTGGGGTTCTAAATAGGACTCATATTTTCTGTGTTATCTGAATGCACTTGTGGGGTGAATGCACTCTCGCTACAAGTGCAGCTAAAGGAAACCCGTTATGCTAAGGTCGGTAGGCATTCCTAAAGCCTTGTTTTGCTATAAATAACGCTTTTATAAAACGTTTATATCACGCGTGACTCATACACATGTATTCACCTAGAGTTACTAGATGAAAATTTGAAAATATCGAAGAAAAGTTATTTTTTTACAAAATGTCCTGATATTTTGACTCGAGCTTTGCTTCTGCACCAGACATTATTCTATAATGAAAGAAGTCAGTGATCCTACGGAGATGTTTTGTTCAGAAAAATCCAAAATCCTGAGATTTCGCAATCCTGTCCTGTAGGCTTATGATGCTACGCTTTGTCACGTGATAAATAAATGATAAAGCATCCGTCACGTTCTGACAAATAGTGTGTGAGAGTGACGGACGCTTTATCATTTATTTATCGCGTAACAAAGCGTAGCATCATAAGCCTACTGAAGCCCAGTGGTTCAGTCATACGCCTCTCAAACAGAGACCGTGGGTTCAAATCCTGGCTCGTACCAATAAGTTTTCAGAACGTATGTACGAGATATGATTTGATATTTACGATTAGCTTTCCGATGAAGGAAAACATCGTGAGGCATACGTCCGCGAAGAAATTCAAAGATGTGTGGGAACACGGTATTGTCGTGGTTCTCATAGTAGTCAGCAGAATGTGAGTCCCGCGCGGGGGTACGCGCGGGGCCCGGAGGGCGGTCGGGCAGTCTTGTCCCGCCGCTCGTGTTTGTAACAACTAATCAAAATAAATATCGGTAATTAATTAAAACCTTGTATGATTGAAGAGTCACCCTAGTAAGTACCCGTACATTGGTGACCCCGACGTGATCTTTCATGTCATCCAGGGATTTAATTAATCGCGAAAAATGAACAGTGTGAACCAACCACAACCGGGCCAGCATCAACAACAGCCGCCACAGCAGCCGCAACCGCCACAGCAGCCAGCAGCGCTAGATCAGGCAGCGAGGCCTGAGTCGGACATCATGGCAGTGTCGCTGATGTCAAGGTTGCCGGAATTCTGGATGGACCAGCCGCGGGTATGGTTTATCAGAATCGAAGCAATATTGGCACCACAAAGATTGGGAGATGACGCACGCTTCGATCTCGTCGTGGCTAAGCTGCCGAAGGAGGTCATCGTACAGCTCACCGATTTTTTATCGAGACCGCCAGCGTCGGGTAAGTTCGCCGCGCTCAAGGCCAAGCTACTGTCAATGTTCGAAGATACGCGGATCAGACAGATAGAGAAGCTGATGGGAGAGATGGAACTGGGCGACATGAAGCCGAGCCAGCTTTTAACCAAAATGAGGGACCTGGCTCGTGAAAATTTTCCCGATGAGACACTGCGAATTTTGTGGCAGGGCAGGCTACCACCCACGGTACGAGGAGTCCTGGCAGTCTCAGAAACCAGTGACTTAGACAAGTTAGCGATAATCGCGGACAACGTCGCGGAGGCAACGCGACCGAACTACGTGTCCGAGGTCACGCAGCCGACGTGCTCGCAACGTACGTACGACGTTGTAACTCCAGCCACATCCAAGGACATAGCGCAAATAATGGTGGAAATCGCCAAAATTGGCGCGAGGATAACCGCCATGGAAACGTCACGATCCAGGCCGCGGAGTCGAGGGCGTCAAGGACGCGGTAACTACAAGTCGGCATCGCGAGGCAGGAGCGCATCACAAGGTCGTTCGCGTCGTAGAAAGGACAGCCCGGGCTGGCTTTGTCATTATCATTTTCGTTACGGCTCGAAAGCCAATAAATGTAGTCAACCGTGTGCGTGGCAAAAACCGAACCCGGAAAACTAAGTGCGATGGTGCAATCTACGACGGAGGTTTGCACTACATCGCCTAGCCGTCGTTTATGTGTTACGGACAAGGACAGTGGATTAAAGTTTCTCGTAGATACTGGTGCGGATATATCTATATTACCAGTGAATAACAGGCGTTATATTCGCGAGTGTGTGAAATATAGACTTTACGCCGCAAACGGGAGTGAAATTAAAACGTTCGGGACAAGGACCTTGGTTTTAAATTTTAATCTACGTAGACATTTTAGATGGGAGTTTGTTGTAGCGGATGTGAAACAGCCTATTTTAGGAGCCGATTTTCTGGCCCATCATAGACTGATAGTGGATTTCAATGAACGTAAGTTGGTGGATAAGACGACCGAGTTCAAGGTCGCGGCTCAAGTTGTGAGTATTAACCAACCTTCTATTTACACTGTTAATGACACACATCCTTTCCGCAAGTTGTTGTCCGAGTTCCCTGAAATTACTAAACCAGCTTCATTTAGGGAAACTCCGCCGCACAATGTGTTACACTATATAGAAACAACGGGTCCGCCCGTGTTCGCGCGAGCAAGGCCACTTCCCCCAGACAGATATTTCAAAGTGAAGAAGGAATTTGAGTTGATGCATCAGTTAGGGATTTGTCGGCCGTCAAAAAGTGCGTGGGCGAGTCCGCTGCATGTAGTGAATAAGAAAAACGGCGACATACGGCCTTGCGGAGACTACCGGATGCTCAATGCGATAACAAAGCCCGATAGGTATCCTATTCCTCGGTTGCAAGATTTTACTTTTATTCTGGCGGGAAAGAAGGTTTTTACGAAGTTAGACATCAATCGCGCGTACCATTGCATTAGTGTGGCACCAGCAGACATAGAGAAAACCGCGATTATAACACCGTTTGGGCTCTGGGAATTTTCCAGAATGGTTTTTGGTTTACGCAATGGAGCCCAGAGTTTTCAGCGTTTCATGAGCAACACAGTACTCTCAGGGTTAGATTTTTTGTTTAATTATCTAGATGACGTCATCATAGCTAGCGAAAACTTTGAGCAGCATGAGCAACATCTAGCACAGGTGTTTCAGAGATTCACCCAGTACGGTATAACGATTAATCTAAGTAAGTGTTGTTTTGGGCAGACCGCGATCGAGTTTTTAGGGCATCATGTTTCGACGGCAGGTGTACGGCCGCTCGAAGACAAGGTAAACGCCATAGTTAACTATCCAAAACCAGAAACCGTTGAGGGGCTACGCAGGTTTTTGGGGATGTTGAATTTTTATAGGAGACACATCCCAGACGCAGCAGACCGACAGGCAGAGCTAGAGAAGTATTTGGTCAACTCTAAAAAGAGGGACAAGTCCAAGGTCGTATGGACGGCAAAGGCTGAAGAAGCATTCGCACAGTGTAAAGCAGGTCTTCAACAGGCTGCCACGCTGGCGCACCCGCAGCCCGATGCCCACCTGGCCTTGATGTGTGACGCTAGCGACACAGCGGTCGGCGCCGTACTTCAACAAAAGGTAAATAACTCATGGGAACCCTTAGGTTTCTATTCAAAAAAACTCTCGGCAGCCCAGGCAAAATATTCAACTTATGATCGTGAACTCTTGGCGCTGTATCTATCGGTAAGACAGTTCCGAAAATCGTTTGAAGGACGTCAGTTAACGTTATATAGCGATCATAAGCCCTTATGTACAGTATATCGTAAGGTAGGCGACGACAATAAGGAGAGTCCCAGGCGTGCGCGGCAACTTCTTTTTATTAGCGAATTTACCACGGATATTCAGCATATTAGTGGAAAAGACAATATCGTTGCAGATACGCTCTCTCGGGTTGAGACTATTTATTGTCCTACATTATTAGATTACGCGGAATTAGCCGACGCACAAGATAAAGACGAGTACGTATTACAGTCGCAAAGTAAACAAATGGATAAGTCGACTAAAGTGCAACTCAAGCTAGTAACAGTACCTACATGCGGTAAAGCGATAGTTTGCGAAATGTCGACACGGGAAGCTCGACCTTATTTACCAAGCGCATTCCGGCGTAAGGTATTTGACGGGATACATTCATTAAGTCATCCAGGCATTAGAGTAACTAGAAAGCTAGTTAGTAAAAGTTACTTTTGGCCCAGCATGAACAAAGATATAGGCAACTGGGCTAGATCGTGTATACAATGTCAGAAAGCGAAGGTCAACCGTCATACCGTATCCGAACTGGGAACCTTTCCAGATGCAGGGGCCTTCCAGCACATCCATGCCGACCTCGTGGGCCCGCTACCCACGACTGCTGGTGGATATAGGTACCTTCTAACCATCATAGATAGGCATACGAGATGGCCGGAAGCGTTTCCGATAACTGAGATAACTGCCGAAATAGTGGCTAAGACTATTTTCGAGGGCTGGATTGCTCGCTATGGTTGTCCGATAAGGTTAACTAGCGACCAAGGCCGTCAGTTTGAAAGTAGGTTATTCGTAGAGTTAATGAAGTTGCTTGGGGTGGACAAGATCAGGACCACTGCGTATCATCCCCAATCAAATGGGATGGTAGAACGTCTTCATAGAGGGATCAAGGCCGCGTTGATGGCAAAACTCAGCGTAGGTAGCTCCTGGGTAGATCTTTTGCCTAGCGTAATGCTTGGTTTGCGTACCGCAGGTAGAAGCGACAGTGGCATAAGCGCAGCGGAAATGACGTTCGGTCGTACACTTCGCCTTCCAGGGGCGTTTTACGACACGTCTCGGCAGATCGACCCGATTGACCCTTATAGCGTGGTAGAAAAGATCAAGGACAGTATCGCTAGTTTTAAGCCTGTGGCGAAACGGGAAAACAGAAATAGGTCCATTTTCGTACACGAGGAACTTTTAACTTGTACACATGTTTTTGTCAGGGACGATACGGTGCGCAAAGCGTTAAAACCACCGTACGATGGACCCTACAAAGTCATCGAAAGAGGAGACAAAGTATTTTTAGTTCAACTTCCAAGTAGACAATCGTACATATCCATCGATAGGTTAAAACCAGCGTTTTTACTGAATACAGACGTGGAAAATGAACCTACTCAGTCTCGTAGTCAGGTAGAAAATAAACGTTCGTCACAGGATGCTAGTGATCAGGGATCGCCGCCGCTTGTGCCACCATCGCCTGTACCTGCGCCGCTAACTCGGACCACACGTAGCGGAAGGATTGTAAACAGACCGGTTAGATTTTTAATCGACACAGACAAATAGTAGAACAGTAATACAATGACATAAAGGAGTTTTTGCCCGTAGCTGGGTCACTTACCAGTGCGGAAGAAGGTTGGTGGATACAAGTCTACCACTTACGAATACTTATGTGTACATGACGAGGTCATCAATAATAAGTATTAGATAAGTTTATTCATGTGTCGTAAGTAAAGCTTAAGCATTCTTTGAAATAAAGAGCAAAGTTTTCCTTATTCATTCGTTGTAGCGACTATGGCAGTCCTATAATGTGTAAAATTTCCTTTAAAATAACGTACCTAAATACTATGTAGCCGTAGCATGTAACACGGCATCAAGTTGCTTTACTGCAGTAGTATCATGCATTGCGGCCGAACCGAGTTGCGATGTCAGTAATTTCGGCCGGTAGCTTGAAATCTTAGATTGCAACCTAGTTAAGTTAGTCTACGTGAGATAAATATAATGTTTAAAATTAGATTTTAATGTTAATAAGCAAATTGTATATTGTCTTATTCTGTTGAATAAGTAATTTGTGTCATATATTATAGCGGGGTTCGACAGCACGTAGCCAGTTCACACTCAGAGATTACCCGAAACACCGCAGATATTTTTGTGTAGTATCATTGCAAAATTTCAGTATTTGTATTTTGTACACAATGGGCTGGGGCCAGAGTAAGGAAGATAAGTCCCAAAACAGTAACGTCGCGATCGCCCAAGTTCAATCAATGTCTGGACAAGTTGAAACTAAACTTAATTACGTCGGAATAGGACTCATAGTAATCGGTCTGGTCCTATTGATCATAATTTTATACGTGTTGCGCGCGAAATGCAAACGAAATGTGAGGAGCTGGCTACGCAAGACGGTCGAATCGCTTCCGCCTCCGACTGCTATTCGAGTCAACAATGTGCAGCCGCAGCAAATGCCGACTGCACAGGCAGTGTATTAGTGATGTGGTGTATTAAATAAGACCAAGGACTCGCAAGAGAGACCGCTGTATGTTTGATTTTTTTTTTTTATCTATGTTTTTGAGTTTATTTTTTTTTTAAGAGGGGGAGTACTGTGGGAACACGGTATTGTCGTGGTTCTCATAGTAGTCAGCAGAATGTGAGTCCCGCGCGGGGGTACGCGCGGGGCCCGGAGGGCGGTCGGGCAGTCTTGTCCCGCCGCTCGTGTTTGTAACAACTAATCAAAATAAATATCGGTAATTAATTAAAACCTTGTATGATTGAAGAGTCACCCTAGTAAGTACCCGTACAGATGTATCTGAAGTAGTACCCGACGGAAACAAGTTTTCACAGCCGAAACCGAAACCGAAACTTCCATAATTATATAAGGTCATGTTGTCGGGGAAAGAGAAACATGTCGATCATAATCATCATTTTTAATAACACATTGATCATATTACATATACAGGGTGGGAGGGACTATACCGACATACTTTAGCCATGAATTCCTGGTGGTGTGACGAGTAAATAATGTTATATCAACATGGGTCGAATATTGTCATTTTACATTAATAGTCTTATGGAACAAAATAAATCAGTAAATTAAGCCCCTCGTTATAAACATGTCCTTACTGGCTGAAAAGTTATCAAAAAGAAAAAAAAACTAAAATGGAAACGAAAGGTCAATTTTTTGGCCTCGTAGTCGCTTACCATCAAATACTGCGAAGGTTAATTCTTGTTAAGTTAAAGGATTTAAAAAAAATAGTAAAGGTATCTTAGTCACATTTATTAGGGCTTGTTACACACTTGGGATTTTTCATTTACAAAATAATGGATATCTCGGAAAGTAAGCGTTTTTCGACTATACATCACATAACATTTTTTACTCCTAATAGTTGTTAGAATCTATAGTTAAAGTTTGTCGGTATAGTCCCTCCCACGCTGTATAAGGTCCTAATTTATTAGTTGCAGATATTTTAACACATTATACTTTACATTAAAATAATTAACTTTAAATAGAAATTAAGAAATCTTTTCATATAACTTTTTTGATTTTATTTACCTAACAAAAAAATTAACTATAATTTCGTCAAAAAAATCACCATGTGCACTATCACATGTCACAATAACACTATCTGTCATGTCAACAATTGTTTGTCGTAAATGTCGTAACGGTTCGGCGGGAAAACTGCAAATGTCATTAGGATGGGACGACGTGAAGTGGACGCACCGCAAAACCCCTCAAGTTCAGTTTCGGTTTCGACCGTAGTTTCGGCTGAATGGCAACCAAAACCGAAACTAGGCCGAAACCGAAACCGAAAGTTTGGTCAGACTAATCTGGCGTCCTCAATCCGCACTGAGTTAGCGTGGGGACTACAGCCCATTCACTCTCAGCTTTGAGAGCAAGCCTGTGCCCACATGATATATAATGATGATGAATACCCGTCTAATGCGATAGAATTGTTAAGTGAATCAAATAACAAGCACAAGCACATTTATGTAAATACGAGAACGATTTAAATAATTGGTAGCTATATTATAATAGCCCTTGTACGGAGCTCTCTATCATAATTAAAGCAGTACGAGAAACGAATGGGAATTACTTAGAAATCTTCTAACTTTTTTTTAATCATTTGTATTAATTTGAAAGCCCTTTCCTCTATGTATTATCTATAATAGTATAAGATTGTAAAAATGAAATGCCTGTTCATTAATATATACGCTTTTTCACTGTGTCCCCTTCCCTCCTTTTTTCGACGTCCTTCGAGTTCAATAGGCTACTATACCCAACCCATATCAAATTTGCTGCAATAAATGATTATTTTCTGTAGTATTTATTTAAGAAATCAATATTTTTCGATTACGATTTATTAAAAGTGTTTGATGGCTACATATTTTTAATTGAAAATTTGTCTTATTTTTTTTTAATTTTGTACTCTTAAAACGGTGTCGGCCATGATGTGATGTCATAGAATCGTAATCGAACTTCATGTCGAATCTTATACGAGTGAACTGGCCATGTAGCTTTACTTTGCTGTGACACTGACATAAGTGACTTGGTGGTTTTTTGAGGTTGTGGTCGTAATCGTTTCGTTTTGATAGATTGATTACTATTAGCTTTCCCCATAAACGCTGGATAAATGTCAAATGTTGGTTTTCTAGGTCGTAAAAAAATAGGGTGATATTTTTTCCGTTAACCAGATAATAAATTTTAGTAATATAAGACAAGCGGAATAAAAAATGTAGTAAAAGTACCTTAGTCACATTTATTAGGGCTTGTTACACACTTGGGAGTTTTCATTTTAATAATATATAATATTTATAATATAATAATATTTATTTATTTATTTATTTTATAATTTTTTTTTATGAATATCTTGGAAAGTAAGCTTTTTTCGACTATACATTATGTAACTTTTTTTGCTCCCAATAGTCGCTAGAATCTATATTTAAAGTTTGTCAGGTTACTCATTCCCACTGTGTAAATTATCCCCAGTAAGTAATCACATAGCTGACACGGATTGCCTACATTGTTAACTAAGCTGAGCCAAACGAAGATCTTTTTCGCTCTTAAATCGTAACTGCGTATTGGTATTGTTACGCCACGATCGTGACGAGTGCCATTAGCAGTAGGAAGGCGCACGCGCACGGAAAATTGCCAAGATCATTGTCACAGCAGTGACACAGTATACAACCTTGCATTTGCATATGCGTGTGTATATGTGTATAATGCCGTACTTAGGTGACAGTAATTATTATCTAACTGCAGTAGAGCGAGATTGATCGAGCGAGTGAGAGTGAGAGTGTTTCAGCTTGGACAAAAATGTTTTCGTATGTCTGTCTGTCCGGCTGTTCTCTTCTACAGATCACATTTGCCAACCGATTCTCGTGAAATTTTGCGAGCAGGTTCGATTATTATACAGGGTGGAACGGAACGAGGAACTTTCCTGCAAATGTGGTATTGTTTAGTTTTTCTTCAAGTAAGAATACAAAAATAGAGTCTGTGCGGAAAGAGAATAGGATTAAAATTGTGGGCGCTGTAATGCTTTTCTACCGAAGAAAAAAAAAATTTGCCATACTGGGTAGGTTAGTTCCATTTTTCGCCACGCCTATTCTCTTTCCGCACAGACTCTAGCAACAAACATACAAAAAAATATAGACGAATTGAAAAGCTTTATTTTTTTGCAAGTCGCTCAAATCTCACGTTAGGTATAGGTACTTAATCATTGACGAGAGCCTAAATTTATTCTCATCGTAATTTATTAGCCGAAACTCGTTGACTGAAGGTTTGCGATACCTGACCTTCGCGGTACGTGGAGCCTATAAGGTGCCATAACTACACACTACACCTAAGCCACAGAATAAGAAACATACAGATGTAAAATGATTTTCCATCGGGAAAACTCGGCAATCAATGATTGTATTAAATGAGTGACGTTTTCATATCCATTAATATGGAACTTTATTGTTTAGTGTCAAATGTCAAAGTGAAAAATGACTGCTGTAAGATGGGTACTGAAGCTGATTGAGAGAGCACGATAAATACTCGAACTTTTCCGATAAACTACGATGGAAAATCATTTTGCACTACATCTGTACCTATATTCGGCCCGCAACTGCCGTGCCGACGGAAAGTGTCAAAAATTACGAAACTTTTCATTCGGTAAACTCACTCTTTTCAATATCACATTATCCGAAATAGAGCAGGTAACAATTGTAGCTGAAAGCAAGCGAATGGATATAGTGAAAGATTCAAAAAAATCTAAGAACATTTTAATTTTTTACAAACTTTCTGCAAAGCACTGCATGTTTAGACAGAACAAAACAAGTGGCCGTTTTCCTAGGTACTAACGCCTCTTAATAAGCCTACCAAAAGTTTACAAAAAATAGCTCTTCACCTTTGAACTCAGCAAAACGTGTGGTAGGTACCTATTCGTACTATACGGTTTTTTCTAACTTTATAAATTAAAGCCCTTTGTATGAGACATCAATGCCATCATAATCAAGGTGATTTATATACAATGACATGACGTCATTACGAAAAAGCCCGCTGAGTTTCACTAATCATCACTTCAACCCGGTAACGTCCTTTAATCAAAGATTTCCTCCACGAACGGTCGCACGCTTTTTGTCTCTGTCAACTTCTGTACGTCTAGTCGTCAGGCGAGGAACCGACCCACGCTTAGTCTTCCGGTTGGTGGTCTCCATTCGAGGCCAATCCAACTCCAGAAAGGTGTAAGATAGGGATACATCTCTCCGAAACTGTTTACCACCGCGTTGGAGGACGTCTTCAAAGTTTCGGACTGCGACGGACTAGGCATCAACGTTAACAGCGAGTCTCTCGCCTTCGATTTGCCAATGATATCGTGTTCATGACCCCCCCCATGTCCCTAAAGGACATAGAATATACCCAATGACCTCAGGGCTAGAGTATAAGTATTCACGCGCTATAGCACGTCTGTGTGAGTGCGAGTGCGATCCACACTGGGGCATTCTGACGCATTCTTAAATTGTAGTGCGTTCTTACGGTCACGGACCCTAATTGTTAAGCCATTTAGGGTTCAGTCTAATTTTGTCGTTAATAGACAATCTATGACACGACTATTGTAAGGTGAACCCTAAATGGCTCAACTATTAAAGTCCGTGAGTATACACGGCGCGCACACATTCAAGCGCGCGATGTACCTTTTGTAGGAACAGAAATTACTGCTATCATACTGTGTTAGGGTGTTATCTCAACTTCTTCTTTTTCTTCGTTATCATTCTTGACATAGTGGTCGTTGATCGTCAACTGTTGGTGGCATACTTCACGATGCGTCGCCATTCCTCTCTAAGAGCTGCTTTCCTGGTGCTTTCATGCTAGGGAACATCTGCTGCAACTTTAACCTGGTCTACCCGTCATAGGTAATCTTCCTTGTGGCTGTTTATGAGCAGAGTCCTCAATGGTTGTAAATTGAAAGCCTCCAGTACGCTGGACGCATTTTACTCGAATCTCTAAGCTTTTATTTTTGATATAAAATTGCTTGCTATGGAATGGGGCTTGGGGGACCTTGCAAGAATTCGTTTTTAAGTACATAATCCTTGTCATAGTGTTTGAAAATAGTTTTCGAGATGATAGATGAATACGGAAAAATAAAGGGCTACGGAAAATCGTTGAGAGAAATAAACTAAAAATAACTACCTTGGAAGCTTCATTTGTGGTAGAGTTATCGTAAAAAATCCGTATACTCATACCTATTAAGTTATTCCATTGGACCCTGACTGGATTAAACCATTATGTTTTTATGGATGTCTAGTTATGGTTATATTAAGTTTTTTAGCATTTCAATACAGTATTTTTTGCGGTACATACTAATGTCTAATGAGATAAGTTAATAAATTTTTACTCGGAATCATGAGTACCTACTTTTCATTTATGAATTTCAATTTTTTTACGGGAAAGTTAGGACATTTGGGACAGCTTTTTTTTATTTCATAAATGAAAAGTGCTCATGACACCCAAACATATATTTAATTTTAAACATTGAAATCGATCTCCTTACAACCACACTTTAAAACGATTTGCACTAACATTGAAAATCTATAAAATTGTCTACAGGTACCTAACCATGAAGTTGAAATCTGAACTCCTGGAGCAGCCAGAAGGCGAGATGTGGAAGAAGATCAGGGAAGAATTGAAGGAGAACCTGGACACGTGTGACAGAGATCTCGCAACTATAAGGGAGTGGCTAAAGAAACAGCCGCACCTACCTGATGACTGGGGTGAGTCCTTTAGGTGCCTCTTTCACGCCGCAACAGCGCACGCGGCAAAAGATTATAGAATTTTATAGAGTCCGTGGAAGAGCCCATGGTCCGGCCAGCGAGAGCTCGCTCTCCAATGAAATACCCCCTCCCCCCGCCGGGATGCGGCCGAGAAAAAAGATTACCTAACTCCGTGGTCGACGTGTGGCCCACGGGAGATTTTCAAAGATACAGTGTGGCCCTTTTCAAAAAAAGTATGGAGACCCCTCTTATAGATTGAAGGACGACATAGGTTAACTGGCAGAGAATGCATTAATTAAGGCAGCGGTCGGCAACCTTTTAGCAGCCAAGGGCCACATAGTAGCTAACGAAATTGACGCGGGCCGCACTTTGTTAATAATTGGTGATTTTACACTATTCTAAATATATCGACCTTTACATATAAAATAGCCAGGGAGGCTCGCGGGCCGCAAGTGAGCGGTTCGCGGGCCGCATGCAGCCCGCGGGCCGCTGGTTGCCGACCGCTGAATTAAGGCATAAGTTCGCATTTTGTACGATAAAGCCCTTTATCACTTAGCTGACGAAATCGGCTCGCTTGGGCCCAATATAGTGATCTTATAAAGGGACTTTCCAAAACGTTATGATAATAATGTCAAGTTTTATGCACCTTGAGGTCCAACTCCATAGCATTGTCTACGTTTTCCTTGTTATTTTAATAGTTCGACTCACTCAAAGATAGATAGATAGATAGATCATTTATTTCACGACACAAAATAACAGTATAAATTTGTACAGACAAAATTATAAGTATTCACGCCATGATCGTCAAAAACAAAAATACAAAATGAGAATTAAGGTAACAATGTCAAAAGATTTAAAAATATACTCGTAAATAACAAAGTCAAGTCATAATCAAGTCATAATCGAATTACATATTTTTAAAGATTTGTTATATTTCTATCATGGAGCGCAGATTAATGGATTAGATTAAACAACACGATTAACCTTCTTCTTCTCAACATATACGTATATTAGTCTACTAACTAGTGTGCCGACCAAATTAAATGTCCCATTTTCATAGAAATATGACTTTTAAACGGAGGTGTTGCCATGTTCCGCTCTGCAAAGTTATCGTAGTCGCACTCTATCCATACGAGGAAATATAAAATAACCTTTACATTACCTGGCTGGGTATACAATTCTGCCGTCCGATATCTAAAACTAGACTAACCTCTATACAACTCCATAGGGGTTAGTCTAGTTTTAGTCATAGGACGGCAGAATTAACCGCAGACCATTGCCCACAATCTCCAAAAGTCGATTTTAATTAGTTATGTCGGACGCATCACGTAAAACCTTGGCATATGTAGTTCTTTGTAAACTTTATAATTTCGCTATTCAAACAACGTACCAACATGCCTCGAGACTTTTGACACTTGAGGTCAGATTTGAGGTTAGATTGATAGCCAAGGTAAAAAATAGTTATAGGAGTAACTAAGGTTGACGTCCGAGTGCTCGACACTGTCCCAGTAGTCACCACTGAATTTTAAGTCATTGGCAATAGAACTGACAGCAGGATGTCGAATATTGGGCATTAGCGTGTCGACCACTAGGGCAAAGTACGACGTTTTTACTATAGGGCCAAAAGGGCCATGGCCCGGGGCGGTCGGAACAGGCCAGAAGGAAAGGCCTCTCGGATGGTAAATTTTAGTGGCCAGAGCTAAAACTACTACACTACACTGCTCATATAAGATAACTAAGCCATAATTACCGCAGTTATTTTATTAACGAGTAACGCTAGTAAAATCAAATTAAATGCCAATCAATGAATCGGTTTTCAATTACTTTATGCGACTCATTTTATATAAACATGAATGTAGAATATAGAGTTAATAGGTTTATTTTATACATTTACACAGAACGTAAATGCGAGTCCAAACCGTGATAATAATGATGACATAAGGTCAGAATCGACTTTTGGGAGGTGGTCGTCAGACTATCTTGCTAACTCTGGCGGCTATAGTTCTACGGATTTCCTCATTTCTGGAGAGCATAATATACATAGTCGAGGAATTTACCAATTATACCAAAAGATGTCAGTTATACCATTCTGTCTAGCATTACTGGCGACTTCGTTTCTCGCGCGACAGAGGATCACCTGTCACTGTCATACTATATTGAGTGGAAAAAGATAGGTAGCATTTCACATCGCGTGTCACAGTTGTGCTAGAGGTGCAGAATTGAATAGTGGATTTTGGATTGCTTAACTCACTTAGGGTTAATGCCATATCAAAGTAAACATTGAAAAGTAAAGTAAGAATTATCTAAGGTGTCCGAATGTTTGTTCATTTTCTTTACGAACATTCGGACATCTTAGATAATTCTTACTATACACAAAACTTCATACTTTTCGAGAAGCTTGAGAGCCTTACACCTTCTGGATCTATTGTATGATATGATAACGAGAAAAGTGAATAATTTGGTTTTTTTTTTGGTAAAAACTGCGAAATGACCTTGTCTTCGAATGATCGTTTTATGCACTATTAATTTGAAGTTTTGCCCCTGTAATTTTTGAAAATTCCTCGGTTTTGTAGGTGTTACCAGATTTTGTAACCTTATAATCAAAATGTCGCAATCATAATGCTCAGTGCTAAACCACCGTCATTACTTTATTCACGTTTGTTGTTATCCTATTGCATCATTTCATGTTTAAGTGTGTTGAAATAATAAACACTTTGAAACTACCACTGTGAACCATTGTTAACTCTGCAAATAATTTGTGAAATAAATTGTTTACCGAGTTCCATCTGTTCCGAACAGAACAACATATTTATAATATACCGACCGCTTTAGCTTAGTTGGTAGTGACCCTGCCTACGAAGCAGGAGGTCCTGGGTTCGAATCCCGGTAAGGGCATTTATTTGTGTGATGAGCACGAATATTTGTTCTTGAGTCATGGATGTTTTCTATGTATTTAAGTATTTGTATCTATTAAATATATCGTCGTCTAGTATCCATAACACAAGCCTTATTGAGCTTACTATGGGACTAGTTCGATTTGTATAAGATTGTCCCCTAATATTTATTTATTATTATTTATTATTTATTTATATATACTTTCTACTACAAACTATGTGTCTATGGCTGAAGTGGAGGATTAAAAAAGTTAGGAGAAAAATGGTATTAAGTGACTTGATATAGTTAGTTTTAAATATAAAATAAATAATTTGTGCAAGTTTAACAGTGAGTTGTTTTCGTTCCGAGCACGAGAACCAGAAAAGATATTGTCCGGAACACCATCACCTTCGCGGTTTATAGGTTGAAAACCCGACAAATATATTTTGTTGACGATTCCTACTTAATCCTATGAATACTAGTTTCACAGTTCATGCTTTTAATCTCAACGGTTTAAGTTTACGTTGTATGTTAGTCAGTCAGTAAGTACCTATTTCATATTTTTGTTACTTAACTAAAAATATCATCGTTACTTATTGAATAAAACTAACAATTGCCAGAATGCATTTACCCTTCATTGTAATTGTAGTTAAAAATAAAATTTAGATTTTTTTTATTTTAATATAGGTACCTATCTTTGGTCAAAAACACAACGTTTATCAACGACCTTGAAGCTCGTTTTGCCAAGAGTTTGTTCGTGTATTTGGTCATTTTACATCCTTTATATGACATAGGTATTCATTATTTGAGCAATTGATTTGACATGTCAATATTTACGTCGATTTTAGCTTGATTGCGTCAAGTCGCCATCATTGAACAAAGATAAGATGATAATTGACGTATATTATATCCTAGTTGAACATGGGGAACATCCGTTTATTACGACAAACTCATATCGATACCTTTAGACACAAAGGGCGTAAACGCCATTAGAACCTGCGGCGTTTACGCCCTTTGAGTGTAAAGCCGTCCGGCCGATATACCGTCCTCTATCTACTGCAGGGTTTCTTAAGGGCCTTATCACACTGGCAATTTGCGAGCGAGTTGCGAGCGTGTCTTCACAAGGAACGTGCACGAACTATAGGTGGCAGCACTAAACGACATAAGAGACATGGGCGGACAATAAAGGAAACTATCGCCGCTGTCAAATCAAGCTGTCAATGTCAATGACAATATGTAAGTGTCAATGTCTATAATAAATCGTAGCTACACTGATGTTAATCGTCCTTCATCGCGATAAATTAACGTTACTAACGGCGTTTTCGTCAATGTGGCCCCAGCATGAGAGGGTATATGATTTAGATTGGCGGCACCAGTTGGCAGCACTTTCGTCGTGCACGTTCCCTATACAGATTTCGATCGCCGCGACAAGTTTTGTATGAAAACTTGCTCATATATCGCCAGTGTGATAAGCCCCTAAAGCGGCGTCCATTCATTACCAAAATACCACCTACGAAGCTAGAGGTCCCGGCTCCAAATACTGGTAAGGGTAAATGTTTATGTAATGAGTTTTTATTTCTATTTAAGTATGTATTTATCATAGGTATGTATAAGTATACTCGTACTTATAGTCGTCTAGCACTAGGGTTTGCAGTTGCGGGAAATTTTTATATGACAGAACCGGGAATTTCCGGTTCTGCACATCCTATCTAGCACCCATGACACCCATACAAGCATTGCTTAGTTTAGGACTAGGTCGATTGGTGTATGATATCAAGCAATATTTATTTTATCTTTTTATATTGTCTTCGGTTTCCGCTATCATCACTTATTGTAATAGAACAACTTAAACGGATTAATTCGCGTATATTACTTAATTTTTACGTCCCGACGTTTCGTAACCGCTTTCAGCGTTCGTGGTTGCGGGTAGACAATTATTATTAGGTATCAATTATTTATTTATTTTAATTACAGACACCAGCTGCCTGTTAAATTTCCTGCGCGGGAGCAGCTACTCCCTGGAGAAATGCAAACGCAAACTGGAGATGTATTTCACTATGCGGGCCGCCTGCCCCGAGTTCTTCACTAACCGCGATATTACCCAGCCGCTGCTAAAGGAGAACTTCATGACCAAAGTGTGAGATATTATCTTCTTAAACCAGACTAAAACTTCACTCTTGAATTGAACACATTCAGCCCAGGCCGCCCGCTCCGAGTTCTTCACTAACCGCGACATCACCCAGCCGCCGCTAAAGGAGAACTTCATGACCAAAGTGTGAGTTATTTTCTTCTTAAGCCAGACTAAAACTTCACTCTTGAATTGAAAACATTCAGCCCGGGCCGCCCGCCTCGAGTTCTTCACTAACCGCGATATTACCCAGCCACTTCTAAACGAGAACATCATGACCAAAGTGTGAGCCCTTGTTATTTTCTTCCTTCTTCACTCGCTGGAGAAGTGAGCGCGAGTTGGAGAAGTAGGTACTTCACCCATCTACCACCCAGGCCGTTGCTCAATGAGAACTTCATGACCAAAGTGTGAGTTTTCTTCTAATCCCAAACTATACCTTCCTTCTTGACTTAAACACATTCAGATCGTAGGTCAACGAAAACATAGACACTAAAAGTGAAAGCGGTTCGAATCAGAATGAATCTTAAACTGAATTGTGGAGGCGCTCAAGACGTTTTCTAATAGTTGGATTGGAAAAGACGAATGATTTAGGTTTAGTTTTGGTCTTCACCAACATGGACTTTCCATTCCAGCGCCATCATGCATGCACGCCATGCTCAATCGTTTCGATAATAGGCTACTTGATGGCAGTTCAAATCAGCTTCTTTTTATGAAGTGTCAAAACGCTCAGAAAGTAGGCAGTTTAGTATGAAATACTAACTTGTGACGTCATGCTCTTTAGTTCGATTTACACTCTCTATATAAGGACAAGCTGATCCGTTTCAACCTTCCCGCTGGTCCGCTGCTCACTTTGAGCAATCAGCGTAACTTCAAGGTGGCCGGCCAAGCGACCTGGTTCGATCCCAGGTGCCTCGGCCCCACCTAGTCCGACCCTCAAGGTGGTCCGGGCCGAGCGACCTGGTTCGATCCCAGGGAGCACCACGGCCCCCACCTGGTCCAATTTTTGCAACAGTCAGTATAACTTCCAAATACTTGCAAGTCAGCTTATAAACAAAAAAATATATATGGTCGTCTTATACCCTATTATGTCTTTTACTATCGATTGGCATTAGAATCTAATATTTTGCCTTACACAACCCTGTACCAGTGTTATTACGTTAAACAATTATTCTTTATACAGAGTATATTTCATGTACTGTGTTGATATAACATGTGCAAGCGAAGCGTCTCAGTCAATATTGACGGCCGCCTACGCAACTTGACTGAGGATCTTGAACGAAGGTCAAGACGGAAAATCGTGCTGCTAATAAAAAAATCGGTCAAGTGCGAATCGGACTCACGCACGGCCGAGGGTTCCATACAAACTCGTAAATAGATACGTGAATAGTTCAAGAAAAACTGTATGGCGGTTAGTTTAGTAGGAGCAAATAAGTATATTGTGCAAGCGGTGCAAGTTAGGGAAACCGTTATATTTTTCCTGTAATATTTAGGTTGATGTTAATGATTTGTAATTATTACAGATTTTTCTGTTCAGTAACTTTGAAGATAATAGGGGGAATGGTATTTTTTGAACGTTTTGCGACAAAAAGTACATGATCAAGAAAAAAAATGGTTTTGGAATCTACAAATTAAGCCCTTTCATTTGATACGATAGCACAACTTAAAATTTTCGACCTCCCATTTCGGCCACCTTTAAAAAAAAGTGTAAGATTTTTTTTTATCTAGTAGGCTCGGGTTACCGACTTTTAAAATTAATTCAAATCGTTAGCAGCAGTAGTTCCCGAGGTATCTGACTGTGACAGACGGGCAGACAGACAGACAGAGTCGCACCATCTCTGTTCTATGTCGTATCGCTCTTGGCAGAGCGGTCGTGGTCTCACTGAAGCGTCCATATCGGTGGTAGAGGCGGACACAGCTTTCCGCACGATCTCCCGCCATCTCTCCCTGTTGGCAGACTGTCTGGCATAGTCAGATATGCGGTTTCCTACAGCGGCTTTCACTTGATCAGTCCAGCGCATAAGGTGACCTGCCGCGCGATCTGGCTCCCTCCACTTTTCCTTGCACAACCAATCGCTCTATGGAGCCGTTATCCCGCCTGGGGACATGCCCAAAATACTGCAGTATGCGCGACTGTACTACGACCGAGAGACGCTGCCTGATGCCGAGCTCGCACCATAAGGGTTTACTTTTTTATCATTTTGGTACGGAACCCTAAAAACGTATAATTCGGACCTAAGTGAATAGGCTACCAACATGATGACAGTTCAAATCAGCTTCTTTTTATTAGGTGTCAAAACGCTTAGAAAGTATGTAGTTTAGTATGCAATACTGACTGGTGACGTCATGTTCAACATGGTGCCTTATTTTTTATTTTTTTGTCATTTTAAAATCGTTGGTGGCACGAAAATTTTTTTTTGATCGATTTTATCCGGGCCGTTTTGGAAATAGTCCGCTTTGTATTGTCATCCAATGTATGGGGAGGTCGCCAACTGGTACAGGAAGGATTCCCTTGGTACAGTTGTATATTGGGTCAATTTGAGCTGATTTAGCCCGGTAGCCATGGACCCCCCCCTGGTGGGTAGGGAGGGGGGGGCACTCAAAGTGACGCTTTAACTTGCTTCGGACAAAAAATTCTATTGTCCTCAATTTGCCTACCACCTTGTGTTTGGTATCATTTTCGTATAAATCAAGGACGAGGGATTCAATTTCGATATAATATGTATGAAGTTTGATACAAAAAAACTGAAATATTGAAGAAAGTATGAAAATCACACTTCACAGTTTTGAACAAAAAGGTGTATATTTAGAAAAATATTAAGGTTTTTGAGCGTAAAAAAATACTGCTAGACGGCAATTTTTATCAGCTTTTACACAATATACATTTTATGTAACCTTATTACACAACCTCTACCTGGAAAAAAATCGAACGTGGTACGCGACAGTCTCAAGATTATTTTTTCTATCCGTCCGTCTCACAGACGGTCACATAATACATATGTAGTACTGGCATCATATTTCAGAAGAGCACAAGTAAGCATAAAAAAATAAAAATAAAAAAAATTGTACTTACTTTTCGAAAAAACTTAACTTATATGATAAGTTGGTTTTTCATATAAAATACTTGATTACCCAACTTAACTTTGCAGATGACCCGCGATCATAGTGTGATAAATCATGAAAGTTGTATATTGGGTCAACCTGAGCTGATTTAGCCCGGTAGTCATGGACCTCCCCCTGGTGGATAGGGAGGGGGGGCACTCAAAGTGACGTTTTACCTTGCTTCGAACATAAAATTCTATTGACTTCAATTTGCTTACCATCTCATGTTTGGTATCGTTTTCATATAAATCAAGGACGAGGAATTCGATTCCGATATAATATGTATGAAGTTTCATACAAAAAAACTGAAATATTGAAGAAAGTATGAAAATCACACTTCACAGTTTTGAACAAAAAGGTGTATATTTAGAAAAATATGAAGGTTTTTGAGCGTAAAAAAATACTGCTAGACGGCAAATTTTATCAGCTTTTACACAATATACATTTTATGTAACCTTATCACACAACCTCTACCTGGAAAAAAATCGAACATGGTACGCGACAGTCTCAAGATTATTTTTTCAATCCGTCCGTCTCACAGAAGGTCACATAATACATATGTAGTACTGGCATCATATTTCAGAAGAGCACAAGTAAGCATAAAAAAATAAAAATAAAAAAAATTGTACTTACTTTCCGAAAAAACTTAACTTAAATGATAAGTTGGTTTTTCATATAAAATACTTGATTACCCAACTTAACTTTGCTGATGCCCCGCGCTCATAGTGTGATAAATCATGAAAATATATTTGCTTTATATCTAAACTCAAAAAATACTTAAAATTATACTATAGTTGGGTACAAAAAAAGTGCTTTATAATATATTATAGAATTATATCATTTTGTGTATTGAAATAAAATGTAATGCCTGAAGAAAATCATATTTTTTTATTTCATTTACTACTCGAGGTGGCATTTCCCACCACAATTGCATGGATCAGTGCACTTTAATTACAGTTGCACCTACCACTGCACCGTGTCTTCTTACACTTGCACCTAACGAGTTCTAGGCAAGCGGTTGAGGCAACGGGTGCAGTTGTCCACTTAGGTGACCAGTTGTTGTCATGGGGATCTATCTACCATCCCATCCCCAATCCTCTGGACTTGCCAAATTTTGAATGGGCACCATAGTTTGGCCCCATACGTGTACACCCTAGTAAACGGCTCTTAAGAGATGCTGCCAAAAACTGGCTTCTGTTGGCGCGCGCGTCACAATGAGCGCGGGTCATCTGCAAAGTTAAGTTGGGTAATCAAGTATTTTATATGAAAAACCAACTTATCATATAAGTTAAGTTTTTTTGAAAAGTAAGTACAATTTTTTTTATTTTTATTTTTTTATGCTTACTTGTGCTCTTCTGAAATATGATGCCAGTACTACATATGTATTATGTGACCGTCTGTGAGACGGACGGATAGAAAAAATAATCTTGAGACTGTCGCGTACCACGTTCGATTTTTTTCCAGGTAGAGGTTGTGTGATAAGGTTACATAAAATGTATATTGTGTAAAAGCTGATAAAATTTGCCGTCTAGCAGTATTTTTTTACGCTCAAAAACCTTAATATTTTTCTAAATATACACCTTTTTGTTCAAAACTGTGAAGTGTGATTTTCATACTTTCTTCAATATTTCAGTTTTTTTGTATGAAACTTCATACATATTATATCGGAATCGAATTCCTCGTCCTTGATTTATATGAAAACGATACCAAACATGAGATGGTAAGCAAATTGAAGTCAATAGAATTTTATGTTCGAAGCAAGGTAAAACGTCACTTTGAGTGCCCCCCCTCCCTATCCACCAGGGGGAGGTCCATGACTACCGGGCTAAATCAGCTCAGGTTGACCCAATATACAACTTTCATGATTTATCACACTATGATCGCGGGTCATCTGCAAAGTTAAGTTGGGTAATCAAGTATTTTATATGAAAAACCAACTTATCATATAAGTTAAGTTTTTTCGAAAAGTAAGTACAATTTTTTTTATTTTTATTTTTTTATGCTTACTTGTGCTCTTCTGAAATATGATGCCAGTACTACATATGTATTATGTGACCTTCTGTGAGACGGACGGATTGAAAAAATAATCTTGAGACTGTCGCGTACCATGTTCGATTTTTTTCCAGGTAGAGGTTGTGTGATAAGGTTACATAAAATGTATATTGTGTAAAAGCTGATAAAATTTCCCGTCTAGCAGTATTTTTTTACGCTCAAAAACCTTCATATTTTTCTAAATAAATAATAATTGCCAAATACAAAAATGGCCGTATGCAATTACGACCAAGGCGAATCGTCGTCACTGGAACTGCACCGGGAGACAGCGAGTTACAAACCGTAGAACGCGTGAAGAAAATCCACGCTTGCTTCTTTAATCATGACACTACACCAGAAGCCATCCAGGCGTATATTGCTAAAAAAATCGATAACTCGACGTGCACGGTGGAGAAACTACAACTAAAACATCAGTACTACGCATCCTTCGCGATAACAGTGCCTAGTAGTAAGTTCGAGTGCCTCATGTCCGCCAACATCTGGCCGTCGGGAACAGAGGTGAGCGAGTGGTTTCGAGCCGGCGCCGGGCGCGCAGGGCGTGCCCCCTCCCGCCGCTACAGCACCGCCGGCGCATCGCCGACCTCCCGAGCCACAGCGAGACACACGCGCGCCGCGAACCGAAATCCTCACAGTGTGTCATCAGAATATCAGAGGGTTAAATAATAAAACCAGACAGTTGGAGCTCCTTCTCAGTGACGACCTGGCATGCGATATTTTAATTCTAACTGAACATTTTTTACGGAATTATGAGATCAAGTCTGTCACTTTAACTGATTTCGATTTATTATCATATTATTGTAGACCTAATGTAGAACACGGTGGTAGCTGCATTTACGCCAAACCACATATCAAAGCCATAAACAGACCCGACTATTGCGCGCTTTCTCGCGAGCAAATATTTGATATATGTGCAATACATATTCTAGACGACGACCTTTTAGTTGTTGGGATATACCACTCGAATTTGACTAGCCATATCGACTATCTTAGTCTATTCGACAGCCTGTTGACCAAAATAGAAGATGATAATTTGACCGCAATTATTATGGGAGATATAAACATCGACCTCCGTAGCAACACCCCCACGAAAAGGCATCTCTTAGATATTCTATCCGCCCATCACTTTGGTCAGCACGTTGAAGAAGCAACTAGGATAGAGACCGTAAGCGCCACTCTGATCGATCACGCATACACAAACATCCGCGACGACCGTGTGTCCGCCACCTGCGTAAACAGCAACCTCAGCGATCATGCGGCGCAGCGCCTACTCGTGCCGCGTCCGACTCGCCAGATGGCTCCCGTACTGATAACGAAGCGCGTCTATAGCAACAAAAATAAGATGTCATTTGTCACGGCGCTCGAATCTATAGATTGGCAAGCGATTGTGGATGACTACCATGGGGATTGTGAGCAATTCGCGTGGAAGTTTGTCAGCATCCTGAGCTCCCTACTCGATGTCCACATACCTTTTAAAAACATCACCAGACATCCTAAAAACAACCCGTGGGTAGATGCGGAACTGATTGACCTAAAATTATTAACATTCGACCTAATTAACCTCAGTAAATCTTACCCAGAAAATAATAATCTGAATATCGCATCAAAAAACACGTTAAAAACTTATAATCAAAAACTTCGAATCAAACGGACCAACTTTTTTAATTCTCTAATACACAATAACCCAAATAAAAGCAAAGCAATGTGGCGAGCCATCAACACCGAATTAGCGAGAGCACCGCGCGAGCGCGTCGACTTCACGGACCTGCTCGTAGACGGCGACGGTTGCCCGTTCCAGTCCAAACAGCAGCTGGTGGACGCGCTCAATAACGAGTTCGTGACGGCGGCCGCCGCGTGCGGCGCGCCCGCCGCCGAGCGTTCGCGCTGTCTTGCCACTCTGTCGGGCCGCACTGCGTTCAGCGACTGTTCACTTAGGCTGAATAATTTCACACCGGATGAAATTATAAAAATCTGTACAACAACAATAGCCCCAAAGAATAGCACGGACGTCTACGGTCTATCCGCTAACCTGCTCAAACATGCCAGCCCGATAATCTGCTTTGTCTTATCACACCTGTTTAACAGTTGTATGAAAGTAGGAATTTACCCAGTATGCTTAAAAAAGGTTAAAATATGCCCTCTTTATAAAGGAAAAGGTAAAAAATCCGATCTAAAATCCTACCGCCCTATCGCGCTGGTCCCCGGCCCTAGCAAATGTTTCGAAGTAGGGCTAAACAAAAGGCTCATATCGTTTTGGAGCCCGAGAAACGCGCTGTCACCCCATCAGTATGCCTATCGCCAGGGTCGGTCCACCACCGACCTCGTGCGCGAAGTGGTATATTGCGTGCTGCAGGCGCGCGAGGCGGGGCGTCACGTAGCCGTCGTCTGCTGCGACCTATCGCGCGCCTTCGACACTGCGGACCACGGGCTCGTCGCTGACAAACTTGCGCACTACGGTGTCCGCGGCCCGGCGCTAAAGCTAATACTCTCCTTCATGACCCACAGAGCTCAAGTAGTCGTCGGAGACGGCGGCAGGGTCGTATCCTCGGAACGCCAAAGCCTCATGGGCGTACCTCAAGGATCCTGCCTCTCCAACACCTTGTTTAGTATACTCCTTAATGACCTACCGGAGGCAATACACGGCGCAAATATATTTATGTACGCCGACGATGTCACAGCCGTAGTCAGTACGTCTACTAAGCAGGAACTGGAAAACGCCTTAAATAATGTAGTTCAGCAACTTCACGATTGGTTTCAAGCAAACGGGTTGGCGTTAAACAAAGAAAAGACTTGTTTCATCCCCTTCAAACTGAATGGCCACGCCAGCGAGTCCCTGCAAGTGTGTGCGGGCGATGCCCCTATACAGCAAGTGTCCTGCACACGCTTGCTCGGCTTCCACCTCGACAGCGCGCTCACGTGGGAGACGCATATCGATGCGATGTGCGGCCGCCTTGGGAGTGCGTGTTTCGCTCTGCGCCGGCTAGCGCGTACTGCCGAAAGGTCCGCCGTGCGAGAATGCTACTTCGCGACGGTGCACTCAGTCTTGACGTATGGGGTGGAGCTGTGGGCTCGGGCTGCGGACGGATACCGCGTATTCTCTATGCAGAAAAGGGCAGTTCGAGCGATGGCAGGTAAGCCTAAAGACGCCCCGGCCAGAGAATTGTTCTCAGAGCTCCAGATCCTACCCCTACCGTGCCTACTGATATACCAGGTGGCAGTGTTCATGCACGAAAACCTGGAATCATTTAACCGTAAAGGAACTAACACCCGATATCCCTTACGCAGTAACAAACATGCCAACAGGCTAGTCGCGGCTCCTCACAAACTGACCAAAACCGGGAAATCTGTTTATAGCTTGGGGCCTTCGGTGTACAACCGCCTGCCTGAAACGGTTACTAATGCAGCATCCACCGCTGTTTTTAAATCCCGACTGAAAGAATGGCTTTATGTAAATAATTTTTATGATTATAACGAATTCTTTAATTTGCCACTCACTTTATAGATTATTTTGCAGACATCAACAATTGTTTTGTAATTAATAACTAAATATAATATAATGTATATTAAAATTTTAATCAATAGCACAATTAAATAATTAAATACAAATAGATATTTTATACAACGATGTATACAGACTTGTAACTATTGTTATCAATAATAAATCATTTTCATCATTTTCATTTTCATCATCATTTTCATTTAAATATACACCTTTTTGTTCAAAACTGTGAAGTGTGATTTTCATACTTTCTTCAATATTTCAGTTTTTTTGTATCAAACTTCATACATATTATATCGAAATTGAATCCCTCGTCCTTGATTTATACGAAAATGATACCAAACACAAGGTGGTAGGCAAATTGAGGACAATAGAATTTTTTGTCCGAAGCAAGGTAAAGCGTCACTTTGAGTGCCCCCCCTCCCTACCCACCAGGGGGGGGTCCATGGCTACCGGGCTAAACAGCTCAGATTGATCCAATATACAATTGTACCAAGGCCTTGCAAGGGAATCCTTCCTGTACCAGTTGGCGACCTCGAGGACAATACAAAGTGGGGATTTGATGGTTAGAGTTAATTAATTTATTTTGATTGTTGTCAAATACCCTATTCTTAGGTTTTCCTTGGATGAGAAGGAAAGTGGTTTGTACAACTTAAATTTCGGTTTCGGTTTCGGCCTAGTTTCGACAAAAAAAAACGGGTTTCGGCTTAGTTTCGGTTTCGGCTGCCATCCTCCGGCCGAAACTAAGGCCGAAACCGAATTTGAGAGGTTTCGTATAGCGATCGGACAATCTTTATTTCAAAAAGCACAGATAATTTATTTGAAATAAGAAGTTATAATATAATATCGGAGAATAATTGATTAATATATTATTTAAAATTGAAGACTGACTGATTATGATTGTAATTTTTTCCCACGAAAACATGACCTTATATGGAAGTTTTGGTTTCGGTTCTGGTTTCGGCCGAAACTGAGATCAAAGCCGAAAATGGGGCGATTTTGAAAAATCGTGTGACGTACCGTCACATACGGGAACTTGGGACGCGCTGGGTAGGTACCTATAGACAATTGTTCTCACAAAGAACTAATACAGTATATAAAATAAACTAACTAAATTCAAAGGTAGTGGAAGGACCATGGGGGCTGGTAGTCCAATATGCAAAGATTATAAACGGTACAGTGTTGACAGCAGCATTTCTGAAATAGGGCACTTGTATTTTCCTTCTTTAATGTTACCCCGCGTGTCCTAAGTCCCCCCATTTAACAGTTATAAGTAGATGACCCATTTGGAACCCACGATTATAATGTATTTATCCTTTAATTTCCCTATTTCTTAATTTCAGGCAAGGCCCACCACTGCCAGGCATAACTCCGAATGGGAGACGAGTCACATTTATCAGAGGTGAGATTACTTTGGGACTTTAAGAGGAATGCCTACCTGCGATTTTCCCATACAAACGCTCTCGACTGTTTCCTCTCTGGTTTTTGAACATAGAGCAATGAATTTTCCAAATAAGATCAATATCATCAATGTCTATGCCGCTATGTTTTGCTTTTTTGGATATTTTTATTTTAAAGAAACTTACAGCGCCTTGAAAATCGCAAAAATGGCTTAATTGAATTGGCTGCCAAAAAGGCGCAGGCGGCGTAGATTATTTCTTCTTCTTGCAGTTCCCAAAATTTTATAATGATTGGTTGCGTTTTGGAAGAGGAAACAGTCCTGAATATTAATACTATCGATTGGTATAATAAAATAGGGAGTGTTTGTTTTTATCATTCTTCTTCTTCTATACGTTCCTATATAATCGATTTCCCAACCCAAATCCGAAACTTTATTTATATTACTAACCGACCGACCATATATCGCAGGTTAGTTATAGAATTAAAAAAACTTTTTCTGCCCTCCGGCCGGAAAGCGTCACCTCGCCGGCCGCTGCGCTAAACGAAGATGCCGCTTTCTGGCTCCGCCGAACAGAAAAATAGCATACAAACCTTGGCCAGTAAATAAGAATACCTCAGATCATCTGAGACATTTCTTACTTTTACTGGCCTCGGTATGTAATGTACAATTATGCCACACCTGGCCATAAAGTGGCTTTTTCCGCACGCTACGCCACACTAAAATGATGTACACAACACGGGAGGTAATAAAGAAAGCCCTCGATCGCATATTTACGTCCCTCGCTTGCAGCTCGCTTTCTTTGTTTTACTACCCTAGTTGTGTATTACTTTACTAATGACCAACCGCCCATAGATCGCAGGTTTAGTCATAGAATTTAATAAAAACTTTCGTTACCTATTCCAGGCATCCACCCCAACCTCGACTCTCAGCAGATCACAGAGGTGTTGAAGTTCGCGCTGATGATTGGTGACGTCCGCCTCACGGAGGAGAAGGTCGGCGTCGCTGGCGACATCTATGTGTTGGACGCCACAGTGCTGGGACCCAGTATGTTGGCGAAGCTGTCACCGACGATTATTAAGAAGTTTATGATCTGTGTGCAGGTGAGGCCATCTCCCTTGCTTAATCCGCTCTCAGCTGACTCATTTTTACTAAATATACTAGAACTTTCTAAACCAATGTTTGCCAAAGTTGACTGGAGCGCGACCCACCCCACATATCAATTGACAAGCAATTGAAAAGTAGCAGAGTATTTATTTAGTAGTGTGTGTGTGTGTGTATTTATATATATTTATGCCTATCTATGTATGTACTTATAGTATTTTAAGGACGTCAGTTTGCACCGCCCACTAGCAATCTGCTTTACTCTAAGTTTAACTGGTAGAGAATGCCCTATGGAATTAAGTCCGCCTTTTGTACGATAAGTTTTCTTTTGTGCAATAAAGTTTAAATAAATAAGTCTCTTGCACGAAAACGTCTCATTTTAGAATAATGATTTATTTTTACAGGAAGCGTATCCAGTTAAACTTAAGGAGGTCCACATTGTCAACACATCGCCTATTGTGGAGCGGTTTGTCAACTTTGTCAAGCCTTTCCTCAAAGAGAAGATCAGGAAAAGAGTAAGGAAAAATATATAATAAAGAGCGAGAGATTATAGGCGTAAATTTTAAACACGATGTGTATGTGTTGATGTGGTGAGGTATATACTATAACATAGCCCGATTTTATACCGTTGCTCTCCTTACACCTCACGCATATTCGGCTCCCAATTAAGTCGTGCCTATAACTTACATTTTAAATACATTTCATTTCACATTTAAAATATTGTGTATTGCTTAAAAAGCTGAAGTGGGACTGGGTTGGATGGATACGTCATGTGCATGCCGGAGGACTTGTGGGCTAAAGCGACGATGGTCGCTTGGTGTCGTGTAGTGGTGGGCAAACTGCGGCCCGCCGACGGTTCTTTAAGCAACTTTAGTCGCTTATTCACCGGCTCAAAATAAAGTCTAATGACCCGCGATAAATAATATATATTGATGGATATTTTTTTAGAGTTTAAGACAACATACATTTTTGCTATAATTCTGGCCCCTCCTCTAAAGTTCCTTTAGTTTTCCGGCTTCCATTAAGAAAATTTGCCCTCCACTGTGTAGTGGATCCCCCAAAATAGAGCCCGGCTTTGCAGTAGACCTCAACGGTGATGGTGAGATGAAGTTGACGCCTTTCGTACATATTGGTGGAAGACTGCTCAAGACCAAGATACGTTGAAAAATAAGGAGGCCTTTGCCCAGTGGGACACTCTAGGCTCTTAAAATGTTTAAAACGTTCTTCTTCTGTGTTACTAACGCGATGTTTTATGTTTGACAGATCTTCATCCACAAAGGTATTAAGGAGCTGTGCAAATACGTGCCCCAGGAGATGCTGTCTTCCGAATACGGCGGCAAAGCTCCCAGCTTGGATGTTTTACAAGGTGAGTGCACTTCATTTATCATCTACATAGCCTAGCCTGGTTCTTTCCCTGTCTTTTCTCTCTGCAATATATCCCAAGTTACAAGTGAGGGTTGACGTGGCCGAATTAGGCCTGGTCTATACACCAAAGACAAAGAGTACCTACCTAATTCAAATCGGTTAATTTTATTTCCCACCAACTAAATCAATATCTTTATAGAAACAAGAATCTTAGATCTGAGGCGTGTAGAACCGGGATTTTTTGTATAATAGAGCCGGGAATTCTCGGTACTGCCATACAAAAATCCCCTAATTCAGCAAGCCCGACTTGGCTCTAAGGAACTCTGGACGTGACTGTATAGTATAAGTAATAATTAGTAATTTTTCTTCCTACAAAAGGTACATCGCGCGGCGCGGTGTGTTCGTTCACTGAGCGCACACATATGTGCGCTCAGTGAACGAACGCACTACAAGCAAAGTTTTACGAATACGTAAAAATGCGGACCGCACTGTCTGCGCCTTGTATAGGTATCGGGCGCTCCTAAACAGGCGCAGAGTGACTACTTGTGTGTCTTTATGCTTTGACTTAGTGGCCTGAACTACCGTTATATTTCATGATGCTATCTCGTTCGTTCCAGAGCAATGGCGAGGCAAGCTAGAAGAGTACCGCGATTGGTTCGCGGCCCAGGATGCTATAAAGGCGAACGAGGCTCTCCGGCCTGGTCGGCCCACCAACTACGATGAACTCTTCGGCATTGACGGCTCGTTCCGACAACTGGCTATTGATTAACAATGTGATCTAGTTCTTAAAGTACAAGCCACGTGAGTAAAGAAACGGAACAGAGTTTAAGATTCACACAACCAGGCACACACATCAATACATGCATGAGGTGACTGTGAGCGAAAACCAGTTTACGCTGGCTCGGTCGGTGGATTATCTAAGGTGCGTCCCTTATATAATTTAGTTTGCATTCTCTTTAGTAAGCTTTGTTCGGTTTCTTTAGTCAAGTGTCCTAAACGTAGCATAATCGGGCCTAGTGGACTAGTGCCCGGAGGCCTAAGGAGCTCAAGCCCTCTCAAAAGCATCAGAGTCCTCTCGCGATCAATCTTGAATTAGACTTAATATAAGTACTTATCCTTAGCGGAGTCAAGTCACTCCCAAACTAAATAATGGTGAGTCCACTACTGGGGCCCAATATTAGGAACAAAGCTATGGCGTGTTCATCAGATTAGCGTGTCACAATCAATTGGGCGACAGAATTGGCTCGCCAGGACGCAACATTAGGCAGTTGTTCGACATATTAGGTAGTATGTTTATGAGCAGCAATGAAGTTAAAAACTGAATATGTACATACCTTCTATTATCTTTGTATATAAACGGAACTGTCGATGTCGATTTTCGATGTCAAGGTTTGCAGTTATTGTCGTCGAAAATCGAAAATAATAACGATATGACGTCGAATATAATTAAAAAGAAATATTAATTACACCTGATTAAAATACTTTACACTTCATAAGTTTTCTAATGTTTTAGACGTCATAATTATAATTGTTTTGGTGGCAATAATTGCAAATGTTTATAATTATAACATAAACAGTTCAATTCATTTACAAAGCATTAACAATATGGAGGGTACTCTCCCTCCATATTGTAAGGAAAACCGTCTCTGTGTATCGAAAAGTGTCCATCAAAATGTGCTAAATAGAGTTAGCGCTACTATAGCAGATGGGTAAAATTTGGTATTGTATAGTGGAACGTCCACGACGAAGGTGGTGCCAACTGGTGCCGCCAATCTAAGTCTTGTACCCTCTCATGCCGGGGCCACATTAACGGAAACGCCGTTAATTTATCGCGATGAAGGACAATTAACTATGACTTACTATATTTAACATTGACACTTGAAGAGATCATTTGAATTGACAGCTTGATTTGACAGGCATGATAGTTTCCTATATTGTCCGCCCGTGTCTCTTTTGTCGTTTAGTGCTGCCACCTATAGTTCGTGCACGTTCCCTATGCCGCTCACTCTGTCTACAACTGTTAAAATAATTTCGTACTCTCCTGCAACGCTAGCACCATTCTGAAGAGATTTTGAATTATTATTTACTGGTGGTGCTGAACATTTTTTGAACTAATCCATCATATAAGATAATAGATAATTCTCCTTACCTCTACCCTCCATAATTAACAATAAAAAGTTTGATCCGCAGCTTCGCGATTTTAGCCTCTTTATAATTTTTAAACGGGACTCTAGAATACTCTAGATCTAGAAATGTGATAAAGTGACGCATAATTTTATGAATGATTTTTGGGTTGAATACTATTTCCATAAGTAAGCACACTAGTGACATGAAATGTACACTACCTACTTAGTTACTTATATAATTAGGTGTACTACTTAGGTACGCTCATATCATTGGGTACGCTTAAAATTACAAAATAAATTAAGTCTTATAGGAATTAAATTGGGAACAATGTAATTTTTATTTAAATACATTTTATTATGAATGCTTGTGAGTTTAATTTGCCACCCAGACTAATTTATAGATACAATCATAATGAACATAATATAGATACAAGAAATCAAAGTACTTATGTACATAGAAAAATAAAATGGCGCTCATGTCTTGGTCCGGACCAGGAATCGAACCCGGTACCTTTTGATTTCCGGCCCAGCGTCTCGAACCACTCGACCACCGGACCGGAACACTTGACATTAAATATGTAACATAAAAATGTGGTATAATTTACCCGCATTAAAAACTAATAAAGAAACATCATCTAAGGGCTCTAAATGCAATCCTGCATCAATGGCAGCGTTAGGGAGGTGGTTCCGCCCCGGATGCCGAGCGCTGGAGGTGACACAGCGGACCGCATTTCATATGTCTGGGGATGCCTGCCGAATGCAACACCCCTCTTTCTTATACAACATTTTTTGAACACTTGACTGACATAATAGCACTTACGGACTTTAATTTTATTGTTGAGGTATTTAGGGTTCATCTAACAATAGTCGTGTCATCGTGTCATAGATTGTGTATTACACGACAAAATTAGACTAAACCCTAAATGGCTTAGCAATTACAGTCCATGACCCGACCTTAACTGTCATGATGTTATAGATAAAAACTGTACATACCGGTGTGTAGGTACTATGCTGAACCGGCGAGCTACATCTTCGGCCTCGTAGTCGCTCACCATCAGGTGCAACTGAGGTCAATAAAAGAATTTTAAAAACTACAATACTCGTTACAATACCTACTCATATGGATCATCAGTCTATTACATGACTCAACATTGTTAACCCCTGTGAGTTAGTATAATTATTTTATTCTTGAAAGACTAGTTATATATACACGGTGGGAGGGACTATACCGACATAATTTAGCCATGAATTCCTGGTGGTGTGACGAGTAAAAAAAGTTATGTGATGTATAGTCGAAAAACGCTTACTTTCAGAGATATTCATTATTTTTTTAATTAAAACTCCCAAGTGTGTAACAAGCCCTAATAAATGTGACTAAGATAGTTTTACTATGTTACATATATAGATACAGCAAATCAAAGTACACAGAAAAACTAAATGGCACTCGCCTGTGTACAGACCGAGAATCGAACCCGGTACCTCTGGATTTCCGGCCCAGTGACTCAACCATTCGTCCACCGTACACTCAGAAAATGCCTTCAATTCTGCTATCTACCTTGACTTCCGTATTTTTGTATTTTTAATAGGAATTAACCTAAACGCCATCTATAAGAAACCTTTACAGGTTTCTCACCTCAATGCGCAACTTTAACAGTTACGGCGCGCACCTTTTTTTTTTACAGGTACGACCATCGAGCGAGAGATGGCGCCACTATTAATACTTTATACGAAATACTTGATACGGAAGTCAAGGTAGATAGCAGAATTGAAGGCATTTTCTGAGTGTACGGTGGACGAATGGTTGAGTCACTGGGCCGGAAATCCAGAGGTACCGGGTTCGATTCTCGGTCTGTACACAGGCGAGTGCCATTTAGTTTTTCTGTGTACTTTGATTTGCTGTATCTATATATGTAACATAAAAAGTGTGGTGTAAATTGCCCACATTAAAAACCAATGAAGAGACAAAAAAATGTTTCCTCATATATATAGTTTTACTATTTTTTTTAAATCCTTTAACTAAACAGCAATTAACTTTCGCAGTATTTGATGGTAAGCGACTACGAGGCCCAAAAATTGACCTTTCGTTTCCATTATAGCTTTTTTTTTCTTTTTGATAACTTTTCCTCCAGTAAGGACATGTTTATAACGAGGGGCTGAATTTACTGATTTATTTTGTTCCATAAGACTATTAATGTAAAATGACAATATTCTACCTATGTTGATATAACATTATTTACTCGTCACACCACCAGGAATTCATGGCTAAAGTATGTCGGTATAGTCCCTCCCACCCTGTATAAGCAGTAAATCGGGACGAGCGGAAAATGTAGAGGAAGCCTTTATGCATTAGGACAGTGTAAGCTCAATATTATAATAATATTCTGTATTCTTATTCGGCTGCTTTAAAAGATAAATCACGGCGTGACCAGGCGAGTTAAGTGTAAAATCCTTCCCCTGTTCACGTCGTGAGAAGTGTATTATACACGAAATGCCTATCCTGCCCTTCTCGCCAAGTGTGTGCAGCCGGTATTTATATATAGAAATGAATAAATAGAATTTAACTGTCCATATAATATGACAGCCCATCCGGACACAGCCATGGAGGTATGGAAGAAGAGGACATGCTGCGCCGACCGCAAATGAATGGGAACAGAGAAAGCGAATGATGATATGGCAGCCCATCGCTATATAAATGTATTCTTTAATCCGACTATACCATGGCTCTACAGTATACAGGGACACACACGCATCGATACTCAGTGAAACTTAACGCTTCTTGCCGACGATGTGAGTGAAAGAGACGCCATACGTATCTCACCAGTGTGTACAACCGAGGTTACAAACAGTAAAGAAATTATTTGTTTCTGAACGTGCCGTAATTCAATAAACTTCGCTTAGAGTCTGTGCGGAAAGAGAATAGGATTAATTTTGGGGGGCGCTGTAATGCTTTTCTGCCGTATTGTGCCGTATTTTCTGTTCTGTGGCCATACTGGTTAGGTTAGTTCCGTTTTTCGCCACGCCTATTCTCTTTCTGCACAGAATCTATCTACTATTAAAATTTAGTTTTGATTTTTGTTTTATTTGATAGTAAACCTTAATACAATTTTATAAGGTTACTTTTTACAATTTTATTTCATGTTCTTTTTCACTGAACTTTGGTCACTATGACAATAATCAATTAGGTTGGGTTGGGTGTTGCTGTTGGATTGACATTGACAGTTGCGTTACGTTTTTCAAACGAACGGAAAACAAACGGCTCCATAAAATTCCATTAGGAAATTTTGAATATAATACGTCTTTTAAGTTATTACAACTTATCATTTCTGGTGTCGTACTATGTTAATTAAGTCTCAAACTGACAGTATTCCCAAAGTAAGTGTCTCGCTTCTGAATATTGTTTTCGTCCGTTTAAAAATACTCATGCTTGTTTGTTATTTTAGTTATTATAACTTGTTTTTGCTGGCGTCTTACTATGTTAATTGACTCACAAACATATTATATACCCAAATTAAGTTTCTCGCTTAAGAATATGTTGTTTTGATATTAAGATACACTTTGTTTTTATGTAGATGATGTCCGTATACAATTTCTCGCGAAGCGACAGTGAGATTCTTCAGGAGCTGGTCCGAGTGTTCAGTTCGGGGCGCGGCACGGCCCGCGAGCAGTGGAGCGCCCAGGCAGAGCTGATTGTGGAGCCCGTAGGATGGGACGCGCTGTGGAAACTATCTAAACAGTTCTGCAAGAAGTTTGGTGAGTCATCTTGTATTGCACTAAAAATTATTACCGTTATCATCCCATGGGAATACAGGGGTATAAACTATCCTGTTTCAATCCAGGACTTGTATGATAAATTTCATCTCAATACATTTAATTGCTATCTTCTGATTTATTATTATTATATTATTTAATCAGGCAGGCAGTTGGTACAACTGATAATGCCTGTATCCAGTGATCTAATAACTTATTGACGTGCTTGAGTGGAATTATGCTCGTCTAATCTGTTCTTAAATTGGTTGACATTGGATGCCGAAACTACATCTTCTGGTAGTTTGTTCCAGGGATTTAGTAACAAACATCCAAACATCTCCACAAAATTTCACATATATAATATTAGTAGCATAGGATTTTATATAAACTGAATGGTTTCTACTTAAATAATTCCATATACAGACAATATGTTTAGTCTTGTGGGCATTTTATTACACATCCTATAAAACTAAAGTGCCCAGGTTCTAATCCTCATAAGTGCACATGTTTTTGTTCATGTATCTTGAATATTTTCTACTTAGCAGTTTGGAATTTGGTCAGTGGTGTACAAAGTACGGCCAATGGGCTATATCTGGCCTGCAAAAGGCATTATTCCGGCCTGCTGACAGTCCCTCAAAATAAGAAGTATATGGCCCGTGATAATATATTTTTATGGTACAACTGTATAGAGATTTTAAAACAAAATATTTCTTTTATATAATTCTGGCCCTCTGACATTTCTTAAATTTACTAGCTGGCTATGAAGAAAGTTTGCCCACCACTGAACTATGTGAAAAAATGTTTTATAATATTGTCCCTCCATACTAGTATAATTATTCTGATTATAAGCATGGTTTTGTAATCTTTAAGTATTATTCCAACATGTTTTTGATGTAAATTATCTTGAATATTTCCAGAGGTCAGATTTCCATGCATAGCATACGTGACAGTATCATCTGTGGACTTTGAAGCGCTATCAGCATGTGTGGATGTTCTTAGCGTGCAGCATGAGGCGGTATCATTGCCGGAAACTGTAGAAGATGTCCCACTGATAGAACTCTGGCCAACGACACAGCAGCGGGAACAGTGCATCAACGATGCAACTACAGCGGAGTTTATTGATTTATTAAGGTTAGTCTGGGCAAAGTATAAAGACTTCGGCCGTTTAGAAGCGCGCGATACGTATTCAAAGTCGAGGGGCAGACTGTGCGATCCGTACTGGAGCATTCTTACGCATTCTTAAAACTTTGCTTGCAGTGTGTTCGTTCACGGCGCGCACACATACAAGTCACGCGATGTACTTTTTAATAGGAATACTCCATAATAAATATAAAATGCACCCTCTGCTTTGAATTAGGAAATATTTTTCCGCAGATTCTACTACACCAACATCTGGATGCCATGGGACGACCAGGACGACAAAGTTGTCCTCCCAAACACAATCGAGGATCGCATGCAGCTATGGATAGACCTGCACAACGGCACCATACCTAACTGCGTGGCTCGCTCTATAACCTTACTGAGGAGTAGTGCGGTTAATGCTTATGAGAAACTTAAAGAGCTGGACTCTTCGCTATATGACGGGGGGCTTACGGATGAGGATGGTAAGTTAATCATTTTACTAAATGATTTTGGCAGTAGACCTTACCACAGCTTTAAAATCCGCCGTTCGTCAATGCTCGTACAATCTGGTGACCACACGGTGTGTATGTATGTCTTAAAAGTATGTCCTGAATGACTAAGTACGGCGATGGCGATGTATGCAATTCGGGTTCGCCCCACCCGCGTCTAAACGTCTTCGCCGGCCGACTTTTATGTTTCTTAAATTAGAGTACAATACAATATTCTTTATTGTGCACCAAAACAAATGATTACAAAAGTAGAAAGAGTATTATTGTATAACCTAAAAAAACTCATTAATATTCGATTCACTGAGATTTTCGCGAACATCAAGACCCTGGTCCACTAAACCCACTAGACCACGAACATTCTTATAGCATACAATCACACTAATATTATAAATGTGAAAGTTTGTGAAGATGTTTGGTTGTTTGTTACTAAATGATGGGGTAAGTAACAACTGAATGGATTGAGCTGAAATTTAGCATACAAGTAGACCAAGTCCTAGATTGAAACATAGGTTACTTTATATCCCGGTAAAGAGTTCCCTTGGGACAAGAACGGGAACAACGCAGGCGAAGCCGCGGCTAAATGCTAGTGTATTATAAATTGCAGACTCCCTGCTCCCGCCATCGTACATCTCGCTATGTGCGGAAATGAGCGCTCGGCTGGACGGTCTCATGTCAAAATGGACGTTGTATGAAAACCCCCTCATTAGAGAACAGTACCTCGCCAAGGAACGGAGCAAGTGGCTGAAACACAAGGCGCAAAAAAATGTGAGTTGATTTGCTTAAGTGTTTACTCTTTGGACAAGTAATATACCTGTTATTACTATGATATTTGATAAAAATAAATTAAACACAGGAGTTCCTAAGAATATTTTTACAGAAAGCATCTGAACTCGGAAATTTCATTATTCAGAACAGTATATTCCGCTAAAAAAGAATGATTGGGGTACATATAAAGAAAATAGCCTTTCTTTATTATGACTTACAATGTTATGTTTTTTATTTGAAAAAATCAGTTTTGTAGATTTTAAGGATCCCTGTTTGGTGTAGGCCTCCTCCATGTCTTTTCTATCCCCAATTTGAAGTACATATACGAATTTTAATTATTGTAAATTTTAGAAAAAGAAGTGACATTCCCGAATTGCTGGTAGATTGAGACTTGAAAAAGTGCCCCTGTGTATATTTGCACAATTAACGTTTTGGCACTACAAGCCTCCTTAAAGTAATTGATTGAATCAGGCGTTACTTTGTGGCAATCCATGTTAATTAAAACAAAAACATTGCTTTGCTAATCCGCGATATGAACGCGCGATTCATATCGCGGATTAGCAAAGCAATATTTTTGTTTTCACCTCCTTAAAGTACAAAAAAAGTTAAAAAGGTTATAAACTCGTTAATTTGGTCACCAGTATCGGTGTCACAATAGGAAGAGCACCTGTATTTGTCCAGAGAACTGTTAGAGATGTGGGTTCGAGTCCCGTTCCGATTAGAGATGTGCCATTCTCAGAAACGTTCTCCGTTTTGTATGGAGAGAGAACATTCTCGAGAACATGTCCCATACAAAACTGAGAGCGTTTCCGTGAATTCTCGAGAACGGCACAACTCTAGTTCCGATACATGTATTTTTTTTAGGTGGTAGCCCTATGGCAAGGCGGTTCCATCTCGGAATTCGAGGAGCTATCGAAGCTCCTCCGTTCCCGCGTGTCCAAAGACCAGACCCTCAGCGTGATGGTGTCCGCTGAGGAAGGCCTAGCCATGGAGCCTGAGGAGATCGTCATATGCAGCCCTAATTATGAGATCCCTGAGATGGCCTTGTCGCAAATATCGTTGTGCAGTTTTAAAGGTAAGACTTATGACAATGGTAGGATTTCCTACCCTCCTCTCGGTAGAGTAGCTTCCAATCTTGCCACGACCAGCGCAATTTTTCAAAATATTAGATTGGACATGGTCTTCACTTAATCTACGTATAATGTATAAGCATTAGATCTTCACCTGCCTCCTAATTTGATTCAATTGTGTGACTTTTAAATTAATGCAAACTTATAACGTGATATACATATTTGATCCTCACTAAAACAGGGTAATATACATTTAAAAACATCAGTCATACGAATCTCCAGGTAAATTGAACGTAGTTAAAAGGAAAAGGGTTCGTCCCACGAGAAAGTCTTCATCGAAATTCCAACCTTCAGTTTTAAGCAGTGACCACACCGCTGTTCAGGATACGTTGACGATGCTTACGCAACCACATGTACAACACCACGTCACAGCATATACGCAGCGTCAAGTTACGGCAGGAAGGGTTCACTCCGCGATTTCGTAGCGAGGCCTCGCGAGGGGACCTTAGCCAGCGACCGAAAAGAGCACGTATTATGCGATAGAGAGAGATGGTTGGATCCGGTGTGTTCCGTCCGGTGTTCGGACCCGAACGACAGTTTTGTTAAGGTGGGTTCAGACTAAACGAACAAAGAGCTACGAGCCAGAGCAGAGCATTCATTCTTGATCTTTTAGTGTAAACAAAAGTTCGTTCTCAGCGTTTACACCACACGAATATCAGCGAGCAAGAATGCAACCCAAGAACTAGGATTCGAGAGCATATGCTCTAGAGATGTTCAGATCAGGCGAACGAGTGCCCGTTGCTCATTCGTCGGGTGTCTGTGGACTATGTGCATTATGTCTTTACTCTGAGACTGATATTGTAATTGCAAGTTTTTCATTTATCATCTTGACTCAATTGTGTTTTTATAATTTACAAAAGTCGGATCCCACAGACACGACAGTGACTGAAATGCCATACGATAAATAAATAAATAATGATTATTTATTTAACTTCAGGAGCTACACTAAAAGCGTCTAACACGCGGAGCTGCCTGCTGATGCTGAGCGGCTCGTGCCGGCTGCGCTCGCTGGCGCTGCGCTGCTCGCTCGCCAACACCGTCGTGCTCGCGCGCGCGGGCGCCCTGCACGTCGCCGACTGCCAGCTGGCCGACGACGACGGCAGCTGCCAGGTGGGATTTTTTTTTTTTTTTGCAACTTACAAACCATAAGGGCGTAGCGATTGTCGGACCGGGTAGTCGGCCGTGGCGTTCCCTGGGGTCGAACCAGGTCGCTAGCCGGACCACCCTGAGTTGGTCGGACTGGGTGGGTGCCGGGGGTGCCTGGGGTCGAACCAGGTATATATAACATGTATATACCATATAATAAAAGTCACCCCTAAAGGTGGCAAATGCGTTTTCACCTCGGGGACTATGATATTAGAAGTGAGTGACAAACAAGCATGCAGCCCACTTAATGGAAAGTGTCTGACATGCGGAGCTGCCTGCTGATGCTGAGTGCCTAGTGCCGGCTGCGCTCGCTGGCGCTCCGCTGCTCGCTCGCCGACACTTTACACTCGCGCATCTAGACAGCCGAAATTTCATGCATAAAACAACTTTTTGTGACTACCCTTTGGGCTTACTGCCGCCCCATTTATATTTATAATAGTTAATTTTTACACTCAAGTGAAATACAAGCAACAAGCTCAACTGAAAAGAGGAAATTTCAGGCATATAGCACAAGTAACCTGTAATGGTTGCAAATGCGTTGTCACGTCGGGGACAAAGATGCCAAAAGCGAGTTTTCTTTGGAACACCTTACAATTTGAGCGTTTTGTCTGGTGACTCGCCGCTGTCAAGTGTCTATACAACAGAGTGACAAACAACTCGGCCCACTCCCGACGATGACCGCCGGCGACGAAGGCAGCTGTCAGGTGCAAAACCTCGCCACCAACGCTTCATACTGTCGCGTGGCGAGCAACCATGCGCACACCGGGTGTTGCCTGTAACAGGATCAAATAATTAAAACGTAGATTCTACTCATCAAACAATAAAACTTTTGTACAACGACTTTTAAAAACTATGTCAATTTTCGATTTTATCTTTTTCACGCAAATTAAATAGTATTTTCAATGTACGTTAACATCAGTCTAATTGACGTCGCTTGTCACTACGCGCGTCGCTACAAACATAAAAACACATCGCAATACATTGCGGTTTCAAATAAACTTTTAAGTGTACTAAAAATTAAAACATAAGTTATTTTTAAATGTCGCTGAACAAATATTGTTCAGTTTTAGGAATACAATCTACGTTTTAATTATTTGCTCCTAGTACAGGCAACACCTGGTATAGAAAGCCAACTTGCAGCCATATAAAACAAGAAACTTTTTGCGGCTGCCCTTTGGGCTCACTACCACCCCATTTATATTTTTGATAGTTTTTTACACTATCAAGTAACAAATAAGCTTGCAGCATGGATTATAGCCATATAAAGGTTATAAAAAACGCGTTGACACTTCGGGGACTAAGATCTCAAGAGTAAATTTTCTTCTGAACTTCATACTATTGGAGCGATTTGTCTAAGGATTGCTAACTGTCAGATATCTTTTCTCTTTACCGAGGGAAATTAAAATATTACCCGCTCCATGTATACCTTAAAGCTTGTTTTAAAAAATTAAATTATAACTATATTTTTGTATGACAATTATTTTTGGTTAATTTCAGAGTGACTTCACGCAAGGCATCATAGCTATGTCCGGCTCGAAAATCCTGATTGAAAACAGCACATTCGAAAACTTCTATTCGGGAATTGTGGTGCATAAGGGCGCAAAGGTAATTTTAACTCGTAAAAATCCAAAGGTGTATTTGAAGTCCCCAACTCTCACTAGGCCAATATGAGGATGCAGATCCATTCCCATCAATGATGTGCCTAGCATATAGACTGATGATGATGATGATTTACTCTACTACTACAGCTACTAAAGGTAGGAATAGACTGTGCTAGGTGTCCGTCAAGACAGCGTACACCGTAAAGATATTCAGAATCTAATGCAGCCAATAAATAGTACCCAAATAGTACCGACGAAATACCTACGTGAAAAAAATAGTACCCTTAAACTTTTCGAAATATAAGGCCTATTCACGGTGTACGCTACCGGGCGTCAAGCTGGCGTACACCGTTTGTATCTCTGGAACGGCTTTGTTTTTGGTAACGCTTTATATCTTGAAAAATAGTATTATATACAGGGAACGTGTTTATACTATAAAAAAATCATGAGTTGCATCATGTTTCAGGCTTCACAGTGCCTTAAATCATGTTTCAGGTGGAGTTTAAAAACTGTACCATCAGAAAATGCGGCGTAGGGGTCCAGATATACTCCGGGTCTGAGGTTGTGCTCGACGGCACCACCATCTCTGAGTGCTCCGAGCAGAGTATCCGGTGCGAGGTGGACAGGACATGCAGGGACCTTAGCAGGTTAGTATAGCTAGAGACCACCTGTCTATTTATATCAAGGGCTTCATGCTAAAGGGGCGTATAAGCAAGCGTTTTGCTTTGCGTATACGCCCCTTTGGCCTGAAACCCTCGATATTTATACTATACAAGGTGTTACTTGCGGAAACCGAATAATTTTAGCAGCGTATTCCTGACCATATTTGAAGTTAAAAATGTCGTGTAATGGTTGCTAGATTCAGCTTGGTTTTTGAGATATTTGCGTTTTTGTTTAAAAAAGTTGCTATGAAATCTCCAGTACAAAACACCCTTATGATTGCGACGTTGAGAGCCTGCCACATCTAAAGGTGGGTTTAGACCAAACACACCTTAAGTTGACATAAAAGTCAAATTCGTATCCTAAGGTGATGTTTTACTGGTGAAGAAAACATAATTTGTTTATTATGTATGAAAACATAAAAAAAATCATATTTCGACCTGGGTTCATCTAACATTTTTTGCTTCTTATGACCTTAGAAGTACGCTGTTAAAATCATTCTGTTTCCTCATGTTACACCTGGTATACATCCATAACCATACTTTCATACATATCCATACTATCATCAGTATTATGTCCATTCATATAAAACTTTATTTATGCCACACCTGGCCAAAAAGTGCCTTTACCGCACACTACGCGTGCGGAAGAAGCCGCTTTCTGGCCAAGTGTAGACATAAAATGATGTACACAACACGGGAGGTAATAAAGAAAGCCCTCGATCGTATATTTACGTCCCTCGCTTGCAGCTCGGGCCGCAAACTTCTGCGATCTCGGCCTTTCTTTGTATTACCACCCTAGTGGTGTAATGTACTATTGCTGTTTAAAATTAGAACACACAAACATTATTTTTCTTTTCCAGTCTCAAAGAGCTCCAAATAATGCCGAACTGCAGAATCGGCTCCGGAGACGTGAAAAAGGAGATCCTAATAGTTCCACAAGATGTCAACTTGTTGTAAACGTTAAATTATGCCACACCAGGCCATAAAGTGGCTTTTACCGCACGCTACGCTTACGGAAAAAGCCGCTTTCTGGCGAAGTGTAGACACAATGATATACACAACACGGGGGGTATAGAAAGCCCTCGATCGCATATTTACGTCCCTCGCTTGCAGCTCGGGCCGCAAACATCTGCGATCTCGGCCACCTGTTTTACCACCCTAGTTGTGTAATGTACTATTAAAGGCTCCTACACCTGCCGCCTTGCTTGCCGCACAAACGAGCCGTGGCCTGATAATGTCGGCGGCATATAAGAATAAGATAAGTCGGCAGATGTCAAAAAGAGGTTTTATTTAAAAAATATGGCAACATCACAAGCCAGAAGATTATTTCCATAATAGTAGGTAGGTAGGTAGGTAGGGCGCCGTGACAAAGTACTAAACTTGTAAGTGCGCGCCACAGGATGAAAAAGATTGTGTACTCCTGGCCTATAGAATATAAGCAGCTGATTCGCTGCATTATGACGGGTTTTTGTGCCATTTTGTATCTACATATTATCACAAATAATTTATGTGATGTCGAAGTTATGGACTGACCAGTACCAGTAGAATGTTTTCGTAATTTGAAGTTTATTCATTTTTCTAACTGACTTCAAATAAAATGTTCTGAATTCGGTTGTATTTTCTTTTTATTTCAAAACTCTGTTATTGAGGTAATTCCTCAAATATACAGGGTGGCCCATTTCGATCGGTCAGTATGGGAAAGTCTGAAACTATAACACATACGAAGATCTGTTCTTAGGAACCATGTCATCGATTTTAGGGACAAGAAAAACTGCATACATGGATTTAAAAAAATTCGTTATAGAAAATAAAAATTAATTGAATTAAAGATATTCAATACAATGGATTTTATTCGTTTTAGATATCATGTTTCCTAGTAACATTTACGGCTTGTGACCTACACAATCCATATCCACATAGAAATAATGTAAGTTTTATTTTTCAAAAACCCGGGTTCAATTCCCGGTTAAAGTAAGTTTTTTTTTCTAATCTATGTATGCAGCTTTTCTTGACCCTAAAATCGATGACATGGTTCCTAAGAACAGACCGTCGTATGTCTTATAGTTTCAGACTTTCCCTTACTGACCGATCGAAATGGCCTGTATACAATTTCAGTATTGTTTATATAAAACCTGTATACAATTTCAGTATTGTTTATAGTAGCTCGTATATTTGCTAGTGTCGTAGTTTTAAAGCGGTCGTTTTATTCCTTCCGGACCATCAAGTTGAATTCCCATTAAGTTGAATTCCCCGAAAGTTGAATTCCCATTAAGTTGGATTCCCCGAAAGTTGGATTCCCATTAAGTTGGATTCCCCGAAAGTTGGATTCCCATTAAGTTGGATTCCCCGAAAGTTGGATTCCCATTAAGTTGGATTCCCCGAAAGTTGGATTCCTATTAAGTGGGATTCCCCGAAAGTTGTGTGGTGGTAGGACCATCCGGGTAAGTAATCTGGGGGCACGGCAGTGCCCCCGCCAAGGCGAGCAAAACATAGGCACGGCCGTACTATCCTTTTCTCGAAGCCATTCAGGCCATTTTCAGCCTCCCGTAATTTTGTACTGGCTTAAGCTAGAACCCTGAAATTTCAGGGATATATAGGGCACAATAAGTCTTATACATATATTCTCAATATCATTCAATTTGAAAGTGTAGTTTAAGAACTATTGCATGTCAAAGTTCCTTAGTTTTGTCACTGACTCACTGATTCACTGACTGATGATCATCATAATTCTAAGGTACTTCTAGCAGACCTACAAGCTCCAAATTTTAAACATAGTTAAGGGTATGTATCAGAATGTCTAAAATTAAAAAAAAACTAACGTTAAATAACCTACGTTCAAAATACCTAAAATCGGAATACCTAATGTTTTCGAAAATTCGCATTTATCTTTTTTTAAACGGAGGCCAGCGTCACGTAACCTGCGCAGTACTTCATGCAGTCTAGACATATGTTGATCTCTGGTACTGCTAGTGATGCATACACCATCTATCCAACACGATACACCTCAATACCAGCCAATAACGTCTCCATCGTCCTCTGGAAAATACCAGGAGCATTTGCCATGCCGTACACTAGGCGAGAATATTTGAAAAGCCCGCGCGTCGCGTTACTGGACGCGACATGTAATATTTTTGATGGGATACAAATAAATCTTTGGTACGATTTTTGTTCAAAACAATTGTTCGTTGATAAGAAACATTGAATATAAGAAAAACTTTTCAGTTTCGAGCGAACATCGACAGATAAGTAAAAAAAAAACTTATAGCAAAATGTTTTGGCTTTGAGTACTAAGTGCAAGAGTACAATACAATCATACTTTATTGCACACCAAAAGAAAATTACATTGCAAACTTATACAAGGTGCTCGTGAGGAATCCAAAAGATTTTAACCACGAATTCCTGAGGTCATAAGGAGTAAAAAAATGTTATATGTATAACATAATGCAAAAAAACACAAGAAAAAGTTACGAGGATTTTATTGATTTTTGTACGTAAACTGCACACTGCATCGATAGTTACATGCTTTTTACGGTTCCGTACCTCAAAAGGAAAAAAGGGAACCCTTCTAGGATCACTCGTGTGTCTGCCTGTGTCACAGCCAATTTGCTCCGAAAGTACTGGTCCGATGGAATTGAGTTGAAATTTGGTACATATATTAAGGTAAATGACCCAAACATGGACATATCAGGAAAATATATGAATTTTAATCATGGGGGCACTTTTGGGAGGTCAACTAGAAAATTTAAAAAAAAGTTAGCGAACTATATCGTGTGACATATTAAATGAAAGGGTTCACTGTGAGAATATCAAATATATTTTTATATTAATAGTTTTCAAGTTATTTAAGAAAATAGGCTAAAATTGACCATTCCCCCATTCTCTACCAGTCAACCATCAGAATAGCTAAGTCATAAAATGACTACGTCGCGTCGTCAAAAGTCGGGACAGTTGACGTATTAAAAGCAATATTAAATATGTTGGATAATTAAATATCAGGGGTTTCACACAAGTTGACGTATTCACAAAAGAAGTTGTATAGATTTGTATATTAGTAGTCCTAGACAGCGGTACATTTACGTGAATAAGTAGTGCCTAGGCAAACCGAGTTTTATTTCAGTATTTTTTTTTCAAAGATGACACCTATTTAACTAGGAAAGTAAAATATTATCTAAGTACAAAGTTTTATCCTAATCGTTAAAACCGTTTCCGAGAAACCGATGAAACAAATACAAAAATAGCTAAAATAACAAATGTAGGTATTGCATACTGCTGTCTAGGACTACTAATACTAATATACAAATCTATACAAATTATTTTGTGAATACGTCAATTTGTGTGAAACCCCTGATGTTTAATTACCTATATCCAACATATTTAATATTGTTTTTTATACGTAACAGTCTCGAATTTCGACAACTTAGTCATTTTACGACTTAGCTATTCTGATATTTTACACCTTTTGAGATGTTGTCCTGGGGCCATGTGGTCATTTTACAACTTGGACATTGAGATACGGACTAGACGAGATGCAGGCAATTTACGATTCTGACATTTTGACATGTTGACTAGAGTCTGGCTAATGAAAGATGAGACTGACATTTATTCCAAACTTTTTAAATGGCGACATTATACAAACGTCAAATGTGTCAAACGTCATTAGATTTCTGAGGATAGTATGCTGTGGTGATTTTGATACTCAATACAATATGCAACATAAGAAAGTAACAGTTTCCGAAAATACTTACTGAATTGTTTTTGCTTTTCTTTCCGTGGCTAATGTGGGGAGTAAATATATATCATAAATAAACACTAACACTCTAATAAAAGCTATGTACTTACCAATTTTCACTAAAATCGGAAGAATTAAAAAGGTGACAACAACTCAAAAATCGGCTCAAGTATCATTACCGTTTTTGTCACCCTATAAACAGTGTTGCAACCCGTTGTTTTTTTAAATTTGCCGCTATTTTTTAGTCTCATCTTTCATTAGCCAGACTCTATGAGATGTGGACTAAGAGCGATGTGGTCATTTTGCGACCTCATCACTCTACTAGTGAACCGTTATATCGAGTGGGGTATCAAATGAAAGGACTTGATTTTTAGATTAAAACACCGTTTTTGTTTTTTTTTTAATTTGTAGTTTTTGATTAATGGCGTAAACGTAACAAAAAAATACCATTCCCCCTATTATCTTCGAAGTTACTGAACAGAAAATTCTGTAATAATTACCAATTATTAATGTCGTCCTAAATATTACAGGAAAAATATGACGGTTTTCCTAACTTGCACCGTTTTTGAGAGCAAAAATCTTAACACATAGTTATTTGCACCTACTAAACTAATCGCCATACAGTTTTTCTTGAACTATTCATGTAATACTTATGAGTTTGTACGGAACCCTCGGTGCGCGAGTCCAGCTCGCACTTGACCGGTTTTTTCTGATGTTGCGACAACCCTGACATGACAGCGCAGATACTGTCACAGGTGGCTGTGCCTGTCAAATGTATGAGCGTTAGACAACTGTCAATCGCGGGCGCCGTGCCGTGGACATGGGTCCGCGCCCTTAGTCCTGAAACTGTGGAGCTGTTATGTGCGTTAGGTACTGTGCGCAATAACCGGCTAGGCTAGTATAGGAATTCAACATAGTGGGAATTCAACATAATGAGAATTCAACCTAATGGGATTTCAACATAATGGGATTTCAACATAATGGGAATTCAACATAACGGGAGTCAACGTAACAGGATTCAACGTAATGGGAATCCAACTTTCGGGGAATTCAACTTAATGGGAATTCAACTTGATGGTCCGGAAGGGTTTTATTATTTTTGAACAAATTACATAAGTAGGTATTTTGCATGGACTTATGCAGTTGTTATATCGACACGTGTGGTTTTGTAGATTGTGATTTTACTGATAAGTAGACACCGAAACGTAGCATTATCAGTGCAGGCATTATGACAGAGTGCCGTAGGAGCGAGAGATTACAATCAAAACAATTATAGAGTTATCAACTCTTAACGTGGTAATATAGTTAATTTTGATTGTTGATATCAATATCAACAATATTAACTTTATTAACACGTTCCCTGTCCGGGTGCCCCCAATGTGGGGCCATGAAGCTTTTTTTCAGGAGTCAATGCTTCCACTATGGGTTCACAACTTCAAATGACCGCACAATGGGTTCACGACTTTAGGTGTCATAAGTAGAGATGCAACGAATATTCGGCTACTATTCGGTATTCGGCCACATTTTGACTATTCGGTATTCGGCCACATTTTGACTATTCGGCCGAATACCGAATAATGGCATAGTATTCGGCCGAATACCTATTAGTTTAGCCATCTTTCACATTAATTTCAAACACATATAGAGCAGTAGCATAAACAACGAATTAGAAATGAAACTACAAATGAAATAACATTTTTCATTGGCGCATTTTTCTATCATACGACGAGTAACAAGTAGCAACCTGTACTGTCCTGTCCAGAGATTCACGGCACCGCTCACAAGGCCGTTCGAATTTACTTCATTTTAGGTAAAACCGTTGGCCGAATATTCGGCTATTCGGCCGTCGACTCCGCCGAATATTCGGTATTCGGCCAAATCACTATTCGCTACATCTCTACATAAGTCCGTGTCTCCACACAAATTTTTGTTGATAAGTCCGTGTCTCTTTTTTTAAGACTCAAAACTCGCAACCCTTATTGGGCATAGCGATTGTTTTACCGGGTGGCGGCCGTGGCGTTCCCTGGGGTCGAACCAGATCGCTAGCCGGCCCACCCTGAGCGGATCGGACTGGGTGGGGAGTCCGTGTCCCCAAAGTGGAAACAACTTGGACGTGTGACGTTGTCATATCATTTTGTATGGAAACAGGGAACGTTTTAAATCGTTTAAGTAGAAAATGTTCACCTCTTGCACTCTGTTATGATGCCTGCACTGGAAATGCTACCAAATTTACGATGTTTACTGATAAGTTTGTTATAGTCGGACTACGCTGAGTCTGCAGAGGTCGAAAAAAGGTTTTATTTCAAGAAACACACATGGCAACATCACAAGCAAGATGATTAATTAGTCTTGATACTTGGCAAATATCTTTCCGTTCAATAAGCATATAATGTGTCTACCTACCTACGGAAATAAATATTTAGGACATTCTTGCATAATCGATCTAGTTCCAAACAAACTAAGCAATGCTTGTGTACAAGTACATATATAAATACGAGTATATTACTGAAATACATAGAAATTATCCAAGAAGACCCTGGAACATTTTATTCCTGGAACGCTTATTTATTTCAGTAGGTATTTATATATAGACACATAGGTATTATAATAACCGGAAAAATTATTGACAAGTATCAAGTTGAATTAATGTTCTTGCCGTGGTTTCCCCATGTTGCCATATTTATATTTTTGAATAAAACCTTTTTTCGACCTCTGCAAACTTAGCGTAGTCCCACTATATTGTATAAAAATGTACTAATTATTTTTGTATGTATTTTGGACATATGGGACTGGACGCAGTGTACTATGATTCCGTCGTGAATAAGGTACTGACAGACATCTTACAGTCTAAATCTCTACCGATAGCGGGGTGAATTTTAGAACCAAATTCTTTTAAGGATATACATGTATTAAGAAAGGGTATTTCGAAATTCAGCCCCTAAGGAGGTGAAACTCGGGATGAAATTTTGTATAAAAGTTGAAAATTCACGCAGCGAAGTCGCAGGGTGACAGCTGCAGGTGAGATAAATTACTCGCTAGCGTATTTTCGTACAGTACTCTCGTGGAATTTAATTGGTGAACTGATTTTAAGGGCTCCTTTCCACTGATATGCATCTGGCCGGAAAAGTAAAGACAAAACGTCAGTTGAACAATCACCACTCCGCATCAGTAGAATCAGTATAAAGTCAAAGTCAAAAGTAGGTATAAATTGTTTATTTGCCATACGTATACAAGTATGCATGCAAATTGTATGATTGGTCAACTCATGTTGCCTTCTCAGGTCCGCGTCAGTGGAAACGCACTCTAATCCTACTAGACCACTCAAAGGGGGCCCTCTGATTCAAGGCACTAACTGATCGCTTGTTGACTTTAAATTAGCTAATCAAAAGGCACTAGCCCCTCGAGCGCTAAAATGTACTTAGCAAGCAGACAGCCGAAAAGTAGAATTTTGGCGTTAATTTATCCATAGTACAGCTGCCGCATCGCCTTTACCGTCGTAGTCTAAAACGCGACTTTTTACTATGAGTTTTTTTTAACTGACAAAACTTGCAACCCTTATTGGGCGTGGCAAACTCGTACCAGGTGGGAGCCGTGGCGTTCCCTGGGGTCGAACTAGGTCGCCAGTCCCGGTCCCCTTTGGAACTATGACCTTCTATAGCAAAACGTCGCCTTTTATACTATGACCGCGAAGCTCGTGACACGTAAGTCTAGCTGTCAACAAAATATGGAGGGGACCTGCGCACGGCTAACTTCCCTACGGCCGCATTTAGACGGGGCGAAAACTTTAGCGATTATTATTTCATTGCGGCGATTAATGGATAACTAACTACTATAATAACTCACTACTTGGAACCATGTGCGCCATTGTTCAAAGCAATAAAAGTATTACCACTTCCATGCATGTACATTAAACAAATGTGCATATTTGTAAAAGAACATCCTGAATTTTTTGAAAAACATTGTACCTTCTATCCACGATCAACGAGGAACAGAAACAAATTATACTTGCCAAGATCTAGAGTCAAACTTCACAAAAAAAACTCGTACTGTATGGCTATCCAAGTCTACAACCAATTACCGGAATTTGTTAAAGAATGTCCTATAAATCGATTTAAGAGAACTCTGACAGAATGGCTACTAGATAAATGTTTTTACTCTATAAATGATTACTTTGCCAATAAGCCAAATGTCTAGTGGCCAACTTTCCTAAATTATTTTTTTTTAACTCAAATTTTAATTTATTAGTTTTAATTTATTTTTTATTTGACTACATAATAATTCTCTGAGATTAATTATTTTATTGTTAGTCACTTTTGTCATTTTAAGCAGGAAATTAAGTATTTTGACATTTATAATTGGGAACTATTTAAATATTGTTAAATTGCATGCCTTTTCTGGTAGAACATAAGCAACACTGTATTATAATTATCATCTTATGTAACTATGTTCTTGCAATAAACTGATTGATTGATTGATTGATAACTGTGCTCATCGTACCTGGGTAGCCCGCAATGTAATCAAACTCGCATACTAGTTCTCGCCCCGTGTAAATGGGGCCTATGATACCTTATATTTTGTCACCGCTACATTGAGACTAAAACTAGACTAACCTCTATGGAGTTGTTTAACCTCCTAAGGCCCAACGCAAAATAACGCTCGTAGTGACTGTGAACCATGGGTCCTACCAGTAGTACTATTGTTTTATACTAATTCAGACCCAAGCATTTACTTAGATACTTTTATAATTTTATTTTACTTGTGTATGTATAATACCAATAGTTTTGGGGCGTATTTGTAATCAATGTATTGATAGCTATTTGGGCTATTGATTTTATTTGAATAAGTGCTACAGAGAGGACCATGGGCTTTCTATAAGTCTTGAATTATATTCAATAAAAGTCCTAATGGTAGGACCATGGTACGCTATGACTACCCAGCAGTTGAAGGAGCTGGGTCTGAATAACAATGTTAATTAGTCCTACAGGTAGGACCTTGGGCCTTAGGAGGATAGAGGTTAGTCCAGTTTTAGATATCGGACTGTAGTAGGTATGTCCTTCCCGAGAGTGAACTTGCCTACGTCACGAAAATGCTGCCATTGTAAGTAACCTATATGCTATGACGTAGTCATGTTCACATGACATCATGAACTGTTACGGGCCGAACATACACATACGGTTATAAAAATGCTGTATTTTTCCATTTTTTACCAGTGAAGAGTTATAATTTAAAAAAAAAATGGCAATTTAGGCCCAGTCCGACCCAGGTTACATGTATCCAAAATTGTATGAAGTTATCTTTACAGATAAATACAGTTGCCTCTGAGATGGAATCTCGAAAATGGTTTATGTAATGTTAAATAAATACTCGTCTTCCTTTTTATAAAACGTGATTTTATTTTCCTCATTATCACCACAGAAAAATATCGATGTGTACCCAGAGATGGGCATTATTCGAATAATTTTTTATCTGAATGATTATTCGAATAAAAAATGATTCACGATATTTTTATTCGCGTATGATTTATTCGTGAACTAGCGACCCGCCCCGGCTTCGCACGATGTTTCTCTATTATATTATGCATGTATTATACATATAAACCTTCCTCTTCAATCACTCTATCTATTAAAAAGAACCGCATCAAAATCCGTTGCGTAGTTTTAAAGATTTATATTTATATTTCATTTATTCATAATTATTTACATTACATGTCATATTAAGTTTACATTATCTACAAAACAATGTATCAAAATCAGATAAAAATTTATAAAATAAAGATTTAGAATTAAAATTAATGTCAGTTATAATTAATAAGTTTAACAACATAATTGATAATAATGTTAAGTAGGTACCTATTTGGTACTCCGTATGCAAACGATTTAAGCATACATAGGGACAGAGAAAGTGACTTTGTTTTATACTATGTAGTGAAAAATCATTGACATTGTCCGACAGTTTTGTATGGGGACAGTGAACAACCCTTTCAATTTTCTTCCCCTATGATCTACAAGCATCCAAGTTATCAACCATCTTTAAGAACTATCCGATGGTAAAATGCTTTATGATAAAATATTTCTCACGAAACATCCATCGTGTTATGCTAGTCACGAGTTGATACCTTTTCACTGGTTCTTGCGCACACGTCATTTTTATTAAAATTGTAATACCAAGCACATTGTTCCTACCTGTGATGTAATTAAAGTTCTTCTTAAAAATATCCTTTATGCCACACCTGGCCATAAAGTGGCTTTTCCCGCACGGAAAAAGCCGCTTTCTGGCCAAGTATAGACATAAAATTATGTACACAACACGGGAAGTAATAACGAAAGCCCTCGATCGCATATTTACGACCCTCGATGCAGCCCGGGCCGCTAACATCTGCGATCTCGGCTTTTCTTTATTTTACCACCCTAGTTGTGTAATGTACTATTATGCCACACTTGGCCATAAATTGGCTTTTGCCGCACGCTGCGCGTACGGAAAAAGCTGCTTTCTGGCCAAGATTCAGATTCTCGCTTGCAGCTGGGGCCGTAAACATTGCGATCTCGGCCTTTCTTTGTTTTACCACCCTAGTTGTGTAATGAATGTACTATTTCAGTTCTATGCTCATATACACTATTTAAAGGAACCGAAACTAATCAAATTACAGACAGATACTCGTACGCTTTATTCCAATGTAGGTACATGCAAATTTAACTTTTGTGACGTATGGAGAGCCTTAGGTACAGCTTAACCAGTGGAAAAATTCAGGTAGCTTACTGTGTAATAGTGTGTTCAACAAACGAACAATGTAGATAATACATTTATTTGGAATTTTCATTCTATTAGGGATCGTGCACGACGAAGGTGCTGCCAACTGGTGCCGCCAATCTAAATCATATACCCTCATGCTGGGGCCACATTGACGAAAACGCCGTTAATAACGTTTATTTATCGCGTTGAAGGACGATTAACGTCAATGTTACTACGACTTACTATATTTGACATTGACACTTAACCTACATATTGACATTGACAGCTTGATTTGACAGGGGCGATAGTTTCCTTTATTGTCCGCCCGTGTCTCTTTTTTCGTTTAGTGCTGCCACCTACAGTTCGTGCACGTTCCCTAGTGGCTAGGGTAGATCACTGCTCCTTCTTCCTGGCCACCATAGCCAACGGGAGACCGCCGAGGACGCTCTGCACGGTGTACACGCTCGGGTCGATCCGTGGGCGACGGAGCGTCGTCTTGCCCGGGGTGACGGAGAACTTACTCAGCAGCGCGGCGAGGCCGGCCAGCGACTGCATATTCCCAAGACGGTCACCTGAAATTTGTTATTTATTCACATTTGAGTCTGTTCGATTCCCAGACGAAGCAAGTAATTCTTAGAAAATCTTTAAATGCAGAATTACTAACTTTTAAAAATAACATAGTCTTCAATCAGCAAAATATCCTATTTACGATATTTAACTCTTTAACGCTCAAGATATTTTTTCTAATTTTCTTTTGTTCTAGGCATTAAAATGCGTAATAAATGCGGCATAAATTACTGTTTTATTAAAACAAATCGTAAAAATAAATGAAAATAGCATGACAGGATTTTTTTGTTTTCGATGTTGAGTATACTTACCATTGCGAGAAAAAGGGTTAAGGTACCTACTTTCCCTTGATGTCCCATAGTCTTGGGACGCCCTGTATAGGTGGGTTGAAGTTAGTGTCCCTCCATACCCTTATCCGGTACGAACTATAGTATTATCCAACGTCATTAAGATGGCAAGCGAATCAAATTGAAGGGATGTTACAAACACAACATAACTGACTAAACTGGTTGACACTTACAGAGAAACATGTCTAGTGACAGTAGGTGTCAACCAGCTTAGTTATGTTGTTTTTGTAAACATCTCTTCAATCCCTTGAAAGTAGATACTAACCAACGACCTGGTTCGACCCCAGGCGTTCAGGCCCCCACCTAGCCCGATACTATCGAGGTAGGCCGGTCAAGGTGACCTGGTTCGACTCCAGGCACCCCCGGTACTCACTCACAGGGCCGTATTTGGGGGAGGGCAGGCGGGGCTACTGCCCCCGACCTCCACAACACTTTCCTAATAAGTAGGGGCCTCCACTAGTCCGTTAGGGGCCTCACCTCCTTCGTTGCCCCAGGGCCTTCACACCTCCAAATCCGGCCCTGCTCACCCAGCCCGACCTGTGTGTCACACAGTCGACACCCAAGGGTGGTCTGGCTAGCGACCTGGTTCGACCCCAGGGAACGCCACGGCCAACCACCCGGTCCGACAATCGCTATGCCCGGGAATGGGTTGCGAGTTTGTCAGTTTAAAAATAAAAATAATAAAAAAAAGGTCGTTTTTAAGATGACGAACCTTTCCGTTCCACGTCTGTAAATTAAAGATTTTCCTAAAAAAGTAACTGAGGAGAGTGGGACAGACTGGGAGGGTTGGTACAGATTGGACAAAATATACCTAGAGCCAATGTTGTAAAAACTCACCGATGCAATTTCTCGGTCCTTCGCCAAATGGTAAATAAACATGTTTGTGGATTTTAGCGACGTTATCCGGATGGAACCGGTCCGGACGGAACTCTTCAGGTTCGTCCCAGTATTGCGGGTCCGCGTGGAAGGATTTGACCGGGATTACTATCTTAACGCCGGGATCCACAGTGATATCGGTGTCCGGGATAGTGTACGCCTTCTCACACTTGCGCATCAAGTATCCGAGCGACGGGAAAACGCGCAAACTTTCGCTGAAATACATAATGCACATTACAAGTTAATTACGTCTTATCGATCAACTGATTAGAATGGACCTACTCGTTAATTTCATGCCCGCTAAACATTTCATAAAAGACGATTAGTTATGCTACATTGCTGAGGGGCTTATAAATATCCTTTTTCTAACCTGCATCTAAAATATTCTTCTATGCACAATATCATGCTTTTAAACCGTCCTGTATAGGCTATTTATCGTCTATCTCTCAGTCGGTGTTTGGCTTAACTATAGGTAGAATATTTAGTACCTACCTGAAGCACATATCCAAGTATTTCATTTCCTTAACAGCGTCGTAGCATAATTTGTTGTCATATCTCGCCAACACTTCATCGATTTCCTCTTGACAGTTTTTCTGGCATTCAGGATGATGCGCCAGCTCGTGCAGCATGTAGCTGGTCGCCGACGACGACGTCTCGAACCCGGCCGCGAAGAACACGAACACTTGGGCCGTCACTAACAAATCGTCAAGCTCCAACTCAGCTATACACGGCGAACCATCAGGGTTCTTCTTGGTTAAAGAAGCTCCCGTGATCTTCCCTTTGGCTTTCAATTCCAGGAGCATGTCTATAAAATCGTTCCTGCCCGATGGCTTGTAATTACGCTCCGTCATTATCTTTTTGACCAGAGCAATCATACTATTTTCCACAACCGGCGGCATGAAATGGAAACTCTTAAACAAACCGGGCAGCATAAACTTAAGAAGCACCACAGTCGCATCGCGTGTCGTGGTGCTGAATATGCGACATCCTATTTGTCTGAACATTGAGTTTTCGTCGCTTAAAGTATCTGTGTCGATGCCAAATCCACAGTCACCAATGAAGTCAGTTGTGTAACGTGCCATGAGATCTCGCACGTCGACGTCTTTACCACTAGTGGCGGCATCAGCAGCTAGCTCCTGCAATTTCTCAGCCCTGGACACAATCAAAGGGAACATGGCCTTTAACTTCCCAGAACTAAACGCAGGCGTCATCCTTTGCCGCAGCAATTTCCACAAGTCTCCCTCACAAGAAAACAGATTGTTCAGCAAGGGTTCTGGCACATCATCGAGTGGGTGTACTGACCTTGAGTGGAAGTAATTGAAATCTGTCACTAAGACGCGTTTAACTAGCTCCGGGTCTCTCAATATAAGTAGAGGCGTGGTCGAGAGGTAGTAACCTACGAATCGTTCGTTCGGGTACTTTTGGTACATCTCGTCGTAGATATCTGCGAAGCCGATTTCCTGGAGCAGCTGTCGCTTGGCGGTACCGAAGTACGGGATCGGGGCATCGTGCTTGACGCCGCGCTTGGCCCAGTAGCCGAATGTCCTCGTCCCATAGTAATAAGCGAAGACCAAAAGCGCAACCACAGCTGCGATAAACAGCATATTTTACGGGCAAACTTATTACAATGCGAAAATGTTTAGCCAACTTGACTACTTATTATCTGTTTATTTTATTATGATAAAATTGTAGGTATTATGTGATAAAATTATATCAATAGTATAAAACAAAGCATATCATTGTCAGTATGCGTGCTTGTAGCGAAGATTAAAATGATATAATATTATACATATGTGATATATGGGGTAATTCGAAACCGCATAATGATCTAAGGTAACGGCGCCTATTACCGTGGTATTTAGGTAGTTTTCAAATGATTCCAATAAATGATGGGTATGAGAGCTCCTTAACGCCTGAGATAATTTTTTTATTTTAGAGTGTCTATTAAATTTTCCGAATCGCTACTTTTTTAACTTATTTTATTTTATTATGTTTGACAAAATAATTATTGAAACCAGAAAAGGAGAATCTTCTATTACCGTGGTAATGGATAGGATGTAATTCTATTACCGCGAATTTAGCTTCTAATACCGAGGGTACAAAAAGCAGCATTTTTTACCATCGGTAATAGTAAACTGATACACAATTCGGCACCCAATACCGAGGGTTAAATAATATTTATGATTTTGGTTCCGTAAATTATTATTATACCTACTTGTAAGTAAGTACATCAAGGTTTTTGGAAATCAATACAAAATGTTATGTTATGATTTATTTTAAGAGAAGATTGAAATGTCACTCGGTAATAGGTCCTTCTGTTATATCTATCACCGACCCAAACAAATATTGAATGGGTCGCTAAAAGATTCCCATACATTCTATTGCCGAGTGTCATGTGATCGTACCATCGGTAATAGACTTCGTTTGGATTTTCGTAAAATCTAATTCCGACCCATAAGAACTTTTAGGTACAGTTGCAATTTCATTACAAATCAAACATAGTTTTTATAAGCTTGGTATAAAAACAAAATCAAAAAGCTGGTATGTAAATATAGTTAATTATTACAATATTTAAACGACATGACAAAATCAGGGTTTCCATAGAAACTGCAGATTCAGTACTGAAGTTTTGGTTATAAATTAAAGGTTTCTTCAATATATTCCATACAACGGAAATAGTTTTTTAATAGCGTCAATAGATCAAAATTTAAATAACTGTAAGAGAGCCTGTAACCGTCAACATATAGAAAAGATAAAGCAAAAAGAATCAAATTACCATCTTACCTATTGCCGTGGTATACCACGGTATTAGTTTCCCCAACCAAAAATGGCGTCTATCACCGCTGTATTTTATTTTCCAATTTAAACGCATTTCCAGGCCAAATAAAATATAAAGTTCACGAACAAGTTGTGCACAAAACTATAAACAACCATTAAACAGTCGTAGCATTCGTTCAATAGTGGTAGCTATTACGTAAACTAATAAATAAGGTTCGGGTACACTGACATGTGACGTAACGCGTTTGTACTACACAACCACTTCCTACACCGCCGTCGCGGGAACTGACGTATTGCGAGCTTGTTGTTACAATCACACACACTTGCATAAACAGGTCCGTTAGTCAACTAGATAAGGTTCACTTTTGTATAAATATGTTTTATTGTAAAACGGACGGCTTGCTTATAAAACGCATATTTTGAAATGCCGCGGTAATGGGCGCCGATTTTGATACCCCCGGTAATAGGCGCCGTTACCTTACATGAAGAGTATTAAATCGGGAATCAATATTTTTTCGAAGTCCATACATGACAAATAATTACTTGCACCGATATGGTAAAGTTGAATTACTATATAGCAGGGTTTCTTAAACTGTGGTCCATTCCATGGACCCCGTAGGGGTCCGTAATACGAGAACCGGGGATCCGTGGCTATGCACACAACACAAACTGTCATGTGCCCTTGATGTTCTTTTTCTCTGATTATATTCGAAAAGGTTTTCGAAATAATGTAGGGGGTCCGTGATCAAAAAAAGATAAAGTAACTCTGCTATACAGGGTGGAAAAAATCTTTGGGCCCTGAAGGCGAACTAGTTAGCTCATTTTACTAAAAGGAAACATTCCTTTATTTTTAAAAAGAAAGAAAACTGCATTCAAAGATTTTTTTAAATTCTCTTGGCCTTTGTTTTGTAAGACCAAATGTTTATTAGAGAGATTTTATCCTGACCAATAGTCCTATCGATTAGTAGAATAAAATACTGAGTGCTTATTTTTTAATTTTTGGCTGGTTCGATTCCCGCCATTCCCGGGTGAGACAAGCGAATTTAAAAAAATCTTTTAGTGCAATTTTGTGCACTTGCCATTGCCACTGTTCTTGATGTAGCCGTGTGCCTTACCTAATGCAATCGGGTGTATTTTGGGCACACGACTGCTAACGAATTTTGATTACCTACCTACACGGCTAAATTAAGGACAGTGACAAGTGGCGTTACATTCCCGTGTGGTGACTGTACCTTATTAGTGCCTGCTTATTATTTTTTTAACTTTTTTAGTCGAAGTTTTTAAATTTTTAGGGTTCCGTACCAAAATGGTAAACAGGGAACCCTTATGGTGCGACTCCGTCTGTCTGTCTGTCACAGTCAGATATCTCAGAAACTACTGCTGCTATCGATTTGAAATTTGGAATATTATTATAAGTAGCTAACCCGAGCCTATTGGATAAAAAAAATCTTGTAACTTATTTACTTTTTTTTAAAGGGGATGGAAGGGTAATGGGACTTAGAAAATTAAAAGTAGCGCTATTATATCGAGTTGGGTATCAAATGAAAGTGCTTGATGTGTAGATTAAAACACGGTTTTTGTTTTTTTCTTAAATAAGTAGTTTTTGATTTATGACGAAAAATGTAAAAAACTTGACCGGTTTTTAGTGATAAGCGCCTGTTGTCTACCGTTTTAAATTGACGTCACGCTTATCTGTCCTAACCTGGACCTAACAGGTTTGTTATGACAAATAACTTTAATTATAGTAGTAAATAATCGGCGATACCAATACCGATACTAATATCTTAGCTAAATATTATACTTAAAACTTGGCTATATTTAACAGAGAGTCAACCTTGAAAGTGTAAAGTAAAAAGTAAATATAAATAAATCGTCAACTAAAAATTCAGTGATTCGAATTTAAAAAAAAAATTGAGCCAAAGATATAATTAACATAGTAATTAAAATTATCATTGCACAAGCACAAATAGAGCAATAGGTACATAATGGAAATTACTTTTTGCAAATATTTTTTCATACAGCAAATTCTTTTCGCGCTCTTCAAAATATCGGTTGTATTGTATACACCGTGGGTACGAGTTTCCCGACAAACTTTAACCACGTATTGCTTATGGTACAAGTAAATAACGTTATATCAACATAGGTCGAATTTTGTCATTTTACATTTATAGTCTTATGGAACAAAATAAATCAGTAAATTCAGCCCCTCCTTATAAACATGTCCTTACCTGGAGGAAAAGTTATCAAATAGAAAAAAAGCTAAAATGGAAACGAAAGGTAAATTTTTTGGCCTCGTAGTCGCTTACCATCAAATACTGCGAAGGTTAATTGCTGTTTAGTTAAAGGATTTAAAAAAAATAGTAAAACTATCTTAGTCACTTTTATTAGGACTTGTTACACACTTGGGAGTCTTAATTTAAAAAATAATGAATATCTTTGAAAGTAAGCGTTTTTCGACTCTACAATTCTACATCACATAACTTTTTTTACTCCTAATAGTTGTTAGAATCTATAGTTAAAGTTTGTCGGGTTACTCGTACCCACGGTGTATAATCGGCGATACCGATATATGTTTCGTCAGCAGCGTCAAGGCTTCTACGATAGCTAGAGAAATGAAATTTTAGGGCCCTAGGGTATTAGTTGGGTACCTATATAGTATTTTTTGAGATATAAAGCGTTTCCGAAAACAAAGCCGTTCCAGAGATACAAGCGGTGTACGCCAGCTTGACGGCCCGGTAGCGTACACCGTGAACAGGCCTTATATTTCGAAAAGTTCAAGGTACTAGTTTTTTCATCTAGGTATTTCTCGGTACTATTTGGGTATTTATTGGCAGCATTAGATTTTGGACATCTTTACGGTGTACGCCATCTTGACGGTCACGAAATTTGGTATACTTACAGGAGTTACAGGTAAGTTATGACCCCGGTTAACGCTTAGGTTATTTTTGAAGCAAAAGAAAACATATTTAGCTTTTATCTCAACTCCACGAAGAAGTAGGCATCCTCTAACCAAAGTAGGTACAAAGACAAACAAGTAGTCAAATTTTGCCCGTTTAGGCGAAGAACACACTGAAATCGCCCGTCGCCGCGATTTTTTCCGTGTAAGTGCGCATAGTATTTGCGCCACCCCGCGATTTTTCTATACAAATCGATGATTCTACATACAAAGTTGAAAATCGCTGAGTCGCGTGTCGCCGCGATTCAACCGCCCGACACGTATCACACGGACGCACGATTACGCGTCTGTGTGAGTGCGATCCATACTGAAGCATTCTTGCGCATTCTTTTTGCATGGCATGGCATGTTCATACACGGCGCGCACACGTTCAAGTGCGCGATGTACCTTTAGGAAGACAAAATACTGCTATTATTCTGTGGTCTAAGTCTCAAATATAACGAGGTATAGAACAATTAGATACCTACAATTGTGGCCTGCTACCAATCAAGTTACTAAGCAGGTCGTGACCGGTTTCTTGACATGTGTGTTGCTCGGCCAGTTTACGCGAGCTCCTCTCGAGATGTGGTCCGCTCTTGTGCTATGCTTTGGGATACAGGTAAGTTCTACAAATATATTTTATTCAGAGGCCAATGACCTACAAATGTAGCGTTAAAGATGTAGAAATTGTAGAAGTAGAGGTTTAACTTAAAGAATTTGATTAGCTACTGCAAGAAGTATGGAGGTTTGTTTTATGGAAATGTAAGAATATTTTCCTTATAATTTTGCTGGTAGGCATAATTCATTGAAATAACCTGACCTGGCACATCTGCCGAGCTGACGCAAATGGTATTGTGCCTAGAAAGAAACAGGAAAAAAACGGAAGCACCAGGATGATTGATTAGTCTTACCTAGATATTAAATTAAAAAAAACATGTAAGTATATAGTAGATATTACATTTTCTATCTAAGCATGTACCTCAGTACTTATTGACAAAGTATGTCTGGCGTCTTTTTACAGTTGCATAACAACATAAGAGTAACATAACAACATAACAAAACGTAGTTAAATACCGTAAGGTCGGGGTACTTTCGCCCTGGGGTGTAACTTTGGCCATAGGGATTATCTCGATTCAGGTTTCATTATTGCATTTAAATTACGGCACATTGCCATAAGTGGTTGGTTTTAGGTGACCGTTCATATTTTTATGTTTATTATCAGACCTTATAGATTTGAGATATGTGATTTACAACGTGGGCAAAGTTACCCTACATTTAGCCAAAGTACCCCGACCTTACGGTAATAACTAAGGCACTTGTCCCACCAAGAGCGAGGAAGCGATTAGCTAGCGGCGATTTTCTCGCCCAAGAAACGAACAAAAGATAAGGATCCTGTGTTAGTAAAAGAGACACATATATTAATAGTTCATCGCTGGCTGTTCACACTGCCGGCGAGTAAATTTTCTAAGAGAATTCACTCGCCCGCGAAGAAAAAACTCGCCAATCGCTACTCGCTGCTCGTTGGTCGCCGCTGGTGGGACTAGTGCCTAAATTGGTATTACACTGTTGTTTGTTTTGGGACATACATAGGTACCAGTGACGTGACGTCAATAACTACTCTTAGTAAAGCCAGAGCAGATTTGGATTAGGTACTTTTTCTTCAAGAGTAGTAAATACTCCGGTCATATGCTTTAAAAAATAGGCAAGCCGGCGGGAATCGGGTTCTATGGATGCTACGCCACTGATACCTGGTGTGTGGTACCTGTATCTACATAAATTACTAAGAACACGAAGTACTTTAGATTATTGAGTTCTTGACTTTTTGTAACATCTTATTGAGTATTAAAGAGTTTTTTGTCAGGCAGGATTTAGATTTTTGTAAATAATGCCGAGACACTGTCAAAATAATAAGTATTTAGTTATTATAGGACACAAACATAATTAAGCATGATTGAGCAATAATAAATATCCAAAGCCCACGCACTGTACTCGTATTGTTGCATAAGATAATCATTACCATATTATTGTTCTTGCAACATTATAATACAGAGTAGATTATGTCACAATCACAAGGTAGCAAAATTAAGGCTGTGTTTCCACTAGAGCTGTTGTAGGAAGCGGAGGCGGAACGGCGTGCGAGAAAAGTCTACCAATGCCGAGCGCTAGTCTCGCTCATCGCGGTCCGGCATTGGTAGACTTTTGCACGCTGGTTGGTGGATGTTTGCCTCGCACACCGCAACGGTACGACCTGGTTCGACCCCAGGCACTCCCGGCTCCCACCCAGTCCGACCAACTCAGGGTGGTCTGGCTAGCGACCTGGTTCGACCCCAGGGAACGCCACGGCCAACCACCCGGTCCGACATTCGCTACGCCCAGGATGGGTTGCGAGTTTGTCAGTTACTAAAAAAAAAAAAAAAAACCGCAACGGTACCTCGCACAGCTCCAGTGGAAACGCAGCCTAATGATATGACGTATTTACGGCAAGGCGTACGTTGAACCCAGAGCGAAGCGGATCCTACAATAGAATCCTGAGCTTAGTCAAGGATTCTAAAGTAGCCATCTTTTGTGGACGTAAGCGTAAAGGTAGATTAAAGACCTTGATAAAGGTCGTCGAAGTCCGATGAGTTGAGAGCGACGCCGCCGATGTTGGTGTTCTTTGGGGGAGGCCTATGTCCAGCTGTGAACTTTATTTAGATGATGATGATGATGACCCTGTGTACGTACTACTTAGGTAATGCATATTAAAGTAGGAAGTTAATCCTAACTGCGAGCTCGTCATGGAAAATTTAATTCTCAGTCAAAAGGATTTACCTACGTATAAACAGGTAAGTTAAAACTACGGAAACAAAACGAGCATTAATGTATTTGTTGACTCCTAAACTTGTTAGATGAATCATAGCAGGAAAAATATTTAGATAGAAAAACGACCTGGTTCGTTTTATATCTTGTCTGCGCAAAACAACGTGAGAAATCCTAAAAAAACATGCAATCGGCTATTGATGCATCGTGGCATCAGCGCCATCTATCACGCTATTGTATCAAGCAATGAAATGGATTTTATGCCACACCTGGCCATAAAGTGTAGACATACAATTATGTACACGACACGGGAGGTAATAAATAAAGCCCTCGATCGCATATTTACGTCCCTCGCTTGCAGCTCGGGCCGCAAACATCTGCGGTCTCGGCCCTTTCTTACCACTCGTATCATAATGCACTTAATTCTTCTGCTTAATTTCAACCAAATTTGATGTCGAAATAGTACATTACACAACTAGGGTGCCTTTTTAACTATTATGACAGCACTTTCACTATGAAGAAAGTAAATTGCCGATGTCATTTTAGCAATCTCAACGTTTAAAAACATTCACAGGTAAAGCAAAGACTATTGGTACATACTTAACGAAAGTATTCTGATTCTAGATTGACCATGAAAGTGGTAAATGGCGTAAAACTTTTTGTCTTCAACACCATAAAAATTACGGGTACCTACGGAACAGTAGCTTATTGTAGTTTACTGAAGCCGTAGGGTTGATCCTGCTCACGTCTCCCGAATCACCCTGTACTATAGTAATAGGCTTCCGTTGGCACCGCCGATTGGGTTTGTTCTATAGGGAACGTGCACGACGAAGGGGCTGCCAACTGGTGCCGCCAATCTAAATCATATACCCTCTCATGCTGGGGCCACATTGGCGAAAACGCCGTTAATTTATAGCGATGAAGGACGATTATCGTCAGTGTAGCTACCACTTACTATATTTAGATATTGTCATAGACATTGACAGCTTGATTTGACAGGGGTGATAGTTTCCTTTATTGCCCGTCCGTGTCTCTTTTGTCGTTTAGTGCTGCCATCTATAGTTCGTGCACGTTCCCTATCCGTTAAGATTTGAAGAAAAACCATTTTGAAATCGGAATATATACCTAGGCCGTGCTATCTTTCAGTCAACATCCCAATCGCCACACCCAAATGAGGGCTTGTAACTACAAGTATGTTTGCGATATGATTATTGAGACAACTGGTGAATGGCTAATACAAATGTGAAAGTACTCAGTAGTTATCGCGTTCAGTTCGCGACACACACGTTTACCAAAACGTTGTTTACTCTTAAATATAGAGGTAAGTGAACTACACTACAATTTTCTTTTGCTGCCCCAATTATTTTTACGTTTTTGTGTATAATGAGAATACATTTTGATCTTTTTTTAAAAAGAGGATAGGATATAGGCGAGCTGATAATCGTGAGACCTTTAGATCACCTGCTGACAACATGATTTGCGAGTTTTAATGACTAAATACATTACATTACCTACAGTTTATTTTTAGTTCGAACCCACTTAGAATATGCCATAGATTAGATTAGATTATTTATTTCTCATTTTAAAATTACATTATAAGTTGCATATATTGCAAGTCAAGTTATAAGAATTTAAAGCGAGATCTTCAGTTAAATGGAATAAACAAATTAAATATTGAATTTCACAATTTACACAAATCAAATTATACCATAAAAAATAAAAAATCAATTAGCAAGAACAAAATACACATTAAATGTCAAAATAAATTGAGCACAAAGAATAAGTCAAAACAGGGTGTACGTGACGTAAAAGATAATAATCGTTTTATAAAATAGTAATACACTATACATTTAACATTTAATTTTTAATAATGTGTGATGCACTTTGATTAACCATATTTCCTCACAGTCGGTATGAAAAGCAGTATGTGTCACAAGGTAGCAAAATTATTTTCACCATTTATTATTTTTAAATCCCTCACTACGTTCCGGATTCTTCTTTAGAATGTACAATTGTAGAATCCTTCGCTTCGTTCTGGATTCAATGTACACCCTCGCCGTAAATACATCATTTTGCTCCCTTGTGACACAATCTTCTATGTGACAGTTAACGTGCCCATACAATGTTTTCTACAAAGATTTCTAGAAATGCTGATTAGATAGTCTAGATGAGATCGCTTTCCAACGTTAAGACCGCTCATTGTCTACATTCTTTTAAATCCAGGCTCCGATGTTTTTTTTTGCTATAATAGTACATTAATTACATACTGAGACCAGTAAAGTAAGAAATGTCTTAGATCACATTTAATTTTCGACAAACATGTGATCTGAGACTTTCTTATTTAGTGGCCAAGGTTTGGTTGTATACTATTTTTCTATTCGACAAAGCCAGAAAGCGGCATCTTCGGTTAGCGCGGCCGGCAAGATGACGCTTTCGGCCGGAGGGCAGAAAAGGTTTACTGTGTTGTATTGTACCTATACCTACTGAATTGATTGTTTCAGGCGATAATGGCGGGCGAGGCGCCTGTCTTGCAGCTCAATGATGGGAACAAGATACCTGTGGTGGCGTTGGGCACGGGCAGAGGTACTGCCGCTGGGGTACGTCCAATCCCAATATCAACATCATTTAAGAATTGTTCACTTCTCTTTCGCCACTTTGGCCGGTCTTGCTAGAGTCGTCTCGGGTCGGCAATACACATGCACAGTATATATACCCTCGTATATGTGGTTGTACCCGTTTTAATGTAATATGATTTAATTTTAATTGTAAGTGTTTTAATTTGATGTAATTTAATAATGTGTCTTGACAAACAAAAAGTATATATTGTTTTCCTATTAATTAAGTTAGATACAAACTCCTAAATGAAATTTCCATTAAAACATAATTAAATAAAATATATCTTTATATATAAGCTGTTTCCAAATTAGATGCCAACGTTATGTTAAGAGTCGTTAACTTACATCAAAATAATTAACTTAAAATAGGAATAAAGGAAACTTTTTATATGATTTTTTTGTGTTCATTTTCCGAACAAAATAATTAAATTAAAATTCTACCCAAACATACCTACTCATCCTGTGCATTAATCAAAGAAGTCTTAATCGTTTTTCTTGTATCTAATATGTAACATAAAAATGTGGTGTAATTTATCCGGCAACCAATGAAGACAAACTGTTTCTTTCATATAAAGTAAGTCTTAATCGCTTAATGTGTTATAACGTGGCACAGTTTCCAAAAACTAACATAAACTATAAATTAGTTTCATACTTAAGTCTACTTCTAAGGACGAGTACTAGCAGATCTAAAAGTATTGGCATCTAATTTGGAAACACCTTATAGGTACCTACTTTGACGCACGTTATGCTTCTGGCGTTGGAAGCGTCCATAGACTACGTTGACTGCTTAGCATCAGGCAGGCCAAACGCCTGTTTTCCACCCTCATCAGCATCACCATTTCAACCTCCATTGCTGAACATAGTTGTCCTCAAAGACTTCCACAACGAAGTGTCGAACACTTTTTGCTTCCATTGACTTACTCAGTGACCTTAACTAGGTCGTCAGAATCATGTGGGGGCTAAAAAAAAAATTAATCTGTTTATTTCAAATTATTACAATTTTTTATATTATTCTTAACTACTAATCTTAATTTCTAAAGATTTTGCGAGTTAAGGAGCTCTTTATTAATAATACTTGCATTATTCCACTTATTGGGCTGATCCACGCTGCGTCTTCCGTTTCGTAGTTTCTACTCGAGAACCTTTATGACTTACTTTTTCCACCACTTACAGAAAATATCCATGGTTCATTCATATTCCTATCACTGACACGTTATTTCAGACTCCGATAGACGAAGTTCGCCAAGCCGTCTACTGGGCTATAGAAGCCGGTTACCGCCACATCGACACTGCTGCCATCTATGACGACGAACCACAAGTTGGGCAAGGCATCGCTGACGCTATTGGCAAGGGATTGGTCAAAAGAGAGGATTTGTTTGTCACTACTAAGGTAAGAAATACGGAGTACCACGTTGATTAAAAGGGTATAGACTAGGGATGTAAAGATACCGATACCGATATATCGGTATCGCCGATTATATACAACCGATATTTGAAGAGCGCGAAAAGAATTTGCTGTATGAAAAAAAATCTGCAAAAAGTAATTTCAATTTCTGACTTAATTTATGTATTGGTCTATTACCTTGTGCAATGATAATTACTATGTTAATTAAATCTTTGGATCTGAATAAAAAAAAATGAATTTTGGGTTGACAATTTATTTATTTTTACTTTACACTTTCAAGGTTGACTCTCTGTAAAAATAGCCAAGTTTTAGTTATAATAAGGACATACAAATATCTGAAGTTCATACTTCATTATTTAGCTAAGATAACGGTATAGGTATCGCCGATTATTAACTACAATATATCGGCAAAACTATGTATCGTTACATCCTCCCTAGTATAGACGTCCGTAATAGTCACATAGTCACGCTACCTTCTATCACAGAGGTTCTTAAACTTTTTTTGGTCACGGGCGCCCTACGGCTTACATTATTTTATTTATTTTATTTTATTTATTTAATAAAGAAACAAACAGTCTCATGTAGTTGTAAATAATACAAAAACAAAAATGTTTAGCAGTAGACTTACAGTTTCCTAAAAATATTACAAACTAATAGCTTATACCTACTTATTATACCTTTGTGCATGACAACTTTAAATAAAAACACAAACATAAGTACCTACAGTCTGTTTCGTATAGGAATAGACAGAAGAAAAAAAGGTTATTTATAGTGCCGGTTTTAGGTTGAAATCCAATAGATGAAATTTCTAAAGTAGATGCTCATAAATAAATTATTGATGATGTCCATACTTTTTGGTTGGCTGAAAATAAAAAAGTGTCCTTATAAAATACCCAAAGAGCCAGAGATAAGCAACACTCAATATATGAGACAGCTCAGACCTGCCATTATTGTATTGTACTATCAAATAGTTATATAGAATTTGTATGTTGTTTTAATTGTATACTGTTTCTGTTATAGTTTGTTATTTCTAAGTAATTGGTGAATAGTTATTTGTAACGTTCAATATGAGTGATTCTGTGGGGCAGTGGAAGAGGCGTTTGCTCTAGCGTGCGTTGTCACGACCATCGCGAAGAAGCAGAAATGAAATCTTATTCTATGGTTTGACAAACTGTCTTAAAAAATCCTGCCCGAGACATATAATTTTTCAATTTTTCTCTTCTAATAAAATATGTCTTACAGTTTTACATCAAATAAATATTATTATAACTTTACAGAAAATGTTTGGAATCTCTGCTTCTGTGTCCCTCTAGAGTCTATTTTTATCCGGTACGAACTATACATGTCTTACAACCTGTCATAACAACACAAGTGAGTTAACACAACACAACTTAATTGGATTGTACAGTACATTGCAAGGATATATTTTTTAGCTTACTTAGCTTAAAACTAAAGATATCTAAATGTGTAAACTTTTCATTATAAAGCCTGCACGCCCTTTTAATTATTCGGCACGATCGCGCGTCTGTGTGAGTGCACTCCGTACTGTGGCATGGGCGCGCATGGGGAAATGCTTACCTGTGGTGCGTCCGTACACGGCGCGCACACATGCGCGCTCCCGATGTACCTTTTGTCGGAAGAGAAACTACTGCTTATACTGTGACACCTGTACCCAGATTGATCATCATCATCATTGAATTGAATATGAGTATGGTTAGCGTTCGTAACCCTGTCCTTCCATGTAATATTCAGGATGCTTCGAAGACAGCGCATGTCTGATGATGTCTGGGAGGATATTGCAGTAGACCGCGATGAGTGGAGGCGTGTTCTTTTGGATGGCTGCGTAACTCATGACAGGGCGTGGTTTCGAGATCTGGCCGCAAAGCGGGCTCAAAGGCACAATCCTGTTTGTGTCCCCTGTGTAGGTGATTCACGATTCTCGTGCAGTAAATGCGGACGGATATGTCATTCTCGGATCGGGCTGTTTAGTCACGAAAGGCGATGCCTTTCTCGTACCGACGCTGCTTAAATCGTCTGTCAAGACGCAAAGGCCCTATGATGATGATGGTTAGCGTTACATAGATACTGCTGCCATCTCTGTTTATTTGAACCTCACTTAACGAGCTATCTGATAGTGGTCCTTTCATCCTGTCTTTTAATATGTGCGAGGATCCACCTAAATATCAAATCCTTTCAGCTGTGGAACGACAAGCACGCCCAAAACCAGGTTGTGCCGGCGCTACGGGAGTCACTTGAGAGGCTCGGCTTGGACTACGTCGATCTTTACTTGATCCACTTCCCAGTAGCTTTGAACGTAAGTCCACACAAGTCACAAGAATATAATGGGAGGGAAAGAGGGGCCTAAGGCGGTCAAGCCCGCAGCAAAAGCACGAAGTTGTGTGCTTTTTGTTTACTAAATCAAACCTTATGCGTAGTTCATAAGGTTGGTAATGTTTTGCGGTGATTTCATTGAGGCAACCGATCAATTATTTGGCACGTCAGGTTATATGCCCCGCTAGCTCAGTCGGTAGAGCATGAGACACTTAAAATCTCAGGGTGGGTTCGGGCCCCACGTTGGGCGCCATTTGTGGGTTATCAACACAATGTACTTAATATGAACTCAAAAAATCAGACCCACTCTGTTGCCCTCAAACCCCAGTGCCTGGGATTTGCTACTGCGTCCAAAAGTTCATATAAAAAACAATCCTCAGTTGCGAAACTTGTGAATTCTTACAGGCCGACGGGTCGCCGTCTGACATAGACTACGTGGAGACCTGGAGAGGAATGGAGGAGGCCACGAGGCTGGGCCTCGCGAGATCCATTGGGGTGTCCAACTTCAATACCACTCAGATAGATCGACTGTTCAGTAACAGCCAGATAAAGCCCGCAGTCAATCAGATTGAGGTAAGATAAGTACTAAGATACAGTTACTGAATATTACAGGTACAATCGAAGACACTGCTAATTGACCACTTATCGCCCTTATTACAATGTATTAAGGTCTACTGATGGTCACTTTACTGTGTCTTCGTACCCTGTACTGCCTCGAATTTTCGGTTATTTGTAGAATGGTTAAAAATGTGACCATGAAAATGAGAGCGATTGAAATGCTAGTAGAACTAGGCACCCTGTATTACACCTACATTATCACCCAGTCATTCAAATTCAATGTCAAAGTAGAAAGAAGTAGTTGTGTTTCGTCGCCTAAATAGATATTTTATTTCTACGTTTCATGACGCATTGGTTTTTTTACTGTAATGTCATGTTAACATGTATTAATAAATAAATAAATAATAAATAAATAAGGACACCAGTGGCGTGGCGTAAAAGATATCCTTGGACAAGTCGGTGCAGATTTGGCTTACATTTTCCTTAAGAGCAGTAGAATAAGGTGGTCAAATTCTTTGGACGCCACGCCACTGAAAGACACACAAGTAGTCACTCTTTGGCCATTTAGGAGCATGCGATACCTATTCAAGGTCGAGGCGCAGACGGTGTGATTCGTACTAGAGCGTTGTTACACATTCGTAAAACTTTGCTTGTATTGCGTTCGTTCACGGCGCACATACGTGTACAAGCCGTGCGATGTACCTTTTGTAGCTAGAAAAATAACTGCTATTATCAGACATCGGATTCAAGGGGGCAAACGCCTGACAGGTACTAGAGATACACGATTTTTTTTATCGACATTTATCGATATTCGTGCAAAATGGAAAGGCAAGTAGAGTTCTCATTAGGGATGTAACGATACCGATACCGATACCGATATATCGGCCGATATATCGGTATCGCCGATATTATACAACCGATATTTGAAGAATTTGCTGTATGAAAAAAAATCTGCAAAAAGTAATTTCAATTTCTGACTTAATTTATGTATTGATCTATTCTATTACCTTGTGCAATGATAATTACTATGTTAATTAAATCTTTGGTTCTTAATAGAAAAAAAATAATTTTGAGTTGACAATTTATTATTTTTACTTTACACTTTCAAGGTTGACTCTCTGGTAAATATAACCAGTAGTCATTGCCATTAGTTATAATAAGGACATAAAAATATCTGAAATTCATACTTCATTATTTAGCTAAGATATCGGTATCGGTATCGGTATCGCCGATATTAACTACTATATATCGGTATCGGTATCGTATCGGCAAAACTGTGTATCGTTACATCCCTAGTTCTCATATCGATATTCGTCGATAGATTGTATACCTACGATGCTTTCCGCCTAAACTAGTAATTATACCCAGCTTTGTGTTTTATTTTAGGTATGGTAATTATTAACTTAATAGTTATCGTTTGAAAGGATTTCCTTAGTGTCCATTGTCACGGACTTTTGTAATAAATAAGGAACATTTAATAGTAGAACATAATTATGGGAAGAAAAAATCTAAAATAAAAATATCGATAAAAAAATAGTCTATCTCAAGTCGTTAATCAAGCGTTTGCCCTCTAGAATCCGATGTCTGGCTATTATACAGTGTCAATGTCTCCAATTCCAGGTGAACCCTTCCCTGACACAAGAGCCTTTAGTCTCGCATTGTCAGAAGCTCGGCGTGGCGGTTATGGCGTACAGTCCGTTCGGATTCCTCGTGGCCAGAAAGACCAGCGACGCCCCCCCGCCCCGCATCGACGACCCAACCCTAGTGGCGCTTGGAGAAAAGTACGGGAAGACTACAAGCCAAATTGTGCTGCGGTACTTGGTAAGTTAATCGTTTATTACCCAACGCAGGGGTCGCCAACCCGCGGCCCGCGGAGGTTTCATCGGCGGCTCGCCAACAGCTTAGAAAAAATTTTTCATCATTATTTAATAGTAAAATTGTATTTGTAAAATCGAAACTAAAAAGGCAATCGTTTTTAAATTGAGTAATATTAAACATAATTAATTGATTACTTACCTGATTTTTTTGTATGAGGATAGACGATGGGCCAATTTACGCCCAATTATAAAAAAAATCGTTATGCAAAAAAAGTAATTCCTGGCCCTTGATTTGGAAAAGGTTAAAGACCCCTGACCTAACGAATCTAATCTTTAAACGAGCAATCCGAGCAATTTATGTGGGATACGAATTCAAACCACTGAATTTGGTATAAAAATAACATTTAATAAAAATAAAACATATTAAAATTTAAAACCAAACCACCGCTACGACAATATAATTTTTTAGTGAAAAAACAAAACAAAAGACACTCTATAATAGGGAACAGTTTTTCTTTTAATTTTCCAGCCAGTATCTACCTATATCCCACAACTCGGCCATCCTGTATTTGTATGTCCCCATACAACTTAACTCAATAACTAAAAATTTCATTATACTGATATTAGAAAAACAAAGGTTTAACCATTAGCTGAACATTGAAGTCAAACAACAAAAAACAAACGTAATCCTTCACTTTTTACAGTAAAATATCATGTAGGTACTCAGTAAACAAACAATAAAAATACAGTAACCAAAATTACACACAAAACAAAACCTAAGCTCAAACAGACAGTTATGTAACACTTACCTAGTAAAATTGCTTCAGACTTACATTTAGTGAAATAGAAATAAAGGAAACAAAACATATCTTCGCTCAACAATTGCTTAAAATCTTAAAACCCTAAAAATACTTATTTATACTTCCTCAATAGGCAATACACAAATATACAGCTCCTACAACATCATTCTGGTCATCTATTTACAATTATTAACAAACTGAGTACTACTATACACATTGAATTAACAAGCCACCCAATGTCCTTTTTGTACCGAGTTAAATAATTGAAACCCTCTGACAAGCATGCAGTCTTTATCATACTTACAACCCTTTTAAGATTGTTTTCATCAACACCTAGCTGACATCTTCTCTCAGAATTGTCAAGTAAGATAACATGCCTTCTTAATGCACTAACCTGACTTTTCACCTTCCGCAGCTTCCTAACGAATACATATCCGGACATTAGCACATCATCTGTCAAGTTCAAGGGGCTAACAGTATCACCTGTCTGTAAAATTGAGTCTGACTCATAAACAATCACCTGTTCCTGATCCTTCCCATGCTCTAGGTCAACCACATAGGTCTCTACTACACCAGACTCTGACAACATACACTTAGAAAACATATCTGCACTACGTGGCGTTATAAAAACTAAACCTTTGTCAAAAACAACAGTTGATAACTTAAACAGTGGGCTTCCTAGTATAATTTTACAAGGCATTGCATCTTCAGGTATTAAGTGAAATACCAGCTCATAGGAAGACCCATCTATTTGCGTCACAGCTTTAAATTTACCCACAGAAAACACTGTACCCAATCCAAGTCCTGTTATCACAGTTTTGTCTTTAACATAGGTGGTAATGTCCAAATCAAAAAATAACTCCGTCGACACCATAATCAAATCACTGCCCGAGTCTATCAATCCGTCAATCTCTACGCCACAGATATTCACTTTTGTCACTGAGGTTTTCATTTTTTGTGCACATTTAATCACACTCAAATTACTATTTACAATAAGACACTGTTTGTTATTGTTCAAAACTTTTTGACACCCGCACCGTTGACATCTGTCAGAGATATTGTCATTTCGTTTATCAGCAGTGCTACCACCCGCAGCACTGTCACTTGATTTGACCACTTCCATGCATAACGAGCGTGTATTTCGCCATCTTTGGGTTTGTGGCGCTGTGAACTCGCTGTTAATGGCACCCTTTATATTTTGCTTGACCGCTCCTATGTCCTTTACGTTGCGCGCCATGTTTGAATTCTCGCCGCCAATTTCACAATTTGAAGAAATATGACCATATGCGTTACATTTAAAGCACTTTACTCCGTTAATGCATGCATTAGCAATATGGCCCTTTTCTCCACACTTATAGCAATTTCGCTCATAATTTCTTATTCGTTCACTGGACACCGAAGGACTTAGTTTTTCCTTACACTTCATGTTTTCGTAAATAATAAGCTTCTCTTTAAATGTCGCAAACGTTTTCGCTCCATATAAAACAACCTTGCTACTCTCACTGTCTACGATGCCGTCCACAATATATTCAATGGTTACATAGTCTGGGAACTTACCGCGTTTGCCCAGCTCTTTCATAAGTAACATGTACTCATAACACGACTCGCCCTTTTGCTTTTTACGCGATGCCATCATCTCGTGTATTTCTTTAATATTAATGGTATCGGGAAATTCTTCTAACAACGCGGCTTTCAGTTCGTCGAATGTCTTGAATGTATTTTCCGATTTCAACCATAACGCGGCGATCCCGGTCAGAGACCGTCGCGCAACTAATAACTTTTGAGTTGCAGTCCAGTTAAAAATTTCCGCGTTCTCCTCTAATTCTTCCGCCCATCTTGCAGCCGTGTACGTTTTGTCCGCCCCTGAGAATTTGTTCATAGTCTCTTCGATCTGCCATAATGTACCACGACCCGATTCAACAGTCACAACTAAATCTTCCTTTTTTGCCATCTTTACTGCTTTCCTTCTTTATTCGCCTTTATCCACCTTTATTCACCTTTAATACACCTTTGATCACTTTTTCATTTATTCATCTTTAACTTCAAAAATGTACGTCTTCATTCTTCTTTATAAATGTATAAAATAATTTTCACAGCTTTCAGTTGCTCGTATTACTCGCATATCAATAATCCGATTAATCCGTATCCCGAAACTACAAAACCCCATCCCGGACGAGCCCCCAAAATGTGGGATACGAATTCAAACCACTGAATTTGGTATAAAAATAACATTTAATAAAAATAAAACATATTAAAATTTAAAACCAAACCACCGCTACGACAATATAATTTTTTAGTGAAAAAACAAAACAAAAGACTCTATAATAGGGAACAGTTTTTCTTTTAATTTTCCAGCCAGTATCTACCTATATCCCACATTTATTTATTTTGGGCATATCGGAAACGGCTCTAACGATTTCGATGAAGTTTGCTATGTGTGTTGCGGAACGATTTTTTTTGTTTTTGAGACTTCTACATGTTATTTCACGCTGACGAAATATCAATGGGTTATTCTTCAGAAATATGTCTGCGGTCACCTTATTCCTCTGGCCCTTTTTCATACTCAATGTATGGAGACAGAGGAGTAAGTCCCACACATATTTCTGAAGAATATCCCTTATCAAGTCCTAAAATAAAACACATTCAACCAAAAAGTCGAACAAGATGTCGTTGACATAGTTCCTTAACCATTTTTATGTGTGTATGATACCGGGCTTCACAAATTATTCATTGCAACATTAGTTGTAATTTGTTCTAAACTTTATTTTATTCTATTACAGCTGGATAGAGGCCTAATCATCATCCCCAAGTCCACCAACCAAAAACGACTCGCACAAAACCTGGACCTGTTCGATTTCAAGCTGACGGACGAAGAGGTCGCCACTATCAGCAAATTCAATAAGAACGTGCGGGTCATCAACCCCGCCAATTGGAAGGATTATCCTAACTACCCTTTTGAAAGGAATTAACTAATATATTTTTATTTTACTTAACAGTTATATTTAGCTTGACCCATATATTTGTTTAATCGATGCCGGAAAGCAAACACGTAGGTAGTAACTACGCACGTAACTAGGGTTGCCAGATGTCCGGTATTTAAGCGTACAGTCCGTTATTTTCGAGGCCTGTCCGGTAAAAAATAAATGGTCATACCGGACAGAACAATGTATTAGTATAAAGGTATTTTTTCGCGACTCACCTGGCAACCCTACACGTAACACGTAGTTAGTTACTACGTGTTAACTTTCCGGCATTGAATGAGTACTACTTTTAAAAGTAAAGCAGTTCTGCCTTTTCGACGGCTTTTATAATACCAATTCTTATCTAAGTTTGCACATACATTGAGTTCCGATGATATTACAGCAATATAATAATTTCGACTTGGTTGAGGGCCTGATGATGGAGTCAGGAGGTGGCTATTAAAAAAGCTAATTATAAAAGATGAAACAGTCTAACTCACTTTTATTTTAAGTTATTCACTTGTTTATAACGTGATAATCACTGCTCGCGGAAGACGGCTACGATATTAGTAGATTGTGTCACAAGGGAGTAAAATGATGTATTTACGGCGAGGGCGTATATTGAATCCTGAATGAAGCGAAGGATTCTAAAGTACAATCCAGAGCGTAGTGAGGGATTCAAGTGTTAACGCCCGTGGTGAAAATAATTTTGCTACCTTGTGACACATACTGCTTTTCACACCGACTATGAGGAAAATTCAAATACAAACGCTACCTACCGAAATAACTAAATATATAGTTAATCAAAGAGCATCACACATTATTATTAAAAATGAAATGTTATTTATAGTCCATTATTATTTTATAAACGATTATTATTTTTTACGGACGGGACGAAAATACCATTTCCATATTATATTTATGGCCCTCGCCTGCGGCTCGGACCGCAAACAGCTGTGATCTGGGTCATTCCTTAATTTACCGCCTTTGTGTGCGTAATATACTAATAAAGCTGTCTATGGTATGGCATATTCTAAGTGGGTTCAACCTAAAAATACCCTGTTGTCCTTGAACAGAAAAGTACTACTTTGATCCCTCTTATGAGGGAGCAAAATACTCTTTTCTGAATAGGAGGTGTGAAATAGTATTTTATGCAACAGTTGTATAAGAAGGTTCAAAAAATGCGAATTGCGTGAGTTGCGATACGAGCCGCGAATGCGGCGAGTATCGCAAATAGAGACGCAATGAGCGTTTTTTGACTTAATTATACAACGTTGCATACAATACTTTTTCTACGACAGGTTTTAAAATTATATAATACAAACAAGGCATAACCTGCAAAGAAGGCAAATATGACGTATGACTGTCAGTATGTGTCTATGGTAAACTTTTTATTTTTTAAATGAAGTTGACACGCAGTGAATATATTAAAAATACTTTTGTTTTTATGTTGGCATCAATGAATTTAGTTCAGAAAGTTTTGTTTTTCTTAAAAGCCGTAGGATTTTAATTGTTTGTTAAGTTGGTAGTTGTGCATTTTTACCGTAAAGTTAAAATTGAGCGCTTAATCCTTGACCTCAGTTTAACCTAGATTTAGAAGTCTGTGGTTGTTAGCAATAACGTAAAGTGGCTATAACGACACTAGTGCTGTTATGGGGAATAGAGTATAGACTTCTCTGAACTCATATTATATATGTTCTTATATTAGTGTTCGTGACCAAGTAAAAGACAGATAACAGTACAGGAGTAGAAAAACATATATATATATACCTATCTCGCGCGTCACGGCGCAAAACAGTAACAGCCAATGAAAACACGCGTAAAATTGCGGTCACCGAATACGTGCGTTGCTATTGGCTGTTTCAGTCAACATCATTATGAAGTGTCAATTTTTGCTAAATAACAATTATGTCAGCGGCGTAAGAGATATTTTTATCGCCTTGGTAACTATATATTTATATTTATGATGTTGACTGTACGTACGTTGTGTCGCCCATGAGATATGTCGCGGCCATTTTGTGCTAGCCCGGGAGCATGATCGCAACAATCGGTGATCATCTTTGCAATGTGCATAATAAAATTATTCTGTAAGTAAAATATGTTCGTAATAAAGAAATGTAAGTAAAGATATTTGTGTTTACTTACTGTTATCTATTAATCATATCATACGGTATCTATAAAACAGTTACGTCAATCAGTTACGCATATAAATTCTTGAGATGGCGTCTAGATAAATAATAGGCCGTGGGGGTTACCTCTTAAATGTACAGTCAGCCTCAAATAGAGTGTAGCATTCAAAGCGCCAGTATATTTTATTTATTCAAAATTAAACACAGTATTACAGTCAAAAGTAGAACTGTGAACTGTGGAAACCAGATATTTATTACATTAATCCAATCTTACAGCTGCACAATTTACCTATAATATGGCCGATTGACGCGTATCCGTCGCCTCACAGAACCTCAAACATTATCTACAAACTGCCGACCATCTGCATGCAAAAATATCGCATTCTGGTCTGGTGCCGACGCAAGGAGCGCATTGATAATTTGTGATTGAGATGCAGCAGAGCACGGATAAGCAGAGAATGAAGGTTACCGTTTTTGTGCTCACCAGTTGGCGCCACTGTACGGACGTGAAAACAAAATTACATTTCAATCGTATTTAATGCCTTAAAACCGTACCATAAAAATACCGAGCATGCCGCAGTATTGCAGAAAAAAGTGAATATAAGTTTCCGAATGATAAAACTGTCTCAAAGCACTGAAATTCGTTGACCCGTAACTCACAATTGCCATAAATAATCTCAGATATATTGCAAATCATTGTCATAGGAGACCTACCCTGCTTTTATAGTCTAAAAGGCGACTTTTTGCTATGGAAGATATTTTTGAGATATAAAGCGTTTCCAAAAACAAAGCCGTTCCAGAGATACAAACGGTGTACGCCAGCTTGACGCCCGGTAGCGTACACCGTGAACCGGCCTTATATTTCAGAAAGTTTAAGGGTACTATTTTTTTCACCTAGGTATTTCGTCGGTACTATTTATTGGCTGCATCAGATTCTGAATATCTTTACGGTGTACGCTATCTTGACGGACACTCTACTTTGCCCTGAACCACCAGGCGCTCAAAAGACAAAGCTCTACACCTTGATAAGTACGTGGAAGAGAGTGCTAGAGAGAGAGCAAAATAAGAAGAAGGAAAAGAAGAAAAAAAACAAGAAGAGATTAAATAGCTGTGAGTTAGTAAGTTTCGAAATCTGTGTAACGATTTGGTTAATGTTAAATGTCATTCAATAAATAAATAAATGTGTCCGAAGAAAGTGAGGATTCGAGACTTTGCTATAGAGGCCAGGCCCTGTTTTTAATAAAAATACGTTTCTAAAAATAGTTACATAGCCACCGTTTAACTGTAGATAACAACGTGATGACTGCATAATGACCTGCATAAACATAAGTGTATGATTTTCAATCGCAGCCCGTGTCATTTCAGGTGATTATTTTGTGATCATGATTATCTGATGCGATGCAGTGATATATAAACCAGTGTCAGTGCATCCAGAATGGACTTCGTTTCTACAAGCAAACATGTTTAAAAGCTTTTTGGTGCTGTTTGTCGCTGTGCTTCTCGTTGGCAGTGTGAGTACCTATGTTTTTATTTTTAAGTATGTCAGTATCCGTTTCAACTTGGGAAAAAATGCTTCCGTATGTTCAGCGGAAGTCCAGCTGTTCTCCTCTACAGATCGCATTTCTCAATTGATTCTCCTGAAATCTTGTGAGCAGGTTCGATAAAATAATAGGTAGATGTTTTTTGTATTCAGTTGTTGGAAAATTTTCCAAATGTCGGAGTATTTGGAATTGTCAGACTCGCGACTCTACAGCTCTCGGAGGCACTATTTTAAACTGTTATTAATGGTTTTTAATTTTTTCCAGAGCCATGCAGACCCGCAGTCATCTGGTGAGTATTTTAATAATAATGAGGTACTTCTAAGTACAGATGTTTTCCAAACTAACCAAACCAAATATAGTTGAATCGGCGTCCAATAGCAATTTGTAGCATTTGGCGTCGAGACACTCTACTCGGTACTGGTACCTACGTGGAGTCAAAGCGTGCGTGGCCCGCACAAGGCGCTCAGCCGGCGCCTGAGGGAGGCGACAGGCGACTACGGAGTGCAACCCGGGTACCCGGGTAACCGACTTTATTTAGAGTCGGGTAAAACCCGGATATTTTGACTCAGAACCCGGGTTAAAAAAACCTAGTAATTAATAAAAATTATGCATGTAGGTATCGTTTTATTTTAAAGATAATAAATAAAATCTAATGTCGGCCGCCTTAAAACAAACTCAAAAAACTTAGATAAATGTATATATTTGCTCACTTCTGGATTTCCTTTTAGATGGTGGAGCGGGTAGTGGTGCTTCAGGTGAGTTACGAAAATGTTATTCGCGATTTGTTTTTATATCTTTACTATTTGTCGTTTTTTTTTTCAGACTAAAGGTACCACTTAGACGCTTGTCAATAAAGAGAGCATATTTAATTGCATCTTCATCAATAGTAATCTATTCCTATTGCTTGGACCTTATTTACAACTAACTTGTTAACTTACTTTTGCTTGAAAAGGATAATGTCCCAGTCAATCACTGTTTATCAATAAACGTGATATTTGTTCAGTAATCTGTTACGCCTACCTAATAGGCTCGACCGTATATTCGCTAGGTGCAAAGTACTAGGTGGGGGTAGCATAATCTATCGCAACGCGCGTCATGGCCAAAAAAGGAACTTTCAGCAGACCAACTGTCACTTTTTACTAGCGAAATTTACGTTTTTAGTTGGCAAAGTGCCTTGCAGCAAAAGCCACAAAACAAAAAAAAAGTCCGCGGTATTTGTAACCGCTAGTTGGCGCTGTCATCGCGCACCCAGCGAATAGGGAACGTGCACGAACTATAGGTGGCAGCTCTAAGCGACGAAAGAGACACGGGTGGACAATAAAGGAAACTTTTACCCCTGTCAAATCAAGTTGTCAATGTCAATGACAATATGTAAGTGTCAATGTCAAATATGTAAGTAAGTCGTAGCTACACTGACGTTAATCGTCCTTCATCGCAATAAATTACGGCCTTTCCGTCAATGTGGCCCCAACATGAGCGGGTACTTGATTTTGATTGGCGGCGCCAGTTGGCAGCACCTTCGTCGTGCACGTTCCCTATACAAGCAGCAATGTGGTACCTTTTGCCTGGAAGCCTGTATCGGACATAGTTAAGGTGGCATTTGTGACCATTAATTTTTCGGTGAAGGAAATACATCGTGAAGAAACCTTTATACCTATCCGCGCTTAAATTCAAAGGTGAACTCCTCCAACCCGCAATGTGTCAACGTGGAAACTAGAAACCTTTATTCTCGTTAATGAAAGTAGACAGGTGTCATCAGTGGGACGTATATATACACTCCGGAGGGCTGATGATGATGACCTGTATGGTTTCGAAACAGGACAGAGTGGTGGCAGTGTAGGAGGTGGCTTCGGTGGTAGCTTCGGCGCCAGCGGCGGCGGCGGCGCGGGCGCCAACTCCAACGGCCAAGGACAGGGACAAGGTAAGCAATATTATGTACAACAAGAACTTTGTAAATCTAAGGGCTGAAGAACGCAAAGAGATACGAATAGTTAATAACTTTATTAATTTTGTGTTGAATAAATTAAAAAGAATGAATTCCGCTCACTGTACTAGAAGGAACTATTCCGTTTCGATGCCGCTCTTTAGTATCTAGGTACATTTAGTACATTAACCGATCAAGTCCGATCAACTGCCGACCGACATCCGACATGTAACAGCTCTGAATGAAAGAGAAAATGGAACGCAACAGCACAGTGCTGGAATAGATCGGTCGGTCTGATCCTGATCGGACAGAGCGGAACAGTACAGAACGAAACGGGAGCAACGCTTAGATAGAAACAGTAGATAGTGTACTAGTGAACTAAAAGACCGAACTAGTACATTAACACGATTGTACTGGTTCGGGGCGATCCGTTCAATGAACGAACGCGCAAAAGCCTACTAGTAGCCGTAATTCTACCTGTATACCAAATTTCATAGAAATCAGTCCGGTAGTTTTTGCGTGATGCGCGCTCAAACATAATTTTGTTACGACTTTATGATAGGTATGTAGTATGTATAGATCAGTAAACAGTGATTTGTTTTTGGAGTGGATAGTGTTAATAGGCTAGATGACTAAAAAAAACTGTTTAGTCCGTCTGTTACATTATGAAAAAATATTGTACACGTATTTTTTGTTTTGTTTGACAAACAAAAACTGACGAGGATAGAGTGCTTAGAAGTTTCGAGTGACGTCACTCTTGAGTACAAATTGTACTCAAGGGTGACGTCACAAGCCCCCACTCCAGAAGTTTGATGATCTATAACTTTGTCGATTTTTAATATTTTGATAAACCAAAAAATACGTGTCCCATATTTTTCCATAATCTAACTGACGGACTAAATAGAATTACATATTTTTAACCCAGTCATCATCCCTATTCCCATAGCTAAAGTAACCTACTTACGATATTTACTATACTCCGCTGCAGCGCGGAGTCAAGCCATATACAGGTTGGCCCATTTCGAATTTCGATCGGTCAGTATGGGAACAGATCTTCGTATGTCTTATAGTTTCAGACTTTCCCATACCGACCGATCGAAATGGGCCACTGTGTATATGGCATAGGTAGCAGAAATAGAAACGCAGCCCATCATACTCACTTACGATAGACCTAAGTAATTGTTTGGCATTTTAAGTCAAGTGTTAAAATATAGTAACTGCTTAAGTACTTACATATTTACTATTTTTTTATTTACGTTTCAGGATAGAACCTGACTGCGGGCGCGAGCGGACACAAATCACCAGAAAAACTTCTTAGTTAGTCATACAGTTCCAAAGTTCTTTAACTACTTATTATTAATGTTTTCAAACTTTCAAATAAAGGCAATGAGATCATATCATATCATGATTATTTTTTTGTTTTTCAATGGATTGTAAACTTGTAAACGGGTTATTATTCTTCAGAAATATATCTGCGGTCACCTTAATTCCTCTGGCCCTTTTTCATACTAAACGTATGGAGACAGAGGAATAAGTCGCAGACATATTTCTGAAGAATAACCCAAACATGGACTTAGTACTGTTAAGAATTATCAAACTATACGGACTATCCTTGATCGATAGCATTATAAAAAGCAAGATAAAAAGTTGAAGATCACAATAAATCCAGTCACTGGAACAAACAAAAAATGTAAGTTCACTTTATACGGTTGACTTGACAAAATACTTGTACCTAATGTTTTTTTAAACGTGAGCTAAAAAATACGGAACCCATAAATTATCCGCTGGGCCGGACCGGATCCATCGTATGGCCCCAGCAGATGGCTACCGAAACAGAGGCAGAATCTATTCAGAGGGGAGGCCTCTGCTCAACAATGGGACATACAAGTAGGCTACGAAAAAAATGTTTTTTTAAGAACCTAAATTCACCTAAGAGTCCTGAGCATTGCGGCGATCGGCGATTAATCAATTGGTTGAAGACGTCACAGGTACCTATAAGTATGTACAGGTCGATTCACGAAAGCTGGCGCGAGATGTGACAGAATTTCTATGAAAATAGCTGTCACTCAGTACAAATCTCGCGCCAGCTTTCGTGAAGCGACCTGTACATACGCAATGTAATTATACTCGCCTAGTATAGAAATGGTGCCTTAATACGAAGTGTATTTATGTATTACTACTATATAAATGTTAAATGGGCAGAATAAGCATTAGAGGTTTCAATAAACAGTCAACATTCAGTTCAAAACTCTTATATTATAATATAATTTGATTTATTATCATTTGATATTAAATAAATTGAGGGCTATAATATTTCCTTTCATTAATTAATATGCTACAGCGGAACTCTCATCTGCGTTTGCGTAATTATTATTATTAGAATCAGTATATTTCTCTCCATCATTATGCACTTCTTCGTCATTAAACATCTGATCCAACTCTACAGGATCCTCGGGAGAATACACCACACGATTATCATTGTCATCAACACCATAATCAACTTCATTTTCCTCGTTATTCGCTTCCTGAGGATAAACGTTGGTATCATCATATAAATGAGGTTTTAAAGCATTGTATTTTTCATATAGATTACGGTCTAATTCTCTATATTCTTGATTATTTTCGTCAGTGTCATGTTCTTCGTTAGCACTATATCTTTCTGCTTTAGGAGCGTTGCTATCGTCATAGTCTCGATTTTCCTCTTGATCGTTGGCTTCGGCATAATCTTGTACGTCTGCATTTTCATTATTTTCGTCTCTAGAATCTTCTTCAGTGTTCAGAGTTTCATCACCTCTGTTCACTTGCACATCTTCATCACTTTCGTCTTCTTTGCCATTTACTTCGACATTCTCTGCAGAATCGTAAAAGTTTGACGCAGATGGCAACTGCTCATTTCGTTCATCATTTTTACGTTCGTCAGTTTCCGCACTATCATTACAGTCTTCCTCATCGCTGTCTTCAGCAATCCTATAAGCACTCTTCACTTCCACCTCTTTTGCTGCGTTTGCATCTTCAGTTGCCACATCTTTATCATTATTCAAAGTAGACACAGTAACTACAGCATCGTACGCCTGGCCCGGGTTACCCATGAATACAATAACCACGTATTTGTAACCAGGCCCACCGTCCACAATACTAGCCTTCAAGTCAGTACCAAAGTCTATCCCACTCACTCTTACATGGGCTATGCTGTCTCCCTCTCCAACTGCTGGGTATCTTAGGGCCAAAGAACCTCCAGGTATAGACACTCTGATTTGTTCCGAATCCGTTTGAAGCTCTTCATTGCCAATGTCTAGTAGAAACACGTATGGGTACTTGTGGAAAGGATTGGCGAAAGTCACTGTCAGGTGAATAATGAAGGAGTATAGAAGTACGAGAAACATAGCGAATGCTCTGTGTAGTCCGAGTGATGGGCTTGTCGATAATTAGGTACTTATATAGATCGATGTCACGCTCACTGGCTGTTGTTTTTGTGTGACCATGACTGTCAATGAGGCACAACTTGAGGATACAATGAAATATTCAGGAAGATTGAATTTCCTTATCGCTGTGTGTTTATAACTTTTGTTAAGATTTCATTCGTTGTGGAAATAATAGAAGTATTTAAAACAACTGTAAAATAAATGCTTAGGTACTTAAGCATAATACTCCTGTATATTTTCGAGGAGCAAATTCATTTTGTTTTCACTTATGGAAAATCGGTAGGCTATAAATTATGACCACGGATTATGACAATGAACAAAATATAGGTAAGTAAATCACAGCTTTATTGTAATAATTTAATAAATAATGCTACAATTCGTAAAATATAACTCCATACGTGTTTGACACCAAACGACCGTGTATCACAATGCTTAATAAATATCGGTATTATTTTTGAATCCTTTACTTTAAGCTTAAGAGCGTTTTCACACTTATCGATAACAATATCGATTATGTCGTCAACTACTTCCCTAGTTCCTTTCACTCTACTGCGATGAAGAGAAAGGGACACAGGGTGTCGCCGCCGACATATCAGCAGGACCGACTCACTCCACGATTCCGGTCCGTTGCGCGGTACTTATTATTAAATATCGCCTCACTAGGGTGAAGAAATGAGTACGGGTTATGCGATGTAGGGAGACGGTCGGATACAGGTCAGCTCCGTCCGGTTATCCGACGTGAACGGCAATTTTGTTATGGAAAGAAGCTTCGTACGTTCTAGTATTACTAATTCTTATTCTGTGATATTGGTGAGATAAAGAGTTCTATGACCAAACATTAGCATTGTGATCCTTGATAGGTTAATTTACGAACGCCCGCATTCAGAAATGAACTTAGGGAAATTGTTAGTACTTAATCCTGTCCTGTACCATAACAGTATTTTAGTTCTAGAACTTCGTGATAAGTATATTCTGAAACCAAAGATGCTACTAAAATGTAGTCGGTTAAATAGTTTTAGGACGAACTATAAGTTAACTGTCATATGACTGGCAACCTAAATAAAGGATTCAATCACAATAACTGGAAAGGTAAGCGAAATGTAGGTTCTTAAGTACTAGATAATGAAGAATTAAATACAGGATTAACAAGATACTTCTAGAACAGTTAAGAAGACTTCAAAGACTAAAGTTATAGAAGTTTATACATACATAGATAATAATAATATTGTCACGCAATGTTCACAGTTTTTTTTATTTAGCACTTTCGCTATTCACATTTTGTCCTAGGCCTATACTTCAAGTCTTCAGTCGAAATGTGTCTCATGCTGTTTTCTCACACTCGAATAGGATTAACAGGAGAGTAAAAGGCATGATACTAAAGTCGTGCCCAAACGAGCCGATTTTGTCAGCCAACTGATAGGGACGCAGCTACCTGTTAGAGTGAGAGATGAACACGCTATCTCTATTTGACTAATATCGTCCCTATCAGTTGGTTGGCACAATCGGCTGGTTAGGACGCACCATAACTCCAAACGAAGAACTTGAGAGTTTAGGCCCTATTTCGAACTCTTTCTTACGAGGCTTTGCCGTCCTTCTTGCGTATTGTTGGTACCGACGGTCGACATTCATCGCTGGGACTCCCCACTGAACAGACGCTTCGCCATAGCCCCTAATAAAACAAATTCTGACATGATTAGGGCGTTTATACACTCCCGTAAGTAAATGTTAGTCCATATTCACACCTCCCAATAACGACATCGATATGTCGCCACCAACGCTACTTGCTCGCTTTTTTAAAATTTGAAAAACACTTCTCTGCGGAGTCTATGGCTATGGAAAAACCGGCCTAGTGCAAGTAGGATTCGGAGACGAAGGCTCCCTTACCACCGTCGAGCAAAAAGACGTTTCTTGTATCGGAACCCCCCATTATTTTTTATTATAAAAATATTTATATTGTTTTTATTATTTGAAGGGTAGGTACCTACACGGAAAGAACATGTCTTAGTCACCTTTTTTCTGAAAATGAGATTTCAATCTCACAATAACTATAACTTACCACTTGATTACAGGTGAATAGCTTGAAATACCATACTACAGTAATTATTCCCGATGATCAACTTTCAAACCGCTATAACTCAAAAATTTACTTCGGTGACTAGACATATTCTTTCCGTGTAGCCTTCATTTGCAGTTATAGTGGCAATAGAAATACACAAGTGTTTTCAAGTCTACCTATAACCGTTCAAAAGATAGAGCCCTGTGACAGACGGACATACGGACAGCGGAGGCTATGTAATAGGGTTCCGATAGCACCCTCTGGACGACTTGAATGAACCCTAAAAACGGAAAGTGGCCGACGATTTATCAATGAGAAGTAAGACTTTTGGTTCGTTCGTGTCATGATTATCTTTTAGAAACGTTGACTAAGGGTAGTGCACAAATGCTGTTACAATTTTAACGCCATCTATAGCACATTAATTTTCTTTTTAAGCTTGAATATGGCTTAACCCATTAACGCCCAAACTTAAATTCTCCTCAAATATCACTTTGATTAGCTGTGGCCGTATTATGTAGAGCTGGCGTTAATGGGTTAAGTAACAATAAGTTTACTTAGGTAGTTTTTACTTTTTAAGCGTACCTTTTCTACTGTGTACGAGTATACAATGGTTTTGTAAGGGTACAATAGTAAAATGGCATTGTATTTGTCGCTGGTTCGCATTGTACAGAACAAAGTCTCTGTATATAATCAGTGGATAAGGTCTCTTTAAAACAGAAATACCTATTTTGCATAGTACAAACGAAGCCACTTTATAACAAGTTGCAATAAAGTTGACAGTCGTTTAAATGTACAATTAACAGTGTGTTCAATTCTACCTATATTGAATTTGAGATAATATCTCTTAATGTTGAAGTCAGTCAAAGTATATAACATATTGTATACTTTGACCGACTTTAACATTAAGATTAGGGATGTAACGATACCGATACCGATGCCGATATATCGGCCGATATATCGGTATCACCGATATATCGGTATCGCCGATATTATACAACCGATATTTGAAGAATTTGCTGTATGAAAAAAAATCTGCAAAAAATAATTTCAATTTCTGACTTAATTTATGTACCTACTGGTCTATTCTATTACCTTGTGCAATGATAATTACTATGTTAATTAAATCTTTGGTTCTTAATAAAAAAAAATGAATTTTGAGTTGACAATTTATTATTTTTACTTTACACTTTCAAGGTTGACTCTTTGGTAAATATAGCCAGTAGTCATTGCCATTAGTTATAATAAGGACATAAAAATATCTGAAGTTCATACTTCATTATTTAGCTAAGATATCGGTATCGGTATCGGTATCGCCGATATTAACTACTATATATCGGTATCGGTATCGTATCGGCAAAACTGTGTATCGTTACATCCCTAATTAAGATACACCAGAATAATAAGATTTTTCATTCTTATCTGCACGGCAATGCATACTTTAATAACGTCAGAGCGGAGCACCAAACACCTAAAATTCCAATTACAATTTCTTACTTATTTTAAATGTAACAGCCTATTTTCCAACATGTAACTACCTAACCTCTAATTTTGCTAAATAATGTTTTCATAAGTTTCGGCAGGTATCAAGTAAATTTTGTCAGACATTTTCAGCCACAAATTTATAAGAAACAGCTGGATACATTTTATTGCCATAGCGCAAGAAACACAGAGATCCATAGGGTCAGCAATAAAAATATTTGTAGGTATCTTTATTATCTCATTCCGAAGCTAAAAAAAATACTCAGAGATATTTTTATTGATGACTTTACAGTGCCATAGACTTGTGCCTACATAGATTTAAAAAGCATACAACCTTAGAGCATTTAGACAGCATACAACATAATCAAAGCCAGTGCATGCGTGAGGTACGACAAAGGTTCTTTGGGTATTTTATAAGGGCTGTTTCTTTATTTCCAGCCAACTAAGGACTGCTTTTTTATTATTTACAAATACTGATGTAAAAAGTAGCAAAAAGGTGAATAAATTAGATGAAATTGACTTTAGAAATGTCATCTATTGAATGTCAGCGTAAAACCGGCACCATAAAGAACCTTTTTGTCTTTTGTCTATTCCTATACGGAACAGACTGTAGTCACCGACGGTTGACCTGACTCACCGTTGCCTTCTCTCCCACTTAGGGTGGTTTACGGATGTATGGGAAAAAAGTTATTTTTTTTATCACCCCACCCCCTATTTTTTACATTTGGTTATACAAATACGACTGTAATTTTTTTGGACCACCGTATTCGCCGCCCACCTTACGCATACCCCAGCCCGCTCCTTAATTAGCTTGTACATAATATCTATGGCACTATAAGAATATCAATAAATTCCTTGAACAATTAAGAACTCTGTGAATACTAATGAAAGCTCTTCAATAATTATCGCAAAAAAGATCTCATTTGTTTATTCTGATGAGCCATGGCGTTCTGCGCTCTTTCAGCTTTAGAAATTAAATTTTCAAGTTTACTAGTTTGTGACGTCATTTTCTCACCCGCTTCCCTTAGAGTTGCAGCGGTGGAATCATTTTTCTTCATCGTTTTCAAGTCATCCAAAGCCGTGCCTAGGTCGCCGCCATTCGATTTTCCCGCGCGCGGCGTCATTTCATTATCGCCGGGACCAAGGTCCTGATTTATAGAGCCGATGTCAGAACTCTTTGCTGGAACAGAGTCTTTGTCGTAGTTTGTTTGGCCTACGTAGCTCTGTTCACTGGAATAGGAGAGATTGTCTTTCGTTGCTAGTTTTAAACGGAAAAAGTTCGTTACGCTGCCGCATACTCCCTGGAAATTCATACAAAGTTAAAATAAAATATATATTAAAGTTAAAATATATATTAAGTGCGGTCAACCGGGGGTATTAGGGATGGCATGGTGAATAGATATGAGGGCCGGAAGACGCATTTACCTGATAATTTCTTAAAACAACCTACCGTCAAATGCTCCAACTTTGCCCACCGTCCAAACTTTGCCCAGGGTGTAAATATACTGCCCAGGAAGGAAATAGTATATTTACACCCTGGGCAAAGTTTGGACGGTGGGCAAAGTTGGAGCATTTGACGGTACCTATTTTACCAAACTTTGGCATTGTTATGTCCTGCCTAGGTAGGGAGTTTTCAAGAAATTACCAGGTAAATGCTGTTCCCAGCCCCCATCCCTATTCACCATGCCATTCCTAATACCCCGGGTTGACGTTGGATACATTATTCTGTTTATACCTTACGTTACATGTCTGGTGTCTGAATATCTATGACGATGAATGTAACCGAGCTGCAATAGTACATTACACAACTAGGGTGGTAAAACAAAGAAAGCCTGAGATCGCATATTTACATCCCGCGCCTGCGGCTCTAGTCGCAACCATCTGCGATTTCGGCCTTTCTTTATTACCTCCCGTGTTGTGTACATCATTTTATGTCTACACTTGGCCAGAAAGCGGCTTTTTCCGTACGCGTAGCGTGCGATAAAAGCCACTTTATGGCCAGGTGTGGCATAATATATAATTTCAAACGTAATATATCTATACATATAATAAAAATCATAGAAATGTTTGCGCATCACGCAAAAACTTACCGCACCGATTTCCATGAAATTTGATAGAGGTGCAGGTAGATTGTGACCCCGGTAAAAACATAAAAAAGGTACTTTTTATCCGCCTTATTTCACCTCCACCAAGGGCCTTAAAATAAATAGCCGGACGTAGCCTCGCTAACAATAACTGAAGCACCTCTAGTCCGCCGGTTTCTTTAACGCTGGTTGGTCAGGTCAATGTGTGCGTGCTACGGGTAGTAGCAAAAAACTTGTTGATGAGTGCGTGCGGCTCGTAAGTACAAAACAACCGGCCCGCTACAAATGCTTCAGTTATCTGTTGGTGAGGCTCCGTCCGGCCATTTATTTTAAGGTACTTGACCTCCGCGAACGAAGCTGCCGGCGGTTCCACTAGTCGGGGAATAAATTTGCCATGGCAAAATCAGTAGGCGTTAAAATGTAGGTACTAAACCAAGGTTAATGTTAACATAACATGAGATTTTGGTATTTTTTTAAATAGTAAAAAGAATCACTTATCTGGAATAAATTGCTTCACATCACACACAAAACAAGAACCACTTAGGTACCTACAGTCAAAATCATAAATATCTATCTATACCTACTACCTACCTACGGATGAAGTGACAAAATTTTACTAAAATGACATGTCAGGGGTGTAAGAGTGTATGTCTACATATCGGACTGTGTCTAGGTATGATGTGTCTGGGGATTGTTATATAAGATCGTGAGCCTGCTAGGTGTTTCGTTAATTGTAGATGAATAATTGTTTTTCCATTATATCTAACTTTACAATGTTTAATGAAAATTATAAAACATATGAACCTTAAACAACAAATAATGCTTACCTTCAATCTATTTATTTTCGTTTGGGTTGAATTTAAAATTGAATTCAACTCATTGAGGCCACTTCCAGTTTGCTGTGTACTTTCGTCTAGCATAGCGGTATTCTAAAATTAAACAATAGAATTTTACCGATACCAATTTTATTCAAAATCTTTAAATTATATCTTGAAACTTTCGTAACAAAACGAAAAAGTTACCTCACTTATTGCAGTCTTGATATCTACTTCCTCGAACTCCACAATATCCAAGTGTTTATGTTTTTCCAAAAACTCATCCTTATCGGGCTTGGGTTGCCCAAACAACTCTGCCCGAATACACGCATCTTCATACGCTTTTAAAGACATTTTCGCACCTTATAGCGAACGAAAACTAATCCTTTATTTAGGTTGGGACGACCCTCTAGTCCTTGACCTAAATTTCTGTCTGGTGTGCATGCGAAATAGTCACAGACTGGGATATTTTCTATTGGGACGATTGACGCCTTAAAATAGGCGGGTTACATGTCTCAGTTATTGATCTTCTCGCTTACATGAGTTTTGGACCATCGCATAGCAGAAACAATATTTTTTCATAAGACTTATACGTGGCTTTCAGAAGCTTTATTCATCTTGATAACCATTCTAGGTAAAATTGGTTTAATTTCGATATTTTTTGTAATAAACCAAAATAGTAAGAATCTGAAGTTTAAATTTGCCGCTATAATAAAAATCGTAGTGTTGCCAGTCCATTAGCAACATCTAGGAGGGGAGCTTTTAGCGGTGTATGCATTTTCAGGAACTCAATTTTTGTTTTGACGATCTTATTGTAAAGTTTTATCATTATTAGACATTTCTATATGTTTTCGTAAGAGTTGCATGAATCAATTGCTCTAAATAAATTAGCTCGAGTCACAACTGACGATTCGAAAGTGCTTGTTGCTAGGCCTACATTTTTTTAATGGTATCGCGCTCTTGGCGCCTGGCAGTGTTGCCAGATCTACTGATAAAGCAGTAGATCTACCTGATTTTTGATAAATCTACTGATCTACTGATTTATTTCTAAAAATTCAGGAAATCTACCTGCTTTTCTTATATGGATAAAAATCCACACTACTAAATACATAAAATTAAACAAAATCTACTCCATGGCGGTGTCAGTGCCAACACCACTACTTGTGACAGTAAAAATTGGTAGCAAAAGTCATTTTCAATTTTATTTTTGGGGCACTATCTTTTTGAGGAATATGAATTTGAGTAATCGAAACGATCGGCTCGTTAGCCAACTGATAGGGATGCACTATCAGTTGGCTAACGAGCCGATCGTTTCGATTCGATCGTTCAAAACATATATGAAGAATATGATTCATTATATTTTTGTTTTATTTAAACGTGTAAATGTCATGCTTAAAAAATAACAAGTTGGCAAATGAAGTGTATTACATATGAGCGGCGATTTACGCTTCTCCGTACATTTTACATCTTACGGAGTGGCAAACAAGTGTGGAAATTGCTTAAAACTAGCTCAGATAACGATATTTACACCTTTTTTTTAAGCTACTGATTTTTTCCCTCAATCTACTGATTTTTTTGCCAAATTTCTACTGCTTCTATCAAATTTCATCTGGCAACACTGGCGCCTGGCGCATTCAGTGGTTATGGTTAACTGGTTATATTTTCTTTGGCGCATTCAGCCAAACAGGTAAGAAAGACGGGGAAACGGAATCATTTAAGACAGGAAAAAACAGAATAATCGGAATTTGGAAAAAGGCAAGGAAAAGATCAGGATGGGCTACTACAATAGTTTCTGAAGGTTGCCAGGGGCCCGTTTCACGAAGCTACAAGTTACAAATTACAAGCGGAAGTCTCTTTCTATCAAAAGGTATTGAAAAGAGACTTCCGCTTGTAATTTGTAACTTGTAGCTTCGTGAAACGGGCCCCAGGTGACAGATCCATTAATTAACTATGACTTAGTGGTCCAGTCGCCTTAAGTATAAGTATATACAAGCTAGTTACAATAGATACAATGGCCTTTGTTTGACGCTAGCTAGCTTGTAGCGCCTGCCGCTAGGCCGTTGTATCTATTATAGCAAAGCTACCATAATGGATAACAATGGCCTTTGTTTGAAAGATTAGGGTTCGAAGCGAAAAATTCACCTCACAAGATTCGCACTATACTTTCCCACACCCAAAGGGTACTGAAATGTTCGATGTGATTTCCTCCTTCGACCAGTGTGCTGGAATCCCACGCACTAATCCCATACATGTGACGGAGAAAGAAGGAAAGTAGGTAGGGGCATTTAACTTCTCTGCCTCAAGTTGAGACGACTGTAGGCAGTGAATGAGTTGGCGTATTGGTTGGTGTTACAGTTACACATTTTCACCTAATTTGTCGTATTTACTTAAGGTACTTATACAGGGTGTCCCATAATCGACACGTCACAGTGACACTGGAGGTAGACCAGGTCAAGAGGTACCAAACCAACTTAACATGACCCCAGTAAAAGTGGCACGGTTTTTGAGTTATTGTCGAATTAATGTTTTTTGACCGTTTTTAAGATTATTAGTGCCAGTGTGCACTCGGAAAGGTGTCAAGGTTAGTTTTTTTTTATGTGTACGGTACCATGAATTGTAAATTAAGGTTACAGAAATGGTATTTTATCCAAAAACTAAGTACAATTAAATAAATACTAGTTTGATCTTGAATTAATTCACAGCGCAACATTAATTTCGACTTTAACCACCAGTAGTGAAAAAAAAAATACGGTCGGCGGGTCATGTTAAGTTGGTTTGGTACCTCTTGACCTGGTCTACCTCCAGTGTCACTGTGAGTGACGTGTCGATCACGGATTTATAAGAAACATGGATATGGTCAGTAGGCGTGGCGCGCGTTTCAGCTATAGGGGCAAAATGACCTTATAGCGAGAGAACAGTTGACAGTTGCTATGTAACCGCCGTCACACGCTGAGCTCTGCTTTTTTACGTTTTCGTGAGGTTAAAACAAGCAATTATGCCAAACTGTTCTGTGTTAAGGTGACCAAATAGAAGTCGCATCCAAAATATATCGAAAGGAGGCATTTCTTACCACAGGTATGTAAATAAAATGAGTTTTCCGAAATATTTTTATTTCGATTTAATTTAGTTGGCATTTATTTAGAAGTCGACTCTATTAATTCACCGGTAAAGTTCATTTTACCTTGTCAATTCTCATGAGTCCATTTTGAATGAACTAACAGTAGTGAGTTACCTGTTCGATAAAAATATCGATATGATTGGATGAATGGAACCATTTTAAGATAAATCATAGTATATTTAAATTTAACGCACTGACAACGTATTAAATAAATATAAAATATTAATTTTGCATTTCAAGCAATTATTTTGTTGCAGTTATTTTATGTTTATTACAGTTAATCATTGTGATGTTTTAGGTTTCCTGCTAAAGCCACATTAAAAGAAAAATGGATCGATGCGACTGGGAGAAAGGACTGGTTTCCAAGTAAAAATAGTGTGATTAGTTCAAAACACTTTGATGAAAATGACTTATATGTAAAGAATGTCTTAAGAATTACTTATATGTCAATACATATATTTTGTTCGGGGGCGATTAAAGTATTTGATTATTTTAAAAATGAATGTTATTCTCTACCCCTTTCCCTTATTATTCCCTACAAATTTTTCAATTTCAACTGTAACAACAGTATGTAAAAATAACCAATTATGTGAGAAAGAACAATAAATAATCATGACAATGATAGCGACAGCTCTTCAAAGATATATTCTTTGCCTAGCTAATCTATTTATACAACTAAGAAGTTACCACAACACAACATCATTTATTTATATAATATTGTAGTAAAAAATTTAATTCATCATTGTGTCCATTTTAACACCCTAATTGTAAAAAAAATCATACAAAAGAAATAACGAATTACGATTCGTTATTAGGTATTTATTTTTAGTGATTGATGAACGGAGCAACATTCATTCATTCGTTCATCGATAACTTTTTATTCTTTGTCAAGCCCTTACGTCGATGAAATATTTAAGTGTGTGCGTGTATTGAGACGGCGCGGGCGTTAGTGTGTACTAGCCAATAGCAACGACAGCGTTGCTGTAGTGTGTCGCTGTGTTCTTTGATGATTGGCGGTGACGCTAGTTTATTTGTGGATGTTGTCTTTGCATGTGCACAGCGTTAATGTATGTGTGAGCAAAACCTGCGACAGCGGTTCTAATACAAAACACGTGTGATTTCACATCTTTGTTTCTTATATATCTGTGGTGTCGATTATGGGACAACCTGTATACAAAAAAGGATACTTACAGATAGAATAAACAAAATATACACAAAACTAATCTGATCTTAATTTACACAAATTGTATATTCAAAGTTAAGAAAACGAAAAACCACAACCACCGCGTTTCACGTTTCCCGCGCTTTTTCCTAAGCCTACTTGAATAAATAATAATTATTTTGACTTTGAGTTCACTCTGCTCTTGGATTAAGAATCAAATACTACCAAATTATTAGTTATAAAATATTTACTGTACTGCTATAGTAAATAATTGTTGTTTACATCACCCAATTAATTACGCCAATATAGGTTTAAATTATTTCGGAACGCATGTTTAAGAATGTAAACAACATTTTATCCATTGAGAGCGCAGCTGTCAAAGAAAAGGATAGACAATAGAATATTTGTTGTGTGTGAAAGAGTAAGTCGCTATAAAATTTGTGCAACATCACCGGTTTTGTTGGAACGTTAATTAAAGTTATTTATATTTATTACAGTGTTTGCTGTAGTTAGACGTTCTTTTGGTTCATATTTAATAAGAAGAAGCTCCACAATGTCGTCAAGTAAGAACAATGATAATGTTTCATAATTAATAACCTAAGGCTACTTTTACTGGCTTCTTTTTTTTAATATTCGTAGAGATATTTGTTTTAACTCGCCAACTGTTCTGTTAACTATGTCAACGTAGCGTTACTTAACTTGGTAATTAATACAATTTATGTGCACATATTGTAGGTACCTACTGCTTACTCAGAATCAGCTGTTTCCATTTGAATGCAGAATATTCTTATATTTATTTATAGATATTCGGTCATAATTCAGCTTTTGCTATAAAATACAGAATTATTTGAACCTGTTTTTAGTGCAAACGCGCTCTTTGCGCATTTAGCCAAATCTATGAACCTTCACCTTCTTTGAACAAACTAAATTAATACTGGTTTTCAAATGACATTTCGTTTAGAAAAAAAACATTGTCAAAGAAATCTAAATTTATGCTGAAATTTGTGGGCAATATTTTTCACATCGATTATATTCTAAAATCTCCATTATGAGATGTTCAAATTGATTTTAACAAAAACGAGTACGAAATTGATCTCCTACTCTAATATTGCACATTTGAAACCTTTGACCAGTGAGTTTACTTTTCTTTGACAAAATACTTACGCTTAAGTATCTTAAAAACCATGGACATATGCTGTGAAGGAGATCAGACCATGCAGCTAATTGCACAAGTATCAGGTTTGTCTAATTATCCTGTCATCTCCCGGACTCAGTTTTAACAATCCAAAAAGCCTCAGGAAATTACTGGTTAAGCAGGATCTTATTGGTTTATGTAAGCTAGTTTGTGCAACTCAACATCTGATAATGTACTTATTTTGTTTAAAACCAGGATCTTAATGGAAGATAAATTTTATTATACTACTAGCAAACGATGGCCTGCCTGATGGTCACCGTAGCTTATGATTACTTGCAATACCAGGAGCATTATGTGTGCTTTCTCTACTCTTTAAAAACCCCTTTTTTAGCTCAAGTGAAATACTTAAAATTGTTTTTACATGTAATTTGTAAACTGTATAAAGGATGATGCAAGGATATCTTTGACTCCACACCACAACTTTGTGAACACAGGATTTCTGTCAATAACAAACTTAACCAGTTTGCCAGTCTGAATTATGAATACCATAGTTGTGATAAGAATCTCAATACTGCATATTGATATGTGCAGTAGTTATTCTATACAGAAATGACGCACAAGTTGAAGTAAAATGATTATCTTCATCTATATTGCTAAAATATCTATCTCTTTCTTATAAACATAAATATTTGAGGACAATCTTACACAAATCGAGCTAATCCGAAAAAATATTTGTGTGATTAGCACAAGTCATGGATGTTTTCTATCTATTTAAGTATGTATATCGTCATCTAGTACCCATAGTACAAGCATTGCTTAGTTTGGGACTAGCTCGATTTGTGTAAGATTGTCCCCCAATATTTATTTATCAATTTTTTCTTAGAAACTTGTAAGTGTGAGGGAGACACACATATTCTACAACAATAATCATGAAAATTGTAGACCCACTAGTATGTCATATGTGCAGAATATTAATTTTCAAACATAAGCTGTGAAATAAGGTTTAAAACTAACATTATTGTTATAAATTTCCAGAACCCCTGAGTGCAGAAACCCTATCCAAACTGAGGGATAAATTCTACTCGGACCCCAAGAATGAGCTGGCGCAGAATGTGTGTACCCGCTTCGACCCCTTTGAGGTGGCCATCAGCAAAAAGAGACAAGATACCCAGTTACATGTTTATAACATCAAGGTGAGGACTCAAGTACTCTGTGATGAGCAAAAAATTCTTATACAATTTAAACAAAATCTAGATCCTCAAGTCCTCGGAAATTTCTGGAGATAAGTTTGTTGTCGAAGTCTTTGAAGGGCAATCTACATTAGAGATGCAGCGAATAGTAATTTGGCCGAATACCGAATACCGAATATTCGGCGGAGTCGACGGCCGAATAGCCGAATATTCGGCGGCCGAATATTCGGCCAATGGTTTTACCTAAAATGAAGTAAATTCGAACGCCCGGGTGAGCGGCGCCGTGAATCTCTGTACAGGTTGCAACTTGTTACTCGTCGTAGGCAGCCTATGAAAAATGCGCCATTGAAAAATTTAATTTCATTTGTAGTTTAATTTCTAATTCGTTGTTTATGCTACTGTTCTATATATGTTTGAAATTGATGTGAAAGATGATTAACCTAATATTTAATATTGATTACTGTTTATAATTTGTTATTATTAATGTAATAGTACATTACACAACTAGGGCGGTAATACAAAGAAAGGCCGAGATCGCAGAAGTTTGCGGCCCGAGCTGCAAGCGAGGGACGTAAATATGCGATCGAGGGCTTTCTTTACTATCTCCCGTGTTGTGTACATCATTTTATGTCTACACTTGGCCAGAAAGCGGCTTTTTCCGTACGCGCAGCGTGCGGAAAAAGCCACTTTATGGCCAGGTGTGGCATAAAATATTTATTCATCCTTCTTTTTCCTTCGACTTTGTGTTAATTTACTATTCGGTATTCGGCCGAATACTATGCCATTATTCGGCTTCGGCCGAATAGTCAAAATGTGGCCGAATAGGCCGAATACCGAATAGTGGCCGAATATTCGCTGCATCTCTAATCTACATTCAGCAGTGGATGTCTCCAGGATGAAATGATGATGATGAAGATGTGACCCTCAAGTTCAATTAACACATTCCCTGTCCCGGTGCCCCCAATGTGGGCTTTTTTCAGGAGTCCGTGCTTCCACTATGGGGTCACTACGTCCCCATACTGATTGTACAGTTGGGACTTGTGACATAGTCCGATAGTTTTGTATGGGGACAGTGAATGTGTTAACAAATATTAAAAAAGTATACTAGCAATTTGATACTTGGACTTGGTAGTATTTTAGTGTTTAAGGTGATTCGAGTTGGTCGGTTCTCTATACAAACATATAGAGGGTCATTATTTACTTCCACGGCATAAATTATGTTTGAAATTTTATAGCTTAAAAAGCCGAAAAAATATGTAATTTCAGCAGAGAACGTTTAGGTTTCAAATGATGCTAATAGATGACGATGACCTTAAAGGCCCAATAGCACATCTCCAATCACCTTAAAGGGGTGGACTGGACAACGAATTTTTATGGCATATTGCCCTAAAATTAGTAACTATGCATGTCACGCTAAGCTGTTCATCCAATACGGTTTTATCAGTATTTTTCTCAATTTTTGAACCATTTTATTTAGCTTGACCACAAAATTTCGCACCGTCAAGATGGCAAAATTAAGGCAAACCTGGATAGCAGCTTGACGGTGCGAAATTTTGTACACCTTTAAGTCATGGAATATCACGGCTTTTACGATAGCTAGAGAAATGAAATTTCAGGGTACTATTTTTTGAGATATAAAGCGTTTCCGAAAACAAAACTGTTCCAGAGATACAAGCGGTGTACGCCAGTTTGACGCCCCGGTAGCGTACACCGTGAACAGGCCTTATATTTCGAAAAGTTTAAGGGTACTATTTTTTTCACCTAGGTATTTCGTCGGTACTACTCGTATTTGGGTTTTTTGGATATCTTTACGGTGTACGCCATCTTGACGGTGACCAACTAACCCATTAGTTTTATTATCTTGTTGGATATATTTTAGTTGCAATCATATTATATTATTGTTGTTATATGTTGCATACATATTATATGTACTTGGAATGTCAAAAAAGTTTGTCGAATTTGAGATATAGATTTTATTTTTTACCATATTTGATTGACTGATGGCCGCATAAGATGATGGAGAGGCTAATTTTTTTTAATATTCCATTAAAAGGTAGAATCGGAAGGCAAGCCAGTGACAAACCAGGAGAACTCCGGGCGGTGCTGGCTCTTCGCAGCCCTGAATGTCATGCGGCTGCCTTTCTGCAAGAAGTATGGCATTGAGGAGTTCGAGTTCTCGCAGAGGTGAGATTAGTTTAGCCACTTAATGCTTGCTATTTTGTGTTCAATAATAAATAAATAAATAAACCATTTATTCTCGGACAATTACAAGTCCTTAGTTTATGAGTATTTACACCTATCTTCTATGTTAGTAATAAGTAACATTGACACACACAAAGTCATAATGTAATTTTAGTGTGATACTATACAGCACGACCACGGACGATTTTGTTATTTCTTTTGCGGTACATATTCACGAAAAAAAATGTACTATTTTGTACTAATCATTAAAAAAATTGTACTCGTACGGTTTCGGAGTTGTGAGATAGAGGTTGTGGTCGTGCTAGGTAGATGCTACCTGGCACGACCACACTGAGATCGAGGTTAGTTTGATAGTCGAAATAAATGTACTGAAATTGTACTATTTTGTACCGAGTATAAAATTATTGTACCGCTTGCCAATTTAAAAAAAAATACCTTTTTGGTTCGCGGAGTACAGCAGACGGAAATGAAAGCGGTACAAATTCACGAAAAAAAATGTACTTTTATGTACTCTTCATTAAAAAGTAATAACTCATACGGTTTCGGCAGTGTGACACAAAAGGTGGGGGTCGTGCTAGGTAGATGCTACCTGGCACGACCACACTGCGATTGAGGTTAGTTTGATAGTGAAAATAAATGTACTGAAATTGTACTATTTTGTACCGTACATAAAATAATTGTACCTCTTTTCTGTAAAAAAAAAATGTCCCTCAATGGTTCGCGGAGTACAGCCGACGCAAAAGAATGAGGTACAAATTCATGAAAAAAAATGTACTTTTAGGTACTTGTAATCAAAAAGTAATTACTCATACAGTTTCGGCAGTGTGACACTAAAGGTTGGTTAAGGTTGGGTCGTGCTAGGTAGATAGATGGTTCCTGGCTCGAATACGCTGATATCGAGGTGAGTTTGATGGTCAAAATAAATATATTGGTAAAATGGTAAAAAATAACCCTTATGGTGCGACTCTGTCAGTCTGTCCGTCTGTCACAGCAAGATATCTCAGGATATACTGTTTGGATTGGATGAAACCAAAACCTTATACCTTTTTTTTTAAAGGGGACTGAAATGTTATGTCGAAAATCAAAAGTAGAGCTATTATATCGAGTGGGATATCAAATGAAAGGGCTTAATGTGTATAGGTAGATTCTAAAACCGTTTTTATTTTTTTTCTTCAGCATGTAGTTTTTTATTTAAGAAGAAAAAAGTTAAAAAAATACATTCCCCACTATTATCTCCGAAGTGAACAGAAAAATCTGTAATAATTACTGATTATTAATATCATCTTAAACATTACAGGAAAAGTAAAACGGTTTTCCTAATTTGCACCGTTTTTTTTTTATTTGTAAAAATTAAAACTCATACTTATTTGCCCCTACTAAACTAATCCATCCATTCAGTTCTTCTTGAACTATTCACTTATCTACTAACGAGTTTGTACGGAACCCTCGGTGCGCGAGTCTGACTCGCACTTGACCGATTTTTAGTAATTGCAGCGGTTTTTGCCATAACACTGTTACATTTGATGTCCTATAGTAGTGTAGACTGTAGCCACAATTTGAGCACATTTATTTTGTATTATTCTGGTCATTCGATTAAACTCTATGAAAGTGTGGTTGTGCCAAGAACCATCTACCTAGCACAGTGACCACAATCTTTTGTCACTATGCCGAAATCGTATGAATATTGGTTTTTTTATCTTGTATTTATATTGAATATCTTTCTTTAGCGTCGGTCGATTCCGCGAACCATTGAAGTATTTTTTTCTTAACTGCGAAGAATTACTATTCTTTCATGCAAAGTGCTAAATAGTAAAGTCGAGTTCATAAATATATGAGCATTTCCTAGGCTTCAATAATAAATGTACATGGACCGGGACATATTCATCTGAACAGATTTCTCAATCAAAAATATATACACGTTTTACCTGCCGTATTTATCTGAGAAAGCTTCTCAATAATATGTAAGCAACTGAAAATTGATAAAATATCTCTACTACGATTTTTCAAAATTATCTAAACAAGTGGAAATATAATTAATATCTGCACAAGGGTTTTTTCGTGGTTTTTTCAATTATTTGTAAACAGGTCGTGGTGCATAAATTTCTGTACTGACGTATTCCAAATTTATGTAAACAATTAGAAGCTCGTAAATATCTGTACAAACAAAACATTTCGAATTTTGAAAAAATGACAATCACCGAGAAGAGTACCGTACTGTCAAATGATACATTTGTCTCTTTCAGTTTTAATGTAATGTCATAGAAATGTTATTAAGTAATATTCGTTTTCTGCTTCTTGGCTATTTTAACCGACTTTCAAAAGAAGGACGGTTCTCAATTCGTATGTATGTATTTCGATTACTCGAAGACGGGTGAACCGATTTGGAAATTTTTTTTTTTTGTTTGAAAGGGTATGCCTTCGAAATGGTCCCATTGCAACCTAATCAGGATATGATGATTAAATCTTGGAGAAATCGAGGGAAATCTTCAAATATTATAGGCACACATACAGTGATATGGGTATTTTTCGCAGTGTCTTGTGCACTTCTTATTGATTAGCTTTATTTGATGTCCGTTATTCACAGACTTCCATAAAAGAAGGACGGTTTTCAATATATTCGTTTCTTACGTGATTACACGAACATGGTTGAACGGATTTGAAAAATATTTTTTTGTTTGATTGTGTATGCCTCTGAGATGGTCCCATTGCATCCAACTCAGGATCTCGTCTCGGAGAAATCGAGGGAACTCTTCAAATATCTTCGAAGATTCAATGACATTGACAGTTGTTGACAGTTAGAGTTTCGCGCGCGGGCTTGACGCGATATGGGTGAATTGATGTTGTTGGTTCGCGAACCAAACCATTGGCTCTTAAACTTGTAAAAATCACAGTAATTAGTGGCGAGAGTGTTCACATGAACCCAAGTGATAGTTGACGTAACGAAGTGTGTCCATTTCCGAGTGTTTCCTTGACATACGCGCCCAAATAGTAACAATGATTGAGACCGATCGGCTAAGCTATTTATTCACTTCGACATATATATATAAGATCTGATCTAGTTCTTATGCTTCTGACAATAGGGTCTTGTTTAGATATTTTTGGTTCAATCTTTGCTCAGATAATGATGAACTCGACGTTAATACGGGCGTGGGGCAGGCTGCCTGCCTGTGTTGTGCCTGTAGCTTCGCCTGCGTGGGATACTACTTGTAATAATCTCCTCATCTTAACTTACGCACAACCTATTTCAAAACCTCCTAAATAACATTCTTTAAAAAAAGAATTAAATAGATAAATATACCTCTATAAATGTATCTTCCAAAATAACAAATACTCCATACTACGCATTCATTGACCAATTTATTTATTTCTACTGAAAAGCTGAAATGTTTTGTTTGTACAGATATTTACGAGCTTCTAATTGTTCACATACATTTGGAATACGTCAGTACAGATATTTATGCACCACAACCTGTTTACAAGTAATTGAAAACCCTTGTGCAGATATTTATTATATTTCCACTTGTTTAGATAATCTTGAAAAATCGTAGTACAGATATTTTATCAATTTTCAGTTGCTTACATATTATTGAGAAGCTTGCTCAGATGAATATGGCAGGTAAAACGTGTCTATATTATTGATTGATAAATCTGTTCAGATGAATATGTACCGGTAAATGTACATTTATTATTGAAGCCTAGGAAATGCTCATATATTTATGAACTCAACTGTACAAATAGAATACATTTATTTTGACCATCAAACTCACCTCGATATCAGCGTATTCGAGCCAGGAACCATCTATCTACCTAGCACGACCCAACCTTAACCAACCTTTAGTGTCACACTGCCGAAACTGTATGAGTAATTACTTTTTGATTACAAATACCTAAAAGTACATTTTTTTTCATGAATTTGTACCTCATTCTTTTGCGTCGGCTGTACTCCGCGAACCATTGAGGGACATTTTTTTTTTACAGAAAATAGGTAGAATTATTTTATGTACGGTACAAAATAGTACAATTTCAGTACATTTATTTTCACTATCAAACTAACCTCAATGGCAGTGTGGTCGTGCCAGGTAGCATCTACCTAGCACGACCCCCACCTTTTGTGTCACACTGCCGAAACCGTATGAGTTATTACTTTTTAATGAAGAGTACATAAAAGTACATTTTTTTTCGTGAATTTGTACCGCTTTCATTTCCGTCTGCTGTACTCCGCGAACCAAAAAGGTATTTTTTTTTAAATTGGCAAGCGGTACAATTATTTTATACTCGGTACAAAATAGTACAATTTCAGTACATTTATTTCGACTATCAAACTAACCTCGATCTCAGTGTGGTCGTGCCAGGTAGCATCTACCTAGCACGACCACAACCTCTATCTCATAACTCCGAAACCGTACGAGTACAAATTTTTTAATGATTAGTACAAAATAGTACATTTTTTTTCGTGAATATGTACCGCAAAAGAAATAACAAAATCGTCCGTGGTCGTGCTGTATAGTATCACACTAATTTTAACCAATATGTATATCAAACTGCTTCATTCTTTGTCAGACGAAAGCATGACATTCGCACAATATGTATTTCATTGTCTCTGACTCCTCGCCAGTCTATAATATGTGTTGTCAGAAAGTCCCAACATGGTAAGTAGTCCTTTGACTCCGAAGTGATCTGTAAACAGCCCATTTTTTTAAGTAACTCGTGCATTTGTTATCGAATAGGTTTGAAGTCTGTTATTTTTTTTTAAATATATTGGTTATAGACTTATAGTAGGTACAGAGTATTTTTGGGAGTTTTTGGTGTCATATGTATGGTACATAGATAGTGACATATCGTCAACCGTAGGCTGAATTAGCGTAAGGGACATTGTTTTGCCTGTCCCTTACCGTAATTCAGCCTACGGTCGACGATATCTTACCACAAAAAAATGTTGTGGTTACAACAAAATTAACTGGGCTTCACGCCATTCTCTATATCAACTGTCCTAATTAACTTTTATCTTATCACCTATTGTCTTGAGTATATTATCACCTATTACATTTCCAAGTAACGATGAACTACGTAATATGATGTTGATGATAAAAGAGCGAGAGGGACATTGCGATAGGAACTTCGCAAGAAGATATTCGGACTATAGACCATTTTATTTTAAGTCTTCGGAAAGCAAACATTTCCATATTCAAATTCAAATTGTTTATTGCGTTAATCACATTACATAGTTATAGGATTTAATAATTTGGTATACATGTGACTGAAACTTAAGATTAACATGCATATGGGTCAATTGCAGAAAAAATTTACCCTTCACTTCTTCTGTCTGATCATGGTGTGTCTTATAATAATAATATAATAATAAAATGTATTTATTCAATAACCAGAAATGTTTCAATTACAGAGAGTGTTGGTGCCTCTTTTTAAGTATTCTTATACCTGTGTTAAGAGGCACAACTTTCTTACACCATTCCACTCAGAATCACGAGCACTTTTCATTTATGAAACAAAAAAAGTAGTGCAAAATGTCCCAACTTTTCCGTACAAACTTCTCAGCCTCATTACGCCCAAACTAAATATCAGTTTCGTTATGATTTTCCGCTATATTTGCACTACTTTTCCTCACTTCATAAATGAAAAAATATATTATATATTTCATTCTCATCTATTAGAGTAGGCCTGTGCCCAGCGGTGGGAAGTAGGCTGATGATGATGATATTTGAGTGTCTTTTCAAAAGGGCTTATTTCTCTATGAAAACCATATAAAAATAAGCCCTTTTGAAAAGACACTCCTCATTTGTCACGTTGTTCCAGTTACCTATTCTTCTGGGACAAGATCGAGAGGTCCCACTACTGGCTGAACAACATCGTGGCCACGGCCAAGCAAGGAGAACAGTTGGACGGACGACTCGTCAACTTCCTACTCAAGGTTTACATTACCGTCTAGACTAGACCAAGGGTCTACAAACTTTTTTAGCACTTTGGCCCCCACCTAGTCTGACCCTGTCAAGGTGCCCGGGACTAGCGGCCTGGTTCGACCCCAGGCGCCCCCGGCCCCCATCTAGTCCGATCCACTCGGGGTGGTCCGGCCAGCGAGCTGGTTCGACACCAGGGAACGCCACGGCCCCCACCGGGTCCGATTTTTGCTACATCCAGTAAGCAGCAAGTTAGTCAAACTTCAAACTTTTTTAGCAAAGTGCCACAGTGCACCTTTGTTTGGAGACCTCTGGTCTAGACATATACAGTCGTCCGTTTGCGTTTACTTCGTCAAAATTCTCATTGTATCCACTTCCTATTTCGTCCATATTCCCGGTTCGTGCACAACCATAACTCGTCCACATCCACGATTAGTCCTCATTTCCGATTCGTGCACAATCCCAGTTTGTCCACATTCCAAGTTTTTCTAAGGGCCGATACAGACGGACTGCAACCCAACTGCAACTCCCTACGATTTGTATGGGAACTGCATCACAACTGCACGCCGACTGCGCAGTTGTGATGCAGTTCCCATACAAATCGTAGGGAGTTGCAGTTGGGTTGCAGTCCGTCTGTATCGGCCCTAAGTGTCTGCTCCATAATAAAAACGTCAATTGTTGCCCAAGTCCCAGATTTGCCACAAACACCTAGTATGTCTTTGGGGAAGACCTATTTTGGAGCATTCTATGAAAACTACTACTTTTTGTCGCTTACGTAAAGCTATGATAGCTATCCTAATAAAACTTATAAGCTGCTAAGAAACACTACCAATCTTAACTTAAAGCCAAGTTATGATATTACCATACCGATAATCGGCATCCTAATTTTATTTGTCAAAAGTATTAAAAATGTAGTGTCGTTTACGTAACGTTGCCGTGGAATGCAATGATTTTAAAAGTAAGGATAGGGCGATCCTTACACTTCGAGTGGGTCGATTTTCAGCCGCGACAATTGTATACCAAACTATGTGTATGGCATACAAATGTCGCGGAAGAAAACCCACCCGGGTCTATATTCCCCGTAACAGTAAATGGAGCCTTTTACCACGCAATTAGGCATTTTTATAACGTCCGGCTGCGCTGTGCGCTGCGCGTCCCACTGCCCCTAAAACTGTTTTTTAGGACCAACGCGTTGGAAGTTCCAACTTGGAACCGTCTGCGCGCTCGTTAGCCCTGTCCTTTATATACGTCAATGGTGGAATGCTCCTTTTCAGCCGTGAAAGTCTCACTCAAGGTGGTAGTTATGATGATAATGATGACCTCGTATGTCAAATATTCGTTATTTTACCGACCTAGGTAGGTAATATACCAAAATCTAAATAATTTAATCAGGCAGGCAGTTGGTACAACTGCTAATGCCTGTATCCAGTGAGCTAATAACTTATTGACGTGCTTGAGTGAAATTATTTCATGTTTCATTATTTTTACGAAATTTCTTGCTAAAAGCAATTCTTTGAAGTTGACACAAGTATCAAAGCATCTGTTACATTATCCGTTAAAATAATTACACAGTACCTTATCAGTGTTATCTGAAACTTGTGTGTACTTTCATTGCAGTTTGCACATGACACTGGGCATTCTATGTAATTTAGATAACATTGCATTCATATGCCGCGTATCAAATACTATTCACATTATTTTTCCCAACTGTATGTTGGGTATACGAACATTCCTTACATTTCTAAACTTTAAACATGGGGCACCCATACAAAAAACATGTTTCGGGGTTTTTGCTCCAAAACCCTTTATGGGCGAATACGACTCGCACTTGGTCGGTTTTTTTTTTGTATAATAGCAATCTGCACATCAAAACCAATTGGGTAAATGAGCTCAAGGGTCGATTAAGGCGTTTTTCCAGCGTTTTTTTTAATTGATTAGTGTTCCTCGATTTTTGAGGACTATCGAGTGACGATACCTTTTGATTTAAATCATGTTGTGTAGCCACGATATCGTCTATCGTTTATAATATAAGTTAACCGTGATCACCACCGTTTGCTGCTATATTTGCTGGAACACGAATGAAAAAAAACACCGTAGTCAACAGCTCTGAAATCGACCCCCAAACACGTGGTTTATCTTATGTGTACATATTTAAAATTTTCTTTACCTTCAGTATAGGGAACGTGCACGACGAAGGTGCTGCCAACTGGTGCCGCCAATCTAAATCATACACCCTCTCATGCTGGGGCCACATTGACGAAAACGCCGTTAATAACGTTAATTTATCGCGTTGAAGGACGATTAACGTCAGTGTAGCTACGACTTACTATATTTGACATTGACACTTACATATTATCATTGACATTGACAGCTTGATTTGACAGGGGCGATAGTTTCCTTTATTGTCCGCCCGTGTCTCTTTTGTCGTTTAGTGCTGCCACCTATAGTTCGTGCACGTTGCCTATAACACGCTCTTTTATTTTATTTATTTAAAAAGTTATTGTAATATTTTACCAGGACCCCATAAACGACGGCGGGCAATGGGATATGATCGTGAACCTGGTCAACAAGTATGGCGTCATGCCGAAGAAATGCTTCCCAGAGTCCTTCAGCTCGAGGAAGAGTCTCCACATGAACGCACTCATCAAGACCAAGGTAACAACCAACATCGTATTAATAATAATGAATAGGGTACTTTCCTGACAGATCAAATCAGTTACTTTTTATGAAGTGTCAAAACGCTCAAGATCGTATGAAGTTAGTATGGAAAAAAAGTGAAATGACGTAATTTTACTCAAACATCAAATCATCTTCTTATTTATAGTTTTTGATCTTTCAAAAATCATTTAAAACGCTAAATAGTTGATGTTTAGTTCATTTTTGCAAATTTTCAAAAGCTGATTTAAAGGCTAGCGTGTAGTAATTTATATTGACTACAGGCAAGTACCCTATTGAAAGATAAAATAGCCCGACTTTGGCACCATCAAAAGGTAACAATAGTGCCGATTGTCCTGTCTGCTACTGGCGTGATACCCAAACAAGCCATCCTTGTCGCATCGAGATTAATGCTAGGATCTCATAGCGCATTATGTGAACTGTTGGGCAACTGAGACAGAGACCCCTACGGGAGTGTTTCCGCCTTACAGAGTTTGATTGATTGATTTTCTTCACACCAGGTCTGACAGATGGCGCTGCAGCGCGGGCTAGTATTAGCGATGAAAAAATTCTAAATTTTTCGAAAAAAAAACGACAATTGCGCGTGTTTCTTTATTAATGGTGCAAATTTAGGTGTCAATATATCAAGGGATTAAAGTTATACTTATCTAGATTAAGAATAATACTTAAATTTGCGCGATAAATCAATAAACACGCGATGAAATGGTAACTTCCGTTACATTTTCATGGAATTGCCCAATAGATGTTCTTATTTAGTAAACAGTTCAAATCTAAAAATGTTTCATTTGTTTAAAATTTGAATTGTGTTTCAGCTCCGCGAATTCGCCAAAGAGTTACGGGACTTGGTGACCAAGAAGGCGTCTGATGAGGACATTCAAGCCACCATCAACCGGCAAATTGGCGTCATCTACCATATCGTTGCTACTTGCTTGGGTGAGTGTTTGGATTTATATTTATTTCGACTATAGATGCAAAGACTAAATACGTGGAAATAGTATTACACAACTAAGGTGATAAAACAAAGAAAGGCCGAGATAGCAGATGTTCGGTCGCCGGCCCGAGCTGCAAGCGAGGGAAGTAAATATGCGATCGAGGGCTTTATTTATTACCTCCCGTGTTGTGTACATAATTTTATGTCGACACTTGGCCAGAAATCTCTTGTTTTTAGACGCAAAATCTAACAAATCCAACAATGACGACCGTTTTAGCTTAGTTGGTAGTGACCCTGCTTACGAAGCAGGAGGTCCTGGGTTCGAATCCCGGTAAGGGCATTTATTTGTGTGATGAGCACAAATATTTGTTCCTGAGTCATGAATGTTTTCTATATATTTAAGTATTTGTATCTATTAAATATATCGTCGTCTAGTATCCATAACACAAGCCTTATTGAGCTCACTATGGGGCTAGTTCGATTTGTATAAGCTTGTCCCCTAATATTTATTTATTATTATTTATTTAATGCCTGAACTTCAAGCAAAAGTTTCTACTTATTCCCCTTTTTTCGTACAGGCACCCCCCCAGAAAAGTTCACCTTCGACTATTACAACAAGGACAAGGCGTGCAACACCTTCGGGTGTCTGTCTCCCAAGGAGTTCTACGACAAACATGTCAGGCCGCTCTTCAATGTTGATGACAAGGTAACTCAATATATTAGTAAAAAGGAGAATGAATAACAACATAATTATTTTTTTTACACAAACCGACTCCAAATGAACTTATTCGATAAACGCACGATCGCTTCATTTTGTGGTTAACTTATCATTAACCACAAAATGATTTTGACTTCCAATGAACCTATTTTGATAAGTAATGCATGAGTGACTATAAACAGTGCCCAAATCGCTTTATGAGTGCCTATAATATTTCGAGGGTTTCAGGCCAAAGGGGCGTATACGCAAAGCAAAACGCTTGCTTATACGCCCCTTTAGCATGAAGCCCTCGATTTGAAGAGTTCCCTCGATGTCACCAAGATCTCGTCATCAGATCCTGTTTTGGTTGCAATGGAGCCACCTTGAAGGTATATCCTTTCAAACGAAAAATAATATCTAAATCGGTTCAGCCATCTTCTAGTAGTGGCGTAATAAACATACAAAAAACAAACAAATTGAGAACCGTGATGAACCGTCCTTTTGAAAGTCGATTAAAAACATAAATATGACATGACAAACTTTGGAAATCTGCTGGACCGACAATAAAAATGTACTCCTAAAGGGGAGAATAAAAAAAACAGGTTTCCAGACATCCTAGAATATTTAGGATATTTAACGAGTGGTGCGGCAAAAAGAGGGTTATTAGTTTTTCACACTCTGTGGTTGGCAACTTATGTTTTAAATATAAAACATTCAGGTTTGCCTCGTGAGCGACCCCCGAGAGTCGAACCCCTTCGGTCGGCTATTCACGCTACAGTGCCTCGGCAACGTCGTCGGTGGCCGACAGACCGCCTACAACAACCAACCCATCGAGACCCTTATGAAGTAAGTGCCATACTGTTCAGATGTGTCGGCTATTCTCGACTGCCTCGAAAATGTCGCCAGGGGCCAACAGACCTCCTACAACAACCAACCCATCGAGATTCTTATGAAGTAAGTGCCATACTGTTCCGATGTGTCGACTATTCACGACTGCCTCAAAAATGTCGTCAGGGGCCGACAGACCGTCTACAGCAACCAACCCATCGAGACCCTTATGAAGTAAATAATAATAATTCATTTATTTTCAGATAATTTGTACATCCATTGTGTTAGTAATACTTATGACTATGTTAGTAGGTAGATATTTAAAACATTAAGGTTTTTAATCCTCGGGACAGTCATTTTAGCCGATTTTAAATGCCATACTGTTCAGATGTGTCGGCTATTCACGACTGCCTCGAACATTTCGCCAGGGGCCGACAGACCGCCTACAATAACCAACCCATCGAGACCCTTATGAATTAAGTGCCATACTGTTCAGATGTGTCGGCTATTCACGACTGCCTCGAACTGTTCGCCAGGGGCCGACAGACCGCCTACAATAACCAACCCATCGAGACCCTTATGTAGTAAGTGCCATACTATTCAGATGTGGTCTGGCGGCTCGGGCCAATGCACATCGGGACTGAAAAATGATATACTTTCCGCACTTATATCAAAAAGTACTATTTTGACAGAAACTTATTTTATTTTAGGGTGGTGAAGGACAGTATTGCGGGCGGCGAGGCCGTGTGGTTCGGATGCGAAGTCAGCAAACGGTTCGAGAGGAAAAACGGGCTTGAAGACTTAGACGCGTATGTATTTGACAGTACTGTCATGGACAGACAAAAACCAGCCAAGTGCGGGTCGGAATCGCACGGTCGTTTTCGTACTACGTCAATAGGCTAGTCTAGTCTGTACTTTTAGGTATTTAAAAAAAGGTAAACAAAAAACCACGTGACTGGGGTCTTTTTTATAATATTTTCACTTTATTCTAGGTAGTTTAATTTAGTTTTAGGTCTGTTTCGTTTTAGGTTTTCGAAAGTTTTCTTGTTTTCTCCCTTTTATTGTATTATTTTATGTTAATCTGATATTTATTCAAATACGGTTAAATAGTCCTGTTTCTCAGTAATAAAACTTGATTATTGTAAAATACCCTATCATATTCCAGACACGACTACAAATTGGTGTTCAACACAGAAGTGCAGATCGGTCTGCAGAAAGCCGACCGGTTGCACTATGGTGACTCCTGCATGACGCACGCTATGGTCTTCACTGCCGTTGGAACCGACGTGAGTATAACTGTTGGAATATAACACTGGCTGCAACAGATCATGCCTTTTGAATATCTGTCAAGTAGAAAACTGCCTGGTGAAAAATGTTGGCAATGTCATAGGTAAATACTTACGATAGTAATTTAAATATATTTATACACATATTATTCCACTGTCATTTATTTAATTCCAAGAGGTTATGGGCCCAGGACGCTTCCACTCCCTAATTCCAAGAATAACTGACCATAGTTATGCAGAAAAACACCAGAGGCAAGCTTCGTATACTTGGATTACACAGGTTGTATACTTTACGCAGTTAGGCAGAAAGTATGTAATCCAAGTATACGAAACTTGCATCTGGTCGCTTTCTGCATAACCATCCATCCTACAGTGTTGTAGAAGGTCATTACCCGAAGCGCCAAAAGAAAAGAAAAGTAGACAAAATAATGTAAGACATGTAAAAGAGCCCTTGAGGGCCTACTTACAGAAATATTTTTTTATTTTTTTTTTATTTTTATTTGTCGTTTGCTACTTGCTAAATGTAAGTGCAAATTGTATTGCCCACAGGACAGGCAATGGCCTAGTGGTCAGCGTAAATGTAAAATTATGAAATGTTATTTTTGAAATAAACAATTTGTATTTGATTGAATATCCTATCCTGTTATAGATTTACGCCAGTTAGTTTTGCGCACCTTGACGTCTGATATCCTATTATTTACCCTTTGACCGCCACAGACGGCCACAGCCGTCAACGGAAAATCGTAACTGTCACGCCAGTGCCGGCCCTGGCCGTCAACTTTTTTTTTTAATTTTCCATTTTTATAATATTGTCTTCGGTTTCCGCGATTATCACTCATAGTAATAAAACAACTTAAACGGATTAAATCGCGCATATTACTACATTTTAAGTCCCGACGTTTCGTAACCCTTTTCAGCGTCCGTGGTCGCGGGTAGATCAAAGGGTCAAACAAAAGTAAAAATACGTGTACAATATTTTTTAATAATCGAACTGACGGAATAACATTTTTTTAGTCGTCTAGCCCATTTTCACACAATAACCTTAATTTCAGGACAAAGGCAACCCGACCAAGTTCCGAGTAGAGAACTCTTACAGCGACAAGGAGTACGATAAGGGCTACCTCCTGCTCACCGAGCCCTGGTTCAGGGAGTTCGTCTTTGAGGTCTATAGATATATATTTCACTAAAAAGCTTTCATTATGACAGCATCAGCCTATAGGGCTATAGGTTGATGTTGATGACGTATAGGGGTCATCCACAAAGTACTTCACACGATTCAGACTTTTAACCCCCCCGCCCCCTCTATGTCACCCTTCTTCCTAACCTATTTGACCTTGTTAGTGGGCATTTTTGTTTTAAAATCTACTGTTATGCGAAACTTAAGCTATGTTCAAATACCGTCTAACCTGTCAGTCCGTGACGAAATGTATGGAGTTTGACACTAATCGTCAGTTCTGTGACGACCTGCTAACTGTCAGTTAAGAACGCACTTTAAATAAAATAGGCTGTCACATTTGGCTAGACCAATGAGTGTGACGTACTATATGGATGTCCCCATAGACGTAAGATACCTCTGGGTACAGGCCCACTCTCAGATGAGATTGAATAGTACATTACACAACTAGGGTGGTAAAACAAAGAAAGGCCGAGATCCCAGATGTTTGCGGCCCGAGCTGCAGGCGAGGGACGTAAATATGCGATCGAGGGCTTTTTTTATTACCTCCCTTGTTGTGTACATCATTTTATGTTTACACTTGGCCAGAAAGCGGCTTTTTCCGTACGCGTAGCGTGCGGTAAAAGCCACTTTATGGCTCGTAACTACTCAACGACACATCCGATTTTGATAAATGATACATCATTAGATTCGTCTTGATGGTGCGAGTGTCACTGCGCATGAAGTTCGTTAAAATAAACAAAATGGCGGATTTAATGCAGTTTCAAAGTGCACTGCGGTCGGGTTTTTTTTTATAAAAATGTGGTTATGTTCTCAATTTCTTCACAGGTGGTGGTAGATAAGAAATACGTGCCCGACCAGGTGCTAGAAGTCTTCAAACAGGAGCCCCAAGTCCTCCCCGCCTGGGACCCCATGGGTACCCTGGCGTGCCCGCTGTGCTCTAACGAATAACTAGTTTATAAAACTGACTTACAGTAACTGAGGTTATTATGGTCGAGTGCACACAACTATGGTCCAAACTATTATGCACTCTCGAATTTAAAGTTGCACACCATTTTCAGCCGTAGGTATATATGATGCATTATACAACGTGTTACACAACCTATTGAAAACTTCAGACACCCCAACTGATTTATATTATTCTTAATTAGTCTACAGTATTTGTTTTTAAATCCGTCAATTTTTGCCAAAGATATTAGTGTGTGTGCACTCGTAACTTTTAGACTGTGCAAGATAAAAAGAGAAAATTAAAAAAAAAAATCGATTCTACTCTTGATTCGTGTCCGTCAAGATAGCGTACACCGTAAAGATATTCAGAATCTGATGCAGCCAATAAATAGTACCCAAATAGTACCGACGAAATACGTAGGTGAAAAAAATAGTACCCTTAAACTTTTCGAAATATAAGGCCTGTTCACGGTGTACGCTACCGGGCGTCAAGCTGGCGTACACCGTTTGTATCTCTGGAACGGCTTTGTTTTTGGAAACGATTTATATCTCAAAAAATAGTACCCAAATAGTACCCTAGGGCCCTAAAATTTTATTTCTCTAGCTATCGTAGAAGCCGAGATATTCCATAACTTAACGGTGTACAAAATTTCACACCGTCAAGCTGGCGTACCCGGGAATTCCTTATAGAAAGAGCTCACTATATCTCGGCTTCTACGATAGCTAGAGAAATAAAATTTTAGGGCCCTAGGGTACTATTTGGGTACTATTTTTTGAGATATAAATCGTTTCCAAAAACAAAGCCGTTCCAGAGATACAAACGGTGTACGCCAGCTTGACGCCGGTAGCGTACACCGTGAACAGGCCTTATATTTCGAAAAGTTTAAGGGTACTATTTTTTTCACCTACGTATTTCGTCGGTACTATTTGGGTACTATTTATTGGCTGCATCAGATTCTGAATATCTTTACGGTGTACGCTATCTTGACGGACACCTTGATTCTGAATACACAGTTTTCAGGTTTTCAGTTGGTCGTGTAATACGTTGTATATTCAATTAGAGTCTGTGCGGAAAGAGAATAGGATTTAGATGGGGGGCGCTGTAATGCTTTTCTACCGTATTTGCAAAAAAAATGCCATACTGGTTAGGTTAGTTCCGTTTTTCGCCACGCCTATTGTCTTTCCGCACAGTCTCTATTGCTCATGATACGACTAAAGCCAAAATTGGCGCGGCATGTACACAAAGGGATTCTCCAAACTTTGAACCATAGTTGAGTGCCTTGGACCATATATGGGGCACGGACTGTGAACGTTTTAAATTCCACCCTGTAAGTTAATTAAGTGACAGGTCAACATGAACATCGTATTGTGAAAACTGTCTAACATTTCAACGTTTCCATCTAACATGGTATTTTACCTGGCCACGACACATTGTTTGTGTACTGTGTACCTCTGTGTGTCTGTGTATATGTGATATACGTACGTGGTTGGTCCTTAACACTGTCCCCATACAAAACTATCGGACAATGTCACAAGTCCCAACTGTGCAATCAGTATGGGGAAGTGACCCCGTAGCGAAAGCACGGACACCTGAAAAATACCTTTACGACTCCATATTGGGGGCACCGGGACAGGGGACGTGTTAAGTATATGGGCGGTTAAAATGTTAGAAATAAAGTATATCGTGACGTCATTGGATACTATTGCCAAACAGCACTTTTGTAATTTTGTTAAATCGTGAAATAGTAAAAATAAAATGTTTCGTGGAGTTTCGGAAGTTTTATTTGTAGTGGAGTGAATTTTTTTTTTAATTTTAATCGCATAACGACCTAAAACGTTTTTTTTTTAATTAGATCGCTCTCATTGTAACGGTGCGAAATCTTAATCTGGTACAGAAATATCCAGGCTCGGATCCTTGGGACATCTGCCCCGGGCTACAATTCCAGGGGGCGCTAAATTCATATACTTGAGAGATTTTTAAAATAATTTATCTCAGTGCCGGAGGGGGGCGCCACTTCAAATTTTACATTTATTTTCCTCAAGCGAAAAGGTAATAATAAACACAAACATGAATAATAACCTTTATTTACAGCACCAATAGGCATAGTATAAATGTGACAAATTGAAGTTCATTTCAGTCCATGGTCGAGTAAAACGAATCCTAAATTGAAAACCTCTCCGCTAATCATGATGTTTCAATGTGAGGGAAAATATTGCAACACTTGGTGGGATCGCTCTCGTGTCCACAGTGGCGTAGCGTTGATGTCAGCCTTCTAAATTACCCATTCATTGCCGCATTTTAGGGTAGTTCTCTGCGACTAAACCACCAATCGCATCATTACCATCGCCACATTATGGACGAGCGCCCTATAAACTATGGAGTCGTTTTGGGTCATCTTGTAGAAGTCGCGTGCTTCTGCTATTTTTATCATAATGATCCTGATTGCTTTTATAAAACGGCCAATTATAGTGGCAATGGTAATGAAACAAGCAAAACTGTAAAAAATCGCAGAGAACTACCCTTTACACAAAATTTTTTTTGAAGCCTGACCAACTTGCAATCCTTATTGGGCGTGGCAAAAGTCGAACTAGGTGGGGGCCGTGGCGTTCCCTGGGGTCGAACCAAGTCGCGGGCCGGCAGTAGCGTGGCGTCCAAACAACTCGATTCCTACCGGCTTGCCTAATATCAGGTTATTCTACAGCTCTTAAGAAAATATACGCCAAATCTGCACCGGCTTACCCAAGGATATCTTTTGCGCCACGCCACTGCTGGCCGGGCCACCTTGGGGGAGGGGGGGGGCGCCTGGGGTCGAACCAGGCCCTCGTTTCACGACGCTACAAGTTGTAATTTTAGAAGTCTGCACTTGCAATATTGGTCAAATACAGCAACGCTATGTGTCCGTCAAGATAGCGTACACCGTAAAGATATTCAGAATCTGATGCAGCCAATAAATAGTACCGACGAAATACCTAGGTGAAAAAAATAGTACCCTTAAACTTTTCGAAATATAAGGCCTGTTCACGGTGTACGCTACCGGGCGTCAAGCTGGCGTACACCGTTTGTATCTCTGGAACGGCTTTGTTTTTGGAAACGATTTATATCTCAAAAAATAGTACCCAAATAGTACCCTAGGGCCCTAAAATTTTATTTCTCTAGCTATCGTAGAAGCCGAGATATTCCATAACTTAACGGTGTACAAAATTTCACACCGTCAAGCTGGCGTACCCGGGAATTCCTTATAGAAAGAGCTCACTATATCTCGGCTTCTACGATAGCTAGAGAAATAAAATTTTAGGGCCCTAGGGTACTATTTGGGTACTATTTTTTGAGATATAAAGCGTTTCCAAAAACAAAGCCGTTCCAGAGATACAAACGGTGTACGCCAGCTTGACGCCGGTAGCGTACACCGTGAACAGGCCTTATATTTCGAAAAGTTTAAGGGTTCTATTTTTTTCACCTAGGTATTTCGTCGGTACTATTTGGGTACTATTTATTGGCTGCATCAGATTCTGAATATCTTTACGGTGTACGCTATCTTGACGGACACAACGCTATTGGTTGATTTGGTCAATGTTGCTAGTTTAGACTTGTAAAATTGTTTGAGGCCATTTTGAAAAATCTGGGGCCCGTTTCACGAAGCTACAAGTTACAAATTACAAGCGGAAGTCTCTTTCTATCAAAAGGTATTGAAAAGAGACTTCCGCTTGTAATTTGTAACTTGTAGCTTCGTGAAACGGGCCCCTGGTTGCGGGAAATGTGATAAATCGAGAATCTGGTATTTAAAACACGGTGGAGGGGCGTTCAGTTAAGGATTGGTTTTACTCTACAAAAAACGAGATATGTTCTTTTTGTGACAGTTGTGGGCCATTTCACGAAACTAATTGTAAGTTACAATTTTACGAGTCTAAAGGCCTGTTCAGATTATACCGGTAATAAGCGCCCCTACTAATTCTTTTGCTCGGGTGTTACTGCTACCCACGGTAGTAGCGGATACCACTCTAGTCTGAATAGGCCTTAACTTAAACTAGCAACGTTGGTCAAACCAGAAGTATCCCTCTCCGCGATTTCGCCGCGCAGCCTCGAGACCGCCGCGAGGGGGCCTTAGCCAGCGACCAGAAAGAGCACGCGTTATACGATAGAGAGAGACGGTCGAATCCGGTGCGTTCCGTGCGGTGGTCGGACCCGAACGACAATAGGGGACGTGCATAGGGCATCAATACCGGTTTTACTTGTATGGGTCAATACCGAAAAACCTGTTTTTCGGTATTGGCCCTATACAAGTAAAACCGGTATTGCAAGCTCTAAACGTGCATGAACTATAGGTGGCAGCACTAAACGACAAAAGAGACACGGGCGGATATTAAAGGAAACTATCGCCATGAGTCAATGTCAAATATAGTAAGTCGTAGCTACACTGACGTTAATCGTCCTTCAACGCGATAAATTAACGGCGTTTTCGTCAATGTGGCCCCAGCATGAGAGGGTATATGATTTAGATTGGCGGCACCAGTTGGCAGCACCTTCGTCGTGCACGTTCCCTATACCGATATCGATGGCTAAATATTGAAATATGCACCTCAGGCTTGTATGTCTTTATTACACACAAAACTTGCCTATATTATAGCTATATCATATAGCTTGTATACACTAGTAAAATTGCAACTTTTAGCTTTGAGAGACGGGCCACCGATATCGTTGGATCTTGTCTTGACTATATCTTTTACATATTAATACACAATGGCAACATTGTTGTGACTAGGACTACTAGTATTGTGACTAGACTAGATAGTCAAGTTTCATTAATATCAGTAAGAACATACCTTGTTTTATTGTACCATGATTTCAGTCATGTCATTCTGCACTTACTAGCACCTTGTGCTCAAAATACCTGATTCTCGATTTATCAAATTTTCGTATACCAGATTTCCAAACTCATACATTCTACTAAATCATTTAGGGTTTTGAGTTGTGAGTCGCGTAATTACGGTCACGTAATTTTTGCTATATTCGGTTTCATACAAAACTACTGTTTGGTTCACATGGTGACGCAAAAAGTAGTCAAAATGTATTGTTGTCAATTTCTGCAACTGAAATTACGCAGCTCACAACTCACAAAATTACGCTCGTCTGGCCTCAACCTTAGTTTCTTGAGTTCCCTACTCAAAGGCAGAAATCAAAGCAAGAGGGTAAGACTGTACCTACAACAAAAAATCAGACATGCTGACGTCACGTTAATATTGCCATTGATTAAGAACTTCTACTTAGTTTCTTGAGTTCCCTACCCAAAGGCAGAAATCAAAGCAAGAGGGTAAGACCGTACCTACAACAAAAAATCAGACATCTGACGTCACGTTAATATTGCCATTGATTAAGAACTTCTACTTAGTTTCTTGAGTTCCCTACTCAAAGGCAGAAATCAAAGCAAGAGGGTAAGACCGTACCTACAACAAAAAATCAGACATCTGACGTCACGTTAATATTGCCATTGATTAAGAACTTCTACTTAGTTTCTTGAGTTCCCTACTCAAAGCAAGAGGGTAAGACCGTACCTACAACAAAAAATCAGACATCTGACGTCACGTTAATATTGCCATTGATTAAGAACTTCTACTTAGTTTCTTGAGTTCCCTACTCAAAGCAAGAGGGTAAGACCGTACCTACAACAAAAAATCAGACATGCTGACGTCACGTTAATATTGCCATTGATTAAGAACTTCTACTTAGTTTCTTGAGTTCCCTACTCAAAGGCAGAAATCAAAGCAAGAGGGTAAGACCGTACCTACAACAAAAAATCAGACATGCTGACGTCACGTTAATATTGCCATTGATTAAGAACTTACTTAACTTACGAAAATGTATCACCCATAATCAATTATCACGAAATTATTTTTTACGTTTTATTTTATATTGGGTGAAAACTATTTAATGTTACAAGTTGACCGTGCCTTTTCTTTAGAAGCAAATAAGTGAATAACGCATTTTACTTGGTTAATTTATTTTCACATTTGGCAACATAAATATCAAGCTCGTGACGTCAGCATGTGCGAGGTTTTCTTATACCATGATAAATGACAGAATCCTGATAAATCGGTAATCTGGTATATGGAAAAATTTGGTATTTTTAGAATGCGGTATTTCGGGCACAAGGAGTACTAGCTACTTAATCGTCAACCCACTAGCATGTTTCCGAATTTTCTACTCCTAGTTTCTTGAAAGTGTGCCCAATGTTTGTATGATATCAATACACAATATTACCGCCTTTGTCAAAAGTTATACACACATTCTTAATAAGAAAAACGACATTCAAAATTTTCTTCTTTGGCAGTTTTTATGTATTCAATCAATCAATCAAAACTTTTATTTCAGGCGGAGCCCATAATGTTGTTAGTACTACTATTTATCCGGTTTTTAACACTTTCCCTTACATTGGGCTCCATAGTAAGACAGTAAATGTACTGAGTTGCATACTACAGAGTGGGTTACTCAGGAGTCCTATGTAGCCAAATGGATACACTGAACAGAGAAAGTGTTAAGCATAAATGCAATAAGGTGGTCTTTGATGTAATAAAATTAAGATGCATTTTCTCTAAAGTAGCTTGAAGTAACTGCACTTCTGACAAAGACAACAGAATCGTTACTGACCAGTTTATATCAACTTAAATGTCAATTTTAACTAATACTGTACATAACATCTTTATGTGCTTAAATAATTTTACCATTACCACCACCCTTCGTAGTGGAGTTCTTAATCGCCCTTAGATATTTCAATTTCGCCCAAACACCTTGGCACATACGGACTAGTCGTCTGTCATGGGTAAGTCTTCCAAATGCGTGGACGCGTCTTACAATGTGCCTTGATAGTTTCAGCTTGCCTTTCTGTGCATGTGACAGTGCGGAGTATAGCCTGCTTCGGGCTGCTAATGCATCATCTCCTAACATTCGGGACAGTTTGTATTGGCGCTGCGAAATTCTGCCTGCTTCTTCAGCCTGTAAAGATATAATTCATTTATACATCTAGGTCAGTAAATTAATAAATGACTGGATGTGGTATCGCCGCTATACTTACTCAACCACGTATCTAATCCAATAGTTTCATAGGAAAATCGCACTTTTCTACTCATAACACAGGTGCGGTTTCTATCAAACTATTCGAGTAGATACGTGGTTGAGTAAGTATAGCGATGATATGTGGGTACTTTGTTATTAACATTTGTCATGTTCCCAAGTTTTAGCCTTACCCTAGCCAGAGAGTGCGTCTGGGTATAGTTCAATCTCACACTACTACTAGATAATATCTCGAACCAGTGTTGCATTTTGTGAATGCATGGATCATTCATAAAATGCAGCACAAAAACAATCTGTGATACAAATACAGTACATAATAGCTTAATTTATGCCAGTTAATTTGTCAATAAGAGTAAAATTTGGTGGAAATTGACATGTTATGTATTTTTATAAATAAATAATAATAAATAAATAATGTCAGTTTAATTAACAAAATTCTTTACAGTGCATAATGATTAATGTGGGTATAATGGTAACTTACACAATCCTCAAAGTAGTCTCCAAGTGCTGAATAGGCACCGCCCAGTGTGGACAGCCAAGAAAATGCATTCTCTATTTCTACCCTGCTCCAAACTATCCGAAGTATCCTATCATTCCTGCAAAATAGAGATTTAAAGCTTTAAAATTGTGACTAAACAAACTACAAAACATTATACATCTACTTAAAGGAAAATTAAATAATATGTAAACAAATATTGTTGCAATATTTTGATCCAAACCAGTATTTTTTGGAATGAAATACCTTGGTAAAGTGATGTTTAAAGTGACTCTTGAGGGTTGAACATTGTTTACTAATTAAGGCAAATCATCCATCCTTATAGCTTGATATTACCTAAATGTTAATTCTACACACTCAGTGAATCATCAGGTTCATTTTGTATAAAAATTAGGGAGCTTGGTAATGAAGGTGTTAAATGTATAGATCAAAGCATCAAGCTGGGTTTTACTCCTTCAATATTATAGATTCACATATATTATTTGCTAAGTCAAGAACAATAAAACTTGCTGGCACTTCATATTTAATAAATTACTTCATAAGGTATTTTTGTTTAGAGCTTTGTTCATGTGGCTATCCAATACATCTATGTAATTAGATTATTCTCTTACCATGCATAATCAATCACTTCCATGTCAGGTGGTTCCAGAATCAACTTCAAAAATGCTGTCCCATTTTCAGGGTTCCCGCAACGTTCGTTTAAATGCGACACTACATTAGTCCGATATACATCAGAATTCAGGCATTCTCTCACAAACGGCTGCAAAAATAGAGCATTTGCAACTAATTTCAGTGACTTCGACTTGTGGTCTCCATCGCATCGGTTTACGTCGATTTCCCATGAATCTCCGGCCCTTACGCCAAGGGAATCATAATACTTTTTATCTGGCATTACGAATAAATCCTCAGAAATGTAACAAGTTGTAAAAGGACTACCAAATAGACGAACTTTAGTCACTAAAGCCATTTTGAGCAGGTTATATTTTTGTAAGATAAGGGTACTTGATATTAAAATCTACTGTGACGTTAACAAGTATTAAACTAGACTTTAATTAAAGATTCATTAATATACGTGCGTCTATTGACGGCAAGCTAAAAACCTCTAATTTAAAACGTGAAACTACAGGTAAAATTAGTGAAAATCCGCGCGTGACTGTCAAAAACAGTTGACAATAATTGAAATGACATTGACAGATGGATGACATATTTGATCGAATACACGAGTAATATTGGACCAAGTTTGAGCGTTTCCCGACGCGCAGATTTTGCCTTTTCACATGAATAGAGTCTGTGCGGAAAGAGAATAGGATTTAGATTTGGGGGCATTGTAATGCTTTTCTACCGTAGAAAAAAATATTTGCCATACTGGTTAGGTTAATTCCGTTTTTCGCCACGCCTATTCTCTTTTCGCACAGACTAATAAAATTAATGTTTAAAGGTGGGTTTAGACCAAACGAACAAAGAGCTAGAACCAGAGCAGAGCATTCATTCTTGATCTTTTAGTGTAAACAAAAGTTCGTTCGCAGCGTTTACACCACACTAATATCAGCGAGCAAGAATGCAACCCAAAAACTAGGATTCGAGAGCATATGCTCTAGAGATGTTTTCATTCGTCGGGTGTCTGTGGACTGTGTCTAACTCTGACTGATATTGTAATTGCAAGTTTTTCATTTATCATCCTGACTCAATTGTGTTTGTATAATTTACAAACGTCGGATCCCACAGACACCTGGCATTTTGGTAAGCTTCTATCATTAGAAGACATTTTTCTTGAGACCAATCTATAATTACAACGATAGGTCAAGTCCCTCGAGCACTAGAACGCTTTGAAGAGACCGCTCCCCGAAGCGAGCAGGTCCGAACACGAGCGAACGCACTCGGCGACTGTTCGTACGCTCGTCCGTCGTTTACATCAAGCGAGCGAGCATTCCACGAGCATTCTTAGAATCTTGGCAAAATAAGGAAGAACAACAAAAGAATGCTCTTTCTTTGTTTACACACAACGAATTTGGTAGAGTGGGGGTAAAATGAGCATTCGCTCGTTTGGTCTAAACCCACCTTAAAATATATCGGCTCGAAAATAGAAATCGGCTCCTTTGGACACAACACATTCTGAAGAAAGACGTCGTGAATGGCTGCTTTATAAAAAGAGGAAGTCACTCTGCTTCTATTCTATTTACGTGAAATCGTGTCGTCGAATAACGCTAAAAGTGCGCTTTTTTAATGCGATGCTATTGGTGAACCAGAAACCTTAGTAATCTATGACCATTTGTGATTGGTTGGAATAGTGTGCTAATTTTCTAGTTGAAAACGGAGGCGGAGAAACTGACATATGCATTGCAGACAGACAGCCATTTTGTCCTGCAGCCTGTCAGGCCGGTGACTTGGAAAGGAATAATTTCCGAATTATTCCCTTTCACCCAGACGAATCGTCCTAAATTTGTGTTAATGAAGTGAAAAGTGCAGTGTACATCATGGCGCGATACGGTCAGAGACCGGAAAATGCCCTCAAACGGGCCAATGGTGAGTTCATATTTCATGCGATCCTACCACGTTGCACGTTATATCTCTGACCTTTATTTCGTAACCGGTCCTGTCTCAGCAATTTCCATACGTTATTATATGTGCAGATCTCTAAAATCCCAACTTAAACACCAATTTTGTTCTATAACGGGCTTGTTTATCAAAATATTTTTTAACATAACCAAACTTAAAATGTCCCTCATCTGCGTCCTATTTAACAGAGTTTATGGACCTGAACAAGCCCGCCCGGGCGTTGGACACCCTGCAAGAGGTGTTCCGCAACAAGAAATGGGCGTACAACTGGTCGGAGTCTGTGTTGGAGCCCATCATGTTCAAATATCTGGAGTTGTGTGTGGACCTCCGCAAGTCGCACATCGCCAAGGAAGGGCTGTTCCAGTACCGGAACATGTTCCAATCGGTCAACGTTGGCTCCTTGGAGCAGGTCATTAGGTAAATGGCTTTTATTACCTTTGGAAAATGTTTAGTCAGAGAAGTGGCACTGATGGACTTGTTTATCACTGTAGATAAAGTACTGCCTCTTTCTGATAAGCATATAAGTCCAAGAGTGGCAGATGATTTAGCCACAATGCTGATGTCTTAGACTAAAATGGGACTTTACTGTGGTTTCTTAACAACTCACATCTACTATGATGGCAAAATGATAAACAGGTGAATAATTAAAAAAATTCAACATCTTCCATCATTCCTGCTGTCCTATGACAAAAACCCAGCTAACCTCTATGGAGTTGTATAGAGGTTAAGTTTTTAAAGTTTTAAATATAGGTGTTCTATTGGCCATCTCTTGAGTCCATCATCAGACTTTCAACCAAGTCATACTTCTCATAATAATGTTGTACTGTCTCAGGAGCTAAGTGTTTGTGCAAAGTTTCATAAGAATTGGTTTATAAGAAGTAGTTGAAAAACCTGTCAAGGAATTTCAGTGAAATATATAGGGTCAATGCATTATCTGCTTCCCACTACTGCTTACTAATGTCATTAAAAATGTCTCATGATAATATTGTCTTGAATTTTATTACAATGTTTCATGATGTTATTTTTTTTGTGTACATTATATTATTTGTTGACAAAAATGAATGTATACAATTGCTTTAGCTTAGTTGGTAGTGACCCTGCCTATGAAGCAAGAGGTCCTGGGTTCGAATCCCGGTAAGGGCATTTATTTGTGCGATGAGCACGAATATTTGTTCCTGAGTCATGGATGTTTTCTATGTATTTAAGTATTTGTATCTATTAAATATATTGTCGTCTAGTATCCATAACACAAGCCTTATTGAGCTTCCTAGGGGCTAGTTCGATTTGTGTAAGATTGTCCCCTAATATTTATTATTATTATTTAGTTCTTTTATATTTCTCGGCTTTCACCGGTGTACTGTTGTGCACGGGCCTATTATTATATACAATGGACTTTGCCCTAAAAGTACGAGGTAGTAAATTTTCAATATCATTTTTATTCCTGAAAATATATTAATAATACATCTTTCCATCACCAGAGGCTATTTACGAATGGCAGAAGAAAGAACGGAGGCCGCCCGGGCACAATCCACTCAAGCGGTCATTGACACAGATGATCTGGACAACCTTGCCACGCCTGAGAGCATCCTGCTTAGTGCCGTGTCCGGTGAGGACGCACAGGACCGGTCCGACAGGACCATACTGACTCCATGGGTAAATATACATTATTAAGTAAACTAAAGCCGGCGATATATATTTCACTTGTATTTGGCACGAACCGTAAAACGGGTCCGCACTACTGGCCGTGGCTTTCCTTGTTGACAAAGTATAACCTGTCACCTTCACGCTTTATTGATTGGATAGGGATAGGTAGTATTTATCGAGCAACATAAGAGTTGTGCGTCACAGCTGTGCCAGTACTGGGAATACTTCCAAGTTGTAAAGCTTGTATTTTCAAGCTTTACAAATTGGAAGTATTCCATTTCCAGAATGGCACAACACTAGTTTTAATAACTACTCTCGTTATTAGTATGCCTCTGAAATAAATCCCATTTCTAATGTTTCCATCATTATGAGATGGTAGGCCTCAGAGGCACAGTATTATGGACTAGATGCGAAAGGATACAAACTGATTTGTGTTCTTTGTTAATTAATGTCTGCACAAAATTATCTGAATACAGCTTTTCTAAATTAGCTTTGGCTCTTTGTTTCATTATTAGCTATTTTATTGGCCACCTCCTGACTTCATCATCAGACCCAAAATCGAAATTATCGTGTTGTATTTTCATGGAAACTAAATGTGTATGCTAAGTTTCATATGAATCAGTTTAGTAGATATAGTTACAAAAGCTATAGCAATATTTGAACGAAATAAAAATGTCAAGCTAAATAAGGGCCTTACACAATTGACTAGAGAGGGCCATACAGCACCTTTAAAAATGTCGCGCGGGCCGCATAATCTGTTTTTTCGGAAATGTAATCATACCTATTACGCCCCCCTTGACATTTCTCTACGCCCCTAAGGGGGGTGTGCCCCCCTGGTGGGGAAGTCCTGCTGTAGAGGCTAGAAATTTACATGTCAAACGTTCCCAGGTGAAATTCCTCTGGGAGTCCTACTGCCAATGCCTGGAGCTGCTGCGCACGAACGCTCACGTGGAGACCCTATACCACGACATCGCCCGCATGGCGTTCCAGTTCTGCCTCAAGTACTCCCGGAAAACGGAGTTTAGGAAGCTGTGTGACAAGCTCCGGAAGCATTTGGAGGATATCTGCAAGCCTACCGTAAGTATTTTTGTTAATTTCATTGAAGAACGAACTTAACAGGCCAGTCCATGGACTCTTCTGCGGGCCGAATTGGACCGGCTCGCCGGCCGTAGTTTGGAGACCCCTGCCATAATCCATTATTTGTTAAGTACACTGTGTTTCTCTGTCTCCGAAATAAATCCCATTCGTGATGTGACCGTTGTTACGATATGGTAGGCCTCGGAGGCACAGCAATACGTCGGCTAGATGCGACAGAATGCTGTACACTCAGCGCTCTGTGTCAATTTATGCCTGCACAATAATAACCTGATTTTAATATTGATACAAAGTAATTGTTTACAGCTGTTTCAAGTAAGTTGTATATTGAATTTTTACAAGTGAATTAATGAAAGAAAGTTTTATAAGGAAGATACAAAAGTACATTCTGAATTCTGATACATCAGTTGTTCCAAGTCAATGGACTAATAATAACATAGTGCCATTGGTTAGGTCAATCAGGATTACCTACCAGATCAACTAGCATGCACCACCACCACCAGATATAATTAAAGTGGTAGGGAAAGCACTCCTTCACACTTTAACACTTATTAATACAAAGTAGAGCCTGTCAGTTGACTAGCTCTCCTTTGTCACACTGTTGCCAGAGTGGTCGTGGCTGCGAAGCGTTGATGTTGCGAGTTCTGAGCACCACCTGGTGTCATTCTTTCTCCGAGTGAGCTTCTCAGAAGTTCTTGGGGCTTGAGGACAATTTGGGGGGTTGGTTGGTCTGCCTGATACTTATAATGTTGTTATTACAGGTGCAAACTGGCAATGTGAGCATCTCCAAGCCAGAGACGCAGCAGCTCAACTTGGAGACCAGGTTGTTCCAACTTGACAGTGCTATTCAGATGGAGCTTTGGCAGGTAATCATTTTGTACAGAATATTTCTCTACGGTTTCCGCTATTATCACTTAAAATACTTGAAAAACAAATTAAAATAAAGGTGTTGCCAGGTGGGCCTAATGTGTAAAGACGTTTACACACATACCAGAAGGGCTTAATACTCTAAACTTAGAAACTAGCGGCATTTCAAAAAAGGCATACCTACTGATAAGAAAGAAACGCTAAGAAAAGGTTCAGCCTTGCCTTATGCAAAAAAGAACATAATTTTAAACAAAAGACTAATGAGATTATGTTCCAAATACACCTACTGCAGTGGCAATAAGAACTTCGTAACATATTTATAAAAGGATTTATTCGATACATGTTTTGGCAATTGGCTTGGCTGTACCTTTTACTGTACAACTCCCGCTCACAGGACATTGGTACCTTTTACTTGGGAGGACTTCGGTATAACTGATGTTTTAATTCTTCTGGTAGTAGTTTTTCTAGATGATTAGATGGTAATGGTAAGACCATGATCTATCGTGATCAAACTCCCTAAAGTGATAGTCAATACTTTCGCTTCGGCAAGTCTATGATATGCCTAAACCCTTTGTGCAAACATTGAATGCGCAGGGATTTTCCTTGTAAAGTACAAAAAATTTGCGCATTTCCTCCTTAGAATTGTTAGTAAAAAGAAAGCAAAAGGTAACATTAGTTTAAGTCATAAATGATGATATTTTGTGACAATGAACATAACTCATTTTCGTTCACGGCAGAAATAACCGTGACGGATTTTTTTGGCTGCCAACCATCCAGAAAATGAGGGTGGACTTTATTCCTTAGCTCCTGCCTGTGCGATGGATGATAGAAGTGTGATGGTGGTACCAGCTCATAAAGCTAAAAACCTTTAAAAATTATCTTCACAGGAAGCCTACAAAGCCATCGAAGACATCCATAGCCTAATGAACATGTCCAAGAAGACCCCGGTAGCCAAGACCATGGCCAACTACTACGGGAAGCTAGCGCTGGTCTTCTGGAAGGCTGGTCATTGCCTGTTTCACGCCGCGGCGCTGCTGAAGCTGTTCCAACTGTCCAGGGAGATGAAGAAGAACATCACACAGGAGGAGCTGCAAAAGTAAGTTTATTCTGTTGATCGTGCATAAAGCTGTCAAGGATATCCAGAGGCTTTGAACAGGACCTCGATAGCCAAGACCTTGGCCAATTACTACGGGAAGCTAGCGCTGGTCTTCTGGAAGGCTGGTCATTGCCTGTTCCACGCTGCGGCGCTGCTGAAGCTATTCCAGCTATCCAGGGAGATGAAGAAGAACATCACACAGGAGGAGCTGCAGAAGTAAGTTTATTATGTTGGTTCATGCACAACGCCGTCCGGGATACCCAGAGGATTCAGCCAAAATGACCTCGTGGTAAAGACAGCCAAATATTAGGAACTAGTATTTACCAACGGCATCGCCTGCGTTGTTTCCGTAATTATCGCAAAGGAACTCACTACCGGGATATAGTCTGTCAATCCAGTAGGTTTATGAATTATGATCAGAGATCGGACAAATTTGCGTCATCGCTCCTAAAAAATGCGGACATGACTCAAAAATATAATCAAATAATTAATCATTTAATTAATTTCTTAGCTTAGAGATTTAATTTTGATGGTCAAAAAATACACAGGTTTGTTACAATGTACATTTATTAAAGAAAATAATCAGTATTTACCAGCGCTGACGCAAATTTGTCCGATTTCTGATTATGATGCTACGCTTTGTCACGCGATAAATAAATGATAAAGCATACGTCACTCTCACACACGTCAGAACGTGACGGATGCTTTATCATTTATTTACCGCGTGACAAGCATGAAATCATAAGCCTACAGGACTTGAGCATATTTGTGTACCAAAATTTATTTCAGTCCATTAATAAACAAGAACTGGACTGGTTAAAGTGCAACGTTAATTCTCCATAAGTAGATTTGTACCAGGATGTTCCATTATTCCAGTAACATTCTATACCTTTAAACTAAAAGGACGTAAACGCCATTAGCGCCAGTCGCGTTTAAGCCCTTTGAGTCTATAAATGTATCAATTTGTTTAGACTCTGTCAGTGGCGTGGCGTAAAAGATATCCTTGGGCAAGCCGGTGCAGATTTGGCGTACATTTTCTTTAAGAGCTGTAGAATAAGGTGTTCAAATGTCTGATATTAGGCAAGCCGGTAGGAATCACGTTCTTTGAACGCCACGCTACTGTCTGTTTAATTTTCATAATCATTAGTTCCAATCAAATGCTTCTGGCTTCTACATATATCTAACACTTGTTAATCCTTCAGGATGGCGTGCCGAGTGCTAGTAGCAGTGCTATCCGTGCCCCTACCGTCGCTGCACCCCGAGTTCGATCGCTTCGTGGAGACGGACAAGAGCCCCGTCGAGAAGGCGCAACGCCTCGCCGTCTTGCTGGGGCTGGCTCAACCCCCCACTAGGACCAGTCTGCTTAAAGGTAATATTTAGACCCTTACTCTTCACGTTACTAGCTAAACGTTACTTTGCTAATCGGCTATACGTGGTCTTGGTTAGTAGTAAAGAGCTGTGTGTATATTTACGTGTACTTATATGCAGTAATGTAGCATGGCTATGTATGCTACATTATAAACACGCTAGCAAACAACAAACTACACTTCGCAGCGCAGTCTACCGGTGAACAAAAAGCGATTCGCTGACGTCCGTGATATTTTATTTTTTTTGGTTTTGCGCAGTCAAGGTCGCGAACTGTGCGACCCAGTAAAAACTTGACATGGTGTTTCGTCCTTCTACGATTCATGATCAGGAGATGCTGGAAAAGTTGCCAGTCTGACGTCCATCTCTCAAATGAGCGGTCGACCCAAGCCCTCAGCTATATGTATGTATTTATTTAAACATGTGAGACAAAAGGTCTTAACACGTTCACAGTCTGTGCCCCATATATGGGTTACGGCAAGCCTCTATTACAAAGCCATGTAGAAATGTATATTTCTCACTTTACCCTGTTTTGTCAAACTAGACTACTCTCTAGAATTGCCCGGCCTTCTAACTGCTCACACCGCTGCATTCAGCCTAGATTGATGCCATACGGCCACTGCTAATGAAAGGAAAACCATTCAAAACGCATGTTTTAACCTGTAATTTTGTCCACAGAAATCGTCCGCCTGAACGTGGTAGGGCTGGCGTCGCCGCAACTGCAACAACTGTACGCGTGGCTCGAAGTGGAGTTTGACCCGCTCACCATCTGCCACAACGTCAAGGGAGTCATCAAGGCTCTGCAGGAGGAACCCAGTAAGTTTATCTATATATGTACTGTTAGTGAAATATATGCTCTAAAAGTTGTCAAATAAATAAAATAATAACCACATTTTTACTAAAAAAAACCCGACCGCGGTGCACTTTGAAACTGCATAAAATCCGCCATTTTGTTTATTTTAACGAACTTGATACCCAGTGACACTCGCACCATCAAGACGAATCTAATGATGTATCATTTATCAAAATCGGATGTGCCGTTGAGTAGTTACGAGCGGACACAGGAACGGACATACATGCATACATACATACATACAGGTCAAACACATAACCCTCGCTTCGCCGCAGTCGGGTAAAAATACGAATAATCGCCTTGAAGCATGTAACGATTGATACAGATAAAAGCACTAGTTCCTTGGAGAATATTTTTTTCAATATTAAAGATATTAAAACACAACTAGGTCGGTCAGCCATTGCGCGGGAGAGTGATGAGAGGGACGCGTCCTCTATGACAGCCCGCCGGGGTTGCCAGCACAGACAGTTCCGTTCAGGAATACGGCTAATACGACCAATGGGAACGATCGGTCTCTAACGCAGCGCAATGTACGCTCATTCTCATTGGCCGTGTCGCTTTGTGCATGAGAATTATCTTGGGTTAGTTGTATTGGATATCTACTCTTGCGACTATCGTCTGGTTATTTCATAATAGTATATTACACAACTAGGGTGGTAAAACAAAGAAATTACGTTTGGGGCCCGAGCTGCAGGCGAGGGACGTAAATATGCGATCGAGGGCTTTCCTTATTACCTCCCGTGTTGTGTATATCATTTTATGTCTACACTTCCGTACGCGTAGCGTGCGGTAAAAGCCACTTTTTGGCCAGGTGTGGTGTAAATGAACATATGTAACGCTTTTTACAGACTCCCCGCTGGTCCAATACACGAACGCCCTCAACGATGTAGCCCTTGTCCGGCTCGTCCGGCAGGTGGCCCAGTGCTACGCCTGCATGCAGTTCTCCAGACTCCTGGAGCTGGCCGCCACCGACGACCTGTTCCACCTGGAGCGCCTGCTGGTGGACTGCGTGCGGCACAACGACATGCAGATCCGCGTCGACCACGCCAACAAGTGAGTGGCTCCACAGCGACCGTGCATCTGAAGTGAATGAAGTTAGTGATCTGTCGGGTCGGCCCTAGAACTCACTAGTTCGGGGATCACTAATTCTGCCGTCCGATATCTAAAACTAGACTAACCCCTATACAACTCCATAGAGATTAGTCTAGTTTTAGTCATAGGACGGCAGAATTAGTTTTTTCACACCTCCTATTCAGAAAAAGGTATTTTGCTCCCTCATAAGAGGGATTAAAGTGGTACTTTTCTGTTCAAGGTCAACAGGGTATTTTTAGTTTGAACCCACTTAGAATACGCCATACCATAGACAGCTTTATTAGTATATTACACACAGAGGGCGGTATAATAAGGAATGGCCTAGATCACAGGTGTTTGCAGTCCGAGCCGCAGGCAGGTAAATATAATATGGAAGTGGTATTTTCGTCCCGTCCGTTAAAAATAATAATCGTTTTATAAAATAATAATAGACTATAAATTTAACATTTCATTTTTGATAATAGTGTGTGATACTCTTTGATTAACTATATATTTCGGTAGGTAGCGTTTGTATTTGAATTTTCACTAGTTCAATTATTACTTACTATCCTGCCTTTACAACAGTGTACTATATTATAAAGATATGAAATGTTAATTTTTGAAAGCTCTACAATAATCTCTTTGTCTTGCTCAGATGCGTGCACTTTGGCGTTGAAGCTGGTGGCGGCGAGTGGTGCTCCGCGGCCGACGAGGCCTGCGGGGGCGCCATCCTGCAGGCCACCCCCGCTGAACAGGTAATTTACTCACGACGTCATGTAACCGTGTCATACAGATTTTGTATTATGAGTTAAGTGCTCACGTTTTTCCTGTGGATATTACAAAATTAGGGGCTTTAAAAGCCTAATTTACTAGCTGGACCCCTATAGGCAAATAACCCTAATCTTTTACTTATAGGCCTATATAATAAAAACATAGAGATGTGCATTCGGGTCGTTAACTATCATTGTTTGTTCCACAGGAAAGACTTTTTCGAAATCTGTATGACCCAGCCATAGAAACCTTTAAAAACTTGTGACATCCAGTGACTCAATATGGTCAAATAGGGGCCTTATTTTTAGCTTTTGACATTTTAAAATCGTGGATAGCACTAGAATGAGTGCAGCTGCATTTTTCCGAGCAGTTTTGGAAACAGTATTAGATGGTAGTTAATTGTGACAGGAAAGTCTGTATGTAAATTTGAAGTAATAAATTGATACATGTTTATGCAATAAAAAAAGAATTTGATGGTTAGCGTCGATTAATTTATTTTGGTTACTGGGAAATAATGTATACAAACGTATCCCAGGTCCGCGAGCAACTGGTACGCGCAGCGGAGGTCCTGTCCCGCGCCGTGCAAACTTTGTTCCCCGCGCGGCGGCGCGCCGAGCGCGAGCGCGCGCGCGCACACATGGTCGCGCACTACCACGAGCACAAGCACGCCGAGCACCAGCGCGTGCTGCAGCGGCACAAGATCATCGAGGAGCGCAAGGAGTACATCGAGAGGCTCAACACTGTGCGGGAGGAGGAGGAGCTCAGGTATGTACCTCTGGTGTAACACATATTCAGATGCCCCGAGCGCGAGCGCGCGCGCACACATGGTCGCGCACTACCACGAGCACAAGCACGCCGAGCACCAGCGCGTGCTGCAGCGGCACAAGATCATCGAGGAGCGCAAGGAGTACATCGAGAGGCTCAACACTGTGCGGGAGGAGGAGGAGCTCAGGTATGTACCTCTGGTGTAACACATATTCAGATGCCCCGAGCGCGAGCGCGCGCGCACACATGGTCGCGCACTACCACGAGCACAAGCACGCCGAGCACCAGCGCGTGCTGCAGCGGCACAAGATCATCGAGGAGCGCAAGGAGTACATCGAGAGGCTCAACACTGTGCGGGAGGAGGAGGAGCTCAGGTATGTACCTCTGGTGTAACACATATTCAGATGCCCCGAGCGCGAGCGCGCGCGCACACATGGTCGCGCACTACCACGAGCACAAGCACGCCGAGCACCAGCGCGTGCTGCAGCGGCACAAGATCATCGAGGAGCGCAAGGAGTACATCGAGAGGCTCAACACTGTGCGGGAGGAGGAGGAGCTCAGGTATGTACCTCTGGTGTAACACATATTCAGATGCCCCGAGCGCGAGCGCGCGCGCACACATGGTCGCGCACTACCACGAGCACAAGCACGCCGAGCACCAGCGCGTGCTGCAGCGGCACAAGATCATCGAGGAGCGCAAGGAGTACATCGAGAGGCTCAACACTGTGCGGGAGGAGGAGGAGCTCAGGTATGTACCTCTGGTGTAACACATATTCAGATGCCCCGAGCGCGAGCGCGCGCGCACACATGGTCGCGCACTACCACGAGCACAAGCACGCCGAGCACCAGCGCGTGCTGCAGCGGCACAAGATCATCGAGGAGCGCAAGGAGTACATCGAGAGGCTCAACACTGTGCGGGAGGAGGAGGAGCTCAGGTATGTACCTCTGGTGTAACACATATTCAGATGCCCCGAGCGCGAGCGCGCGCGCACACATGGTCGCGCACTACCACGAGCACAAGCACGCCGAGCACCAGCGCGTGCTGCAGCGGCACAAGATCATCGAGGAGCGCAAGGAGTACATCGAGAGGCTCAACACTGTGCGGGAGGAGGAGGAGCTCAGGTATGTACCTCTGGTGTAACACATATTCAGATGCCCCGAGCGCGAGCGCGCGCGCACACATGGTCGCGCACTACCACGAGCACAAGCACGCCGAGCACCAGCGCGTGCTGCAGCGGCACAAGATCATCGAGGAGCGCAAGGAGTACATCGAGAGGCTCAACACTGTGCGGGAGGAGGAGGAGCTCAGGTATGTACCTCTGGTGTAACACATATTCAGATGCCCCGAGCGCGAGCGCGCGCGCACACATGGTCGCGCACTACCACGAGCACAAGCACGCCGAGCACCAGCGCGTGCTGCAGCGGCACAAGATCATCGAGGAGCGCAAGGAGTACATCGAGAGGCTCAACACTGTGCGGGAGGAGGAGGAGCTCAGGTATGTACCTCTGGTGTAACACATATTCAGATGCCCCGAGCGCGAGCGCGCGCGCACACATGGTCGCGCACTACCACGAGCACAAGCACGCCGAGCACCAGCGCGTGCTGCAGCGGCACAAGATCATCGAGGAGCGCAAGGAGTACATCGAGAGGCTCAACACTGTGCGGGAGGAGGAGGAGCTCAGGTATGTACCTCTGGTGTAACACATATTCAGATGCCCCGAGCGCGAGCGCGCGCGCACACATGGTCGCGCACTACCACGAGCACAAGCACGCCGAGCACCAGCGCGTGCTGCAGCGGCACAAGATCATCGAGGAGCGCAAGGAGTACATCGAGAGGCTCAACACTGTGCGGGAGGAGGAGGAGCTCAGGTATGTACCTCTGGTGTAACACATATTCAGATGCCCCGAGCGCGAGCGCGCGCGCACACATGGTCGCGCACTACCACGAGCACAAGCACGCCGAGCACCAGCGCGTGCTGCAGCGGCACAAGATCATCGAGGAGCGCAAGGAGTACATCGAGAGGCTCAACACTGTGCGGGAGGAGGAGGAGCTCAGGTATGTACCTCTGGTGTAACACATATTCAGATGCCCCGAGCGCGAGCGCGCGCGCACACATGGTCGCGCACTACCACGAGCACAAGCACGCCGAGCACCAGCGCGTGCTGCAGCGGCACAAGATCATCGAGGAGCGCAAGGAGTACATCGAGAGGCTCAACACTGTGCGGGAGGAGGAGGAGCTCAGGTATGTACCTCTGGTGTAACACATATTCAGATGCCCCGAGCGCGAGCGCGCGCGCACACATGGTCGCGCACTACCACGAGCACAAGCACGCCGAGCACCAGCGCGTGCTGCAGCGGCACAAGATCATCGAGGAGCGCAAGGAGTACATCGAGAGGCTCAACACTGTGCGGGAGGAGGAGGAGCTCAGGTATGTACCTCTGGTGTAACACATATTCAGATGCCCCGAGCGCGAGCGCGCGCGCACACATGGTCGCGCACTACCACGAGCACAAGCACGCCGAGCACCAGCGCGTGCTGCAGCGGCACAAGATCATCGAGGAGCGCAAGGAGTACATCGAGAGGCTCAACACTGTGCGGGAGGAGGAGGAGCTCAGGTATGTACCTCTGGTGTAACACATATTCAGATGCCCCGAGCGCGAGCGCGCGCGCACACATGGTCGCGCACTACCACGAGCACAAGCACGCCGAGCACCAGCGCGTGCTGCAGCGGCACAAGATCATCGAGGAGCGCAAGGAGTACATCGAGAGGCTCAACACTGTGCGGGAGGAGGAGGAGCTCAGGTATGTACCTCTGGTGTAACACATATTCAGATGCCCCGAGCGCGAGCGCGCGCGCACACATGGTCGCGCACTACCACGAGCACAAGCACGCCGAGCACCAGCGCGTGCTGCAGCGGCACAAGATCATCGAGGAGCGCAAGGAGTACATCGAGAGGCTCAACACTGTGCGGGAGGAGGAGGAGCTCAGGTATGTACCTCTGGTGTAACACATATTCAGATGCCCCGAGCGCGAGCGCGCGCGCGCACACATGGTCGCGCACTACCACGAGCACAAGCACGCCGAGCACCAGCGCGTGCTGCAGCGGCACAAGATCATCGAGGAGCGCAAGGAGTACATCGAGAGGCTCAACACTGTGCGGGAGGAGGAGGAGCTCAGGTATGTACCTCTGGTGTAACACATATTCAGATGCCCCGAGCGCGAGCGCGCGCGCACACATGGTCGCGCACTACCACGAGCACAAGCACGCCGAGCACCAGCGCGTGCTGCAGCGGCACAAGATCATCGAGGAGCGCAAGGAGTACATCGAGAGGCTCAACACTGTGCGGGAGGAGGAGGAGCTCAGGTATGTACCTCTGGTGTAACACATATTCAGATGCCCCGAGCGCGAGCGCGCGCGCACACATGGTCGCGCACTACCACGAGCACAAGCACGCCGAGCACCAGCGCGTGCTGCAGCGGCACAAGATCATCGAGGAGCGCAAGGAGTACATCGAGAGGCTCAACACTGTGCGGGAGGAGGAGGAGCTCAGGTATGTACCTCTGGTGTAACACATATTCAGATGCCCCGAGCGCGAGCGCGCGCGCACACATGGTCGCGCACTACCACGAGCACAAGCACGCCGAGCACCAGCGCGTGCTGCAGCGGCACAAGATCATCGAGGAGCGCAAGGAGTACATCGAGAGGCTCAACACTGTGCGGGAGGAGGAGGAGCTCAGGTATGTACCTCTGGTGTAACACATATTCAGATGCCCCGAGCGCGAGCGCGCGCGCACACATGGTCGCGCACTACCACGAGCACAAGCACGCCGAGCACCAGCGCGTGCTGCAGCGGCACAAGATCATCGAGGAGCGCAAGGAGTACATCGAGAGGCTCAACACTGTGCGGGAGGAGGAGGAGCTCAGGTATGTACCTCTGGTGTAACACATATTCAGATGCCCCGAGCGCGAGCGCGCGCGCACACATGGTCGCGCACTACCACGAGCACAAGCACGCCGAGCACCAGCGCGTGCTGCAGCGGCACAAGATCATCGAGGAGCGCAAGGAGTACATCGAGAGGCTCAACACTGTGCGGGAGGAGGAGGAGCTCAGGTATGTACCTCTGGTGTAACACATATTCAGATGCCCCGAGCGCGAGCGCGCGCGCACACATGGTCGCGCACTACCACGAGCACAAGCACGCCGAGCACCAGCGCGTGCTGCAGCGGCACAAGATCATCGAGGAGCGCAAGGAGTACATCGAGAGGCTCAACACTGTGCGGGAGGAGGAGGAGCTCAGGTATGTACCTCTGGTGTAACACATATTCAGATGCCCCGAGCGCGAGCGCGCGCGCACACATGGTCGCGCACTACCACGAGCACAAGCACGCCGAGCACCAGCGCGTGCTGCAGCGGCACAAGATCATCGAGGAGCGCAAGGAGTACATCGAGAGGCTCAACACTGTGCGGGAGGAGGAGGAGCTCAGGTATGTACCTCTGGTGTAACACATATTCAGATGCCCCGAGCGCGAGCGCGCGCGCACACATGGTCGCGCACTACCACGAGCACAAGCACGCCGAGCACCAGCGCGTGCTGCAGCGGCACAAGATCATCGAGGAGCGCAAGGAGTACATCGAGAGGCTCAACACTGTGCGGGAGGAGGAGGAGCTCAGGTATGTACCTCTGGTGTAACACATATTCAGATGCCCCGAGCGCGAGCGCGCGCGCACACATGGTCGCGCACTACCACGAGCACAAGCACGCCGAGCACCAGCGCGTGCTGCAGCGGCACAAGATCATCGAGGAGCGCAAGGAGTACATCGAGAGGCTCAACACTGTGCGGGAGGAGGAGGAGCTCAGGTATGTACCTCTGGTGTAACACATATTCAGATGCCCCGAGCGCGAGCGCGCGCGCACACATGGTCGCGCACTACCACGAGCACAAGCACGCCGAGCACCAGCGCGTGCTGCAGCGGCACAAGATCATCGAGGAGCGCAAGGAGTACATCGAGAGGCTCAACACTGTGCGGGAGGAGGAGGAGCTCAGGTATGTACCTCTGGTGTAACACATATTCAGATGCCCCGAGCGCGAGCGCGCGCGCACACATGGTCGCGCACTACCACGAGCACAAGCACGCCGAGCACCAGCGCGTGCTGCAGCGGCACAAGATCATCGAGGAGCGCAAGGAGTACATCGAGAGGCTCAACACTGTGCGGGAGGAGGAGGAGCTCAGGTATGTACCTCTGGTGTAACACATATTCAGATGCCCCGAGCGCGAGCGCGCGCGCACACATGGTCGCGCACTACCACGAGCACAAGCACGCCGAGCACCAGCGCGTGCTGCAGCGGCACAAGATCATCGAGGAGCGCAAGGAGTACATCGAGAGGCTCAACACTGTGCGGGAGGAGGAGGAGCTCAGGTATGTACCTCTGGTGTAACACATATTCAGATGCCCCGAGCGCGAGCGCGCGCGCACACATGGTCGCGCACTACCACGAGCACAAGCACGCCGAGCACCAGCGCGTGCTGCAGCGGCACAAGATCATCGAGGAGCGCAAGGAGTACATCGAGAGGCTCAACACTGTGCGGGAGGAGGAGGAGCTCAGGTATGTTGCCTGACCTCTGCTTTAACACAAATTAACCCGTCGAGCGTCCCACGCACTAACGGCAGTGCGTAGAAATTTTGTGCGGGTAGCGTCCCGTGGCCTACGTTAGTGCGCAGAGGTGGCCGCTCATTGGGCCATTTTTTCTGCTGCGATGCATTTGGTTGGCAGTCTTGAATTTTTTTACTAGCAAATCACAGTTATTGTAGCAACCAAATTTAATTTTTCAACCAATCAGAATTGAGAATTGGCGGCTGCAAAAATTTTTAAACTCCGTGTTTGAATTCAGTCCGCCATATTGACAGTTGAAAAGATTTGTTGTGATCCGAGTGTTGTGTAAACATGTCGAAATCTTTTAAACGGTTAGTGATTATACCATGTAATTTATATCAAATTACTCGCAATTAAATAAAGTTTATATTTTTGATGCAAAATTTAGCCGCACGACTAAATATTCTAGCAAAAAAAGTCTGAAACTTTTGAAATTCGCAATATTTGCAATGGCGGCTAATGTATGCGAATTGTATGGCATCAATGGCCGGTTCGCACGCATTTTTGTCAACAACGTAAATAAATGCTTGTTGTGAAATAAATACAAGTGTTGTGGTAGTTATATTATGTAAAATCGACGCGTAAACTGGCCAGTTTCATTGTAGTGTGTGTGTAATGTGATATGTGGCTATAAATTAAGTGCTAATCGTAAATGAATTGTGGCGGTTTGTGCAAAAACTTCAAGTCGTGGAAAATAAAAATATTTGTCTCTCAATACAAGTAAGTGGCATGTCTAAAATTAATTGAATCAAACTCGAAATTTATCTAGCTTTCTAACGATATATAACACGTCACATATAATTATATCTAAGGTAGGTAGAATTCTTATCTCCCGCGAGAAATCGGAACTTTTTTGCTTGTATGGGACATTTCCCGCACATTTCGCTTCAGAGGGTCGGACACTTGACGGGTTAAAAGCCTCCGCACATTGGGCAACTAGGCCTTTCATACATTTTGTATGGCACCGGTGCACACCGGGCGTTCGAGTGGCCGCGTTTGGGCCACAAGCTGTCCCAAGCTGGCCCAATGTGCAGCCGCTCTAAACCTCACCTGAAGAATACCACCATCCAGTAACCTTCACCAGGTCATCACTTAGTACTGTATCGACGTTTCAATTTCCTCAATCACATAGTATATGCGCGCTCGATAATATAAGATGCTAATCCTTTCGGATCCGAACTAAGGTGATATTTGTCAAGTGTATGGGAAACGTATTCATACAAGCAAGATCGAGTTTAGACTAGAATTTATTCTATACCGCTAGAGCTACCCGCATACATTTATCAAGATATCCTCAATATTTCCTGGCCGTAACTGACAGTGATGCGTTTTCCAGGCGTCAAGAAGAGCAGCTCCGCATCGCGGCCGCGGCCGAGGCCCGCCGCCAGGAGGCCGAGCGGGAGGAGCGCGAGAAGCGCCGCCAGGCCTCCGAGATGGCCGCAGTCCGCGAGCGGCACTTGCGCGAGAGGATCGCGCACATCTCGCAGAGCGATGTCGGCAAGCGCGTGCTATCCAAGCTGGATGAGGAGGTATGTACACACCATTCTAAATTCCGTTGACGTTCTAAACGCCATCGCCAGTCTAAACTCCGTCGCCAATCTAAACTCCGTCGCCAATCTAAACTCCGCCGCCAATCTAAACTCCGTCGCCAATCGAAACTCCGCCGCCAATCTAAACTCCGTCGCCAATCTGAACTCCGACGCCATTATAAACTCCATCGCAATTCTGAACTATATTGTGAATAGAAAAAAAAACTTTATTAATGAACTTGGTGCGGGTTTTCAACATTTTCGTAGTGAATCAAATGAAAAAGAAGGGCATCTTTCAATACCTATTGTAAATTTCACCCCGTATTACTTGCAAGGGAAACGGTTGTAGATACTTTGTTTATATGTATTTAAAATAAATAGGATTTTTTAACACGAACTGTCTTAAAAATTAACCCTCTAAATTTTTGTTTAGGTTCTGAAGAAAATGGACGCCGAAGCCATCGCCCAACGCGAGGCTGAAGAACTGATGAAAGAGCGCCGGGAACTGCAGGCCAGGCTCAAATCGCAGGAAAAGAAGGTGCTACGTCGTAGATCTTGTCTCCTCTTTCCTATAGTACCTGCCTTTAGCATAACTGTCGACGCGCGATTACTACTTACCCGAATATTGGCCTCCGAAATAAATCCCATTCGTAATGTCAGTTGTTGCGATATGGTAGGCCTCGGAGGCACAGCACTAGTCGGCTAGACGCGACAGGACGCTGCACACAGCGCTCTGTGTTAATTTATGCCTGCACAATAATATGAAAACACGTGCATATAGATTATCTACTTCATTGGTATGGAAATATATGCCATCGCATCGTCATCATTTCAACTCGAAGACATTTGACAACTGAACATCGGTCTACCCTGGTCTTCCGCAGCGGTTATTCGCCTTCTATATCCATTGCCTTCTAGCGACTTTGATCAGGTCGTTAATTCATAATCAAACTCATTTGGGTCAATCAAGTTTTTCTTGTACCGCGTTGCCATGGTTACGTCCCCTGGACAACTCTTTAAAACATGATTTTCTATAAGTTTTCTACAGTTAAAATTCATCAAACGTACATTTTTGTCACAGTTATAAGCCCATTATTGTATGGATCATCTCCTATGCACATTAGTAGCATATATTATAACAGTTTTTTGAAGAAACTCGGACGCTGTTGTCTCTTGGACAACGGGACAAAATAACAAACAAGAAGTTGATGGATCCATTTAATGAGTGTTCTACAAATCGTAAATCCACCAACTGCACAGTGGCGGAAGGTCTTTGACAGTCAGTGTCAAAATCTATCCATACCTTCCTTCCACGAGCTTTGACATCTACTGACAAATACACCTTTCGTGACCGTGACGCCCACTGGTAAAATTTTGGCTTCTACAAACCCAAATTTACTGCACATTTTCACACTACGTTTTATATTAATGTCAAATGAAAGCTTCATTTATGATCATGGAGCATTCCACGAAAATGTTTCGTAAGGGACACTACCTTTTTAATACTTTGGACATGTAAAATTAGGAAGCAGAGTGTCGGTATAGTAATATTATAACTTTGCTTTAAGATGGGTAGTGTTTCTTAGCAGCTAATAAGTGTTGTTAGGGTAGCTATATGTCTTAATCATAATTTCATTTTTTATTCCAAGTAAGACACCTTGTATGGATAGATAACACCATACTTTTCTGTATGTATATAGGTGGATTATTTCGAGCGCGCCAAACGCCTGGAGGAGATCCCTCTGCTCCAGAAGAGTCTAGAAGAGAAGCAGGTGCAGGACAAGGCCTTCTGGGAGCAACAGGAGAAGGAGCGCATCCAACAGCTTATCGGTAAGATTGCAACGGTTTATAATATGAGAAATTTGACATCATTTCTACTGAGAATCACATATACTATCGTCTCTGATAGCCATATAATGGTGGAAAACATTATAACCATCATCATTATATTACTGTTTTATGATCGTTTGATCGCCGAATTGATTTTATTATATTTTCCATTCATAGGTTTTCGAATAGTTATAGCACTGAACAAATACCTTAAAATAAATAGCCGGACTTAGGCTAACAAATACCTGAAGCACCTCTTGTCCGCCGGTTTCTTCAACGCTGTTTGGTCAGGTCAATGTGTGCGTGCTGCTCGTAGTAGGAAAAAACTTGATGTGTGCGTGCGGGGGTCGTAATTACAAAGACACCGGTCCACTATAAATGCTTCAGTCATCTGTTGGTGACGCTCCGTCCGGCTGTTTATTTTAAGGTCCTGGGCACTGAATAAGCAATTACACTTATGAGCAAACACCTTAATCATTTTATAAATCAGCTTATGTGACGTGTAGTTTCGAAAATTAAATTTGACATTAGTTTACGTACGAAAAGTGAGCTATAAATAAATTCTGCTACACAAACATGTATGTTTCTTTGGCTATTTGACTACATAAATATAAGACATTGTCTCCGAAATAAATCCCATTCGTGATGTGATCGTTGTCACGATATGGTAGGCCTCGGAGGCACAGCAACAAGTCGGCTAGACGCGACAGGATGCATCATTAGTTTGCGTTCTGCGTTAATTTATGCCTGCACAATGAAATATCTATTTTATGAATTATACACACATTTTTTTATCGCTGCATTAGATTATCATTGCCATCTAGAAGCATAGAAACTAGACTTTTTTAAATATTTTTTTACAAGTTTTATTTTGACAGAAACTTCTTTTATTAAGGTGATTCGAATTCGCCCGAGAAGCAAGCGAGGGACGTAAATATGCGATCGAGGGCTTTCTTTATTACCTCCCGTGTTGTGTACATCATTTTATGTCTACATTTGGCCAGAAAGCGGCTTTTTCCGCACGCTACGCGTACTTTATGGCCAGGTGTGTCATAAACTAAATAAGTACACACCCTGTATATAAACAAGTCATTTTTTTTTTATACAGAGGCGCGCACCCGCGACGTAGCCACCTCCGCACGTTTAGTGCGCATGCACGCACACCGGGACGAGTTCGTCTCCCGGCTGAGCGCGGAGCGCGGCGCCGCGCACCAGCAGCGGCTCCTGGCGTTCGCCGACAAGCTCGCGGCCGAGCGCGCGCGCCGCCGCGCCGAGCGCGCGCAGCAGCGCGCCGACACCCGCCGCCAGGAGGTCAGTGCGATGTTACGTGTAGTGTGCACACACACCGGGACAGTTCGTCTCCCGGCTGAGCGCGGAGCGCGGCGCCGCGCACCAGCAGCGGCTCCTGGCGTTCGCCGACAAGCTCGCGGCCGAGCGCGCGCGCCGCCGCGCCGAGCGCGCGCAGCAGCGCGCCGACACCCGCCGCCAGGAGGTCAGTGCGATGTTACGTGTAGTGTGCACACACACCGGGACAGTTCGTCTCCCGGCTGAGCGCGGAGCGCGGCGCCGCGCACCAGCAGCGGCTCCTGGCGTTCGCCGACAAGCTCGCGGCCGAGCGCGCGCGCCGCCGCGCCGAGCGCGCGCAGCAGCGCGCCGACACCCGCCGCCAGGAGGTCAGTGCGATGTTACGTGTAGTGTGCACACACACCGGGACAGTTCGTCTCCCGGCTGAGCGCGGAGCGCGGCGCCGCGCACCAGCAGCGGCTCCTGGCGTTCGCCGACAAGCTCGCGGCCGAGCGCGCGCGCCGCCGCGCCGAGCGCGCGCAGCAGCGCGCCGACACCCGCCGCCAGGAGGTCAGTGCGATGTTACGTGTAGTGTGCACACACACCGGGACAGTTCGTCTCCCGGCTGAGCGCGGAGCGCGGCGCCGCGCACCAGCAGCGGCTCCTGGCGTTCGCCGACAAGCTCGCGGCCGAGCGCGCGCGCCGCCGCGCCGAGCGCGCGCAGCAGCGCGCCGACACCCGCCGCCAGGAGGTCAGTGCGATGTTACGTGTAGTGTGCACACACACCGGGACAGTTCGTCTCCCGGCTGAGCGCGGAGCGCGGCGCCGCGCACCAGCAGCGGCTCCTGGCGTTCGCCGACAAGCTCGCGGCCGAGCGCGCGCGCCGCCGCGCCGAGCGCGCGCAGCAGCGCGCCGACACCCGCCGCCAGGAGGTCAGTGCGATGTTACGTGTAGTGTGCACACACACCGGGACAGTTCGTCTCCCGGCTGAGCGCGGAGCGCGGCGCCGCGCACCAGCAGCGGCTCCTGGCGTTCGCCGACAAGCTCGCGGCCGAGCGCGCGCGCCGCCGCGCCGAGCGCGCGCAGCAGCGCGCCGACACCCGCCGCCAGGAGGTCAGTGCGATGTTACGTGTAGTGTGCACACACACCGGGACAGTTCGTCTCCCGGCTGAGCGCGGAGCGCGGCGCCGCGCACCAGCAGCGGCTCCTGGCGTTCGCCGACAAGCTCGCGGCCGAGCGCGCGCGCCGCCGCGCCGAGCGCGCGCAGCAGCGCGCCGACACCCGCCGCCAGGAGGTCAGTGCGATGTTACGTGTAGTGTGCACACACACCGGGACAGTTCGTCTCCCGGCTGAGCGCGGAGCGCGGCGCCGCGCACCAGCAGCGGCTCCTGGCGTTCGCCGACAAGCTCGCGGCCGAGCGCGCGCGCCGCCGCGCCGAGCGCGCGCAGCAGCGCGCCGACACCCGCCGCCAGGAGGTCAGTGCGATGTTACGTGTAGTGTGCACACACACCGGGACAGTTCGTCTCCCGGCTGAGCGCGGAGCGCGGCGCCGCGCACCAGCAGCGGCTCCTGGCGTTCGCCGACAAGCTCGCGGCCGAGCGCGCGCGCCGCCGCGCCGAGCGCGCGCAGCAGCGCGCCGACACCCGCCGCCAGGAGGTCAGTGCGATGTTACGTGTAGTGTGCACACACACCGGGACAGTTCGTCTCCCGGCTGAGCGCGGAGCGCGGCGCCGCGCACCAGCAGCGGCTCCTGGCGTTCGCCGACAAGCTCGCGGCCGAGCGCGCGCGCCGCCGCGCCGAGCGCGCGCAGCAGCGCGCCGACACCCGCCGCCAGGAGGTCAGTGCGATGTTACGTGTAGTGTGCACACACACCGGGACAGTTCGTCTCCCGGCTGAGCGCGGAGCGCGGCGCCGCGCACCAGCAGCGGCTCCTGGCGTTCGCCGACAAGCTCGCGGCCGAGCGCGCGCGCCGCCGCGCCGAGCGCGCGCAGCAGCGCGCCGACACCCGCCGCCAGGAGGTCAGTGCGATGTTACGTGTAGTGTGCACACACACCGGGACAGTTCGTCTCCCGGCTGAGCGCGGCCAGCCATATCGTTAATTGATACATTGACGCATTGACTAAATTTCATCCAGGCAGTTAACTAAATGGCTAATTAAACCAGTTGGCTGCGACATTCATACTGATTAACATCGCCGTTCAACTATTGGCCAATAAAAAGTCTGTAGTCTGCGGGAGCTCTTAGTGTAGATTTAAACAGATCGTCGCCGCCACGCTGGGCGCGGTCGTTATTTAATTTTAATGCAGCTGTTGTCAGCTGAGGACGCTAAAGCGTTCCTATAGAAATCCTACTTCGCAAAGTCAAGATTTTTCCTGAAATAATTACCCCCGCTTAAAAACCTGACTTATTTTGGTGCATCCCACTCGACATCGAACGCTAAAAGTCCAACGATTCACTCCCTACGGATCGATAAGAATCCCAAAAAAGTTCGAGTTGCAAATCATCTAACCTTTTATATCTGTTCGCAGTGGCTGGCCGAGAAGCTTCGCGCGGAGGAGCGCGCGGCGGAGGAGGCGCGCCGCATCCGCGAGGAGGAGGAGAGGAAGGAGCGCGAGGAGCGGGAGCGGAAGCTGCAGGAGGAGCAGGCCGCCGCGCGCGAGCTCAAGGAGAAGGAGGAGAGGTAAGAACAACGCGGCTTACAGCCGCACATTGTACCACTAGTGGCGGCCAGTGAACGCGACCACAAATAACCAGCGCGAGCCCGCTTGACTCCCGCAGCTTGACGCCCGAACGCGGCCACTCGAACGCCCGGTGTGCGCCGGTGCTATACAAAATGTATGAAAAACCTCGCCCGCGGCTTGTGGCCGCCACTAGTGACCCAATGTGCGGAGACTCTAAGGGCTAATATTCAGCGGTTTATTATCGTCTCGTAAATGTCATAATTATTGATCAAAAGGACGATGCTAAAGTAAAATTTTCATGAAACCGAAAGACAATCCCGAGGTCGAGTAAGTTTGATCGAAATAGTCGCTTTTAGTCCTTCCGTTGTGTAAATAATCGTGGAAAAACAACGACTTTCAAAAAGTTCGGAGAATCACCCTTTATTTCGAATGCAATTATTTTGTCTAAAAACCAAACGTTTCTGCGATGTTTAATTGTTGGTTTTATGAGAGTTCAAAATGTTGTTGTCTGATTGAATAGCTGTTTTCTGCAAAAAGGTACAAATTGAGGGTGTTCGGTTTCGTTAACTTTTTGACACAATAGCACATTTTTCTTTACAGTCGATTGAAAACCGACATGTATAAAATGAACTATTTTTATAACCGATTCTATTTTCGTCTAGGGAGCATCAAGAATACCTCGCCCGCGTCGAAGCCAAGGCGCGAGCTAAAGAAGCCGAGGTGGCTCGCAGACTCGAGGAACAGAAGTCCGCCACTCAAAGCAGCTGGCGTCGCGGGGATCCGCGTCCAGACACCAGGGACAAAGAGAGAGAAGCCAAACCAGAGCAGGACAGCGTGTGGAGGAGCAAGGGGGGAGACAAGGAGCCGGAGAAGAAGACCGAACCGTGGCGTCCAGGTTAGTTCAGTACCTAGGGTAGCAGAACGTTGGCAGAGGTTTCCTAATACGTATATGGTTTTTCTTATATATCGAGGGCTTCATGCTAAAGGGGCGTATAAGCAAGAACCCTACTTACATACATACGCCCGCCCCTTTGGCCTGAAACCCTCGATATGTTCCCCTATTATTCGAAGACGGCTGGACCGATTCGATTTTTTTTTGTTTGGAAGGGTATACCTCCCAGCTGATCCCATTGCCACCATATCAGGATCTGATGATGGGATCTTGACTGAACTCTTCAAATTTTATAGGCATACCCATCTGTACGTTACTTTATTGTTTTTTTTTTTGTGTTACGCAATTACTCGAAGACGGCTGAACCGATTTGGAAAATTCTTATTTTGTTTCAAAAGGCACACACATTCGAGGTGGTCTCATTGCATCCATGTCAAGATCTGATGATGGGATCTTGGAGAAATCGAGGGAACCCTTCAAATGTACACGCATATAGCGATTTCGATATTTTCCATAGTGACTCGTGCATTTCTTATCGAATAGCTTTATTTGATGTCCGTTACTAACAGACTTCCACAAAAAAAGGTTGGTTTTTAATTTATATGTGTGTTATGCGATTACTCGATGACAGCTGAAAATTATTTTTATGATTGAAATGATACACCTCCGAGGTGGTCTAAGTGCAACCAAAACAAGATCTGTACATCTAGCACAACTGTGAGACGCGACTCTTTGTCGCGCGACAAATGCTACCTATCTCTTTCCACACAATATAGTGTGACAGTGACAGGTGATGCTCTGTCGCGCGAGAAACGAAGTCGCGGCCAGTTATGCTAGACGTACTGGTGATGGAATCTTGGAGAAATCGAGGGAACTCTTCAAATATTTTCAGCACATATATAACGTTTTAGGTATTGTTCATAGTCACTCGTGCATTTCTTATCAAAATAGGTTAATTAAAAGTAGGTACGTATTTAAAAAAAAAAATTTTGTGGGTATTATTTTATAGTTACTCGTGCCTTATCATGTTGTTATCGAATAGGTTCGTTTTGAAGTCGGTTATTAAAAAATAACAATTTTGTATAAAGTTATTGTGCCATGACTGATTGTTTGTATCGTTTCAGCTCGCGTGCGCGAAGGTGCGGGTCGGGACGAGCGGCCACGCTCGCCCGAGCGCCGAGCGCCGCGCGACGAACGCCCGCCGCCACCTAGAGAGGAAAGGTATTGTACATTTATTTTAACCTTAGGGCTCGTCCAGAAATCATGTGATCGTCTATGGCGTGAGGTTTGTTCAGACAAATATCACGAATGATCACGATGGGGGAGGGGGGTCCGAGAAGTCATCACGTGTAATTTTTTTTTACACGACGGGAAAGTCGTAAACAACGAAATTACTCAACAATATTTTCTAAGCGTATTTATACCTGCCTCATAATACTTACAAAAATAGGCCAAATTTGATCGCATGATTTCTTGAAGTTATTTGAGAAATTTCACCTGAACACGCTCAATTCGATCTATATAAGTATTGTAAATTTATCCGAAGCGGTAGCAGATTAAAGTTCTAAGGGCTTTGCAGTAAACCTAAATTGACGAATAAAGATCTGCCAACGCCTAGTCTCACGTAAATCTTCTACGTAATGTCTCTTCGTTTGTTGTAGACGTGAGGAGCGCGCGCCGCCGCGTGAGGAGGGCGGATGGCGCGCCCCGAGAGACGCGCGCGACACCAGAGACACAAGGGACACAAGAGACACGAGGGACACGAGAGACCCACGCGACGCGAGGGACACGCGCGAACCAGAGCGAGACAGGTAAATGTCTGCTACTGGTCTGAAGTTTGCACCTTTACCCGACTACGCCAAAGCAAAAAGGAGGGCTATGATTTTAGCGCCGTATGTATATATGTATGTATGTTTTTGTGTTCATCTGTTCCCGTATTGTATTCCGCGTTATTTAAACCAGGTGCAAAGTGCAAACTGTTTAAAAGAATACTTAGCTTATGTCCTAATATATAATCGTCAGATGGCAACCAACGCTAACTAAATACACTAAACCAGTCACAGAGATAGTAAACTGTATTACTTTTCCAGCACTATTGATTTTCCTTTGAGATATTTTTGGTAATTAATGAGTTTTGATTGTCGTCGGCCATATTTAGCCGATGTGTTTAACCAAATAGATTATCATTCTCACTTAAACTGAAGCTGAAGATCGATTGCAGTTTCCAATTTAGCATCCAGCCCACTGCGATTTCAGCAGCGTCTATAACTTTGATTCTCTGCCGAATGACTTACAAGGAAAGGTACCCAACTGTCCGGCTCCGATCTGATTTATTTTGATATACCTATGTTAGAGAGTAGTCTTAAATAATCGTACACGTATTTTTTTTAGCTGCCCAATCTCAACCTATTGGGACAAACTGACCTCAAAAGAACTGAAAAGTGACTAAAGTTGCTAGTTAATTACTGGTGAATATTATGTTTGAGAACATGAAAAAATAATAAGCACGTGTTTCGTTATATCGGCTCAAACTCAGATTTTCCTAAAAAAAAGCACCTTTCAAAGTTTGAATGAAAAAAAAGCACGCTTTATGCGATAAAAAGACGATCGGATCCGGTGCGTTCCGTCCGGTGGTCGGATCCGAACGTCAATTTGTTTACAAAGAGAAACTCCTATACGTAGTACTATAGGGAACGTGCACGAACTATAGGTGGCAGCATTAAACGACAAAAGAGACACGGGTGGACAATAAAGGAAACTATCGCCCCTGTCAAATCAAGCTGTCAATGTCAATGATAATATGTAAGTGTCAATGTCAAATATAGTAAGTCGTAGCTACACTGACGTTAATCGTCCTTCAACGCGATAAATTAACGTTATTAACGGCGTTTTCCTCAATGTGGCCCCAGCATGAGTATATGATTTAGATTGGCGGCACCAGTTGGCAGCCTTCGTCGTACACGTTCCCTATTACTTATTCTGTGGAAATGATGACAATGATAGAATCTTTATTTATCTGGCAGGCCTCGCTACGGCGGGCGCTCGAGCGGCCCCGACGGCGGCGGCGGAAGCTGGCGCCGCGGACCCGCCGACCCGCCGCCCGCACCCACAGTAAGTTACCACTCGAGGATTTTTAACCTTTTCCACGCCAGCACCGCGGGTTGGACGCCAACGACGCATATATTGGTCACAGACCGCAGAGCAATATAAACCTTCATGCACCAACATAAAGTTCAATTTCGGTTTTGACACTGTTATGTCACGGCGTCTGATTTGCGACTTATGTTTTACGTAGAGGCGAAAAGAAAGATTAACAGCATGGTCACTTGCGATGGTTCGTGACGGTACTAACACCATGCAGTAAAGTTGTCTTTTTACAACTAAAAGTGTATTGAACTATAAATGAATGAGGGCTATACCTGTGAACGTGACGAGAGGTCTATTTGACATTACTGCCGTCCTAATTCAAAAGGACGCATCTCGAAATAACCAAATTAGTTTCCAAAAAGAAATCTTAGTTCATAAAATTCTCTTAAAAGTCATTAAGACAATTTAGCACACTTCCAAAATCATGCAATATCCGCGACTGAAATTGCTTGCTTCTCAAAACCCATAAAACTGAGATGCGTGCTTTTGAATTAGGACGGCAGATTAGATGTCAAAATCTATTGGTGTGATTGGTGGATTTTGACACCTGCTTTCGAATAACTGCCGGAATAACTCATTCTAGAAACCTTAATTAACACTTTCACAGTCCGTGACCCGTTTATGGGTCGCGGCCATCGAAATAGGCTACTTGATGACAGTTCAAATCAGCTTCTTTTTATGAAGTGTCAAAACGCTCCGAAAGTATGCAGTTTAGTATGAAATACTATCTTGTGACGTGCTTGTGACGTCATGCTCAACATGGTGCCTTATTTTTAGTTTTCGTCATTGTAAAATCGTTGATGGCACGAAAATAAGTTTGAATGATTTTATCCGGGCTGTTTTGGAAGCGTAATTTGCTGGTTAGAGTTAATGAATTTATTTTGATTGTTGTCAAATACCCTATTATAATGTATGGAACGATAACGCCTAACAAAACTGACGTTGAAATTTGCCCCATAACGCCTACTTTTTAAAGTCAATACGTCTTATGCATCAAGTGGTGTTCATAACCAACTTAATGTTTGAGTCTAAAGTCATTAATAACGAATATTAAGTTTAAGTAGACAGCATTTTGGGATAGACAAAAATCTGTGACTGCTTACAAACCTACTGAGTGCGTTCCATACATTATATTTCGATGATCGCGGCAAGCCTCTATTCATGTATTATAACGTTTGCAATTCAGATTCCGATAGCGAACATGTTAACGTGGACTTAGATGGGTTTGTTACTTTATGCCACACCTGGCCATAAAGTATAAATCAGCTATGTATCGTGTAGTTTCGAAAATTAAAATTGACATTAGTTTGCGTACGGACCAAGTAGTGCTAGCTACACAAACATGTATGTTTCTTTGTTATTTGACTACATAAATATAAGACATTGCCTCCGAAATAAATCCCATTCGTGACGAGACCGTTGCCGCGATATGGTAGGCCTCGGAGGCACAGCAACAAGTCGGCTAGACGCGACAGAATGCATCATTAGTTTGCGTTCTGCGTTAATTTATGCCTGCACAATGAAATATCTATTTCGACGACGACAACGTACAAAGTGCGAAGTTGGCATTCTGCAATTAGAACCATATACGTTGTTGTCGTCGATTTATCGACACAATGCCTGAAATAGTACTTTTTGATATAAGTGCGGAAAGTATGTCATTATTCACGAGTCCTGAGGTGTATTGGCTCGAGCTGCCATGCGAGGGTAAATACTCGGGACGAGTGGAAATGACACTTCCGCGCGTTATCAAACGACGTTTTCAACATAGCACCGGCTGTCACCATTCAGCCTAATCAAAAGAAATTATTTTGAAAAGAAACATACAGAATTTAATGTAATTTAAACATGAAAAAGAAATATATTTATTATTACTTTGTACTTTACTTATTTGCAAATAAATGTGTTATATAGGGTTCAAAATTAGCTGGAAAGTAAAAAGCCCTAGTGCGCAAAATACAACTTTGCGCACGACAACTTTACAACTGTGCAACTTTACAGCTACAAAAGTACCACTCTTTGAGCAAGTGTATTCAAAACTTTTCATTTGCAACAGGAGCGCTCATCGGCCTGGCGTACCAAGGACGCGCCGCCGCGCGACCGCGACGACCGCTACAGAGACGCCCCACGCGGCGACCGCGACGGCTTCCGCGATCGCGACCGCTACCCGCCGCGCGACGGCCCAAGACGCGACGACCGCGACGGACCAAGACGCGATGACCGCGACGGGCCCCGACGTGACGATCGCGACGGTCCACGTCGTGACGACCGCGACGGCCCACGTCGTGACGACCGCGATGGTCCAAGACGGGACGATCGTGAGGGACCGAGACGAGACGATCGCGACGGGCCGAGGCGGGACGACAAAGACGGCCCCAGGCGTGACGACAGGGACAGGCGCCCGCCGCCGCGTCGGGACGAGAAACGTGAGTATATTTCCTCTTTCTCTTCATGTCAAAATGCTGCGATCCATGGACGCTGATGCAATCTTATATCTGTTGCCTTATATTTCTCCAAATGAAGGGTACACAGAAAGAACATGTCTAGTCACCTTTATTTGATTTTTTTTTATACAGTGTTGGTCCGAATTTGGTCTGAGTAATATCGACCGTAAACTCTGGGTCGGATGGTGACGGGTTACTCTTAAGAGCGACCCGTCCCTAGCTAGAGTCCAGAGGGCCAGAGGGGCCTAAGTCAGGGTCCCGATTCCCCTGAGGGGGGCACAAGTGTGTGATGATAAGGAGGAGGAGGTGGGAGAGGAGGATGGGGAGGAATAGTAGGAGGAAGAAGAGGAAGATATGTAGTAGTAGGAGGGGGAAGTAGAGGTGGAGGAGTGTGATTAGACAGAGGAGGACGGGGAGGAAACCTTTATTTGAAAATGAGATTTTAATCTCCAAATATAGAGCTTAAAATAAACTATAACTTACCACTTGGTTACAAGAGGATCTTAAATGAATATATATATATTTCCCTTTTAAAGAAATGGTTACCATAGTATTTGTTCCCGATGTCTAACTTTCAATCCGCTATAACTCGCAAAGTTACAGAATTGACTAGACATGTTATATCCGTGTACCCTTCAAATATTCTTAGGGCTCTTAAACTCTGTTTTGGTTTGTTACTCATGTGCCTGTATAAAAAGTTCTTTCCTTGTTCCAGCACGCGATCCGGACGGTGACGACTGGCAGCCCGTCACTCGCCGCTAAACGCGTCGCTCACAAAGGGTTCAGTACCTTCCCGCCCACACAATACTACATACGCCTTTCAAAAGCAACCTTATTGTCTAGAGGATTTGGTTGATTATCATTTGCAGCTTCCACGCTCTAGACGCTAGCGAAAGACAACCTTGTTTTGTAGGGGGGAAAGTTGATTATCACTTGCAGCTTAGTAACAGTGTTTACTTGCAATAACAACCCTATTATCTAGACGGTTAGGTTGAGTAACATCTGTAGGTTACACACAGAATTTCTGGAAAAAACAGCCTTGTTATTTAGAAAACTTGGTTGTATATCATCTGGATTATTTGACAATGTTACAACACAGTTTACAGTTCTCAAGTCCAATGATATTGGTTCTATACTCTTGAAATAATTACATTTATGTTAATATAATCCAGGAAGTATTTATTCAAAACATTTTTACGAGACTTCTAACTGTAACTCAAGCAGATTTATTAGCAATATACTTACTTGATTTTCGTATAATATTGCGTTACATATCCGCTGGACAGCCTTGCAAGGAAAACGTACATTCAAGTTCTATCTATCGTTGTAATTTACCGCATGGAATTAAGAATCTACAGTGTAAAACATACCTACACACATTACTTTTAATTTGCGGTGAAAGTTTAACTGAACAGCGTCTTATTTTGGTGCTGGCGCCACCTATCTTTGTAAGCTGTTATGAGATTTCTGGGCCTTTTACATTCAAGTATAAACACCGAAAATTATAAGGGTGACTTTTACGTATACTTTAAATATGCACTGCATTTCTTTTACAAGTCAACCCTAATTACTGACAAATTCACATTTACACCTATGTATTTTCATTCATAAAAAACAGGTGTCAACATAAGTGCCGATAGCCAAATGACCTGTACAAATATAAGCACTTGGATTTTGAATATTACGCTGACTGCATAAGGCCCAAACTCACAACACCATTTGTCAATTATTTAAGTGTATTCAGTCACTGAACCCTTACTATGTAACCAGTTTCAGCATATGTTTTAGTTATAACTATGCTTTTACTAATGTAATAAATATATTGATGTGTTTGGGCCATACTGTCTTATTTATTTCCCCACATGATCCTTCATGACCAAATTAAGCCACAATCTAAACTAGATTTTGTCATTGTACGCCAAGAACGCCTAGAGGTCTCTGCCCACTACACCGTATCATACCATGGCCGTACTATGAACGTATCAGACACGTTTATGACAAATGCTGATCGGTGACGGCATAGTCTCATACTTTTCATACAAATAATATTTATTTTGCCTGACACGGTCATGGTATGATACGGTGTAGTGGGCAGAGACCTTAAAGCGGTCGTTCGTCGTGCCGACAGCGCCATTGACCACTAAGAGGCGTACAACTGAATATTAAAAGCTGGTGTATGCATCAGGTGGGGGGGCGGGGGGTTATAACAAAGCCCTAGTCACCGGTGCCCTATCCCTGCACCTCAGTTCCCCATGATCTTGTACGCCTATAGTACTAGCATTGTCTATAGGCTTTCAAAAATATGCGTCAATATTGGCCTTACGGCACCGAGTCCGCCATTTGCACTTTCTTGTATTGTGAAACATTAGATTAGTCGCAATAACTGACTATTTTATGTAAAACAATTCAATACTATGTGACATCTGTTATGGTTGCATATCCTGAATAGAAAACTTGCCCAAACATTTCAATATTATTTTCAAGCTTTATAAGTATATTGAAGAAAATTTTGCATATATCTTGGGTTTAAGGGTTTCATTCTTTATGTATATGCATTTCTATATTTACTTCAATAATATTCTTATTCAGATAACATGTTTGTCACAAAATCCCTTATTACATTGAGTATGAATTATGTAAATTATATGCATAACCTTCAATTATTGTAATATTTACTTATATCCATTTTGTATTTAGTATTTCGCCAGTTTTGTAAAAGAGCTTAAACTTCAAAAGCCATGATCGCAAGATGCCTATTGTAATAAACTGTAGTTAGTCTACTACGTTATCTAATAAACATATTGGTTTGAAACGGCGTTTCTTTTATACTAACCCCAAAACTAGTTATAATTTATAAATATACTGCCCGAAAGTACGTTTACGGAGATAAAATAAGTTAGATATCTCTTTCTTCGCCATAGTCGGGTAAAAAGTATGCTTTATTTTAACTGGGGTCTTATGATATAACCCTGTCCTGTACTTTCAGCAAATTTCTCCGTAGGCTGAATTACGGTAAGGGACAGGCAAAACAATGTCCCTTACGCTAATTCAGCCTACAGTCGACGATATTATCCTTGCCACATAATTAAATTAAAGTGTTATTATATTTTAATATTGTCAAACAGGCTCTAGACATAAATTTTATATATTTTGATAGATATAAAGTAGCTACTTAACACTTGTAATTCGATTTGCCAAACTTTCGTACGCCAAAAAGCACATCATACCTGTACTATATCTTACCACAACTGTCACCTTATCTTACCTATATATGACGAAATAAATGAATTTGAATTTAAGATCGCGTTACAGAATATTAATTTACAATCTTATAATATATTTTATGCCACACCTGGCCATAAAGTGGCTTTTACCGCACGCTACGCGTACGGAAAAAGCCACTTTCTGGCCAAGTGTAGACATAAAATGATGTACACAACACGGGAGGTAATAAAGAAAGCCCTCGATCCGATCGCATATTTACGTCCCTCGCTTGCAACTCGGGCCGCAAACATCTACGATCTCGGCCTTTCTTTGTTTTACCACCCTAGTTGTGTAATGTACTATTGTTATGATTTAACTTCTTATTGCTTTCTCACTGGGCTCCGTCTAAATCTTGTGTGTGGCCAAGGGGCACCCACTACCGCAGCGCTATCCGTGAAATTTGGTAGATGTGCAACATCTACACGCGCGCCATATACCCTTATAGTTAAGTAAGACGGTACGTCAACCGTGTTTTTTTAAGCCCGGCTAACGAGCAGTCCTTACTGGATGTAGCAAAAAGTTTCCTGGGGTCAAACCAGGTCGCTGGCCGAACCACCTTGAGTGGATCGGACTAGGTGGGGGCCAGGGGCGCCTGGGATCGAACCAGGTCGCTAAACCGTGTGCATAAAGATTAAAATAATAAAGGCATCACAAATTTGAAGCCCGAGTTATTAAAGCCTACGCGTGTCGATAAACCACATTGCATGTGGATAATTATTATATGCTAATGTAGCTACCGCTTTTGAATAAACGGCCGAAATTAATTCAATTTTATCCGTTAAAGGAAGTAACGCATCTCCACAAGGCTACGGTGCTATTGTACTTACAAATTAATTTTAGAATATGGCAACATACTAAAAACTACTTAGATAATAGTTGCTATTGTACTTCCAAATTAAAAAAAAAAAAAAAAATTATTGAACCAACCTACAATAAAAAAAAACCCGCAACATGCTTCGTCAACTTCTAAAGTATAGGCACAAAATAATATCCCCAACACGGCTCGTCAATAAAAATAATGGATCTTAACCTAAACAAAATACAAATCCGCAACACGCTTCGTCAACACTGCCTCCCCTTTAAAATACTCCGCCTCGCACCGTACCCGGCTCAAAGGTCCCCATAATGCTAGCAGCATTCCCCCGCTGAACAGCTAATGAGACCTGTTGAACCAAATACGATCCGGAGCGAGGATCACAGCCCCTCTCACGCAAACGACGTCCCAACTCCACAAAGAGGTTGCGAGCCTCCGCGCCCCAGGGTCCAGCTGTTTCGACCGCTACCGGCACAAAATCGTAAGCTGACTCCAAGGCGGAATACTTGGTGCGCTTTACTTTAGCAGCATTCTCTGCTGCTGAGCCCGCACACCGCGAGGTCTGCCTCAAATGGGATGCAGCAAATGTGCTGACACACGTTGCATCCCACAAAAGACAACGCCCTCCCCGCCAAGGAACCAGCGTCAGGCCATCGGGCCGTTTACCATCCGTGCGACTCAATCCTGGTGGCTCCAAAACACATGGCACATTCACCGATACCATGGCCCGCCGGATGATTTCGTTGATTGAATGATGCCTTGGGAAACGGCCTGCGCACCTTTGACAACTGAGACCATGATGACCATTTTCCTCCACCATAGCCCCACAACAACAACGATGAGCTTCACACACCCTAGCACCTAACCTCAACGCTGCCGCTATTCTAAGAGAGTCATTGTCTAAGAACGTCCCCAATTGAGGCGATGGCAGAGCGTGCAACCAAGCCCCGGACTCTGGCTGCGCGAGGGCTTTGAGACGGGCCAAATCTGATCCAGCAGCACCCTCCAACAATGAGTTATACGCCTGTTTACTCAACAAATCATCCCACTGCCTCTGAATGATGAGGTTCCCCGGTCGCTCACCCCCCGGAAAAAACGCTGTCCATTTCAAAAGTGCCTCCGAGACAAAAGGAATTGGGATATTGCCACCATCAACAGATAACATGCTAGTGACAAGAATTAATTAATTTTTCCAAATTATTTTTAGAATATGGCAACATACTAAATACTACGTAGATAATAGTTTAATGAAAGTTTGTGAAGATGTTTCGCGGAATGAGCCACTTCTGAATTAGCTGCAAAAACGAGGCCCACCGGGAGCGCGTGCTGCGTGTGCGTGTTTGTTTATTATTTGGGTAAGGACCAAATTTTTGGCCAGTCCAGACACAAATTGTCCCCCTTATTGGTGATTACAGATACAGTATTATAACCCACCGAAAGTGGTTTTTGAAAGTCACAAACAAATTAATGAATGACATCTTAAAATATGTGATTATAGTACATTACACAACTAGGGTGGTAATACAAAGAAAGGCTGAGATCGCAGACGTTTGCGGCCCGAGCAGCAAGCGAGGGACGTAAATATGCGATCAAGGACTTTCTTTATTACCTCCCCTGTTGTGTACATAATTTTATGTCTATACTTGGCTAGAAAGCGCTTCACTTTATGGCCAGGGGCCCGTTTCACGAAGCTACAAGTTACAAATTACAAGCGGAAGTCTCTTTTCAATACCTTTTGATAGAAAGAGACTTCCGCTTGTAATTTGTAACTTGTAGCTTCGTGAAACGGGCCCCAGGTGTGGCATAAAATATAATATTTTTGCTTTTTTTTTAGGAAAGTACATGTTAAAGTTGACTAAATTTTTTTGCTTCCTACAAAATAAGTGTGTCCCCTTTCCGGTTTTTTGGACGAATGTATTTTAAATTTTTTGTTATATATAGCTATCATTACCGTTTTATTGCACACATTATCTACATAAAAATGAACGATAATGTAGTAAGTTAATACCAAGATGTGTCCCAAAAATGCTTTCCGTTGTAACACTTTGGTTGTGCGACGGCAGAATGCCGAAGACCATAGCACAAACTAGTCGTTTATTTATTTATTTTAATGGCAAAGTTGTCTTGTGAAAATTTATTCTTAGCCGCCATGTTTTTCAACTGTTAGACGAGCCATGTGATTGTGCTGGTACGTGCCGCTCCAGAGCATATTGTCGAAATTGCAAAATGGTAAAATTAGCCGAATGTCAAGATAGTGAAATGCCAAGATGACAAATTGTCAAGATAGCAGAACGTCGAGGTAGCCGAATGTCAAGATAGCAAAACGTCAAGGCAGCAGAACGTCAAGGTAGCAAAATGTCAAGACAGTAGAATGTCAAAATGAAAGATTGTCGGAGACTTAGGTATGTAGTCTAATGATGATGATGATGTTAATGATGATCAGGAGCTGCGTAAGAACCTAAAATTAACGTCCGCGGAATGAATTTGCATAAAAACAAAATAACAAGTCGGAAACTGGTTTAACCCTACTCAATCCTATTCTAATCGCAGTTTGATAATATTAATATACCTACAGGGTGAAACATATATCGTGAACCCAAATATTTTTTTAGATCCATAGTACACACGATTAACAATAACATACACTCATAGTTAACTCAAATAACTACTTTTTTCACTTTTAATATTTGATTTACAGTACACATGGTGCGCTGTTCGGATTCGTCAATATTCCTACACTGGAGACGCTGGGCCGGAAATCCAGAGGTACCGGGTTCAAGTCCTGGTCCGGCCCATAGGTGAGCGTCATTTAATGCTTCTATGTACTTTGATTTCTTGGATCTATATATGTAACATATAAAAATGTGGTGTAATTTACCCGCATTAAAAAAACTAATAAAGAAATATCATGTTTCTTTCATACAGTATTTCTTTCTTTGCCAATTTAAGATATAACTCTCCGTCCGCGTGTACTAACTCCTATAGACTGACTACAATGTATATGCAAATGAACATAATTAGGCCTTAAAACATTTGTATGACGATCTTATTATGAAACTCACCATCGGTTCGTTTCATAAAACCATAAACGGCTTCTACGATAGCTAGAGAAATGAAATTAGAGCTCTATTTGGGTACCTACAATTTTTTGAGTTATGAAGCGTTTCCGTAAACAAAGCCGTTTCAGAGAAAGGTACAAGTGGTGTACGCCAGCTTGACGGCCCGGTAGCGTACACCGTGAACAGGCCTTATATTTCGTAAAATTTAAGGGTATAATTTTTTCACCTAGGTATTTCGTCGGTACTATTTGGGTACTATTTATTCACGGTGTACGCCATATTGACGGTCACATTGGTCAATTCACGGTCTGTTACTCACTGCCCCGCTCAGTTCCTCCATACGGTCAGCGGAAACGAACCCTTAACTTAGTAACGTCACAAATTGAGCTGTGAGCAATGTAAGCAGCTTAAGTTATTGTTTATTCTGTCTAAGGTAAACATGGGGAAAGACAATGGTAATGGCCAGATGAAGGAAAACACTGACCGTTCCGGAGAATGCAGGTATAGTCAGCAACATAAACCTATACCTACCCGAATGATGAGCTCAGTAAGATCTACTCACGAACTTTGTCCAGTGACTAAAGAGCTTATATAGATATTTTTGCGCTCTTCATTAGTGTAGATATATCTTCCGTGAATTGTTCATGCAGTAAAGTAACAACTCCTAATAGACGAAAACTCAAATAGCTACCTATATTGGCTAAGGCCGAGCCACACCGGCTGCGTACACGTCTGCGTGCGCGTGGCGTACGCCTTGTATAGTATAGGAGCTGCAGCGTACAGTGCGTGCACACGCAGCCGGTGTGGCTCGACCTTAAAGGTAAGAGAAGCCGACATTTGTAGCTTTACCTACCATCGTATATTTTTTTACTGACTGTAGCTACATGAAATAAAATAATCGGGATAAAGCACATTGTAATTTGAAACTTGCGACAAGATAAAAGTAGTTTCTAATACTTCATACATTACATACATGTAAAATTATACAAATCCTTTCTCACTGATATAATAAATGTGAAAGTTTGTGAATATTTGCATGATTGTTACTAAATAACGCTGTAACAATGAAATGGGCTGTAATTAAATGTGACATACAAGTAGAACAAGTCCAGGATTGAAATACAGACTGACAGGATACTTTATATCTCGGTAAAGAGACTTGAAATGATAACGTGGGAAGCCACGAGTGAATGCTATTCCTAGTATTTTATAAGATCACACGTGGGTGACTAAAACATACAATAGGGATGACGACTGAGTCAAAACTATATAATTCTATTTAGTCCGTCAGTTAGATTATGAAAAAATATGGGACAGGTATTTTTTGGTTTATCAAAATATTAAAAATCGACAAAGTTATAGCTCATCAAACTTCTGGAGTGGGGGCTTGTGACGTCACTCCTAGGTGAAAATTGTAGCTAGGAGTGACGTCACTCGAAACTTCTAAGCACTCTATCCTCGTCATTTTTTGTTCGTCAAACAAAAGAAAAAATACGTGTGCAATATTTTTTAATAATCTAACTGACGGACTAAACAGTTTTTTTTAGTCGTCTAGCCCGTTATTTTAGTTTTGGCCTCGGTAGAACCAAAAATAATACCCGGTCTCGTACGGCTCGTACGGCCCTTACTCGTATCGTACTTACATTAGTAGTCCACCCCCCAAGCTCTCTCCAATGCTCTACTATTCTACTTCTGAGGATGGTACACGACTCTTTATTGTTGTTATTATCAAAATATGTATACTTATGCTCCTATTTTTAATGTTGTACGAGAAAATCTACCAATTAAACCGTATCAATAATTTAAATCTTCGATTCAGTTAAACTACTTTTCAGAGTTATTTCACCCTACTTCACGTATTTAGGTATCAATACAATCAAAACTGTGTCAGTTTTTGCATGCTTTTTGAATACTTTCGTGTCATCTTAAAAATATAAATAGAACCAGCTAAACCTACAACCTACAACGCTAGCCAAAACAACTTATTACCCATATCGAGTCGAAAGCGGCAGGGCTAAATCGTCGGCGAGAAAGTTCGCCTTTTCGAGCAGTCGCGAATTCACCGCCACCGAGGCACGACGCCCGTTCGAATACCAGTGTCACCGAAACTAAATACTAAGTGATAATCCTCAAATACTCTATTGTTCAGTGTTGTTTTTGACAAGGAATCCATTAGTGGCAGTGAGATGAACGTAAGTTTATAACTTTTTAAATTTATTGTTAGCCCCAAGTCTCAAGGTTTTCAGCTTTTTAACAGTACATTTTAATTGTTTTGCTGTTAGCATTGTTTCAGCGTGGACTTTTACATTATTACGAATATTTTTTTGCGTGTTTTCATTTTTTTGTTTGATTCTTGCCTTGATTTAGAGAAAGTCGTTAATTAATGAAAATAAAAACAGTGAAAGGAGTTTTATTTTTAGTCTGTGATTCAATCACGCGTGTTATAATACAATTAAGAAAAAAAGTGTTTCATTCATTTCCTGTCGTTTTTTGTGTTAGATTGTAGTGAAGTCAATCAAAAATCCGTAGATTTCATTTTTACAACTGACGCTCTACTTATTGAATGACTTTATCTCCTGAATTATAACTTTATTTCCTGAAAAATAATATCGTGAAGAAAAGAACCATGAAAGCAACCAAGATGTATATAACTAGTAAAATATTTTCTATTCATTCTTAACTGCGTTATTTAGCAAACAAACGCGTTTTTATCCCGAAAATGCACTGTTTAACCTAAAACCTCGATATACTCTATCCTCTATGTATTCTCTCGTAAACAAAGCAGTTGTAATCTTATACAAAAAAGTTGTTCAAATTGTTATAGCGAGTTACTTTACTGACGCTTGTTTACCAAAGGTTTAAGAAAAGATGGATCGACTCGACGTAATTGGTTTACAAGGACCACATTTAGTTTGTTAGTGCGATCATGTTCATCCGGTTTGAAGGACCAACTTTCGTGTACATATTCAACGATTTTCATGAGATTTGGTACACTCGCTATTGGTAGTGTTTTGCTTTCACAGTTAATCAAACGAAAGTGCCAATTCACTAAAAAAATATCAAATAAAATTTTAAGCTTCTCTCAGACCATTGTTACCGCATGGCTGACGTTCTTAATTCTAATTAATTTTCCTGTATTCTATAATAGAATACACTACAAGAAAATTACAATACAAAATATACGAATAGAATTTGTATTAGTTGACAAAGTATTAAAGTGTTCAACATTTTCATTGGCCGACTGTGGGTACAGTCGGTTAATGAAAATGTTGGTCTCTGGAAAATATTCTCACTGGCCGACTGTACTTACCTAGTTATTTGCGAACACAATTGTAATCAGCTGAGCGCAGTTCGCAACCGTTTGACTCACGGCTGAGTCACGGGTCACCGCAAACCCTATCAGGAATCGAATGCTCAATCGATGACCAAATTATAATAATAAATTGATTGACCATCTTTTTACAACCTTTTATTTACTTTCACCTGTCCCGGTGTCTGTGTGCCTGTCTGTTATCAAATCTTACAAATTAAATTCAACCCACTTCCCGTTCTATTAAGCTGAAATTTTGCAAGATGTAAATAAGATGACAATGCAATTATTATTATGACACGAAGCTGATCTCATGATGGAGCAGGATGGTAGCCATCAGTAGCGTGGCGTCCAAAGAACTCGATTCCTACCGGCTTGCCTAACATCAGGCAATTGACCACCTTATTCTACAGCGCTTAAGGAAAATGTACGCCAAATCTGCACCGGCCTGCCCAAGGATAGCTTTTACGCCACGCCACTGCTGGTAGCTATAGGATCATCCAAATTACATAAGTAAGATAAATCCACCATGTTTGGGCTCATTTGATTAGTTTTGACGTACAGTTTGCGATTATACAAACAAGAAAATTCGGCGATAAAAGCTTGTCTCAAAAATTTTATTATTTGACAGAAACTTTTTTTTTTAACATAAATAAATAAATTTATTAATCATTCAGTCTTAAGTCCCTTTTTTCAATACCTACATCTGTTGGCGTACAGTAAACAAAGAAAGGTGTCAATCACTTTCAGGTAGTTAGTAGTTCTCCAGCGTTGTTTCAACCAGGGCTCGGATACCGGTATTTTTTCCATACAAAAATACCGGTATTTTTTGGTTTATTATTTCATTTATCAATCGGACAATCTAATAATGCGAAGTCATTACTTAAATACATTATTGAGCTCTACATAAAAAGCATTAAATGATTCAAAATATTCGGCTATACTTAGGAGTTTTTGCAAAATATCTGTTCCGAGCCCTTTTAGCTTTTCAACCGCTCTCATTACCGTCAAACTGCCCAACTATAGTCCAATCAACCAACTAGGTATGGTCCAAAATAAAACTCATTCATTTCTATGAATATCCATTTTCTATCAGTGATTTTGTAGGTTTTTATTTAAAGGTGTTCACTTAATTAGATTGCTCATCTTAGAGTTTATCTGTAATAATTGTTTTATAAATATTAACGAGTATGATTCGAGTAAATTTGGACCATAGTTGGGTGGACCGGACTATTATAGTATATCAATGTATCATAATGACATTTCCAAAAAGAAATCTTAGTTCGTAAATTTTTTCTAAATGTCATTAAGAAAATTTAGCACACCTCCAAAATCATGCCATTTCCACAACTAAAATTGCTTGTTTCTCAAAACCTATAAAACTGAGATGCGTGCTTTTGAATTAGGACAGCAGTATAGTTGAGGAGTTTTCTGCCGTCCTAGTCTAAAATGCGACTTTTTACTTACTATGAGTTTTCATAGTAAAGAGTCGAATTTAAAAAAAAAAAAAAAAAATAAAAATCATTTATTTCGGACCATTGCATCCATATATGGTTAGTAACAACTAAAGAAACTTAAATAACTATGTTAGTACCTACACTAAGATGAAGAGATGATCAGTACCTGGTTAGGGCACTGTCCCATCTCTCCGCCACAACCCTCAGAAGTCCGTGGCGGCTGTCGCGCACTCTGCGGAGCGTCGCGGCGCAGCGCTTGCGCAGCGTCGCGTGGAAACCGTCCACGTGCGCGTCCGCGAACATTCCCGACGCGCTACAGAACCGCGGCAGCCGCAACAGAACCCTGAATGCGTCGTTGTATTGTACACGCATGGCATTCATGGCCCGCTGCGTGTACCTCGTCCACAAGCTGCAAGTGTATAGCGATGTACAGTACGCTCGAAACAACGTTATCTTAACTTGTGCTGTACATCGGCTAAATCTGCGAGCTATCATATTGGCCCTAACGGCCAAAGCCCTTCGTTCCCTTTCGAGATCGGCATCATCTCGAAAGTCGTCAGTGAGCAAGTGTCCAAGATATTTGAATGTGTAAACCCTTTGCAGCTGTTCACCATTCAGACGAATGGGTGGGACATGAGATGGACACTTGTTTCCCGACTTGAACACCATAAACTCGCTTTTGAGCACATTATATTTTAAGTTGTGTTTAAGAGCATAGGCCTCACATTTTTCGATTAATATGCGAATACCACCGACCGAGGGGCTGAGCAGAACCATGTCATCGGCATAACTTATGTTGTTAAAACAAACCCTATCTATGTGACAGCCGACACGTGTTCTGCTGAGCTCCCCGATCAGGGCATCCATATATAAGTTAAAAAGTTTAGGGGAGGTAAGGCCACCCTGCCTCACCCCGCATTCTAAACTATACTCGTCCGACAGAACATCACCCCAGCGGACACAATTTCTCTGGCCCGCGTACCAACACCTAAATATGCGTGTGAGTTCCGTAGGAAATTGCACATCGTCTAGCTTATTCCAAAGTATGTCGTAATTTACTAGATCGAAAGCTTTGGAAAGATCTAGGAAACACGCATATATAGGTGTTTTTCTGCGGGTATAGCCTGCGGGTATATTTTAGACTAGGACGGCAGTTTTAGGGTACCCTGGTTTTATTTTTGATTATGTTCTTGTAGGCTCAGATTACGATTTTCGTTTACTTTGAAGAATACTATGTACGTCTAAAACAGGACAAAAATTGTAATCCAAGCCACCAAGAACATAGTCAAAAATGCAACCAGGAACCTTTTTAACTTTATTGAATGGTATTAGAGTTCAAAATTGGTCGACAACTTTCTTGCTCGGCTTACTGTACTAGTTTTAGTCCTCTTATAGAGCAGATATACCTAATATTTTTCCTTCCCTCCGTCGATGTTTTGATAATTTGTATCCATTTTAATAAATGGTAAATGCACTTTATAAATATGTAAATTAGTGAATTTACAGCCGAATAACAACTTTCTAAATATTGGCAACTCGAGAGCAACGCCGCAAACTTTACATATAACAGTAGCAGATGTTTGGAAATGTTTGTTCATAATATATCTTTCCTTCGTCGTAAACATACCTAGCTCTCAAAATTCCGTGACTAAGTACTTACTATGCTAGCTCAGCAACCCGAAATTGATCTCGGCCTTCGACATACTATAAGCTACGCGATTCTTTCCTGATCTGTGCTAGCCATCAATCAAAATCTACTGAGCTCTCAGTTCCAGTCATACATCGGAAGTCCGATGTCGTCCGCTGGAACGTCCAGGTTCACTCTCTCATTCTCTACCTGGCTGAGCCATCGAGCAGATTTACTTATATGGATTATAAAGTACCTACTAATACTTATTCTGTGACTCGAACTAGTTCTTCAACCTCTGCATTCTTTCCAACTCGATAGCCTCCATCTTCTCTCTGCGTAGAAAGAATATGCGTGACTGTAGTAAGTACAAAATAGTGTATAAATAAGTAAATTGTTAAAAACTTGGTACAATATCGACAGGCGTTGTATCAAGTTGTATAACAGTTAGCGAGGCGTGTAAAATATACGAAACCGCATAGGAAGCGGATTCCTGCGCTGTTCACACACGAAACGTGACACTGTACGCTTTATTACAGTAATACCGGGCTTGCAGATTGTAAAGAAACATGTCTTTACGTAGACGAGATGTCAGCTCCGAGATCAGTAGAGCCCTGTGGCGGTTTTTTTTAAGTCATGGGAAAGGCAAACAGCACATGGGTCACCTGATGGTAAGTGACTTCTGAGGTCCATGGACATTTGCTATCTTAATATTACAAATGCGTCTCCAACCCTGAGGACTAAATATGCTGGTAATCTCACCGGCTGTCTTACCCCCACACCGGAACACAATAGTGCTAACACTGCTCTTTGGCGGCAAGCGGCAAGTTAATGGGTAAGATGGTGGTAGGCGATCCGGGTGGACCGCGCATAAGGTCCTACCACCTGGAAATTGGATTGGCACAATGGATTCAGAATGTTAGTTTTAGAGGGGCTTTTTAACCTGACTTGATCTACGAGTCCTACTGACTCTTGAGTAGGAATCCTGACAAAGTGGAAACTTACAAACCTGCGAGCAGGTGCGCCAGTCGTGACTACCGTGACTTTTCGCTGATTGCTCGAAGTGAGCAAGCGACCAGCGGGAATGGTTGAAACGGTTCAATCAGTCCTTACGTAGAGTGTGTGATCGAGCTAATGAGAGTTTGAGTTGTTAGAGGGGCTGGGCTGGGACCCCACCCCACTGAGGGTTGGTTACATCAAGGTCGCGATTCGTCACGGTCGAATAGGCTAGATGACTAAAAAAAACTGTTTAGTCCGTCTGTTACATTATGAAAAAATATTGTACACGTATTTTTTGTTTTGTTTGACAAACAAAAACTGACGAGGATAGAGTGCTTAGAAGTTTCGAGTGACGTCACTCTTGAGTACAAATTGTACTCAAGAGTGACGTCACAAGCCCCCACTCCAGAAGTTTGATGATCTATAACTTTGTCGATTTTTAATATTTTGATAAACCAAAAAATACGTGTCCCATATTTTTCCATAATCTAACTGACGGACTAAATAGAATTACATATTTTTAACCCAGTCATCATCCCTATTAAAATGCTTTTAGGGGGAAATTTGAGCCCCCTAGGGCCCCACTGGACACTGTATACTGCCCGTGGTGTGTACGCAATTTTGCGTCATCCCGTGGCAAGGAAGTGGTATACTCTTCCCACACAGCGACTTTACTATGAATTACTCAATAATTTTGTATGGCCACGACTAAAGCACAGTACCAATAATAATTTTCATCCTAGAAAAGGTACGTCGCGCGCTTGAATGTGTGCGCGCCGTGTACGAACGCGCTACAAGCAAAGATTGAAGACTGCGTAAGAATGCTCCAGTATGGATCGCACTCACACAGACGCGCGATCGTGCGTCTGTGTGAATACGTGTCGCGCGCTCCTAAACGCGCGAAATTGGACTACTTGTTTGTCTTTATACTTTGAGTAAAGTGCTAAATGGAACGAAAAGATACAGAATTAAAAAGATTTACGAGTACACAACGACCCGAAAAACTAAACTGCTAATTTTGCTGGTTGATTAACTAAATGCAATTATGGTGCTTACAAACTTTTTACAACTTAATAACACAGGAAATGCTGAGTTGTGTTTGTGTAATGCTTATAAATAAACAATGCTGCAAGGATTATCCAATGGTTTTACGAATTCGATAGTAATACCTACATTGATTGGCTGATACTTAACGTAATACTTGGCAAGTTATTCAAATAAGACACTTACGTATTGTGTTTTTTTAACCCTTTAATGCCCAAGATTTTTTTTTTTAGTTTTCAGTGGATTTTTTTTTAAAACCCGATCATTAGATACTTTTCTAGGATTAGAAAAATATAATAAAAAATCTGTCATGTTCATAAGTGAATATAATATAGGTAGCCTATAAGCAACACTGCTCATTACTCACGCAAAGACACTTGTTGACGTATGTAGTATACAGGCAACACTGCGCGGAAATAGGTGACCAAAATAAACAAGTTATGTTACATATTTTTTTTTATTTAAGACATGAAAATTATAAAAACAGTTTTTTTTGGCCTAGACACAGACAGTAGAGACATCAGGTTCGTGAAGAACTTATACTGGAACCAAAGGGCGAATGTGCGCGTTGAGTCTAAATTGACTGAGGATGTAGAGATCTTAAGGGGAGTACACCAAGGCTGCATACTGTCTCCCTTACTGTTCAATATTTACTCTGAAAACATATTCAAACAAGCATTGGAAGATCTGGATGTGGGTATAATTATCAATGATGAAGTCGTTAACATCATACGGTTTCCGGACGACGCAGTCTTAGTCACACCCACAATGGAAGACCTAGGTAACGCTGAACAAAGTACAGTCTGCAAGTACTGACTATGGCAAAAAGACAAAGTTCATGACTGTTGCCAAAAACCCTCCCGTCAACATTGGGTTGCTTTGTGATGGCTAGAAATTGGAGAAAGTAGACAAATACAAATATCTTGGTTGCTATGTTAATAACGACGGAGACCACAGCCTGGAAATAAGGTGTGGGATTGAATAATCTCGGAACGTGTTTTATAAAATGAAACTATTGCTTTGCAATAGGAGCATCAATATCAGTGTTCGTGCCCGTCTAGCGCGCTGCTACGTTTTCTCCGTTCTTCTGTATGGCGTGGAAGCGTGGACACTTACAGATAGCCTTGAAGCGTTCGAAATGTGGATGTACAGAGGTATATTAAGGGTATCCTGCAGGCTCATGATGCTACGCTTTGTCGCGCGATAAATAAATGACAAAACATCCGTCACTCTCACACTTGTACTTGTCAGAACATGACGGATGTTTTATTAATTATTTATCGCGTGACGAAGCTTACCACCATACGCCTACTGGATAGACAAAATAAGGAATAAAGTAGTGTTGCAAAGAATGAGAAAGAAAGTAGAAGTACTGCGAGCTGTCAAGACAAGTAAGTTGGAATATCTCGGACATATTTTGAGGAATCCCAAATATCAGCTGTGATCGCCGACCTTCGATATATGATGGCACCCCAAGAAGAAGTTCCCATTTTAATTTACTCTGAAGCAAGCAAACAAGGAAAACATGCAAAAAACAAACCCAATACCGTTAGCATTCAGGAGAAGTTAAAACACACACATGTACCGATAAAATGTGGGGTTAGTTGCTAAAATAAAATAGATTTAGTAAAAAAAACGTGTGACAGAGAAAAGCGCAATGTTGCTTTATAGCAACCTAGGCGCGTGCGGGTCAATTACTCGGTATTTCGCAATGTTAATTTGAAGCAACACTCATGTTTGCAACCTTATTACGTCTCAGTTTTAGTTGAAAATGAGGTAAAACATATAATTACACATAAATTAAACACTCGCAAAAGTATTCCATTAGCAAAAGTGCAATAAATAAAGACTCTAATATTTTTAAACAATTTTCTCTTGCCTGGCCTCCTTGCGGTGCATGTCCACCCAATGCCATCTTGCCACTAACTGTCAAATTGGGTGCGCAAGAGCACCGTCCCCAATAGTTTCGAATACGCAGAAATAATACTATTCACTTAATTTAAGCGATATAGCGTTGTGAACAAAATTGAATCCTCAAGATTTTTTTGAATATGGATGTAGATTCTAAGCTACCTTGCGAATTAAAGGGTTAAGCCCGACTAACCTGCAAACTGTAGCCACCTGTAGCAAAAATCGGACCCGGTGGGGGCCGTGGCGTTCCCTGGGGTCGAACCAGGTCGCTGGCCGGACCACCTTGAGTGGATCGGACTAGGTGGGGGCCGGGGGCGCTTGGGAGCGAGCCAGGTCGCTAGTCCCGGGCGCCCTTGAGAGGGTCGGACTAGGTGGGGGCCTAAGCGCCTGGGATCGAACCAGGAGGCCAGGGACACCTTGAAGTTACGCTGATTACTCAAAGTGCGCAGCGGAAGGTTGCGTATTGTTAGTGAACAGTCCGAGTGGTTCGGACATGGTAGCCGAGTGGTTTGGACATGCGCCTTTCAAGCAGAGATCGTGGGTTCGAATCCTGGCTCCAATTAGTTTTTCGGCACTTATGTCCGAAATATTATTAGATATTTACCATTAGCTTTTCGGTGAGGGAAAAAATCGTGAGGAAACCCGCATACATCCGTGAGGAAATTCAAAGGTGGGGAATACAGCCCATTCACTCTCGTCCATGAGATTAAGCCTGGGCCCAACAGTGGGACGAATATAGGCTGATGATGATGAGTGAAGTTGTAGCTAGCTTCTTATACCGGTATTTTTAGTATAGGTAATGGGATCCCGGTATTGCCTATACAAATAATACCGTAGCCCTTGTTTGTAACTATGTAACTTTGACGTTTTTCTCTACGACGTTTTTAGATACGACGTTTTTTTCAAAGTAGTGACGATATGTACAAAGGCGTACTTATGACTTTAAGGGATCTCTTCCATTTAACCTTTGAGCAATTAAATGTGTTTTTCTGGTGTGCAATAAAGTATACTTGTATTGTATTGTCAAATGGAACAGATGCTTATTGATGTTCTTAATAGTTCCTGTGGATTTCTTACTTGTCTATATACCTAGGGTTGGTAAATGCCCCAACCCTGTAGCAAGTTCTACTATGTAGAATATACATATAATATAATCGCCGTGCCGCCGTTAATCTGGGGGCACGGCAGTGTCCCCCGCCAAGTCGAGCAAAACAAAGGCACGGCCGTATCATCATTTTCTCGAAGACGTTTAGTCCATTTTCAGCCTCCTGTAATTTTGTGCTGGCTAAAGCTAGAACCCGGAATTTTCAGCGATATATAGGTCATAATAAGACTTAAATATATTCTCAATAACATTCAATTTTAACGTGTAGTTTAAGAACTATTCACCTCAAAGTTCCTTAGTTTTGTCGCTGACTGACTGACTGATGATCATCATAATTCTAAGGTACTTCTAGCAGACCCACAAGCTCCAAATTTTAAACATAATTAGCTGTTAGCCTATCACATCATGCAAACAACACACACATTAACATTATTATTAGGAACACATTTTATAAGTTCTCAAATAAAGAATCCTCCACGTGTAAATAATAGGCAAGTCGGTGGAAATCGAGTTCTGTGGACACCCCCCTCTCCCGGTACTGACTTGGTTTAACATTACATTTCAAAACTTTTTTGTTGTAGAAGAACGCGAGCCTTACATCTTTGTACATGTAATGTTTTTGATGGGATTTATTTTGTTCACAAAAACGGCTATTTTCTCAATCTGTATGACCAATTTCGTACTTTATTGCCTTTTACATAACCGCCTTTAGAGTGAAAGGTCGAGCGTTTTGCGGAAATACCTAAGTATCATTAGAGAAACAGTTTAAGCACGCATTCGGAAGTGGGGTAATGGTGTAAGCGGCGTTATGGATCTAATTTAGGAGTTTATGCGTGTTATGCCTCAAATATTTGGTAATAACTGTGTTTCTCAAACGTGCGCGTTTTTACGTCCATATATACACTTTGACCCATACAAAATATTTCAATGTCCTCGTACGTCCACCATTTTAATATGCAGCAGCAGCAGGAAAAGGGCATCTATCATATAAGTTTGGTTAGGCCTCGTGACAAATGATATATCGATGAAATGAAACATTATCGAATGTTTCATTTCATCTCTCTCATATCTCTACGTTTTCATGAAACGACGAGGAGTATTATAACCACCAGCTTTTACTCTATACTAATAAGATATCTACCTTGGCAATACAGTACAAATATAATCAATGCAGCTTTCGCTGCAAAGTGACCTTTCACAAGACTGCTAAAGTGCCGTTACTGCGTGCAAAGCCCTTTACTTTCCATTTTATAACATTATCACTTACAATATTCAAGTATAACATTATAACATAATTATTGCGAAGAGAATGCGGCAGATTATTTTAATTTCGCTTTATGTAAGTTTGGTAATGCGTTTCGAAGTGTCGATGTTACGTGAGGTGTAAGGTGTGAGCGATTATATCGATGCCTTTAGACTCAAAGGACGTAAACGCCGTAGGTTCTTATGGAGCTCACGCCCTTTGAGTCTAAAGGTATCGATATGTTGGTAAATCGGAGATGTGCACGATTTTGCACGTGCGTGGTAATACGTCTAATCATATGGAAAACGTACCTATCTATACATATACATATTATTTATGGAAACAAGTAATCGGATTTTCGGCGGGTTACGAAAACGCTTGTTCTCACTCTCATCTCAGTCTTTTTAACAGATTTTCGACAATTTTGAGAATGCCTTAGACTAGTGCCTTGAAAGATGTAAAAAAATCGAATATTATAGAATTAACCAAGGTTATAGTAGAGTTGCATTTACCGTTCAATTCATTGCAATTTAGTTCTTGAATTAACTTAAAACGGCATTTTGTATAAAATGACCAGTCCCGCTTCGACTAACTGCAGTTTGATTAGTTTCTCGTTCAATCAACGTTTTATTAGATAATTCATGATCATGACATAAATTTGCATTCATCATCATCATCAATATTTTATTAATCAAGTATTGATTTGCTGTTAAGATGAATCTCGTCACTCGGTTCTCAATCTCAATACAGATGAAAAGAGGGTTGAGAGTCGACTTTAACGGCATCACATTTGGTTGAAGTCACTTACCATCAGATGACCTGTGTTCTCGTTTCCCTTTCCCATGACATAAAAAAAAAAACATTTTGTGACTTATTACAATTTGACTGCGCAAAACAAAAGGAGATATATATTTTTAGTAATTAAAGCTCGGTGTTGATTTAGTAAACGGCCGATTGCATGCTTTTTCTAACTTTTAGGGACTTCTTATGTTGTTTCGGGCTGATAAAATGTATCAGGCTATACAATGAAGGACATTCTCCATTCATTCGCAACACATTCTTAATTAATCTGGTGTCGGAGCCCATCAGTGGTGCCTGGAATTCCTTTTGCACTGATAGCCATTGGACTGTCAAATTCCTTTCTGCTCTTTTCCTTCAATTGGTTAACATTGAAGTTCTGTAGCTAGGTATTCCATTTGATATACCGAATGTATCACACCTTTAACTATCAATAAAATCGATATATTTCCGGAAAAGGGTCGTTTTAATACCACAGCGCCCAGCGCCTAACGCCAATTTCAAAGATTCTTTGGTAACGTTATACGCCCTCGCCTTATTAAACCATTCCCATAATTTAATCGTACTTGGCATTAATTTTCTGCCAAGTAGACAGTTATAGCAATCCACGGCATAAATGCCAACAACTAGTGCTAAAATGTCTGCCCTCGTCCTAGCCTCTTAATTTAGCACTTCCGAAGTGAATGGAACTCGTGCACAAGGCGACATAATTGAAAAGCAATTACACTTTATGATAACAGTAATAAGGTTCAATTTTGTCGCCAACTGTATAGTACCTAGTCGAGCCATAGTCGCGAAACTAAAAACTGGTTTGCCTACGCTGCTCCCGACATGCTTTCTTTCTACAAGTTCAAAACAAAACATTTTGTTTCGTTTTGCAACGGAACCTGTTTGTTTATTTTTGTCTGGATTGCTAGTAGCAGGCCAGTATCCAGCCTAAAGGTTTTTTGTTTTGATACGCATGGTTTATGCAATTTGTTTATTACAGTACTACTTTACAGTTACACAAAGAATAGAAGGATCATACAGATTTTGTAGTATGAGTTAAGTACTAAAATATCATTGGAGTTAAGTGTTCGGGTCTTTCCTGTGGACATCACAAAATTAGGGGCTTTAAAAGCCTAATTTTCTAACTGGACGCCTATAGGCAAAAAACATAGTGATATGTATTCGGGTCTTTAACTATCATTGTTTTGTCCACAGAAAGACGTTCTTTCGAAATCTGTATGACTTAGAACTCTATTTATAACATCTGCCAAAAAATGGCGTTTATTTGAGTCAGAAAACGGGTAAGTACTATGAAATCAGCAATTTTCAACTTTTTCTGAATCATCAAACTAAATTCGATTAATTCGAAACAGTGAAAGTAAAAATTAAATAATGTCAAGCTAAACTCGTGACAACTTTTTAAACCACCCGCCATTGAAGTACAAAGCCACAGATACAATTCACAAATCGTGCATACAGCCAGCTTTTACCCTTCTGCAGACCAAGACCACAAATCATCAGCCAGTTAACTACTATCTCTCCCGTGTATTTTGCAAGGAGAAATGCTATGGTTTCTCGACAGCGACATTAGAAAACGATTTATAACTGCCTACAAAAACGAGAAAGACGGCGATATGCATATTTTAGCACCATTAGTAGTTATGTTAACTTGTTATAATACTTTCCCATGCAAATTTAGGCTGGGTGCCAACTGGGTGCAGGCAGGGTCAAGGTAGACATAAAATCACGGTAAGTCTCGATTTAATTTGATACAAATTGATACTGTTAGTATGTTCCGTTCTAGTTTTCATAGACGCGTATCGAATTCTCAATACGGTTCTATGGAATTAAGATGTAAATATGCAGATCGAGGAAAATTTTGTTTTTAGAAAAAAAACAGGAACAAAGAGTCGTCTACAAAATATGGCTCAAAAGAATTATATGCCATTTGAGAACATTCCCGGGAATATTCCCAAGTTACATATGAAATTATGGGGAATAATTATCATCAATTGTAAGAAGAATATTTCCCGAAATCGCACAAATCTCGCGGATTTCGAACCTTGTCATCAAACCTAAACACGAATAAAATCACCTTTCTCTAGAATTGAAATCATCCTCCCACGCTCCTACAAATATCAATTAAGTAAACACATCATAAATTATTTTTATATGTTTTACACGCATTCAAACACGAACGCGTCTTACGCAACCCGCCATTTTGAAAAATGGTCACTTGTCTTTGTTCTTTTGTTCCGTATTATGGCGAATTGACGAGACCCATTGTGATTCGGACGACAGTGAAAGTGGCATAATTGTTGTTGGACACTCAGGTTACACAACTCTGGGAATAGATTAATTCAGTAATTCTATGTAATCAATGTATGGGAAAGACAAACAAATTAATAAAGTTTTCAAACTTGTGTGGCATGATACCTTTGGGTGTGGTGTTCAAAACTCACAACTCTCCCCTCCCCTCCACCTGACGCAACACCCCCCCTCGCAGTGAAATGTGTCCCTTTTATCGGTTTTATCACATTTTCTCGAAAACTATAATGGATACAAAAAAAGTGTCAAAAGTAAAAATGATCCTCATTAAATTGTAAACAAAATTTGTCCTATATCTTATTTTGATAGGCTGGACGGTTTTCAAGCTGTAGGTAGTTAAAAAACTAAAATGAAATTTTTCATCAGATTAACGACAATATAGTCATTATTTATTGGAATGAAGTAAATAAAAAGCTGTAGGTGGAATCATTAGGGGTGCACTAAGAAAGGATTTTTCAAAATTTACCCCCTAAGGGGTCAAATAGGGGTTCAAAGTTTGTATGGAGAGTCTACGATTTTAGAAGTAAGAGATTTTAAACTTCATGTTTAGACTCTTTATTAGATTACAAGAAAAGTAATTTCACCGTTTTTCGAAATTAATCCCCTAAGGGGTTTAAATGGGGGTTGAAAGTTTGTTTATCAACGCACAGCCCAAAGCGCTGGTCCTAGGAATTCCAAATTTAGCACGTAGGTTCCTTATAAGGTCTAGGAGTGCACTAAGAAAGGATTTTTCAAAATTCATCCCCTAAGATACAAACTACATATACAAATTTTCAACCCCCATTTAAACCCCTTAGGGGATGAATTTTGAAAAATCCTTTCTTAGTGCACCCCTAGACCTTATAAGGAACCGTGCTAAATTTGGAATTCCTAGGACCAGCGGTTTGGGTGGTGCGTTGATATCTAAACTTTCAACCCACATTTAAACCCTTTAGAGGATGAATTTCGAAAAACGGTGAAATTACTTTTCTTGTAATCTAATAAAAAGTCTAAACATGAGGTTTCAAACCTCTTTACTTCTAAAATCGTAGACTCTCCATACAAACTTTGAACCCCTATTTGAACCCCTTAGGGGGTAAATTTTGAAAAATCCTTTCTTAGTGCACCCCTAATGATTCCACCTACAGCTTTTTATTTACTTCATTCCAATAAATAATGACTATATTGTCGTTAATCTGATGAAAAATTTCATTTTAGTTTTTTAACTACCTACAGCTTGAAAACCGTCCAGCCTATCAAAATAAGATATAGGACAAATTTTGTTTACAATTTAATGAGGATCATTTTTACTTTTGACACTTTTTTTGTATCCATTATAGTTTTCGAGAAAATGTGATAAAACCGATAAAAGGGACACATTTCACTGCGAGGGGGGGTGTTGCGTCAGGTGGAGGGGAGGGGAGAGTTGTGAGTTTTGAACACCACACCCAAAGGTATCATGCCACACAAGTTTGAAAACTTTATTAATTTGTTTGTCTGAAAAACACATAATTACCACACTAGATCTGGTGTGTGGAGATAACGATAATCCCGCGAGATTGTCCGGTTTCCTGTGAATTTGAATAACGGTTCGTGATGTGCGTGACTGTCTTTTATGACCGATGTTATACAATTTACAAAGTGTTTAACTACACGTTAGTCGTAATGGGGCTACAGTTTCTAATCTTCGTGTTTTCTTTGAATTTTAAAGTAACCTTCCAGACTAATTGACACGTATTTATGATGCCAAATTGTTCTGGCTGTCTTCTCACCTTGTGGATTCCCTTGTTTGAAGTTATTTCAATGCTGCAGTATAGGTACTACACCTAAAGCTATATCGCAGAGAATATTCTTCACGTTACTAAAAAGTATAAATATCAGCAGCTAAATTTCTATAACTAAATATTTTTACTAAAAAAACCCGACCGCGGTGCACTTTAAAAGTGCATAAAATCCGCCATTTTTTAACGAACTTCATACCCAGTGACACTCGCGCCATCAAGACGAATCCAATGATGTATCATTTATCAAAATCGGTTGTGCCGTTGAGTAGTTACGAGCGGACACAGGAACGGACATACATACATACATACATACAGGTCAAACACATTACCCTCCTTTGGACTTCGCCGCAGTCGGGTAATAATATTAAGGTCACGATTGCCATATTAGGTCCAAATTTTTCAGCAACGACTCCTGGAGTTCATGGATCTTTACGAGTATTCTTTATGTAGGTATTTACTTGACAATCACGAAACTGACACCTTTTCCAAAGTAAGTATTTTGTTCTTCTATCGAACTAAAAACTACAACGAAAGAAATGTCCAAACACCCAAAAGAGAAATTACGCACATTCGCACGATTAAACGCAAGCGCACGCTCCACTCGTTAGCAAAATTACACACGCGGTTTACGCAATGCGAAGCCATCCTTATGGCACATGTGTTAGGGTGGACACACTTGTTTAACGCAATTCCGATTAGTCACGCCACCGGCCGGTATTGTCAAACACTTCCTCCTGTTTAACTACTACTACCTGTTACAGATACCCTAAGGTAAGGTAAAAGCAGGAAGAGAAGTAGGTAGGGAAGTGTTGTTATTCTGACAGTGATGCCTACGGATGGTCTGTGCGTGATGCTCGGAGATGAGTTCCGACGTTAGGAAACGGTTTTCGTAGCTCTAAGAGTTTCTTGCCTCGAAGTTGTTATATCCGATTTTACCTAATATCCTTTTCTTTAATAACCTTTATCAATACTGCAGTTGTAGTAAATTCCGATCTCCAGTAATTCATATGACTTTTTTGCCAGTAGTTTCAATTGTTTCTGATTTGCAGTCGCCGGTAAACCCTGCATTAATGTACTAAACGAATCCTCTAATTAACGTTTCCGGTTAAGTTAGTTAGTTCGTTTTATTAACATTGTGGGTTAAACACGTTTCAGGTTATACTTTCAAGACGATGTTTTTAATAAATAAATATGAATTTGCTGCCACTTCAGTGTTTAATTCCAAAAGTTCTGAGCCCTCACCCTCATGAAACTATAGTACACAATAAAAACGAGGTATTTTCTTCCAGAGATGGAACTTGACTCCGTCATAATAATCATTGCTCCTCCGTCATTGCATATCAACTTTAATATCCTACAACGAAGGTAAGTAGTTAAGTTCCAACAACTTCATCATCAGCTGTCCCGGGTAGAACATAACTTGTTTTTTTCCATGCTATAACTAGCTTAAAAATAAATGCCTAATGAGGACAATTCCCACAGAACATAATTTTATGGACGTTTTTGTGCCATCTTGTTTACAATGGTATTTATAAAGCCTTATCAAACTTAAAGTCGCTCGAGTGAGACGCAGCCTGACTCCTCAAGTAGTCACAGATCCTACTCAGAACAATGGTTCAATGCAGCTCACGGAGGGGGAAAATGTGCCCGGAAGTGGGGACGACCTTAGCGCGGGCTTTGACTTGGTGATTGGGATTCTTTTGTGTTCTCGCAGATATCTGTGACATGACATGTAACCTAGCTGTAGCTGTAGTAACCTTAGCTGTCTAGTGTTTCTATAGGGAACGTGAAGGAACTATAGCTCGCAGCACTAAATTAACAAAAGAGACACTATGCGGACAAAAAAGGAAACTTATCAGGACTGAAATAAATACTGATTATAAATGTCAATATCAAGTATTAAGTCGTGGCCACACTAACGTTAATAGTCCATCATCGCGATATTAACGACGTTTCAAGATTCGGATTGGCAGCACCAGTTGGCAGCACCTTCGTTGTGCACGATCCCTATTAAGAGGAAACAGGACGGCAGTTTTTCCATACAAACGTAGTCCCCTGTTTCCTCCCTGGATAATGCCAGTAGAGCAATATTTTTTTGTCCAAAAATCTATGGCTACTATTGATATGTTCCTATGTTTTCCTTTTTACGATAAATTGATTCTCAAAAGAGATATTAACCTTCAAAAACCTAAAAAAAATGCCAGATTTTCCGCTGTGTTCACACATCCAGAAAACAAATTTGACTAGATTATTAAAAAAAAGGAAAACATAGGAACACGGCCAAAGCCTTTCTTTAATGTTTAATGAAAAAATTAGTTAAATAGGTTAAGTTTTGGGGAAGAAATCAGGGGACTACGAAACGTTGTTTTCATGAAATTTTAAAAGGTATTTTCGGTCCAAGCTGCAGTTGTCTCTATCGCGCTCTGCGCGGGAGAGGCGGGCAGTGCGGGACAGCGACACATTTTACAAATACCTAATTTTCAATTCTGTCCAGCCTACTGTTTCCTCTTAAGGAGGAGTTGAGAAGTACACATAGTAGATATACTCTGATGATCATTAACTTTGAGTTGTTCAGAGTTACGCATACGCTGTATTACTGGAGCAGGGAAACTCGTCTGTTTATTTTATAGTTAATGTTTAAGTATAATAGGGATTTAAAAAGTTTATCATTAAACAAAGGGTGTAATTCAGGGGTCTCCAAACTTTTTTCCCAGAGGGCCATACAGCACCTTTGAAAATTTCGCGCGGGCCACATGACATGGTCGACTTGGAGTTACTTATAATCTCTTTTCGTCCTGGGGGAGGGGGGGGGGGGTATGCGGGCAGGAGGCTTCTGTATGTAGTTCTATTCTTATTCTGTGCCGCGGGCTGTGGAACGGCGGTAGTTTGGAGACCCCTGGTCTAATTGAACGCTATTTAGGTATAATGTTATTTTTACGCTGCCCTTACTGCCTCTATGCTGTCAAGGTAAATGTCCTAGTGCTCGACACGCTAATGCCCAATAGACGACACGATGTCACCCGCATTGCTAATGACTTAACATTATAGATGGCGACTACTTGGGGCAGTGTCCAGCACTCGGACGTCTACCGTATCTCATTGATTTACCATAAATATCCCAATAAAATATTATTTATGCAACACCTGGCCCTAAAGTGCCTTTTTCCGCACGCTGCGCGTACGGAAAAAGCCGCTTTCTGGCCAAGTGTAGACATAAAATTATATACTCAACACGGGAGGTAATAAAGAAAGCCCTCGATCGCATATTTATGTCCCTCGTTGCAGCTCGGGCCGCAAACATCTGCGATCTCGGCCTTTCTTTGTTTTACCACCCTAGTTGTGTATGTAATTACGTACTACTTACGTGTAAAACGCGAATACGTGTAGAAATATGACTATATATTTATGTACGTAAATGACCTTTTTTCTAATAAAAGTAGATAGTCTTGGATGAATAGAAAATCGGAATTCGTGCCATGGACGATTTTCATAATACCACACCACAAAAGAAACGAATGTATCAGACGATATTGCCGGCAGAAAGAAATTACTGTTTGTTATTCAAATTTTTACTAGGGGAGGGTGAGGTATAATGATCCCCTTAAGGGAAAAACTTTATCTGTGGCCAAAGTTGAAGGGATAAACGCAAGATTTCAATTGTTGGGAGTAGTGAATTTATTTATCTTTGTAACTGCATACTTATTTTGCATGATATGTATGTAGTTTTTTTTGTATTAGAGGTTTTTGTAAAAGTTTAGTAAGGGATCATTTTATACACACCTGTGTATAAAATGATCCCTCTACTAAACTTAGGGTAGGGGTAAAACGATCCCAGGGATCATTTTATACCCTAAGTTATTTAACACAAATAAAACACCCAGCTGTTTATTGTAGTCATATGTATTGTTCATAACAATAAAAGTATGTAAGCGAGTTATACATAACTTTTGTAGTCTTTTAGTTAGTAGGGATCATTTTACCCCAAGCACCAAATTCCACGATATCGATAAAAATATCACCTTCAAATGCCACGTGCGGTATTCAAACATTGCTTAAATATAGTCAATTGCTATTAAAACCCGCCAATAAAAACATTTCAATAAACATGAACATGAAAAAAATTATGAAAGTTCAAAAACAGGCTTACCTTAGATCAGAGCCGTACTTTTTAATAATTTTTTAATAAAATCAGGCTAAGTGCTCATACCGCCATGACACTCGGAGAGGCAACTGGCAGGGGTGCGGGGATGACGTTTGTTGCGTATTTGAATAGATGGCGTTAGTTGTCACTTGTATACGGCTGGGGATCATTTGACCCCATGGGATCGTTTTACCTCACTCTCCCCTATAAGTACTTGTGTCGCGTATTCCTAACACCTTTTTCGTTCGTTGTACATTGCAAAATAAGTAAAACTGTATGCATTTAATGTGTAAAAGTATGTTAGAGCGACAAAGGACTTCCGTCATACTCCGACAGCTGTTCAAATAGGTGTACCAGAAAGTTCGCAAACTAGTGTCGAAATGAAGGTTGTATGAAACTAATTTGCATGAAACGAACGTAAAGATGCAATATATGAGTTTAATGAGTTAATTACATGTAGCCTGGCTATTGTTCTAGTAACTATGCTTTGTTTTAGAGGAGGGGCCAACGCCTTGATAATACAACGGTGTAAAAAGTTTAAATTAGCTTTTATGGTAAAATAAACAAAGAGACTTTCTTAAGTTAATTATAATGAATTTAAAAGCGGTTTTTTAGTGTCCAGTGTCAATGAACTAGTAGTCTTTGATCGGTAATAGAGAGATCCATAATGCATTAAAAAATTGTTTTAACTACATCTATAAGTAGTGTGTATTCGTTTTGTTGAATTTTGGAGATACCATAATTTTTTCATATTTAATTAGACTACTAGTATTAGTTGGATTCACTGCTCTGGTATTTAAACGTAAGTAAACCTAACCAAAATCCTCCAGCACCCCAGAATATGCTGTCCCATTGCTCACGCAGCATTTAGCTTAGATATATTCTTGGTTTGTCTACGCTTGACCACTCCCTTTACAAAAATCCGTGCCTTTGAAAATCCTTAGTTCTAAGCAAGGACCATTAAAACAAGAGGACTGTCATTCTCCATACTTTGGATTGTAACCCGACCGCTAGGGGATTTCCGGGCAAAAACTAGATGGCGCTAAAAAACTAAACATTTAACGAATAATTGAACAAAGAAACATAGTATAGTAACAATTAGTTCGTAAACAGCTAATAATAATTAATTCTAACATTTAAATACTGTGTCACGTTTGCAAAGTTGAATAATTGTAAATAATATAATTCTTTTTCAAGCTTATACCTATATAGATGGCGTTGTAAATTCGGGGAACAGCTTGTTGTATGGAGAATGACAGTCCTCTTGTTTTAATGGTCCTTGGTTCTAAGTGTTCTGGCCAGCGACCTGGTTCGAGCCCAGGGACCGCAACGGCCAACCACCCGGCCCGACAATCACAATGCCCGGTTATGGGTTGTGAGTTTGTCAGGTTTAAAAAAAAAAAGAAAAAAAAAAACAAAAAAAAAATGGTTGTAAGTCATAAGTGCATTTATATCCTTTGTCCTTTTTTCCAGCGACAACATCCGCGTGAAACAAAAGGATAGAGTATGAGCAGTACGTCTAGCATAACTGGCCGCGACTTCGTTTCTCGCGCGATTGAGCATTACCTGTCACTGTCACACTATATTGAGTAGAAAGAGGTAGGTAGCATTTGTCGCGGGACAAAGAGTCGCGTGTCACAGTTGTGCTAGAGGTACAGGAGAAATTAGGCTACTATTGGTGCCATTAATATTAAAGAACCTTAAAGAAGAAACCAAATATTTATAACATGCAAACGAACCCATAGCCAAAAATTATTAAACACCTCGAACGATCTTAATACAGTTGTTGTCATGACCACGACATTTTACGCAATTCGAAGCATGAAGGTCTTAAAAGCTAAAAAAAATACTGTGTCTGAACGTTTTAATAAGAAAGCGGTTATTCAGTTGTTATTGATTAGAAAATGTAAACGAGCGCCGTATGGTATAGGAAAACAATTAGGTCAAGGCGCTGTACATACGAACTATATACACATACAGAGTGTTTAGAGTAGAATGCATTTAGAAGTAACCTACGAAAATATGGGTGTTTTTGTTGCGTATAGGTACGCAACAAAAACAATCGGTAGAATCGGTAAAATATTCCCCGTGGACAAGATAGGTAATAATTATGTGCCGTTCCCGAGAGTGTACCGCATTATTGTGGAGAATTACATCTCAAGAACATTCCTCAAAGCTTCTACAATTTTGGAATATTCCCGACCGGTCATCACTATGTACTTGTGGAACATTTCATTTTTTGGCAACTCCACTACTTTATATGCACCAATGAGTCGAAGTCTGTTATTTTTTTTGTATAAAGTAACAAGTGTGTCAGCAATTGTCGAATTTGAGGCATGTAATTAGTACGCTGTGGAACGGACACAAGTCCATCAAAATGAAACAGGTAGTTATAATTATGTACGTTCATGCCGCAGAAGCGTTCTGAAGTGGTAAAATCTTATAAACCTATATGACGTAGGTATTCAGGCTCTTTTCCTATTTTCAATAAGGACGCTGTTTAATTCGTTAATTAGGGTTCCCTCTTTTTGGCATAGGTATGTTTTATTCATCCAAAAGAAGTAATGCTTAGTCGGAAGTTAATATAGCATAATTTTTCTCTAGGTTTAAAGGAAAATACCTACTTTGGAAAATATTTTACGTAAGTCACTTGGAATTGGTTAGGCTTATTATTTTGAAAAGTCAATGATATCTGTAAATTAACAATTAGAATTAAGTATTCGGATAAATAAAAGTAAATCAAAACAAGGGGAACCCTTCCATTCAGTGGTGGGCAAACTTTTTTCTTGGCAGGCCACAAAATTTAAGAAATTTCAGAGGAGGGCCAGGCCAGAAAACAAAGTCGGGTTAATTCACAGATACTTATAAATCCGTGGGTTAATTAAACCTATATGGACCGACTTTCATTATCTTTGATTTGTTGGGTTTGTGTTTTGGAATAGCAGAATGACTATTAAAAATCTAAAAAAAAAAATTGAGTCTGAACGAAGTTCGCCGGGACATCTAGAGTAGGGTACCTCCTATTATATATTTCGAAGGACCGTCGACGGGCCGGATTAAGCTCTCCCGCGGGCCGTACTTTGCCCACCTCTGGTTTAATTAATGAGGGTTACCGTTTTTGTGCTCAGCAGTTGGCGCCACTGTCGAATAAGGTCCTGAAGTATAGCTGTCAGTTTGTTATTACGGGTGTGAAAGCGTACATTCTAATCGTATTTAATGCCTTAAAACAGTAACATACTTACAAATATCGAGCATGCCGCAGTATTGCGTTTTGTTCGAAAAAAGAGGACATAAGTTTCCGAATGATGAAACTGTCTCAACGCACTATCTTTCGATGACCTGTTATTCATATTTGCCATAAATAATCTCAGATATTACAAAATATTGATAACATTATTCTAATAACAAATAAACCCGTGTAGCCCCCCAAACAGTGACTTTTGACATTTTTGAGACCTCACGCTACACTAGCCTCTCATTACATACTCATAACATAACACATACAGTGCTATTGTTAGGATCTTCGTTCTTCGGACTTATGGATTTATTACATATTACGTAAGTATTCGTGCTATAAGTTACAAGCGCTTGCTAATCTCGATAATTACATGTTGACAAATTATGCAAAAATATGTGGGAATTAATTAGTGATAAAATTAGCATTATAAACAATTAGACAAAACCAGTATCCCACAATGGTGTGAACGCGGGATAGCAATCTTTTTGGTCTAAAAACGTGCCAGCTGGCACTACTGAAATTTGGGCCGTTGCGTCATCTATTGTACATTCGCAAATTGTACAATGACATACTTGGCTAATAAATTTGCTTATCTGTGGACTGCTTTAGGATTTAAATTCGCATTGTTTTTTTAAATGGTTATTTTTTGCGGAAATTGGTCTCGTTCTTGACTTGACTGCACGCGACTTTCGAATGCGCGAGGAAGTTGTATGGTGACCGACTCTAACAAAACGAATTGTAATTAAATTCAGTGTTGACAAAACGAGCATTCATGATAACAGGTCAAATTTGCAAACTTCTGCTGAGTTATGAAGTTATTTATAGATAGTGGAAATGTTGATGACGAAAGTAACCGTTTAATCTTATTAAACGGTTTTATTTAGGTTGACTCCGTTTATTTGTTTGTTTCTTTGTTTTGTTAATTCCTTCCTTATAACAGAGGTTTGTTGGTCTTTTTTGTGGTCCGTATTTGTTAACCGTGATCTATATTTTAAATGATTAAAAACACCAACAATTGAAGTACAAACAATTACCTAGCACTTAGCCGAAATCACTAATCGTTTAATTACCGTACCTAAGAATATTGGATTTTTCGAAGGCAAAGGCATTTCATAAATAAGGATAAAGTGAAATTTTGTAATGATTTCAATATTTGTCAAATTAATTCCTAACAAAAACGCGTGGGTATAGAATAAATAGGACGAAGCCTCATATTGACAAAAAATAAGGCATTATCATTGCGCTTCGCATTTATCACAAGAGTAAATGAATGACAATTTTATCACTTCCTAACATCATGACATTCATGACAGCTTTGTCGCACTGACACGAATACACGACAATGCTTAAGCTATCAATTAAAAAAGAATTAACTTACATTCGCACAATGCTTAGGTAATAATTAGAGGCGTGTAATTGTTTTTAGTTTCCGCTTGCCATTAAATTATTATTTATTATTTAATCTTGTTATCAAAACGATAATATAATAGATTTAAACCCTTTAAAGTTAATAACAGTTATTGCGTTACTTAAATATTTTACTATTGCGTAACATATTTCCATGTAACTAACATATTGATTATAAAAATTGTAATATTACGAATGCAAATTCAACTTGGAGAAGTATCTGTTATGCAAGTTTTTCCCTTAAGGGGATCATTATACCTCACCCTCCCCTAGTAAAAATTTGAATAACAAACAGTAATTTCTTTCTGCCGGCAATATCGTCTGATACATTCGTTTCTTTTGTGGTGTGGTATTATGAAAATCGTCCATGGCACGAATTCCGATTTTCTATTCATCCAAGACTATCTACTTTTATTAGAAAAAAGGTCATTTACGTACATAAATATATAGTCATATTTCTACACGTATTCGCGTTTTACACGTAAGTAGTACGTAATTACATACACAACTAGGGTGGTAAAACAAAGAAAGGCCGAGATCGCAGATGTTTGCGGCCCGAGCTGCAACGAGGGACATAAATATGCGATCGAGGGCTTTCTTTATTACCTCCCGTGTTGAGTATATAATTTTATGTCTACACTTGGCCAGAAAGCGGCTTTTTCCGTACGCGCAGCGTGCGGAAAAAGGCACTTTAGGGCCAGGTGTTGCATAAATAATATTTTATTGGGATATTTATGGTAAATCAATGAGATACGGTAGACGTCCGAGTGCTGGACACTGCCCCAAGTAGTCGCCATCTATAATGTTAAGTCATTAGCAATGCGGGTGACATCGTGTCGTCTATTGGGCATTAGCGTGTCGAGCACTAGGACATTTACCTTGACAGCATAGAGGCAGTAAGGGCAGCGTAAAAATAACATTATACCTAAATAGCGTTCAATTAGACCAGGGGTCTCCAAACTACCGCCGTTCCACAGCCCGCGGCACAGAATAAGAATAGAACTACATACAGAAGCCTCCTGCCCGCATACCCCCCCCCCCCTCCCCCAGGACGAAAAGAGATTATAAGTAACTCCAAGTCGACCATGTCATGTGGCCCGCGCGAAATTTTCAAAGGTGCTGTATGGCCCTCTGGGAAAAAAGTTTGGAGACCCCTGAATTACACCCTTTGTTTAATGATAAACTTTTTAAATCCCTATTATACTTAAACATTAACTATAAAATAAACAGACGAGTTTCCCTGCTCCAGTAATACAGCGTATGCGTAACTCTGAACAACTCAAAGTTAATGATCATCAGAGTATATCTACTATGTGTACTTCTCAACTCCTCCTTAAGAGGAAACAGTAGGCTGGACAGAATTGAAAATTAGGTATTTGTAAAATGTGTCGCTGTCCCGCACTGCCCGCCTCTCCCGCGCAGAGCGCGATAGAGACAACTGCAGCTTGGACCGAAAATACCTTTTAAAATTTCATGAAAACAACGTTTCGTAGTCCCCTGATTTCTTCCCCAAAACTTAACCTATTTAACTAATTTTTTCATTAAACATTAAAGAAAGGCTTTGGCCGTGTTCCTATGTTTTCCTTTTTTTTAATAATCTAGTCAAATTTGTTTTCTGGATGTGTGAACACAGCGGAAAATCTGGCATTTTTTTTAGGTTTTTGAAGGTTAATATCTCTTTTGAGAATCAATTTATCGTAAAAAGGAAAACATAGGAACATATCAATAGTAGCCATAGATTTTTGGACAAAAAAATATTGCTCTACTGGCATTATCCAGGGAGGAAACAGGGGACTACGTTTGTATGGAAAAACTGCC